>CM036251.1:6963787-7583787 GCA_020698575.1 Bostrychus sinensis
GGACTAAACCAGGGCTAAACCAGGACTAAACCAGGGCTAAACCAGGACTAAACCAGGGCTAAACCAGGACTAAACCAGGGCTAAGCAGTTTTCAGAATTTCAGATTTAACTCCCAACCAGAGCTGGAAAATAGGAAATAAAAATGTCTCAAAGTTAAACTAAATCAGGACTTAACTGCAAAAGACTTGTAGTACCCAGCGGTACCCGAACCACTGCATTGTGCATTACAGCCTTCTATTATAACCAACCCTTAATTCATTTACAGGCAGGTAATGTCGACTGTTTTAATGTTTGTAAAAAAAATAGTTTAAAGCTGCACTGCCTGATTTTGTGATTGTAAAAGTGATGTGTCTAAAGAAATGCTGAGTTTAAATGATACACTCCTCTTTCCTAACTCCTCTCCTCTCACACAAACTGTGCCTTCCCTCGCTCTAAAACAAAAACCCTTATAACACAGCCCACAGGTGACCTCAAAGTCTCATTTTTTTTTTTTTCTCAGATGACTTCTGTTATGCTGCACTAATAACTAAACAATTATCTTTGCCAAAATACAAGGAAAAAGAAATTAGGTAGTGCAGCTTTAAGTTTGCAGTGAATATTTACTATATGCTAATGGATCTAAATTAATTGAAACATTTTCTGGTAAAAAATAACACAAAGATATTATGCATTTATTTTACTTTTGTCCATATGTATCAGAATCACCAAATTCAAAATTGATATTGATATCAATCCCATAAACATCATATTAGGATTTCCAGAATTTGAATTTGTAAATATTATAAATACAATAATCTTATTGGGAAAGATTTTCATATTCAAAAGTCAACAAAAGGCAGATCTTTGTTTACATCTTTTCAAATATAAACTTTACAAACAATTTGTCATAGAAAAAAATATAGTAAGCAATAATAATAATAGGTTAAATACATGGAATGGGACTGATGCCATGTTCAAATTATTATTATTTTTTAAATGTAATATGTACATAAATTATACAACTACAGTTAATAGACTTCACAGTACTTGTAAGTTTTGTTTTGTTTGTACATAATTTATTTTTATTTTTATTTATTATTATATATATATATATATTTTTTTTATCTTGGTTGTTTTTTGTTGTGTTCTGTTGTTGTTGTCCTATTTTACGTTTTTGGTAATAAAGGAAAAAAAATAACACAAATTTGGATTAAAAATCTTTATATTAAACATAATCATGCCTCCCAACAAGGATGTCATGAGCAACATTAGTATTGGATTCAGATTTTTTAATTTTTTTTATTTTTTTGTTATAATCAACCATTGCAGAGTGAAACATTAGCCGTACACGCCACATCCTAAAAGAAACATCAATGAGAAAGTGTCAGGCCATGGTTTATGGAGTGAAGAGGAGTCAAGAGGAGGTCAAAGGTTAACAGGACAAGGTCAGAGAGAGTTACGAGCCGATCGATGATCTGAGACTAAACCTGACATTCACCAGAAACACTCACGGGACACGCTCTGGGATGCATGATTTCCATTCAGGTGTCACAAAGAAGAAATGGTTTCCTCAGGTTTGTGAAGATTCTCCTTAGGGCTGCTAGGTTCAAAATTGCTTAAACTATCATAAGGTTATGGCTTTATTATAAACCATAAGCATAATGCGACTCCATAAAAGTTCGATTCATGAAGAGACACAAGGCTTTCACTGGTCAAAACTGAAACAAAATCAAAATTTACTAAAAAATGTAACCAGATGTAAACCGGGGCTAAAGTAGATCTTTACCAGGACTAAACAAGCACTAAAAATGGTAAACATTAGTCTTAACCAGATCAAAATACATGCACACATTGACACACAATAATAATACAAACCAGGAACTAGACTAGACCGTGTCCTAAGTATTATGTTTTTGGTGGTGTTTGTTTGTTTGTGAGCAACATAGCTAAAAAAGTTATGGACGGATTTTAATAAAATTTTTACAAAATGTCAGAAATGGAATAAGGAACAAGTGATTACATTTCGGGGGTGATCTGGATCACCATCTGGATCCAGAAATTTTTTAAAGGATTCTTTACTTTTGGGAGATGGGGGCTAATTTTGCCATTACAGCTTTTAACTCAACAAATAATGCCCAGAATCATAAGCAAATAATTACATCGTGGTAGATGTTATAATCTGACACAGTTTGACTCGGATCATGTTGATATTCTGGTTCTGGTGATCCAGAAGGTTCTAAATAAAGGGGGTACATATGAAACTGGATACTGCACAGCAACAAATGCAGCTACACACTTGCAAATAACACCAAACAAAAGGTGAGGTTTTCCTCTTTCAGTATGTTCACAGATGTCATGTATCTTTAATTCTTATTGAACTAGATCCGGGCCTTTAGAGGTTTTTCTCAGGTGAGTGACTCTGTGGCTTGGCGGAGGTCTGCGCTCTCCGAGTGCTTGTAGTTTGGTCTGAACTGGGAAGTTTAAACTCAAATCATAAGTCAAATAAGGCAACAGAAGGCAAAGAAACTGGTATAAACCATGATTAAATCAAATCCAAACCAGTTTTTACAAATTATAGGTTAACCATGTACATTTTTTACAGCAAGAAAATAGCTTTTCTGTTAAAATTTTGTATTAGAAATGCCACTAGTGTTTTACGTGTTTCACAATAGAGCTGTAAGCCTGGTCAGGTCTGGACAGTTTTCAGGACCGTAAACCACGTGAAAGAGGGGCATCAGAAATCAATAGGTGATAAAAAGCTGAATTAGGTGACGGTGACTGAGCCAGGATCAGATCTGACCCGGAGCAATGACCCGCAGAGGAAAATAGGACTTCGATGAGACACTAATTAGTCACAGTCGTTAATTAAAGCAGTAGTAAATATACTGCACCTTTCACTTCATGGTCAGTTCTCCTCGGGCCACAGCCGACTACGATCTCCCTGAGAGGAAGTCTGCCTGTCCTCCTTGTGTTACAGTGGCTTTACTCTTCCCACCCAATTGCGATTAATCACGATTAATAACTGGTAGTTATTAATCGTAGTTATTAATAACTATTAATTATTATTACCAGTTATTAATAACTGGTAGTTATTAATAACTGGTAGTTATTAATCGCGATGAATTGCTATTCATTTTTTCAGATTTGCGATTAATTAGTTAATTTTTTTTTATCGATTCCCGGCCCTAATTTTAAGACCGTTTCAATCATGACAAAATTAGGTGTATTTCTCATGTAATACAGGACTAACGGGTAAACCCTTGCCAGGGCAGCCAGACAAACTCTTTTCCTGTTTTATACAAAGTTAATGTGGTACCTCTTGGTTTGAGTTTCAATTCGATGGTCGGAACAATCACAGGCGGCGTAACCAATCAGAGAAACGAAGGGAGGGGCATAAAACCCAGGACCAAATGAGAAATAATAGGTCTGTGTTTGGTTTTGAATATATAGAACTTCAAGACTAAAAGGACTAAAGATGAAATCAGGATTAAACCAAGACACTGAGACTAATCTAGGATGGTCACGTACATAAAATTCAAAGGATGCCCAGTGAGCCTATTATGACGATTGTAATTTCCTTTGACAAATGGATTCATATATTCATCATATTCATAATGTTTTTTGTGTTTTGTTTTTGTTTTTTTGTCAAGTCTGTCTCCTCCAACGTATTTTGGTGATGAAATGCCTCCGGAAGAAACTGCAATGTCGGACACTGTCAGTACTTCTCAGAAATTGAACTGACATTGGCATTCACTTTGTTTTGGAGAAATCTTTCAAACTTTTGAGTTATTCCAATGCCTTTATGTTCAAAACAAAGTAATACTTCTAGACGACCTTGGAACTTGTCAGCTTCTTTTTGTGACTGTCTCCAATAAAGATTTCAACTTTTTCTCTTTTGTTCCAGTTTTTTAGGCTAAACTATTTCTAATATGTGTTACATTCAGCGATCAGGCATAACATCACCACTGAATAACACAGATTATCTCTTCATCATGGCTGGGTGGAATATATCAGGCAGCAAGTGAACATCGAGCATTTTGTCCTCAAAGTTGATGCGTTAGAAGCAGGAAAATGGGCAAGAGTAAGCATTTGAGCGAGTTTGACAAGGGACAAATTGAGATAGCTACAGACCAGTGTTTCCCAAGAGAGTATGGGGACCCCTAGGGGTGCATGAACACACTGCAGGGGGTACATAGTGTTCATTTATAGTACCTTTATATATTTGGCTTTCAAAGACTAAAATAAACCCAAATTAGGACTAGGACTATAGCGAGAGATGCAAGGACAAGACAAGAACAAGACAGGGACTAAACCAGGACTAACACCAGTACTCAACCAGGACTAAACCAGGAAAAAACCATGCCTAAAACCAGAACAAAACTAAGACTAAATAAGGACTAAACCAGGACTAAACCAGGTCTAACACCAGTACTCAACCAGTACTAAACCATGCCTAAAACCAGGACTAAACTGGAAATAAACCATGCCTAAATCCAGAACAAAACTAAGAATAAATAAGGACTAAACCAGGACTAAACTAAGACTAAACCATGCCTTAAAACTAGAACTAAACAAAGACTAAACTAGGACTAAGCTGGATCCAAACCAGGAACATATCAGGATTCAGTGACATAATAGACAGGTGGTCATAATGTTATGCCTGATCTGTCCACCTGTGTATGAACTTGTACTACACAAGTAAACTTGTCTGTGTATTTCTCAGGGATCTTTAAGAGCACGTGTTACATTGACGTGCGCTGGTTTCCGTTCGACGTCCAGCGCTGTGATCTGAAGTTCGGATCCTGGACGTACGGAGGCTGGTCTCTGGATCTACAGATGATCGACGCGGACATCACCGGATACATCGCCAACGGGGAGTGGGATCTCGTGGGTGAGAATCCTAGTCCTAGTGTAGCACTCATTCGTTTTGGTATTAAATTAGCTTCTGTTCCCTCGCCAAAGACCAAATGTCCCTTCTTTTTAGCTGTTGGTTTTCATGATTATAGCATTTTGAGAGTTTAAAGAGAAGTCCTCCTGCAGCCACAAAAGGGTCACAAGCCAGTGTACTCCGATAAATGAAAGAAGAAAAAGAAGAAAAAGTAGATGAAGAAAAAGAAGAAAAAGTAGAAGACGAAAAAGAAGAAGAAAAAGTAGAAGAAAAAGAAGAAAAAGTAGAAGAAGAAGAAGAAGAAGAAAAAGAAGAAGAAAAAGAAGAAAAAGTAGAAGAAGAAGAAGAAGAAAAAGAAGAAGAAAAAGTAGAAGAAGAAAAAGAAGAAAAAGTAGAAGAAAAAAAAGTAGAAGAAGAAAAAGAAGAAAGGGAAGAAAAATTAGAAGAAAAAGAAGGAAAAAGTAGAAGAAGAAAAAGAAGAAAAAGTAGAAGAAAAAGAAGAAAAAGAAGAAAAAATAGAAGAAGAAAAAGTAGAAGAAAAAGTAGAAGAAGAAAAAGAAGAAAAAGTAGAAGAAGAAAAAGTAGAAGAAAAAGAAGAAAAAGTAGAAGAAGAAAAAGTAAAAGAAAATGAAGAAAAAGTAGAAGAAGAAGAAGAAGACATGGCTGCCAGTCTGCACTCATGACCTCTCTGACCACCACCAAACACACTGACACATTCATACAGGCAGGGTGGTTGAAGTGTCTTGCTCAAGGACACAATGGCAGTATGCAATGCCGTTAGTGGGGATCGAACTGCCATATTTGTGTTAATGGGTAAACGTCTCAACAACATGTACTGCTCTAAACTTTTATCTGTCATTTTGCCTGTTTCACCGTCAAATGCAGAGATTCGTGATAGTGTGTTTTTTGACACATAAAATCCAAATAGTATAATACATCATATACAGCCTTGTTTTATTTTGATGATGTCCCTTCAGCCTCAAACTGGACAGCAAGGAGGTCCTGGGTTTTCTTCTCACTTTCACTTTACAACAACTGAACATCATCCATTTCATCTGCGTACAAACTGCTTTCTAATTTGCTCAGTTTGACAATTTACAACTGCGGCCACTCAAGCACGGCCCGGACATGACTCGCCGCGTCGTTCTGCTCAAGAAACAATGAAGTTTTATTTTTTCAAGCAGCTCAGCGACGACCTACAGAGCTACAGACAGAGAAACACAGGAAACAGGCTCCAAGTGTCAAAATAAACATCGCACCCCGAGAAGTTCAGGGAGAAATATCATCTAATTACGATACCAAACTGCCATTTTACAAGGACAATGTGAAAATGGAAAAGGCATAGATACAGTCAGCACTGTGTCATAGTTTGGGAAAACAAACCACTGCACCCGGTTAGAAGCACTACTTTTTCTGAAAGATTATTTGCAAATCAAGCAATATTAAAACAATTCCTGCCCTTAATTTGTGTGTGACATGAATAAGAATGCCTTATTAGAAAATTTAATGGATTGTTGTCCGTTTATTAAAAGACTGGAAGAACAAATCAACTGAAAGGCCCGATGTGACATTTCCAAATATATTCTTCTCTCTGAGGGCTGTGCCATGAAACTCAATCAGGAAAACATGTCTTAACAATTATTCACAAGCACATTTTAGTTTACAATAAATATGATGAATTAAACTCATCGTGTTATTATAAAAGAGCCAGTAATGTAATGTAATGCACCTCAGCGTTGATTAGATTAGCATGTTTTAGGCAGCTAACATCAGCCAGAGATGATAATAAGCACACATTTGGATCATTGGACCACTATGTTCTCCTGTATGTCTTTGTATCTTTATTAGGTGTTGTAATGAAGTACTCTGGAGGATCAATGGAGCAGACAGCAGGCAAAAAGTGGTTCACTTGATTTATTGAAAAGGGGGTGTATCTGGGCAGAGGGCTGAAAACAGTATACAGGTTTTTCCAGGGTCCAGGAAGATCTGAAAAAGCAGAACAGAAACAAATGAGCAGAGTCCAAAGTACTGAGCAAAAACACATCAAAAATCAAGGCCAAAGCAGTGTAAATACCACTGTAGGTCATGCCTGGTTCACGCGACAAGATAATTATGCAGATTTTTGACCCGATTCTCCCCTTCCAACAATTTTAAGGACGCCCCGATTATCGTAATGGCACTAAAGATAATCTGATCAGATGTGTGGGGTCTCTCAGGTTTGAAAATCTTCCGACAATTTTAGGATCTTGCCGTGTGAACTGGGCATAAACTGACGATCTGGCAGTGTGTGAATGAACCAGGTCTTTATTCTGCTGTAGGTGTGGGTCTCGGTTGGAGAATTGGCTGCAGGTGAGTAGAAGGTGGGACTCGTAGTGGAGGCAGACCGGGAACAGCAGTCCCTCCGCTCAGCTGCAGACAATTTTGTGTGTTTGTTGAAAAGCCACTCTTCAAATTGAAATCGTTTTGTATTGACTGTATTTATTGGACTCGGTAGCCACAACTTTGGGTTTGTAATGCAGAGGGGTGAGATTGACCTTGATCTTTCCTAACTTCATATAGATACTGACCGATGCAGAGTGGGAACACCCCACAATGAGCTGCAGTTTTGGAGATGCTCTAACCCAGTCGTCCATACGCAGCCCAGTGGTTCTCAAACTTTTTACTCCAAGTACAATTGCCATAAATATTTGGCTTTCCAAGTACCATTGTCAACAGACCAAAATGAGCATTGCTAAATAAGAACAGGGACTAAACCAGGCCTAAACCATGACTAAACTAATGCTAAACCAAGACTTAACTGTGCCTAAACCAGGACTAAGCAGGTCTACACTTCAAATTCCATTCCTAACCAGAGAAAGACTAAACCAGGACTAAAACTGCCTCTAAATTGAGCTAAACTATCAGGACTTGATCTATGTAAGACTCCTCCTGAATACCGCCAGAAGAAGCCTGCGTACCACCAGTCATACCCACACCACAGTTTGAGAACCACTTGTCTAGCCAGCTTGCACGCATTTTTCCTGCTTCTAACACATCAACTTAGAGAAAAAAAACGTTTACTGGACTTCCTTAAAAACAAACTTTGGTCAAACTTATCTTGTACAGAGAAGTAAATGAAGCAGTACATAGATTTTCAGTATCTTTGTAAACTCCCACATACACCATCTGCTTGTGGTAAACAAAGACACTTGTTGATGTTGCTCTCACAGTTTGATCCACTGCAGGTTTTAGACAAAGCAGACGTTGCACTTAATTACATCCTATTAAAGTTAACACAAAGAACTTTTATCCCTGACGGCGCTGCTGCTGCTGCTATGTAAATGTTAGCACCATTTAGCCCCTGTTATTCTGTTTCAGTCAAATGCCCCGCTCCTGAAGCCTGCAGTCCAACCTAATCTGGGAAAACCTAATTGGAAATGCCAGGTTAACGCTTCAGTGGTGCAAAATGGCCTCTAGATCTTAAAACTTCTGCTCTGTTTTTTCTCGAACGGCGGTGAATTGGTCATAAAAAGACAGCCCTGCGGGTCACGGAGCATCTGGTTAACGCCTTAATAAAGATATAACAGCGTCTGGTCACGTTCACCTCGCTGCACTGTAATCTGCAGCTCACAGGGGAAACTGGAAAATGTAGCAAAAAAAAGGACAAATTTGATTAATGCAGATGTGAATTCAGGTCTCAGTTTAGATCCAGGAGTGGTTCTCAAGCTGTGGTACGGGTACAATAAGTGGTGGGCTTCTTCTGGTGGTACTCAGGTCTATTGCAGCTGCCTAAGTTTAGGTTAATCCTGGTTTAGACTGGATTAGTCCTGGTTTTGTCCTTGTTTTGTCACGTTTGGGGTGGAGGTTAGTCTTGGTTTTGTCCTGGTTTCATCCTGGTTTAGACTTGGTTTAGTCCTACTTCAGTCCTGGTTTTGTCCTAGTTTAGACCTGGTTTCACTCTGGTTTAGACCTGGTATAGACTAGATTCAGACCTGATTTAATTGCCACTTAGTCCTGGTTTAGACCTGGTTTAGTCCTAGTTTATGCCTGGTTTAGTCCTTGTTTAGTCCTAGTTTAGTCCTGATTTAGTCCTAGTTGAGTCCTGGTTTAGTCCTACTTTAGTCCTAGTTTATGCCTACTTTAGTCCTGGTTTAATTCTACTTTAATCCTGGTTTAGTCCTAGTTTAGTCCTGGTTTAGTCCTACTTTAGTCCTAGTTTATGCCTGCTTTAGTCCTGGTTTAATTCTACTTTAATCCTGGTTTAGTCCTAGTTTAGTCCTGGTTTAGTCCTACTTTAGTCCTAGTTTATGCCTACTTTAGTCCTGGTTTAATTCTACTTTAGTCCTGGTTTATCCTAGTTTAGTCCTGGTTTAGTTCTAGTTCATGCCTGGTTTAGTACTAGTTTAGTCCTGGTTTAGTCCTACTTTAGTCTTGATTTAGTCCTAGCTTAGACCTGGTTTCACTCTTGTTTAGACCTGGTTTAGACTTGATTCAGACCTGATTCAATCGCCATTTAGTCCTGGTTTAGACCTGTGTTAATCCTGGTTTAGACATGGTTTACTCCTGCTTTAAACCTGGTTTAGTCCTGTGTTAGTCCTGGTTTAGACCTGTGTTAGTCCTGGTTTAGACCTGTGTTAGTCCTGGTTTAGACCTGTGTTAATCCTGGTTTAGACCTGTGTTAGTCCTGGTTTAGACCTGTGTTAGTCCTGGTTTGGACATGGTTTACTCCTGCTTTAAACCTGGTTTAGTCCTGTGTTAGTCCTGGTTTAGACCTGTGTTAGTCCTGGTTTGGACATGGTTTACTCCTGCTTTAAACCTGGTTTAGTCCTGTGTTAGTCCTGGTTTTGTCCTAAAGGATTAAGGGAGTCTGAGATACAAACCGAAAATACAAACTTTTTAATTCTTTAACACTGTGAGATTTTTGTAGCTCAATGGGAAGAGCATTTACCCCTGAACTAGAAGATCTTTGAGTTTGAGTCCAGATCTGGGCACTTTATCTTTACCACTGTGAGATAGGACCAGTGCCTTGGCAGAGGTCCACATTGTTCTTGTGCTTTTAGGTTAGATCTTTTTATTGTGTGTATTTCTGTTCATTGATACAGCTTTCTTTCAGTTCATAGCCTTTCTTAAAAACCTGTCTAAGACTATTGCACAGTCTTGTTTTTTCAGATTAACTCAGGTTTTGTTAGAAGGCACATTTTGTTTGGTGTGAAAAGGTTGTGTTATGAGGCAAACTAATTAGAGATAAGGGGAAATTGCACAAGATAAGGCAGGAACTTTAATGAGCAATAATAAAAGAGAAAAGATGACCAATTTCTCTGTACAGTCCCAAGGCTAAATGCTGATTGAAAAGCACAAAAGGACAATACAGAGAAAAATGTGTTACAGTAGATCCCTTTACTTTGAGGCTTTGTTTGCATTGGGTTTAAAAAGTTGCAAAGCCTTTTAACAATTTACCCCACGGCTGAAAAAAAAAAAAATCCTTTATTTCCTAATTTTCCTTTCAGTCCTGCCTGTGAACTTGTGCGAACCAAAAGGTTACGTTGCAAAGTTGTTTACTGTTCGCGAGTGGCTTTAAATCCTCAGGGAGTGTAGTCCTTTGCTGTTTTATTTTCCTCTGTTGTGTTCAAGTGCAGTTTTTGATCAGCTCTCCTGCACTAAGACCTCAGGGCACCGAGATGTGTGAAAAACGTTGAAACTGGAAAGAGAGTAAGCGAGTTTAGAAATCTTTCTGTAACCAGTGCCATCAGAATGTTCTGCAACAAGAGAGGAAAAGCAAAGGTCTTGAGAGAGCTCTTTGCTTTTAAGCATTATGAGATGTTTCCTGTGTGACACCTTTTTAAAGAAGTCAGAGCAGACGCAGGACTGCTTTAGCATCACTGACAGATTTCAGACGGTGTCTTGACTTTTTGCATTTCCCTTTTTTCATACTTTTTCTTCGCATCATTCTGTCAACAGTTCACTCTTACATTCATTTACTGGAGGCAATTTAGATTCACCATTTCTGTAAACACACGCACACTTCTTTGGACGATGGGAGGAAGACTGACACTTTTTTTTCCAGACACTAAAAACTGCTGGTATAGAGCTTCTTGGAATTTAGACAGTATATAATCAAATCAAATCAAACTTTATTTGTATAGAGCTTTAAAACATTTTAGCAATGATCAAAGTAGGGCTGCACAATTATGGAAGACCGTGAGCGCCACGCGAAAAGGAATAATGCTTTTATTAAAAGAGTTTTTAAAAGAGCCTTTAATAAATGGATTACTAAATGTTTTTATTAAAAGAGTTTTTAAAAGAGCCTTTAATAAATGGATTACTAAATGGTTTTATTAAAAGAAGGATTAATTGCGTTATTTATTAATCCATTAAGGAAACCGATTTCTAAATGTATTTACAAAACCTTTTCAGAAAAGCATTTGCAAAACGTATTAGCTTCTCCTTTTAGCTTTTTCCTGTGGCGTTCCTGGTCCTCCTGGCTAAAGTTAAATAAAAGAAAAAGGAAAGCTGATGTAACGAGCTCTGTGATTGGTCAGAGCTACTTGCGCTCTGATTGGCCAGAAAACAGGGGTTATGCGCTAACTACTTCTGCATTCAGCTAAACGGAATGATCCACCTCAAAACACAGACTAAATCAGGAATAAAACAAGGCTAAGCTGTGACTAAATTCATTAAATTACCACTAAAACTGGACTTTTTAAACATTTTTATTTAGTCACAACACATTTTCTTTTAAGGCTCTGGTGGAAAATGATTCTTCAGTGTAAATCTCTGTCAGATGGAAGACCACAGCGTTATTGCGATATATTTAGATTCTTGCGATACAGATATTGCGTTTGCTGATATTGCGATAACGATAATTTTGCGATATATTGTGCAATCCCCGATGAAAGTGCTTTACAGAAGTTAAAAGAACCCAAACAAAATCAGTAAAAACAATACGTAAAATATGAAAAAAAGAAAATAAGATAAAATACATAACATACAGATATAAATAAAGTTTTTTCAACATCAGGTGTTAAAAGCCAAGTGGAATAAATGGGTCTTAAGTTTAGACTTAAAGGCACGGCCACCCCAGTGTTTATATGCGGTCAATTGACTTCTAAAAACAGTAACCGTAGAGGTTGAGAGTCTCACATAAATATGCAGGTACCAGGCCATGCACAGCTTTAAAAACAAAAATGAAAAGTTTAAAATCAATCCTAAAACGTACAGGTAGCCAGTGGAGTGATTGGAGAACGGGGTTATGTGATTGTAGTGAGGGGTGCTGCAGCATGAAAGAAATGGTTCAATTTTACCTAAGAGATGTAGCTGGAAGAAGCTGGCCTTTACTACAGAGTCAACCTGTCTTTTAAAATGTCAGCGTTCATCAAAAATAACAACCAGATTTTTTCTAGCAGGCTTGAAACAATGAGTGAAGTGATCAGAATTTAATGTTGAGTTGCTTAGGAAACCATTGTTACCAAAAATAATGCTTTCAGTTTTAGACTAGTGGTGGTACGCGCACATCTGTTAAGTAGATCACGTGACCGGCATCATTAAAAGGAGGTCTCCTCACCTGGGGCGACCTTTTGCTCGCCTCTGATGTCACCTGCATTGTGGAGCCCAGGAGCTGTGCTCGTTGTCGGCCTGCGTCGTTTCAAACTGTGATAGATCATTGATAGATGTGTTACGTGTTGAATCGGTGAGTACCGGAGGGATATCTTTCCATTCATGGTATTTGGTCTCATTGTCGCGTCCTTAATTTTAGACACCTGGCGTTCGAGCGCGTGCATGAGATTCAACTTGGGTTAATTCCCGGCTCGTGCGGTGCACTCTGCAATACATTAAAGTGGTGAGTACTGAAGAAATGGATCATTGGAGCAAGGTTTTATTCATTGTTTTCCGCGTTAAATGTCCACATTCTCCCTTTGTTCTTTCTGCTGCATGTGATTCAGGGTTTCCATATATTAAATTGTTTCTCAAATTATAAGGATTGAATAAATGCCAAGCGGGCCTCCCCTTTGGATACCACGATTTTTAGGACTAATCCTCCCGTGTTGCCCTCTGGTCGTCTCCGCTGTCGTTCTGCGGCCGGCTCGGGCGGGGATTGTGTGGACCTGCGGGGGTTTTCCTGGATTCGGGGTTCAGTGAGAATTCGGCTCTGTTGCGCAGGGTAAAGTACATCGTTCCGCGCTTTATGGAGAGTTTTACCGCTGCTGATTGGTCATGGTGACCCCATTCAGCCAGGCTGATATTTCATTGTTTTAGGTGGATGTATGTGTGAGTGTGTAAAAGGCCTATTTTACAGGTATTAATATTATATTTGTGTAATTCAGCCAAACTATTAATAAAACCTGTATATTTGTAATTTTATGTCTCTGCTCTGCGAACTCATGCATTGTACCCTATTATAGTCTGGGTACTGGCAATGCATTAAACTAATGCCCCCTTCCTCTACCCTCGGTCACTACAGACTCATTGAGATATAGAAAGTTCTGGGACAGCCAGTGATTTATGTCCCTTAAACAGTTGGATAAGGAGGACATTACATTATTATCTGTGGGCATTATGGGCAAATAAATCTGGACATCATCTGCATAGCAATGAAAACTAAGGTTGTGTCTAGCAATAACAGATCCAAGAGGAAGTAGATACAGTGAAAACAGGGTTGGACTGAGAATAGAGCCCTGGGGCACTCCACAAGAGACAGGGGCTTAAGAGGAGAAGTCACTGACCATAACAGAAAAACGTCTATTGGTTAAATACGACTGAAGCCATTCTAGTACCATGGATGCCTACGTAATGTGATAAACGTGCAATGAGGATTGAATGGTCCACAGTATGGAAGGCTGCTGTAAGGTCAAGCAGGACTAAAAAAACTTGATTTTTTGCATCAACATTGAGAAGAATGTCGTTTTGTACCTTTAATAATGCAGACTCTGTGCTATGCTTTGATCTGAAGCCAGACTGAAATTTATCAAGGATGGCATTATTTTCCAAACAAGACTTTAACTGAATGAAAACAGATTTTTCTAAAAGAGAGAGAGAGAGAGGTTTAAAATTAGATAAAGCAGAAGAGTCCAAATTGTTTTTTGTTTTTTTAAGGAGAGGTCTAACCACAGCATAATCTGAACAAATCCAAGACTAAGAGAGTTATTGAAAAATTAACAAGGCAAGGTCCAACAGTTTCAAAGGCCTCTTTTAACTCTCTGGGAGGGACAGCATCGAGCAGGCAATCCCTAGACTTTGTGTGATGCACCACATCTGAGGACGGAGAGAGAAACTGGCTCGAAGTGATCAAATACAGCAGCACAGGGAGTACACAGGTCATCTGTAGAAACAGGATTTTTACTGTTGTTGACAGTAACAATCTGCCTGACAGACTGGATTTTGTCAATTAAGCATTTGTGGCCATTTGTGGCACAGGTTGAGATTTCATATGGTCCCTCAGCTTCTATGACAAAATGCATTACTTATGGCCCTTCAGCACTTTTGTACAGTGTTTCTGTATCTCATCTAATACTCTCTGCCTTGTATTTTCAAATTTGTGTGTCGAAAATAATTGCAGTTTTTATGTTCAAAGATGCTTTTTGTTGGGACTTAGATTAGATTAGATTGAATTTTATTAATCTCACTGTGGAGAAATTCACTTGTTCAGGAAGCTCTTATACAGAATAAAGTGCAGAAAGCAAGAAAATAGACAAAAAGATGCAAGACAAAAGTGACTTGAAAACAAAATATTTATAAAACAGTGTGGATTTAATTAATTCTGTATGTGTTCAGTTCTTAAAAAGCATCAGGAGGCACTGTCGGCCCTTGAAGATCTGCACGTCTTCAGATCTGGCCCTCATTGGAAAAAGTTTGGACACCCCTAGTTTAAACTGTTCACAGGTAGAGTGAAGGGTTGGGCAGAGGAACAAGGATTAACTACAGAGTTAATGGAGTTAAAACTCTTGGACAGTGACCGCTGCTGGAGAT
The DNA here is from genome assembly GCA_020698575.1 of Bostrychus sinensis. Lineage (NCBI taxonomy): Eukaryota > Metazoa > Chordata > Actinopteri > Gobiiformes > Eleotridae > Bostrychus > Bostrychus sinensis. The sequence continues at coordinate 6,978,597 of CM036251.1, forward strand.
GACCGTGGAGAAATATTGAGACTTGGCCTCTCTGACAGCTTCTCACAAAATGTACTAAAAGAAAAGTACCACAAACAAGTACCACTTCCATCTTCACTTCATTATCAGTCCAAGGCCAATTCTGAACATCAAGACTGATATCTCACTTTTATTAAAGCCCTTGAGCCTCTACAAACATCTCCGCACCCCACATTCCTCCAACACTTGTCATTATTTCAAGTCTTTGTAATTATTTCTCTTTCTTCCCTGACGGCTTTCATTCAAACTTCAATTTGTCATCAAAGTCCTTATACTCCAGTCCATACCGTGTCATTATCAACCATTTACCACATGACAGACGACATAACTGTAAATCTTTTCCATTTAAAAGCTGATTATTATTCATAATAACTCTTGATGATCACATTTGGAGTCACACATACTGCCAGAGATGGAAAGAATGGGTTAGGGTTAGATGTAATATATTTGTATTACAATATTACTGTCTCTAAAATGTAATAAGTTAATTATTCTACTTTTGAGTTACCTTTGTCCTGCTCAAACTGTAGTCCTACCTTTTTTATTTAGTAATTTTGTAAATGAATATGCATTTTACTGTTACCACAGGACATGTAGCCTACAGCAGTGTTTACCAACCAGGGGTACGGGGACCCCTAGGGGTACGCGAGCACAATGCAGGGGGTACATGGAGTTATTTGACCATTTGTAGCGCATTTATTTGGCTTTGAAAGAATAAAATTAACTTAAAGCAAGGGAATGCAAGATTAATGAAGGACTAAACCAGGACCAAACCAAGACAAAACTAGGAACAAACCAGGTCTAAACCAGGACTACACCAAAGGAATGCAACACTAAAGAAGTACTAAACCAGGTCTAAAACTAGAACTAAACCAGGACTAAACTAGGAACAAACCATGTCTAAACCAGGTCTTTTAAACTAAGTCTAAACCCAGCCTAAACCAGGACTAAAACAGGATTAAGCCAGGACTAAAGCAGGTCCTGGGGGTGCACAAAACCAAAAAGATTGGGAACCACTGGCCTACAGTATTTTATAAAACTGCTGCCATTTCATCTGATTAATGTCATTCAGGCTTGAAACAAGCTAAACAAATACTGTATTTAAACTTTCTGCGACCGCCTTTTGGGGCCTTACCCACAATTTGAAAACCATTGCTCTAAACCAGGTTCCCAACCTTTTTTCCAAGTGACCCCCAGTTTATCAGCTGACATGTTGTTCACCTCCCTGACTCTAATAATTATGAAAAATTAGGTGCTTTTTGGGTAACTTTCAACAAAACAAAAACCCGTTCAGCCCTGGCTTGGACCTCACGAGCTTCTGTGAAGCTTTGGCGACCCCTAGTGAGGGCTCTGACCCCCAGTTTGGGAATCACTGCTCTAAACCAACTTGCACTTAACAGAAAACGGCTTACAAAAACTGAAAAGAAATCCTTCTGTGACTAAAGGCGCAGACAGAGGCGCTACAGTTACTCAGTTAGCATCTAGTGGCCTAATACTACAAGATTTTGTCAATGAAATTATGTATTTGACCTTTAAGTACAAGTATTGAGTACTTCTTCAACCTCTGCTTGGGGACTGTAGTTAGTAGCAGTGGTAGTGGAAGAAGTAGTAATGAAAAACCCTACAGATAAAGGAGCAAAAATTTAAAGTGAAAGTGTCACATAAAAAAGTAAAAGTATAAAAGTACTTACTCTCAAATGTACCTGTGAGTAAAAAAGTAGTTTTGCATTGATTCAAGAACTAATGAATGTGTTAAATGTGAGGGATTTTGCTGAAAAACTGTGCTGTACGGTAAACGGTGCAGAAGAGACTGACTCTGTAGTGAGGTTTTTCTGAAGAGTACTACTTTACTGCATCTTTTCTACTGAAGTACTGTGTCTACAGTGACTGCTCAACTCAAACGCAAAATATGTCAACCAATTAAAAAATGTAGTGGATGAAAAAATAAAAGTACTCCTTGTAAAATGTACTTATTTATAGCACAATTCATACAGAGTCATTCAAAGTGCTTTACAGAAAAAAAGAAAGAAAAAAATTACAGGAGAGCCAAAACAAATTTTCAACAAAAGTGAATCATCTGCTGCTGCCTCAAATCAAACACAATATTTGATATTTTTGTGTTATAAAATTGAGTCTCTTTGAAATTCATGGTTCATGAAAATTATTTATTAAACCTTTTTAAAATGGAAAAAAAAGAGAGATACGCCTTTTTGACACTAACAAATTCAATAAACTTATGGAATAAACATAGAACTTCAGTAAACAAATGGAGACAGAATGAAGATTTTCATCTGAATAAACACAGCAGCTTTCTTAAGGCTTTTTATATTCAGGGGGAAAGAGTAAAGTATCAAATAAACGGATGCTATTTTTTTTTCTTTTAAAAACATTAAAAGGTATAAATTATCACTACGACTAATTAACTAATTATATTTTTAGTACATCATAAACATCAACTCGTAAAACAATTCTGCAGTCTCCTTATCTACAATATCTTATAATAAAGGGAGTATAGTCTGTTATTCTGCTTCAGAGTTACACTTTTACACTCCATAAACATCCATGGCTGCATATTTAGTAAATTTAGATTAGTCCATTTATTTCTCATTTTACTCTATTTTATTTTACATGTTACATGGTTATGCATGTTTTTATAAACTATTTACTATTTTATGAATGCACCAAAATACCAAATTCCTAGTGAAGTGACATTTTTTTGCTATAGAAACATTGTTGGATTTCAGTTACTGAGATTAAACTAGGGCATGCTTCTTGGCCAGGATGGGTTTTTATCCTAAAAAAGACTTTGCTACATAAATAAAGGTTAAATATAAATAAATATGACATTATTATATTATTATAAATATTTTTATAGGTAGACCATGCTTAACTCTGTTTTATTTTGCTCAGTGCTGTGAGAAGATGTTACCAATGATGTCCTCAGTGTCAAAGGGCGAATGTGAACTTTTGCCACTGAGCAAAACCTCACTTTTATCATTACGCCTTATAGTTTTTCTTAAATTACTTTTTTTTTAAAGATCTCACTGAGAGCTTTCATTTGATATATAATTCTCATATTAGCCCAAAATGCCACTTATGCCCCTTTGCTTCCAAGCCCCATAGACAAGAATCACAATTACCGTATTTTCCGCACTATAAGGCGCACCTAAAAGCCTTTAATTTTCTCAAAAACCGACAGTGCGCCTTATAATCCGATGCGCCTTATATATGGATCAGTGTTGGTTAATTATGGCTACCAGTATTCAGGGGGCGTCGCCGAAGTGACAGCGGTAAAAACGGTAAAGGGGAATTCCAGTCCCAGCTGTTCATGTGTGCCATAGGCATGTTTATGGATCCTGCCGCAAAAGAACAAGGAGGCGTGGCCATTTGCTCCATCTCAGTAGAAGAGTTGCGACATTGAGGGGACAGAAAACTGAGCGCTCGAACGCTGTTCATGTAGCTTTGAACTGTGACAAATGGAGTTGGAAATACATTGTTTTCAACGAGGGAGTTGTAAGAACGCTGGTTTGTATTCTATTAATAAAGTTTGACTGACTGACTTATCTGACTGTTTTATTGACATTCCCTTTAGCGCAGCGCCATCTAGTGGATGCACCTTATAATGCGGTGCGCCCTGTATATGAAAACAGTTTTAAAATAGGCCATTCATTGAAGGTGCGCCTTATAATCCGATGCGCCTTATAGTGCGGAAAATACGGTAGTAGTATTACAGGCAGTAGTAGAAGTAGTAGTATTTTCATTTGCACCTAAAAAAACTTCATACTTAAGATTGAGTACAGACTTTGCGTACTTCTCCCACCTCCTGTCGAAATTATAATTTGTACCAACCATTTACCACATTATGGACGCTGAGCCCATAATGTTTTTCTATTTAAAGCTTTATTAGTAACATTACTTCCTGCTCGGCACATTCTGATCGTGACATACAGCAGAGCTAATGCCTTGCACTCAGCTCCACTTCATTCCCTGAGATCAAAGTCCTCTTGTGTGTGACAGGTATGAGGCGTTCACAGCCACACAGTCTCCGGAGACGGGACTCCTGCGTTTGTGCCTGATGAAAGAAGAGCAGAGAGGAAATGAAAGACCCGCGACCCCTCCAGAGAGGAACCAATGGGCCGTTCATATCACAACTAATTGAAAATCTCAGCAGTATACTCCCCCCCCCTCACATTTACCGCTGTGGGTACGTCGCCGGGGCCCCAGATTAAAACCAATGTAGTGAGGCGTGTAGCAGCGAGTGAGAGGCAGCCAGGCGTGGAGCTAAAGGATAAAAGACTGGCAGAAGGTTATAACTGCACTTTATACAGCGATTAATCAGGAAAGAAACCAGGAGACCGGCTCGGGACGGGTCAATGAGTTCAGAGCAGAAGCAATAGTCTGTTATTGTCTTTGGGGCGTCTGTAATTTTCTCAAACAGGGGCTTTATTTCATCATTTGATAGGAGAATATTTGTGATTTTTCTATATAAAACTAATAAAAACAAGCAGGCTCAAGTGTCTCTGAGGGAAAGGAGGGGCTGATTTCCATTGGCCTGTTATATTTTGTCACATACACTCATATGAACTTAACCTAAGCGGGGAGATACAACGGCTGACACACACATGTTTGACATCCTCGTGTTCGGACAATTCGTGGCAACAAAACTATCTACTTCAATTTCTATTCAACAGTTGGATTCCGCCTGGATTTTTTTTTAATAAAACATGTATATCTTTCCATTACTTTGTTTATTTGGCACAAATTTTGCTGCAGTAGACCAAGATATGTGAAATTTTCAATTTATGTTGTTATTTGCTTCACTACAGGAAGGAAAAAGGCTTTTTTTGGAGGCAAATATGTGTTGTTTTTTTCAGGCGGAAATTAGAATAATCCATTTCAACCTCAATTTATGGACAAACAATACAATTTATTAATATTATTTCTCTTCCACAGTAATCCCCAAAGTCCACCAATTAATTTGCTACCAAGGTTAGCTATGTACACCTGGTAAATGCTAAGTAAAACCTTAATAAATGTAGATATAGAATTTTCGGAAAAAAGGCCTCTTAAGTAACATCCCAGTTGTAATCCGACACTGGTGTTGGATGAAAAGGCCTGGCTCGCAGTCTTCGCTCTAATTCAGACATGTCCAAAGTGCAGCCCAGGGGCCATATGTGGCACGGGTTAAAATTTCATATGGCCCTCAGCTTCTATGACAGAATGTATGACTGCCCACCAGCAGTTTCATGCAGTGTTTCCATATCTTTGTATGTACATTTGTATAAAAAGTCAGAGCAAGTTTTGTATGTTTGGAACGATTAGAAACATTAAATCAGGCTGAGCTAAAAAAAAATCTATCTAGACAATGTTTTTTATGTTCAAAAATGTTATTTTGTTGGAATTGGTTGTAGATTTTGTCATCAGAGAAGAGAAATTATAATTATTTGGCTTATGAAAACACAAATACTGTATGTGCGTTCAGTTCCTAGAAGGGTTTGTCGGCCCTTGGACCTTTGCATTTCTTCAAAGCTGGCCCTCTTTGAAGAAAAAAAAAGTTTGGACACCCCTGCTCTAATTCATCCCAAAGGTGTTCTGTCAGGTTGAGGTCAGGACTCTGTGCAGGTTCAGTCAAGTTCTTCCACACCAAACTCACTCATCCATGTCTTTATGGACCGTGCTTTGTGCTCTGGTGCAGTCATGTTGGAACAGGAAGTGGCCGTCCCCAAACTGTTCCCACAAAATTTGATTGTGAATAAATTAGTTGTACCATTGTTATCAGTAAAACTAATATTTGATATAAACATGTTTACCTTATATCTTACGACACATGAGGAAGTATAAAAACATATACTGCTCAAAGCACCTTTAATTGCTTGTTTCAAAGGGGGTTATTTAAATTATGATGTTTTATTAATTTTTAACCGGGTGGGGTCCTTTCTGTGTGGAGTTTGCATGTTCTCGCTGTGTCTGTGTAGGTTTCCTCCGGGTGCTCCAGTTTCCCCTACCACTAAAATCATGTACAATACATCTCCCATGGGGCCAGGACTCCCCTGCAAAAGAGATTCTGAATCTCACTGGGACTTTCCTGGTTAAATAAAGGTCATCCATCCATCCATCTTCTTCCGCTTTATCCGGGGCATGGGTCGCGGGGGCAGCAGTCTAAGCAGAGATGCCCAGACTTCCCTCTCCACAGACACTTCCTCCAGCTCTACCGGGGGGACCCCAAGGTGTTCCCAGGCCGAGAGGCATAGTCCCTCCAGCGTGTCCTAGGTCTTCCCCGGGGCCTCCTCCCGGTGGGACATGCCCGGAACACCTCCCCAGGGAGGCGTCCAGGAGGCATCAGGAACAGATGCCCGAGCCACCTCAGCTGACTCCTCTCGATGTGGAGGAGCAGCAGCTCTACTCCGAGCTCCTCCCGTGTAACTGAGCTCCTCACCCTATCTCTAAGGGAGCGCCCAGCCACCCTGCGGAGGAAACTCATTTCGGCCGCTTGTATCCGGGATCTTGTCCTTTCGGTCATGACCCAAAGCTCATGACCTTAGGTGAGAGTAGGAACGTAGATCGACAGTAAATCGAGAGCTTTGCCTTTCGGCTTTAGCCTTCTTCACCACAGCAGACCGATACAACGACCGCATTACTACACTGTCAATCTCACGCTCCATCCTTCCCTCACTCGTGAACAAGACCCCAAGATACTTGAAGTCCTCCACTTGAGGCAGAAACTCCCCCCCAACCTGGAGAAAATAAATAAAATAAAGGTCAAATAAAATAAAATAAAAAAAACATTATAATATGTGAGAAAGCTCACAAAAGTCGATTTTGCATGTATTAACTCATTAACATGTGATGTATATGTAAAGCCTGGTATCCTGCGAACACAAATCCAGCTACAAAGGGTTACAAGCCCTCTTTGTGTCAGTCCCAAGCCTCGATAGATATTGAAATGAGTTTTGTTTTATTCATATAGCCCTGTATGACAACAACAGTCGCCTCGAAGGGCTTCACAAACAGTTCATCAAACATAAACACACAATCAACATAAACAATACCTACACTAAACAGACCCAGGACGTCCCTGACCCTAGACCCTCCTTCTTGGTAAGGAAAAACACCTAAAAAAAAAACAGCTGTGTGGGGGGGGGGGGGGGGGGGGCTTATGGAGGAACCAACTATAAATGTGTCCAGGATTGTTAAATAAAGTCCATCAGCTCATCTATCTTGTCTATCAGGTTGAGGGTTGCATCAGGAAGGGCATCTGGTGTAAAACATACCAAAATTAGTATGATTTCCTGTGGTGGCCTCTGAAGGGAAAAGCAAAAAAAGGAAAGAAGAGTTTTTGCTGCAGACATATGCCCTGAGTATAAAGAGGTGGCAGAAATAGACTCATTCTGCAGTTATTACGCTGTCGTCTGTTATATTTATCAGTATTCTTCATTTTTGGCTTTTATTAATCTGCCTCTGCCGTTTACATTACACAGACAGATTATTCTTCCAGAAATAAACCTGGGACGGTCTCATTGCTGCTGCTGCCTGTGAGAGACTGCAGCACCGTGAGACGTTTAAATACTTCTGCCGTGGAGGAATAAATTACCTTTCAGAGCCGTTTGAGGTTCAGATATGAGTCCTCTGCAGGTTTAGGCAGGGAATAAATGTCTCTTCCTCTGGTTGTGCTGCTGCTTTACCCTTCAGTTTAACCTCTGTTCATAAACTCAGCAGTGACCTCGTTCTCCAGCTGTGGTCCTCTGACTCGTCTCAATTTCTTGTTTTTCTTTCGGCTGTAGTTCTCTCTCAGGGACGTGGAATTATTTCACATTTTATTTCAAAGATGAGGAGGAAATATTTGCATTTGCACATTTCAATACTGAAGTACGGAAACATAAAAACCAGTGTCTATTGATAGATTATATATAGATTGATTAGATTATTTATAGATTATTGTAATGACTTGATGATTGATTGTTATATTTTTCTCATCTTTTTTATGCTCACATTGGATTCAAATTATAAACTTCTCGTAAATTTTAAGTGTTAAGAGTTTAAAATCATTATCTATTCTCTTGTTAAGTTTAGTTTGAACATAAAATATATATCAAATTACATCCGTAAGTCAGGAGTAACTGATGAAATCCGTGTTTCTTCCAGAGGTGCCGGGTCGGAGGAACGAGCGTTTCTACGACTGCTGTAAGGAGCCGTACCCAGACGTGACCTTCACGGTGGTGATGAGGAGGAGGACTCTGTACTACGGACTCAACCTGCTCATCCCCTGTGTGCTCATCTCCACCCTGGCTCTGCTGGTGTTCCTGCTGCCCGCAGACTCCGGGGAGAAGATCTCACTGGGTAAGGACGCACTGCACACACATCTGTACTCACATCTGTTGGACTCAGCTCAGTTATGATCGGGTTTTTTAAGTGTGGCATAGCGGGGCCAAGAGAGGAAAAGGAGAAGAGGCTGTATGATCAGGACAGACACTTTCAATAGCATGAATAAATAATGTATTAATAGTTATGATTTTGTTAAAAGTTAGCTCATTTGTCTTCACAATCAACATACAATCAGTTCCAAAAATATGGATTGGGCTATTACACGCACAGCAGAGTGTAAGATAAAGTTCATGTTTGGAGAGTACACAGAGGCATCACAGAAAGAGGAGGCAGGGAGCACAGGCAGGACCCGCAGCAGCCGTACCGAGGGCCCCGAACACAAAAACACCACAGAACACGCAGCACAGAAGCAAAACAAACATGGCACGAAGTGGTAACTTTGCCACAGCGACTGAAACTTGTAGCTGCGCTTTCAAAACTCATAATCTCTTTAGTCTGAATCTAGTTATTTTCAACAAAGCGGCACAATCTACCAAACAATACAGCGACCTTTCTGCTCAGTGCTGGACCTGGTTACAGCGTCCACGTCTCCACTGCTCATGGACCAAGCCACTGGTTCCCAGCCTTTTTCGTCAAGTGTACCCCCTGGGCTTTTTCTTATACCATGAGTACCCCCTCACTTATATGTGTTGATAATTATTCAAAAAGATCTTATCCAATCCAATCCACTTTATTTGTATAGCACATTTTACAAAAAACAGTTTCCAAAGTGCTGCACATAGAACACTAAATAACAATAAATTACTCCATTCAGCTCCACCAGTCCCCATTAAATAATAAGAACCAGTAAAACCAAATAAAAGTAATACAATAAAATAACAATAAATAAATGCCAAGAATTATATAATAATAAAAACACAGACACGCAAAAGAAAAACTACAACAACAAAACCATACTTACTTAATTGTAAATGCTAAATTTCCTGCATTTTTCCTTTACTTTTCCTTTAATGCATTTAAAATAAAAAATAACAATATAAACTCCTGTTACATTACGTGGTTTTACAATATTTTTTATTATTTACAATATATTTTATATATAAAAGAAGCTTTAAAAAAAATCTGAAATTAAAATGATTTGACTAACTCTTCTTTGAAACAAGCTATTAAACCTGAAAGTTTCACCTTGTTTGAGGAGTTCAATCTGAAAAAAATCATGAATATTTTCTTATCTTAGAAATAAATGATGAAATTCATCCAAGTACCCCTCAGAGTACTGGCATAACCCCTAGAAGGTCCCTGTACCCCCCTGGTTTCTGAGAAGTAGGACAGAGGTTAACTTCTCCCATGTGTCATCATGTCCCTACTGCATTAAGACTGTACAGTCCAGCAGTCTATGGGGGATAAACTATAAACTATTCATTTTTAACAACAACAGACAAACGTGACAAGGCATGGATGGGACAGGACAGGACTGGGAGATGAGAGGATGGGACAAGAGATGTCCTGGACCAGAGACAACCAGGGACAACACAGGACAGGGACCAGAGTCTACATGTACCCACACAGAGCCAATCATACGCACAGTGAGGAAAAATATCTGTCCTCCTGCTATTGGTAGCATTAGCAAACTGACGGTTGCTGTAAAAAAGATAAACGTACCTGTCCAGCAGAAACTGGATGACCAGTGCATCGTTCTGTTCCTTACAGCGCACGCCATCGTTTGAAAGACTCACCAAGAACCACACAGGTTTTATTCTGCTCTTCTACATTTTATTCTCCTCCTCTGGTAACATTTCAAAAACAGTTTTCCTTTTGCGACCGCCCGAATCACGGTTTTCCTGAGCCATTGTGCTCTTCGAAGTCAGGCTGTCCTGCGCTACAATGAGGCTCAGCTAACGCCGGGCTACATAAACATACTGCGTACTCATGGCACAAGAACGTGCACGTATCTCCGAAACCAAGAAGTCAGAATGATTGGCGAATCCGTGGAACAATGGTTACCGTACTCATGACGAAAATGACTGGTTGAGGAAGTCCCACAGAGTCCACAGTTTATTAATATTATTATTTTTTCGAATACACCAATTTATAAGCCTTATACAGGGCAATGAAGGTAGTTATAAAGATCCTCCCTAATATCTTTAATTCAGATGTTCAATTCAAAAAGGATTTCTGCTTTCATTTCTGGATTATAATTAGAAGTCAAACTTTATATCTGTTGGGACGATTTTTGCATTTTATAGAGAATCGGCCATCGGCTTTTCTTACACTTAATGCATTCTTACACTTTTTGTTAAGGCCCATTTTTGGGCAAACATGTGACTAAAGGACCCCAGCTTCCCCAACCATCTGGTAGCAGTTTGAGCTCTTACTCTGCAGGTCATAGGAAACATCCAAAATCGCTTTATCTCAGCCTGAAAAGCTCAAAACAGCAATAAAAAGATTTTGCCCATTTCTCTGGAACAGAACCTCAGAGCTCTCCCTGAGCTCTACCTGCACAGCAAATTTGATAGACACTTTTCTCACTTTTGTTTTCATTTTAATAAGCATTACTAAAACAAATTGTTATATCAAATGAATTTAATAATCTCTCTCCTCCCTATGTATTGATAAAAACAATCTTCAGTGTTCATCGGCCATTGTCTGCTCTGAATTTAAAAAAATCGGTATCAACATCAGCGACTAGAAAAACCCATATCAGTCCACCTCTAATCTATTTAACTAAATCTAACTTACTGAAATAAAAAGACTTTTCCACTAAATTCTAAAGTAATGATGTGAGTGTGTGTGCTGACAACACATCAGTACGCTGGAATATTCTTAACACCACAAACTTATCCACAGAGAGCAGGATGATTATTATTCTGCATTAGTTCTGTTTTGTTTATTCACTGTTCTGAGTTTGGCCTGAGCTGATGCACCACAGGACGCCCCGTTATCTGCACGGATCAGCACTTAAGAGCACAAAAACACGTCTCACCTTCACACAGGCGGCTTGTGTTTGGCGACACAACTCTGAAATCTTTAATCCTGTCTCACTGAAAACCTAGGACTCATTTACTTAAAACTACAACAAGCAATTTCTCCATCACTAATTATCCTTTGTGGCATCATCAAACGAGGAAAGTATTCATTCTGACTGATGTAGCTTTTATATCTAACCCTTTTTTCCATGTTTTTTTTTTTTTCTTGCCTCCATTTCGTGCACCAATTTTGGAGCCTGTCTCAAACCTGTGCAACCTTTTGATTTATTGATCGTGGCTCGAACAGCAGCAGGAGTTGTTTTTTTTTCCTTCCCAATGAATGATGGCTTCCAGTGGATTCTCAGCGTCTATAAAACCCGGGAAACGTGAAAGTCCGAGCCGCCACGAGGCTTTGAGCTGCTCACGGAAAGATACGGGGGCTGAGACTGTAAATGCGACGTCTCACACTCCTGAATGTCAGCTCGACAACAAATCACACAATGAAATACACAAAATATAGATTATACAGTGATGGAACCGTATTTTAGGCATTTACTTTTATTAATTGTGATGATTATGATGGCTAGGTAATATGTAAAAAAAAAAGTCTGATTTAATTATATTACAGAATTATGGTTTCGTCTTTCAACTTTTTTTATGTAAAAACCAAAGAAAAGTAGAATAACAGTACAGAAAAACACATATTCGCATATAAAAAGAAAAAATATACATAAACTAATGGAAATACAATAATACAACAGCAAAAATAAAAACATAGAAAAGCAAGGGACATTGCTATTTTAATAAATATTCTAGGTTCATTGCTGCATATATCAAGAGACTATTGTTTTGTTTTGTATTTTATTTTATTTTTTGGTTTTTGGTTTTCCTTTTTAACAGTAATGTAAGATAATATTTAAGATCTGTGATAAATTTATGAAATCTTGGGGTTTTTCTTGACCATTTGCACTTATGAATGAAATATTTACCAAGTGAAATAAACATATATTTTATAGTCTCTCTATGACAACATTCCATCTTTTTTTTTTTTATTTGTATTTTTTTCTATTAAAATTACTTTCTACATCAACCCAGAAACATTTTACAAACAACTGCAGGCCGTAATAATCGCAGTTAAAATAAATGCTTGACATATTTCACTCTGAATATGTGTAAAATGTGTTTCACTTTGAAGCTAACTAAAAAAATAATTGAACTTTTCCACAAAATAAACTGAGTTCTAATTTGTTCATGCGCCTTTTAGTTTCAGATTGTCCAGTATCCCTTTTTAGTTCCTAATCCGAGCTGGTGATGGAAACGGATCATTTGGCTCGGCTCCCGCGTGGCTCTTCATTTTACCATCTATAATTTTTATATTTCAGCCAAATTTAGCGTGGTTTTGACTGATGAGTTGTATTTCTGTCACTGGAGTTCAATTGTGGAACAGTGCTAACATGGCATTAAAAACATGTTCGCCTTTTATGTTTAAAAAAGTACTGTACACTTCTATATTTGAGAGTTATGGCTGTAAATATTTTTTTCTTTTCTTTCAGTCACAGTTGTATCTGTTTTGTTGTGGTTAGTGCTTCATGTGACTGAATAAACTGAACTGCACTGAGCAAAACAGCAGCACCAAACAGCTTCAGGCGTCTCCCTCTGAACTAACCACCATCAACTATCGAACTGTAACTTTTAACTTTTATTTTTCAGGGCAGATTGGCGTTGAGAAAGTGCCTCAGCTCGGAGAGGTTCTTCTCTCTGTTTTTGAAGAGATTCTTGCACAAAACAGCTTGCAGATGGATTACCGTTCACTTTAAAGTCAGAGCCTAAAAGAGAACCACCAAGCCAATTCTTGTTTGCATTTGATGATCCAAGATAAATCCAAAAATAGATGAAAATGGAGCATTTAGTTCTGGGACCTTTTGTTGAAATTGGCAAGAATACAGATTGGAAGTACACATCTCATTCTTCTTTAATATGTAAACAGCTATAGCTATGGTAGCCCTGCAGGGACATGCTTGTGATTTCACCTTAAAAATAACAAAATTAATTTACTACACAAATGTCCTAAATGTTTATGCAGAAGGGTGAGCTTAAAAGAAGAGTAGGTGTTTTTCCGCCCTGGGAAGTTGTAGTAGCAGAATTATTTTGTGTTTGTTATATACCACTGAAAACATCCGAGATTATTCAATTTCATGCTATAACATTTTATACAATGCACAACTGAACTACAATATCTTTTATGTTCAAGACTAGAGGTCGACCGATAAATCAGGCTGATTTTTTCCCTTTTTTTTAGTCGATTCTTGCCCTTTAAAGCTGATTTTTGTTCAGGCACATGTCCGGGCAACCATGCGAGTGAAGGACCCCAGCTTCCCCAACCATTTTGTAGCAGCTTGGACTCTTACTCTGCAGTTCATAGGAAACATCCCAAATCGCTTTATCTCAGCCCAAAAAGCTCAAAACAACAATAAAAAGTGTTGCTTGTCCCTCTGGAACAAAACCTGGTAAAAATAAAAATTTAAAAAGCATTTAGTAGCTGTCCCCAAGCTCTGCTCACACAGTTTGATTGAGATTGCTTTATTGGTTTTCTCAAAAAACTCATCTTTAACTGTTCTCCTTGTCCGATTCTAACACATTTGTTTGCGTTGTATTAAGTATTACCAAGACTAATGGCTATATAATATTATATTCTTTCATAAAATTAAGAAAATCTGCCCTACACGTCAGTCCTAAAAAAAACTGGTAGGGTTTATTGGCCATCGACTGCTCTGAATTTTAAAAATCGGCATCAGCCATAGAAAAACCCATATTGGTCGACCTCTATTCAAGACCAAGAGAAGAGCACTTTATTCCACTAACGGCAGATTTTGGATTTTCCACAAAACTGTTCTAACCCTGTCACACCTCTGTTATTCACTGCAGCTGCAGGGAGAATATAACCCAAAACCATTAACATCACACATATTCAACAAAAACTGCACGTTACTGGGTGTATAGGTTTGTAATTTGAATAATGTGTAGTAGTAAAAGTGAGGAGAATACTGTCATGTTAAAAAGCAGTGTCTCTAAAAAGATGGCGTTTTATTTCAGTGTAAAGATGTCAGCACAAAACCAGAGCGACTTCATGGAAACTTACCCACTGCTGTCGGATTAAATGTGTGGTTCATAAACAACATGGGTGACACTGGGCGACCGTTGCCTTTTATTGTTGATGTTATTGATTGCTTGATTGATTGATTGCTGTTGATTTAATGTGACGCTTTAGGAAGGGCACGACATAAACCTCTGACCTCTGACCCCTGACCTTTGACCCCTGACCTCTATGTTAAGCAGATAAGTGTAATGAAGACCTCAGAGACATTTCCCATTCTCAAAACGTAGCACTGACATTCAGAGATAGTGCCTGTTTTACTATGGTAACTTTAATGAATACATTAAAGACTTATGCACTACAACGTTATATGAAAAAGAGTCAGAATCATTAGCTCAGCCAGTAGAAGAATAATTTTGCCTTTAAATAAAGACTACAGTACCACACCAGAGCAAAGTTATGAGCTTTAATGACTTTATTTCTTACATTGACAGACTGTGTTAGTGTTGTAGTCAAGACCAAGACTTTCAGGGGCAGAAACCGAGTCAAGATCGAGATTTTAGGGATCAATGCAAGTGGAGTCTAAGACCAAGTCAGGACCAACACAGGTGTACCTTAGACCTAAGCTCACGGTGCTGTTGTAAGTTACTTATTATTTTATTTTAGGCAGAGTTTAAAAAGAAGTACAGTAAAAACAAATTCAGATGAGATTATTTTCTTATATAATGATTGGTATAAAAAACTCTGAGACAGTTGCATCCAAGATCGAGACAAGACTAAGACCAAGACAGAAGAAAAATGCAACCAAGACAAAACCGAGACCATCAAAAAATGGACCAAGACCAAGACTCCTTTCCTCGAATACATATATTAGCATTTGACTTTGTTTAATGTCAGATTTGCTTTCCTTTTTTCCTTCTTTAGAACCAGATTTGGAACTGGTTTCTTTCTAGTTGGACTTGCTTCCGCCATTACTCCATCGAGCACGATCTTGGACTCAGCTGATGAAACTGTCCTGGATCTGAGTGGGATCTCCCCGCTTTGTTCTGTCTGAGCGTGTGATTGGTCCCTCGCTGTCAGAAAGGGTTTATACCAAAGCCCAGATGAGGCCCCAGAGTCTCATTTTTTCAGAGATGACTTCTATTATACCGCTGTTGACTCAATAATTAGTTTGTGCTGGCCAACAAGGAAAAAAATACAGTATATTTCAAGTTACAAAAGGTGATAACAGTTTGTCCTCTGCTCTGAATACTAACACTGTCTTTGGTTCTACAAAAAACACTCCCTCAGACGTGACTCTGACCTTGTTAAGTTGTGCATTTTGTTTTCTCCCATATTTCCTCAGGTATCACGGTGCTGCTGTCCCTGACGGTCTTCATGCTGCTGGTGGCTGAGATCATGCCGGCCACGTCTGACTCTGTCCCTCTCATCGGTACAGCTTTATACTTTACGTTATTCCTGTTGCCTCAGATATTAGTATTTCAGTAGAGTGCACTATCAGCTTGGAGAAAGAGCAGTGTGTAGTCGTGGACTGCTGTGAAGTGGACTTGTGGATCTTATTCGAACACTAAGTGCTGAAATATGTGAGGGTCCAGTGAACTGCGTCCATGTTTCTGAGAAAATGGTCTAATTTTTTTGTTCAAACACATCCTTCACTGCAAAAAATCAATATCTAGCATTAGTTAAAATGACTTGTATTCAGATTATTAACCTTGATTTGAGTTTTTTTTTTTACTAGATTAGATTTATTTACTTATTAGGCTAGATGATTTGACTTGTTTCAAATTATTTCTGTCTTAATTTGAAGCATCCATCCATCTTCTTCCACTTTATCCGGGGCCGGGTCGCGGGGGCAGCAGTCTAAGCAGAGATGCCCAGACTTCCCTCTCCACAGACACTTCCTCCAGCTCTACCGGGGGCACCCCAAGGCGTTCCCAGGCCGAGAGATGTAGTCCCTCCAGTGTCTTCCCCGGGGCCTCCTCCCGGTGGGACATGCCCAGAACACCTCCCCAGGAAGACGACCAGGAGGCATCGATGTGGAGGAGCAGCGGCTCTACTCCGAGCCCCTCCTGTGTAAATGAGCTCCTCACCCTATCTCTAAGGGAGCGCCCAGCCACCCTGCGGAGGAAACTCATTTCGGCCGCTTGTATCCGGGATCTTGTCCTTTCAGTCATGACCCAAAGCTCTAATTTGAAGCAATTTTTACTTATTTCAAGCAAAATGATCTGCCAACGGGGTAAAATTCCACTTACTTCATCAGCATATAATTTAATTCGAAATAAGTAAAAATGGCTTCAAATTAAGACAGAAATAATTTAAAACAAGTCAAATCATCTAGCCTAGTAAGTAAATAAATCTAATCTAGTAAAAAATTACTCAAATCAAGGTTAATAAACAGAAACAAAATACTGCTAATAGGTGTTATAAAAGCCCAAAAATTTAGCAGAATAGGGGACCGTAAGTATGGCATGGAAGTACTGCGTCTGTCTTTCTTCAGAACTTTGTAAATGTGCACAGATTTTTGCTCTCATGAATCACTGAACAGAGCCTGTAGCACTCAAACAAGAATCTATCTCCATCCTTAACATGTCATAGACCAGTTTTTACAAAAGAACACGCTGTACTTAAACCCTGCTTATCTTTTTTGCCTATTGCTCATCTTCTTCCAGTAAATCTAACTCTGTCCTCTGCCTGATGTTTTCGTGCAGCCCAGTATTTCGCGACCACCATGGTGATCGTGGGTCTGTCGGTCATCGCCACCGTCCTGGTCCTGCAGTACCACCACCACGATCCCGACGGGGGACACATGCCGCAGTGGGTCGGTCTCTCTCTGTCTCTCTCGCTCTGCTTTATACATAAATCAAATTATAATTGCTAATTCCCCCAGCGGGACATCCTGCAGGGCTTTAGCACACCGATGCCTGCCACTGCTTATCTTTTCTACTCCTGTATTCAGATGTGTGTTTAAATTGTTTTTGCCCAGTCCATTTTTTTTTATTTTCTTTTCCGCAGAGAAATAGAAAGAGTGGAAAAAGCCAAGCAAAAGCCCTGACCTTCAAGCCAAAGTCCACCTTAATTGAATTTCTCTTGCCTCTGTTCCCAAAGGGCTCTGTGTGACCGGCTGCTTTCATACTGTTGCGGGGACATTTATTTAGGCCCTATATTGGAGAGTTGATTAAATTTGATGAGAATAAAGGAAAGCAGGTTTAATTAAATGGGCTGTATGTGAGGTTTTGGACATTTTAAATAAACTCCAGGGTTCATTTCAGTAGATAGTGGATAGTTAACCATTAGGGGGTCACAGGGAGCTGGAATCTGTGCCTCCTCCCCCGTAGGGCTGACACAGAGAAAGATGCACACTATAGTAATCCTGAAAGCGACAACATTTGGGCCAGATATGACATTTATGTGGCACCTCTGGCTGAGATATGGCAAGGTAAAACAGATGTTGGAAATATCCTATGTACATACGGTTTGCCAGACCTTCAAAATCTGAGGGAAATTGTGTTTTGGGACACTTCTGGAGATAAAACTCTGGGTCCAAATCACAGAAAAAAGCTTTGGGCCACACATGGAACTGAACTGGATTAGGAATTTATATCTGGTCACGTCCTGGATTTGTTATTGCCGAGTTTCTTTGTCCTGCACTCCGTCATTCACTTTGGTATCTGGGCCAGATGTGTTTGAGTAAAATTGTTATTTTTATTATCAATTATTATTTAAAATGAAAGTTGTGCTGCTAAAGCATTAAAAAGGAAAAAAAACATGACATTATACTTTGTGCAAGCAAGAAGTGAGAAGTGACTGTTTTATAGTGATCTTCTACTACTACTTCTACTGCTACTACTACCACTAATACTACTACTACTACTAATTTATTGATCAAGAAGAAAATTTAGGGCTATATTCAAACCTCAAACTTACAACTTTCACTTTGCCACCAAGGTAAAACATGTTTTTACTTATTTAGAGATTTTCAAAGTTGAGTAAATGTATTTTTTCCCTCCAAAATGTACCTAAGTATTATTTGAGATTATTTTATCAGAAAGTGCATTTTATTCCATTAATGTACTAGTGAGACGTTTCCAGCCATCTCGCTGGATATCGACCTCTCACATCCGTTTATCTGCAAATACAGAAGATAATCTCGGGACCAAGATGGCGCTGGCTCATACAGAGTGAATTTAATAACTTCTCTGACCTGATGAACAGCTTTTAGTGCTTTCCTTCGTCATCTGTTGATTCTGCTGAAGTCTGTATTGTTGTTCAGTCCTCTGTGTGATTTTTTTCTTCATTTTAACAACAGTTGACGTCTGACATAACAACCGCGTTCAAACAAACCCACTTTTTCCACAACTCTTTGTACAACTGGCTCCCTGTTCAGAAATAAGCACAGAGTTGCTCATAATACAGTGTATTCTGGTGTTTTATGGCAAAACCGGCAAGAATTCTTCATGTTTGTTTTGGACACAGGTCACCAGACTAACTTCCACTCTAATGTAGTGATAGTTTAAATGTTTCAGAAAAGTAGTGAACCATTTTGTTTAAACGGGTTATTAAGTGAATCCATAAGCAGTATTTCTGAGTTTATGTTTTAATAATCCCCTGTCAAACTCCGCTTTCCTCTCTGTCTGCGGTCTCGGAGTCAGTTTGAACTAAATCTTTAATGAGCTGCAGAAAAAATCTCAGTGTGTGGGAGAAGATTTCCTTTGAGAGCCCAGAGCCAAACTGTTTATTTGTTTTTGTTTATCTGCCTGCAGCCCTCAGCGTCTAAACAAAAACTCACTGTACTCTGTTTGCCAAGCAGTACAGTGGAGCTCAGGCGGGTGTGCAGGGCTGGGAAGGTCATTTTAACATGTACTCAAGTTCAAGTACTAATTACATGTCAGAAAGTATTTGTAAAATGTTCTTTAGAGTTTATCGACCTGCCCCGGAAAAGCACAGGGTTAAAAAGTTGTAGTAAAAGTTGCAGAAGTGAGCTATATATAAATCCAGTTCATTATTATTATTATTATTATTATTATTATTATCAAGCCTCACCTGTTAAAATGTTAAAATAAAGACCCTAAAATAATGTCCAGTCCATGTGGTTCCCCTCTCTCCTCAGACCCGTGTGGTGCTGTTGAACTGGTGCGCCTGGTTCTTGAGGATGCGTCGTCCCGGAGAGGCCAGGGTCCGTCTGGGATGTCCCAACGCCAAGCCCCAGAGAGGCAGCCTGTCCAGCCTGGAGCTCAGTGTCAGCCAGGCCTCACTGAGACACCCAACGGTAAATAAGCTCTGTGGAAGTACACTGTAAAAAATATCTGTAGATTTCATGGTAAAAATCTGTAAAATCTCAACAGTAAAAGACCGTAGTTGATATATCGGTAAAATACTGTTTTGGTTACGGTAATTAACTGTAATATTAAAAATAAGGCAAAATTGTATTTTTTAGTTTTATTTTTTGTAATGTATACAGTATAGCACTGTTAAAAAAAAAAAAGAGTCCTGTGTTTATTACAATTTAACACCTTTTCACTTCACTTTAAATTTTACAGTAAATGTTGATTAAAACATAAGTCACAAACTAAAATATACATTAATCTATTTTTTTGAAAGATAATAACTTTAAATTTTACAGTAAATGTTGATTAAAACATAAGTCACACACTAAAATATACATTAATCTATTTTTTTGAAAGATAATAACTTAAAATTTTACAGTAAATGTTGATTAAAAGTTAAGTCACAAACTAAAATATATATTAATCTATTTTTTTGAAAGATAATAACTTAAAATTTTACAGTAAATGTTGATTAAAACATAAGTCACACACTAAAATATACATTAATCTATTTTTTTGAAAGATAATAACTTAAAATTTTACAGTAAATGTTGATTAAAAGTTAAGTCACAAACTAAAATATACATTAACCTATTTTTTTGAAAGATAATAACTTTATTTTGCAGTAAATAATATTAAAAACTCAATTTAAAAACTGTAAGAACAACATTTGTGATAAAATTATACTGTAAAATGAAATACAGGCCTCTTGTAGTTTTTACGGTAGAATTCTGGCAACCACAGCTGCCAATTTTTTACTGTAAAATTTACAGATTTTTTTTTACAGTGCACTGAGTTAAGCAGTACAGTGCAATTTTTTTTATTATACTCAGTAGGGCTGCACGATATGGAGAAAACATGCGATATTTGATAACTATGTTGAAAATTGCGATAATGATATTATTCCAATATTTGAAAATAAAGCCTACTTTTCGAACATATTATGTTAAATTCACTACATTTCATTTCATTTCTGCAAAACACACGCACACTTCTTTGGACGATGGGAGGAAGACTGACACTTTTTTTTTTTCCAGACACTAAAAACTGCTGGTATAGAGCTTCTTGGAATTTTGACAGTATATAATCAAATCAAATCAAACTTTATTTGTATAGAGCTTTAAAACATTTTAGCAATGATCAAAGTAGGGCTGCACGATAAGGAGAAAATATGCGATATTCGATAACTATGCTGAAAATTGCGATAACGATATTATTGCGATATTTGAAAATAGAGCCTACTTTTCAAACAAGTAGTTGCAGCATTAGTAATAGAATTTGTTGTGCAGTTGTAAAAAATAAGTCATTACTTTTACTTGAAGACATTTTTACTACTTTTAAATTTTTAGTACTTTTACTTAGGTGTGAGTAAGATTATTTTGAAACAGTACTTTAACTTTAGTACAGAATTTGAGCACTTCTTCCGCTAGGGCTGCACGATATGGAGAAAACTATGTTAAAAATTGCGATAACGATATTATTGCAATATTTGAAAATAGTACGTTAAATTTACTGCATTTCATAAAAATGTAAGTTCCTGCATTTACATTTCAAAACAGCGACAAAATCAAAACTTGACACAGACTAAACCAGGAATAAAACAAGGCTAAGCTGTGACTAAATTCATTAAATTACCACTAAAACTGGACTTTTTAAACATTTTTATTTAGTCACAACTCATGTTCTTTTAAGGCTCTGGTGGAAAATGATTCTTCAGTGTAAATCTCTGTCAGATGGAAGACCACAGCGTTATTGCGATATATTTAGATTCTTGCGATACGGATATTGCGTTTGCTGATATTACGATAATTTTGCGATATATTGTGCAGCCCTAATACTCAGCAAGTCAAAGATAGCCTAAAGAAAAAGAGGTTTTGTTTTGTTTATTCTTTTTTGTTTGTTTGTTTTGTTTTTCTTATAAACAATGAAGGACCAACACATCTGCATTGCTGTCTTTAAAGGCTTTGTTTTGATATAGAGCAAGAATGTCCTGCCCCGCGTTTGGCACTGGTCATCAGCGAGCTTCATTTTATATCAAGAATAAATATCGCTTATATTTTTATCATGAAAGTGAAAAATATTCAAAAGTTGGTCAAGTTTTTCCACATAAAAAAATGGCAAAACAAAAAACTGTTGGCTAAAAATGATGTTATGTTATTTTTATTTCAAACATGCAGATAAAACATTAATAGACAATAAAGACAATAAATACAACAAGAACAAAATAATAATAATAATAATAATCTGATGCAGTCTTTCCAGAGGACATAAGGCGCCTAAAGAAAGCCAACACTGTATGTTAATACGTATTATTACATATGTTATTATTTACATATAAATACATGTTCGAAAAGGAGTGGGTGGAAGTATAAACTTAATTGCTTCAAGGTGATTTTCTTTTTATATAAGTACTTAATTTTAATGTTTTAAACTTTATTTAACCAGACTGCAAGAGTGACCTGGCCAAGAGGTCAGGAGTGCACATTAGTATAAATTATAACAAGTTTAACAAAAATAAATACACAGCTAGAAAAGTGAATAACAATAAAACTATTAAAAAAATAAGGTTACATATTACAGGCAGGTGTTCAAAAGTGCAATAGATAAAAGCAGAGTAGCAATTTAGAAACACAAGCACTGTTCTTAGGACTCTCGTTGTTTGTTTTTTAAGACAAAAAGTACTAAGAGGAATCAGATTTGACAGTTTCAGCTCAGTTTGTATTCCAGGCAGAAGAGGCAGCGTTAACTAAAAGCTCTTTTTCCCAAATCACTCCTCACACGGGGAACAAACAAATGATAAATGTCACTTGAATGAAGAGCATAATGACTGTTTGTCCTGTGTCCAACTTCATTTCTTTACCACCGATGCGTCCTGGGCTGTTGAGATGTTGTGCCCAGCGTACAAAGACCCATCCCGCTCTTCTCTCCCCCCTCAGATGCCCAACGGTAACCTGCTGTACGTGGGTTTTCGTGGGGTGGAGGGAGTTCACTACAGCGCCGGTCCCGACCCGGAGCTGCTGTGCTCTCGGCTGGTGGGGCCCGAGGAGGACGTCCTGAGAGGCGGGGGGCGGACCGCGGCCGGCTCCCTGATCGAGGCGGAGCTGCTGCAGATCCTGGAGGAGGTCCGCTACATCGCCAGGCGTTTCCGGTCCCAGGACGAGGAGGAGACCCTGGGGAGCGAGTGGAAGTTCGCTGCGGCCGTGATTGACAGACTGTGTTTGGTGGCGTTTTCGCTCTTCACCATCCTCTGCACCATCGGGATCCTCATGTCGGCGCCCAACTTCGTCGAGGCCATTTCCAAAGACTTTTTCAGCTGAAACACAGATTTTTATTTCAAACTTGACTGAATAAAATCTTTTGTTTCAGTTTGACCCAAATTAAAATTGCTGACTGATTGTTTAAGATGCAAAAATTGGCCGTCCTCTGCAACGTCAGGAGCTTCGTGTTGTCAAAGTTAGGATTCTTATCAAAGACAGGGAGACACACTGCAAAAGATCTAAATCTACATTTGTTAAAGTGACTTGAATTCAGATTATTAATCTGAATTTGAGCAATTTTTTCACTTTTTTTTTTACTTATAGGTAACTTATTACTAGATTATTTGACTTGTTTGAAGTTATTTCTTTCCTGTTTCAAGCTACTTTTACTTATTTCAAGTAACATTATCTGTCCATGAGTGGCATTTTCTTACCCCTGGACAGATAATGTAAAAATAGTAAAAAAATATATATATAATAATAATAATAATAGCTTGCAACAGGAAAGAAATAACTTGAAACAAGTCAAATAATGTGGCCTAATACATAAATAAATCTATTGCTCGAATTAAGATCAATATTCTGAATTGAAGTCATAGTAACTAATGTTAATCTTGATTTTTGCATTGCAGTCTTTGCAACCAGAGAAGGACAAAGAGACATAGAGAGAGTAAAAGTTATACATTGTGTTGCTTAAAATCACATAATAGCAAAATTGTCGCTAACAACACAAAAAGCTTTAGCCAATCGCGTGTTTGCAAACATCTGGGTCTTGAATAAGGGACGCTCTGATTGGCTGTTGGGCTACACCGCAGTCAGCTCAGGTGGATAAAAGATGAGTTTCTATAACAAACACTACCTACATCATCTTACACATAAAAATGGAAAAGTGAATGCATTTACATATTTAAAAGGGATATATTGTGCTTTAATTCATATTTTTAAACCAATCACGGTCACCTCTAGACCTGATCTGACTAAAAGAGAACAACTTAGTCAAAACTCTACTGGTGCCATAAAGAAACAGCTCTTTTGTACATAATCAGAGAAAAAGAGCACTTCACTTCCTTAAACTTTTTGTATGATGTCATTTTACCACAAAATGAAAAAATGTCTGTGAGGAATCAGTGGAAACAGAGCTGTACAGAGCTTTTTTGGTTAAATGAATGAGAGCAGACTGGATGTAGAGGGCTCGTTGATTGGTCAGTGCTTCCTGGAGTGGGCAGGGGTTTGTGGAACCGAGCGTTTTGAGGCCTCAGAAACTCCGCTCCAAAGAATACAGGACATGAATGAAGCAAAACACAACTTCAGGTCTGTTTTTGATGAGGGAACAACATTATAACATGGCAGAGAGCGCAGAAAAGTGGCTAAAAAAGGTTAATGTCTATTATAGGTTGTACATATGTAAAATCTATATATTTTTGTCTTGCTCTTTAGCCCAATCTTTTAATTCCTCTGTGAAATAGGTCTCAAATCCCTTTCCTTCACAATCATTTTTACTCAGTAGAAAAATTACCTAACCCTAAGAAACAAGGCAGGATTTTTGCCAATCAAAACCACAGAGATGAGACTAATTGTTTTAAAAAATAGAAAAAACAATCTAGATTCAAGAAGAAACTACTTTTTATTGATCTTAAACGTCATGAAAAGCTTGTACAGGAAACATCTCACATCCAGAGTCTCATGAATCTTATGGAGTAGTGAAAAAGAGAATCTGTGAGCAGGAAGTGTACAGGTGCGTTCAGGTGCTGAGTCGTTTCTAATTCTGTAAATAAATGTATTTTCTTACACAACTTTGTGATTGGTTTCATTTCAAATCATTTGAACATTGTGTGTAGACGTTTTCACTCTCTCCTGTCACAGCTGGGGAGATAATCACAAAAAAAAGTGCCTATCAAAAGTGTGAAAACAGGAGAATATGGAGTTTTGGTGTAAAGTTTTGGAAAAGTTTTGGAAATTTAAACAGTCTGAGAAACATTTGGTAAATATAAGTGTTCAGTAGAAACGCTGTCTTCTTGGCAATGTTCTCACTGGAGGAAAAAGTGACCTATACCTACACTGTAAAAAATATCTGTAGATTTCATGGTAAAAATCTGTAAAATCTCAACAGTAAAAGACTGTAGTTGATATATCGGTAAAATACTGTTTTGGTTACGGTAATTAACTGTAATATTAAAAATAAGGCAAAATTGTACTTTTTAGTTTTATTTTTTGTAATGTATACAGTATAGCACTGTTAAAAAAATTGAGTTCTGTGTTTATGACAGTTTAACACCTTCTCAAAAGATAATAACTTTTAAAAATTAAAACTAAATTTTAACTAAATTTTACAGTAAATGTTGATTAAAACATAAGTCACAAACTAAAATATACATTAATCTATTTTTTTGAAAGATAATAACTTTAAATTTTACAGTAAATGTTGATTAAAAGTTAAGTCACAAACTAAAATATACATTAACCTATTTTTTTGAAAGATAATAACTTTATTTTGCAGTAAATAATAATAAAAACTCAAGTTAAAAACTGTAAAAACAACATTTGTGATAAAATTATACTGTAAAATGAAATACAGGCCTCTTGTAGTTTTTACGGTAGAATTCTGGCAACCACAGCTGCCAATTTTTTACCGTAAAATTTACAGATTTTTTTTTACAGTGTATTTTTTGTCAGAATATTTGAACTAAATATAATTTGGCTCATTTGGTTTTGGTAATGCATAGAGAACTACTTTATATCTACTGCAACATAATGATCTTTTAATCACCGGTGTATAGGCTTAAGTCAGTAAAATTTGTGGAATAATATATTTCTGGAGGGAGAAGCCCCGAGTGTTTTTGTTTCTGTTTTTTTCTAACTGACTCATTTCCAAATTTAACAAATTAAATTGCAGCAAAAGTATGTTTCTAATGCACCACGTTGGACATTTTGAATACTATTTAAACAAATGTAAGTCATGTTTCAGGTCTTGGAAAAAGTCATGAAAAATTCTTGGTAAAAAAGTGTATGAACCCTGTGTTTCAGTGCAAGTTAAATAATTTACTGACAGCATCCTTCTACCTATATATTTATTCCTAGGTTCCAAGGTTTCTTTATTAGTTCCTATATATTTGTTTGCAGAAGGGATTATAGCAAGTAAAAATAACAATAAAAAGCAATGCATTACACATTAGATACACAATTAACGTAAAGTACCGTATTTTCCGCACTATAAGGCGCACCTAAAAGCCTTTAATTTTCTCAAAAACCGACAGTGCGCCTTATAATCCGATGCGCCTTATATATGGATCAATGTTGGTTAATTATGGCTACCATATTCAGGGGGCGTCGCCGAAGTGACAGCGGTAAAAACGGTAAAGGGGAATTCCAGTCCCAGCTGTTCATGTGTGCCATAGGCGTGTTTATGGATCCTGCCGCAAAAGAACAAGGAGGCGTGGCCTTTGCTCCATCTCAGTAGAAGAGTTGTGACATTGAGGGGACAGAAAACTGAGCGCTCGAACGCTGTTCATGTAGCTTTGAACTGTGACAAATGGAGTTGGAAATACATTGTTTTCAACGAGGGAGTTGTAAGAACGCTGGTTTGTATTCTATTAATAAAGTTTGATTGACTGACTTATCTGACTGTTTTATTGACATTCCCTTTAGCGCAGGGCCATCTAGTGGATGCGCCTTATAATGCGGTGCGCCCTATATATGAAAACAGTTTTAAAATAGGCCATTAATTGAAGGTGCGCCTTATAATCGGATGCACCTTATAGTGCGGAAAATACGGTAATTACTTTTACAGCAAATTAATGCTTAAAATATGTAAATACTTCTTTTTCTGTCATTTGCCCTTGAAATGCATTGCCACTTTTGCTATTAAAGCTGCACTTCCTGATTTCTTTTTTTGTTGTATTGCGCCTTATAGTGCGGAAAATACGGTAGACACACACTCTGACTTACTACTGATTCCATATAAGAACTGTATCTACTTCTCCTTCACCTTTGAGCACTTTAGGCTCCTGTAGGAAGAGTCTAAAGTGCTCAAAGGTGAGGGAGAAAGAAATCCTACGCCATGTTCAATCACTGCAGCTGCAAAACTGCCTCTGTGCCGCTCGGTTCGTCCACATGTTGCCGGCCAGAGCGATGGAGCTTTACACTACAGCTGAGTGAAAGAAAGGTTGCAACGACAGACTGCTAACGTGGCAAATAAAAGCTTCTAAAACTTCACTCAGTAAGTAAGTATTCATTCATTCTCACACCAACTAACTTCAGCTCCTCTAGGCCTTCATCTCTAACCTCAACCTCCATCTGCCCATACCACTCACCACTCCTCCTCTGTTTATCTCCAAAACATCTAACATGAGCTGTCCCTTTAATATACTCAACCCTAATCCTATCCATCCTCGTCACGAACAAAGAGAACTTGTAAAAAGATATAAAAAGATATAAATGGGAAGCCACACACAGCCACAGCCAGAGAAAGTGTTTGAGAAGCAGCAGATGTTCAGAGGTTGTTGTCATAAAAATCTCCTGAAAGCTGATTTCTTGCGAGAGCCCCGGCCTCGGTCAATACTCTCTCTGTCTGCATCAATACTCAGTCATTTTCCCGATTGTTCAGGGGGGAGGCGCGTTTCCTTTTGCTTTTTTATGGCGTGCCATTTCTGATTTGGACGACTGTGGAGGCTGTTTTTTTTTGGGTTTTTTTACCCGACACTTGAACACAGCAGCGGGCAAAAGCTCCTCCAGAAATACTCAGATCCGTACAATCTCGAGAGTTTTTTTACTGCAGAGAGAGTGAAAGAGGGGAAAGGAGTCGCCAGCTGCTCACAAGCACAGTCCAAGTGCATTCAAGAAACTTTCAGAACAAAGAGTCAACATTAGGTCAGAGCTTGCTGGGAGACTTCAGAGTGAAAAGAAGTCTGTAAGTGATTTTTAAACGTTTTACACCAAGTACCAACACAGAACTTTTTTGTCTTTTCAAGTACGGTATTTAGCTAAACTAAAATGGGTTTAAAACAGGACAAACCCAGACTAATCACGATGAAAATGGTTATTTAATCTAAAACAGGACTAAACCAGGAATAAACTGGGTCTGAACCAGAATGAAAGCAGGATTAAACCCGGACTAAACTGGGCCAAAACCAGAACAAAAGCAGGACTAAACCAGAACTAAACTGAGCCAAAACCAGAACAACAGCAGGACTAAACCAGAACTAAACTGAGCCAAAACCAGAACAACAGCAGGACAAAACTGGGTCTAAACCAGGAACAAACTGGGCAAAAATCAGAACAAATGCATCCTGCTTTTATAAAGCATTAAATTTGGCCTAAAACCAGGACTAAACTGGGTCTAAACCAGCACTAAACTGGGTCTAAACCAGGACTTAACTGTGTCTAAAGCAGGAGTAACTTGGCCTAAACCAGGACTAAACTTGGCCTAAACCAGGACTAAACTTGGTCTAAACCAGGACTAAATTGGGTCTAAAGCAAGACTAAACTGGGTCTAAACCAGGACTAAATTGGGTTTAAAGCAGGAATAAACTGTGTCTAAAGCAGGAGTAACTTGGTCTAAACCAGGACTAAACTGGGTCTAAAGCAGGACTAATCTAGGCCTAAACCAGGAGTAAACTTGGTCCAAACCAGGACTAAACTAGATCTAAACCAGGACTAAACTGTGTCTAAAGCAGGAGTAACTTGGTCTAAACCAGGACTAAACTGGGTCTAAAGCAGGACTAATCTAGGCCTAAACCAGGAGTAAACTTGGTCCAAACCAGGACTAAACTAGATCTAAACCAGGACTAAGCCCTAAACAATAGAGAAAGTATAAAACAGAATGTAACCCAGAACTGAATCAGGACTAAGTAAAGATCTATTTAATAATTTTCATCTTCAAACATTCCAGACCACAAGAAAGAGCCTGCGTCCCCCCAGCAGTACCCGCACCACAGTTTGAGAACCACTGGTCTCTGCTACAGTTTTATAAGAGCAAGAAACTAAAATGTTGAAACAGTGTAACTACTACGGTCAATAAGTACAGAGAAAAAGCAATAACTCTATATCACTTTATTTGTTACAGTTGGCGTATTCTACCAATGTCATTTCCTCCTGCCTTTAAGCAAAGAGGTTGTGAGTTAAATCCTCCAGCCCACTATATGATCTCCACACTGTCAGAGAAGAAGAAACACAGAGCTTTGGGCTGGATCCTGTTTTAAGACCGCTGTTGCCCCCTGGTGGAGCTCTGCCGTAAGTGAAGCCAGGTCTCTCTATAACTGTGAGGTTTGTTGCTTTGGGAGTTTTAGGTCTATACACAGTGGTGGGATGTAACAAAGTAAAAGTACTCAGTTACTTTACTTAAGTACAATTTTCATGTATTTGTACTTTACTTGAGTACATTTTACATGTGTTACTTTTACTTTTACTTCACATTTTAGAGCAAATATCTGTACTTTTTACCCCACTACATTTCTGAGTTGGTGTAAAGTACAAAGTATTTTGAGTTTTAGTTTAAAATCCTGTGTTTTTGTTGTGCCCTCATTGTAGACACACAGTATTTAAATATAACAAATGCAGTAAAGTAGTACTGCTTTAGAAACATCAGAATAATAAAGGGTTTGTTCATTTCATCTGGAATCAGCAGAATCTCTCACATTTAACACATTCATGAGCTGAGTCTGTGCTTTTGCTTTTACTTTTTACTGCCAAATACATTTAATAAAGTTAAATAAAAGCGTTAGTTTCTATAGGAAAATAGCCATTTCATTGTGTTTTTGTTTCAATATATGTATTTCCATAATAGTGAGAGTGACTCTGGGCATACAGAGAAATTCTGCTAAGTGTAAGTGTTCCACAGCGTATAACTATTTACCAGTTACACTTACGGTAGATCTGTCTGCTGTGGTGAAAACTACAGAGTGTTACCTTTACAAAGAGCACAAACATTTATATTTACTCCAAAAGGTTGAAGAACAGCGTTAATTTTAATTTGGGTTCGCTTTTTTCAGGCGTTTTAGGCGAAATTGCCTTGCTTGATAAGGGGAGTTACGAGTAAGTACATTTATACTCTTACTTAAGTAGACATTTTAAGGTGATACTTATACTTTTACTTGAGTAAATATTTGCTCATTTAGTTGTACTTTTACTCAAAAATAAACTGACTTCCACCATTGCCTGTACAAAGCTTTTAAAACTCATAGCAAAGAAAAACTTGCATTAAGTAAAATTTTTTGTGTGTGAAAGCCTATATCAGTGGGGTTCGAGGCCCCCTGGGGGTCTGCAAAGGTCCTGCAGGCCCCCCCCCCCCCCCCCCCCCCCCCCCAGAAGCTGTCTATATTAAGTACATAAAAAGAAATTGAGTTTGAAATGCACTGTAAAAAACAATGCTGCAAAAACTCAAGGCAACAGGATCCCTCATGATTTTTGAGTTTTGGTGATCAACTCAAAATCTCAAGTTTTCAACAAATAATATTTTTTACTCACCAAATTTAACATTCATACGTCTAAAAACTTGAAATTTTAAGTTTTACTCACTATCTTTATTTTTTCCAACTCATCTTACAGCAACTGACTCCACTGTTCAGAAAAAGTATTATTGATAGTAATAAAAACTAAATAAGAATAAGTTTTTCTGAACACTGTAAGTTGGCTGTAAGATGAGTAAAAAAATAATGATAAAGAGAAAAACCTAAAAATTAGAAAAGTTTTTAGACGTATGAACTCCAAATTAAGTGAAAGTGTGGAAAATCTGAGATTTTGAGTTAGCCCCAAAAATTTTAAGGGATCCTTTGCCTTGAGTTTTTGCATCATTTCATATTTTTACAGTGTATTTGTTTAAAAATATAACTTTAAAACACTTTTTAGCCAATAGTCAGTGTCTTTTGTAATGTTTTTATAGAAATATATGGAGAAAAACATGAAAATAAAACTTGGGATCGAGGGAAGTTGTATTGTTGGGGGTCCGCGTGAGATTTTGGTAAATTTAAGGGGCCCATGACGCTCCTGTCCTATGATGAAGTCTAAGCTAAATAATAAAACGATAGCAGTGAAGTGAAGGTGTTGTGCGCTAATGATGAAACTGAATAGGTGCGTGGTCACGTGGTGCAGGTGCGTCAGGT
Source organism: Bostrychus sinensis (assembly GCA_020698575.1). Taxonomy (NCBI): domain Eukaryota; kingdom Metazoa; phylum Chordata; class Actinopteri; order Gobiiformes; family Eleotridae; genus Bostrychus; species Bostrychus sinensis. The sequence goes on from CM036251.1 coordinate 7,009,674, forward strand.
TACGCACGGGTCTCGGGTGACATCCTCTGCTCCTCCGGGACAGGGTTAGGTGTTGAGTTTGGGTTCGTGGACAGAGGTGGAGACCGTCATGGGCAGCGGGGCGTCCGTCACCGAGCAGGACCGAGAGGAGAGAGGGGAGGCCCGGGCAGAGAGGGGCAAAACCCGGGAGGAGCAGACCGAGACACGGGGCGAGGGGCTGCAGGACAAGGACAAGGAGGTACGAGACAGAGGAGAGAGGAGCGAGGACAAGAAGGAGGACACACCGGAGAAGAAGAGCGAGGCCGGGGAAGTGGCTCCACCCCAGACCCGCAGCTCCTCCCCCGCAGCACGGAGCGAAGACACTCCGCAGGTACACTGCTTTTTCACAGGCTGTTAGTAGAAAATAACTATGGCTACTTCTACTCAAGGTATTTTCTTAAGCAGCAGAGTACAATTTCTAAAACATACAGTGGCTGCTTTACTTGAGTAGCCAATTTTATAGTACACTGTAAAAATATTTGTAGATTTCATGGTAAAAATCTGTAAAATCTCAACAGTAAGACCGTAGTTGATATATCGGTAAAATACTGTTTTGGTTACGGTAATTAACTGTAATATTAAAAATAAGGCAAAAATGTATTTTTTTGTTTTATTTTTTGTAATGTATACAGTATAGCACTGTTAAAAAATTGAGTCCTGTGTTTATTACAGTTTAACACCTTTTCAAAAGATAATAACTTTTAACTAAAACTAAATTTTAACTAAATTTTACAGTAAATTATTAAAATATAAGTCACAAATTAAAATATACATTAATCTATTTTTTTGAAAGATAACTTTAAATTTTACAGTAAATGTTGATTAAAACGTAAGTCACAAACTAAAATATACATTAATCTATTTTTTTGAAAGATAATAACTTTAAATTTTACAGTAAATGTTGATTAAAACATAAGTCACAAACTAAAATATACATTAATCTATTTTTTGAAAGATAATAACTTTAAATTTTACAGTAAATGTTGATTAAAATGTAAGTCACAAACTAAAATATACATTAATCTATTTTTTGGAAAGATAATAACTTTAAATTTTACAGTAAATGTTGATTAAAACATAAGTCACAAACTAAAATATACATTAATCTATTTTTTTGAAAGATAATAACTTTAAATTTTACAGTAAATGTTGATTAAAACATGTCACAAACTAAAATATACATTAATCTATTTTTTTGAAAGATAATAACTTTAAATTTTACAGTAAATGTTGATTAAAACATAAGTCACACACTAAAATATACATTAATCTATTTTTTGAAAGATAATAACTTTAAATTTTACAGTAAATGTTGATTAAAATGTAAGTCACAAACTAAAATATACATTAATCTATTTTTTGGAAAGATAATAACTTTAAATTTTACAGTAAATGTTGATTAAAACATAAGTCACAAACTAAAATATACATTAATCTATTTTTTTGAAAGATAATAACTTTAAATTTTACAGTAAATGTTGATTAAAACATAAGTCACAAACTAAAATATACATTAACCTATTTTTTTGAAAGATAACTTTAAATTTTACAGTAAATAATAATAAAAACTCAAGTTAAAAACTGTAAAAACAACATTTGTGATAAAATTATACTGTAAAATGAAATACAGACCTCCTGTAGTTTTTACAGTAGAATTCTGGCAACCACAGTTGCCAATTTTTTACCGTAAAATTTACAAAAAAAATTTTTACAGTGTAGCTTAAATATTCTAAACTCTCTTTTAAATGAGGAAAAAATAGGCATTATTCTGGACTTCTATGGCACAATGGGCAGTATAGTACTAGTCATAGTAGTAGTAGTAGTATTCGTTATAGAAGAAGTGGTAAATGTGGCAGTAGTAACAGTAGTAATGAAGTACTTTCTACTCAAGTAAACTTTACACTTTTTTTACTGTTACTCGAGTAATGGTTTTGTTGTGTAGCACATGTTTACTTCTACTTGATATGATAACTTTGTTGTAGTGGTACATTTAAAGGTTCTGTAAGCAGCAGCGCTCCTACTGGTTTAAAACGGTACTGCAGACTAAATCAAAACAATGGTCTGTTTTCTGATTGGACGATCGGTGATGCATGGTTTTAGACCCAAAACAAAAAATGTAAACAAAAACAACTTGGCCATTATGTAAAACCTGTTTTCAATGATCAATAACTCAGTTGTACCATTGTTATCAGTAAAACTAATATTAGATTTAAGATTAGATTAGATTTAAACATGTTTACATCTGGAGACACGTGGCCGTTTTATGAAATATAAAAAATATTTACTGCTCACCTTTAAACGGCTAAAATCTTTACAAATATATGAATATTTGGTATCAATAGTTAGCACAGGTGTGGGAGAAGATAAAGTCAATGAAAGTAGAATATAAAATGAATTATTAACATTTTTATAGCAACAAAATGAATTAATAATAATATAATTGGTGAAATTATATATATTATATAATTAACACTAATATTCCTTCTATAGCTATTAATTATTATAATTTATCACTATTTAACTATTAACTAATGATTAACTATTATAAAAATAACTAACTATTATATGTGTATTGAGCTATTGAAATCATTTTAATTTTAGATTTGTTTATGATTATTTTATAATGCAACATAATGTAACAGAAGTTTATATTGTTATTTTTTATTTTCATTTTAAAGCTATTAACTATTATAAATTATCACTATTTAACTATTAACTAATGATTAACTATTATAACAAATAACTAACTATTAATTAAATATAACTATGAACCTATTATTGATAGTAACTATTAATTAAATGATTGTACAAATAAATAAAGAAATGTATGTGTATGTAAATGCTTATTATATTATTATTATACTGTGATAAAAAGGAAGTCATCTGGGAAAGGACTTTAGGGCTGGGATTTAATAAGCATAACACTGTAAAATTATATGTAAATGTACATAATTTTGTTTATGTATGTATAATATGTAGATCATGCATATATTTTATCATTTGTATACACTGTAAAAAAAATCTGTAAATTTTACGGTAAAAAATTGGCAGCTGTGGTTGCCAGAATTCTACCGTAGAAATTACAAGAGGCCTTTATTTCATTTTACAGTATAATATTATCACAAATGTTGTTTTTACAGTTTTTGACTTGAGTTTTTATTATTATTTACTGTAAAATTAAGTTATTAATCTTTAGAAAAATAGATTAACTGTATATTTTACAGTTTGTGGCTTACATTTTAATCAACATTTACTGTAAAATAAAAAAGTTATCTTTTAAAAAGGTCTTAAACTGTAATAAACACTGGACTAATTTTTTTTAACAGTGCTATACTGTATACATTACAAAAAATAAAACTAAAAAATACAATTTTGCCTTATTTTTAATATTACAGTTAATTACCGTAACCAAAACAGTATTTTACCGATATATCAACTATGGTCTTTTACTGTTGAGATTTTACAGATTTTTACCATGAAATCTACACATATTTTTTACAGTGTAGATTTATTATTTATTTATGTTTTTTTTTGTTTGTTTGTTTTTTTTTTTTCTTTCTCTCAGGCTCGAAATAAAAAAATAAAAATAAAAAAAAAGCTGAGCGTGCACCAAGAGGCCCTGGATAAAGAAAACATTAAAGATTTATGTTGTTTTTCAGGCAGATGTGGCGTCTCCTCGGGCCGGCAGCCATGTTGTAGAGGTCCAGTCTTTAAAAAGCCAAGAGGGAAACCTGAAAACCAAAGACAACAACAAAGACAACGCTGAGCAACTAAACAACAAAGAGGAGACGAGGCCAGCTGCCACTGTGAGGGTCACCCCAAACTATTCAAACCCACCCAGACTGCTCCAAGAGATGAAACTAAAATAAAACTCACACATCTGTATCAAACTTGCATAGATGTTTATTATCATTTTAGTACCACACTGTAAAAAAAAAATCTGTAAATTTTACAGTAAAAAATTGGCAGCTGTGGTTGCCAGAATTCTACCGTAAAAACTACAAGAGGCCTGTATTTCATTTTACAGTATAATTTTATCACAAATGTTGTTTTTACAGTTTTTGACTTGAGTTTTTATTATTATTTACTGCAAAATAAAGTTATCTTTCAAAAAAAATAGGTTAATGTATATTTTAGTTTGTGACTTATGTTTTAATCAACATTTAATGTAAAATTTAAAGTTATTATCTTTCAAAATAATAGATTAATGTATATTTTAGTTTGTGACTTACATTTTAATCAACATTTACTGTAAAATTTAAAGTTATTATCTTTCAAAAAAATAGATTAATGTATATTTTAGTTTGTGACTTACGTTTTAATCAACATTTACTGTAAAATTTAAAGTTATTATCTTTCAAAAAAATAGATTAATGTATATTTTAGTTTGTGACTTACATTTTAATCAACATTTACTGTAAAATTTAAAGTTATTATCTTTCAAAAAAATAGATTAATGTATATTTTAGTTTGTGACTTATGTTTTAATCAACATTTAATGTAAAATTTAAAGTTATTATCTTTCAAAATAATAGATTAATGTATATTTTAGTTTGTGACTTACATTTTAATCAACATTTACTGTAAAATTTAAAGTTATTATCTTTCAAAAAAATAGATTAATGTATATTTTAGTTTGTGACTTATGTTTTAATCAACATTTAATGTAAAATTTAAAGTTATTATCTTTCAAAATAATAGATTAACGTATATTTTAGTTTGTGACTTATGTTTTAATCAACATTTACTGTAAAATTTAAAGTTATTATCTTTCAAAAAAATAGATTAATGTATATTTTAGTTTGTGACTTATGTTTTAATCAACATTTACTGTAAAATTTAAAGTTATTATCTTTTGAAAAGGTGTTAAACTGTAATAAACACAGGACTTGATTTTTTAACAGTGCTATACTGTATACATTACAATTTTGCCTTATTTTTAATATTACAGTTAATTACCGTAACCAAAACAGTATTTTACCGATATATCAACTACGGTCTTTTACTGTTGAGATTTTACAGATTTTTACCATGAAATCTACAGATATTTTTTACAGTGCATATATCTTCTATATCTTGTAAAAATGTATTGAAATATTTATAGCATATGTCCTCGGAATATCTACAACAGTGAATGTTAGAGGAAATTTCAATTGTGTTTTGATTTCAGGAGTTAAATGTTAGATTTACCTTTTACAAATGAAGGATTGTTGTGAACTGTTTTCAGGAGACCGTTACAGAAAATGAAGAACTGTCTCTGGTTTTTGAGAGTTTCCTCCACAACAACGGGATGCTCTACAGCTGCTTCAACCATCAGGGCAAAAGGGTTTACGTGGACGAGGCACAGGTACCGCACAAACCCGCTCAAACTGTCCAGAATACACAGAGACCCAACCAATTAAATGAAATATACTGTTACAATTACAGATATAATGTCACACAAATTACATTTTAATACAATTTGTTGAGCTGCTGTCCAATTTTTTATTCACAATGCACTGTTACATCCCTAATTACAATAGTATCCAACAGTAGGGCTGGAGAAAACATGCGATATTCGATAACTATGTTGAAAATTGCGATAACGATATTGCGATATTTGAAAATAGAGCCTACTTTCCGAACATAGTAAGTTAAATTCACTACATTTCATAAAAATGTAAGTTCCTGTATTTACAAGTCAAAACAGCGACAAAATCAAAACTTAAAGTTACACTGTGTAAGATTCCCGGTCTTGCGCCTCTAGAGGCCACAGGTGCCACTCCACCGTCGCAAAACGTAAACACTAGGGCCCCTCCTCCTTCTGAAACTGTGCGAGCGTGCCTCTATTTCCATCATTGTTTCAACTTTAGTTGACCTGCTGCTACCTTTGGAAGTTTGGACTGGATCTTCTATAGAGTTAGCGCTAGCGTTAGCTTATCAACAAATATCGCGCAATGGAAAATAACAATGCTAAAAGTAGCTTCCTGGTTATACCTGTGCCTCAAGTCATTCCCTGTCACGTGACTCTTCCTCAACAGCGGAGCGCTCCCGGCCAAGTTGCGAGGGTGGTTTCTCAGTACAGAAGCCCCGCTCGGAGCAACAGATCGCGCCTCAGGCCTTATAATCGCTCAAAAAATCACAAAAACAAGTCAGTATGACCCACATATTTAGGAGAAAAGTTACACAGTGTAACTTTAACACAGACTAAACCAGGAATAAAACAAGGCTAAGCTGTGACTAAATTCATTAAATTACCACTAAAACTGGACTTTTTAAACATTTTTATTTAGTCACAACACATGTTCTTTTAAGGCTCTGGTGGAAAATGATTCTTCAGTGTAAATCTCTGTCAGATGGAAGACCACAGCGTTATTGCAATATATTTAGATTCTTGCGATACGGATATTGTGTTTGCTGATATCGCGATAATTTTGCGATATATTGTGCAACAGTATATTATTTCACTCAAAAAGGAAAGGGAAAACCCAAACGGAAACAAGATACAAAGCCTCTGATGAGTTTGTTTGCCACTAAACAATCAATTTTATTACGTTGTATTCTTAGAAGTTGCAGCCGTTTCCTCAGGAGTGGTACAGCCAAGGACATTTTATCTCTCCCAACACCGAGGTTTGTCTTTTATTTATGAAAACGACTTGCGTAGTTAATACTTAAGCTTGTATTTGCTATTGTAGGTAATATTAGAAGTGTTTTTTATTAATTTTATTGGTATAATTTATTGTCCAGGGCTATGGTCAGCTGCAGACCGGCAGCAGCGGTGCGTCAGCGGTCAGAGAGGACGACCGCACCAGCAGCACTTACATCCACGGCAAAGGCACCGTCATGACCTACATGTTTGAGGTCAGAGGTTAAAATTATAAACTGGAACTGCATCTGTCAACGGAAAATGGCTGTGACGTTTTAGAAAATAAAGAAACGAGGGATGGAGTTTGCTTTTAATTCTTTAAAATAAAAAATACTGCGAATAAGCTATGAATTTTGAAATAAAACATTATTCCTCTGGATAGATAAAGGATGTATCGACCAATCAGAGCGCTCCTGTCCTATGAAAGCGTGTGATTGGTTAAACTGTAACACAGCCCACAGGTGACCTCAAAGTCTAATTTTTTCCTCAGATGACTTCTGTTTTGCTGTGCTAATAACTAAATAATTATCTTTGCCAAAATACAACAAAAAAGAAATGAGGTAGTGCAGCTTTAATAGCAAAAGTGGCAATGCATTTCAAGGGCAAATGACAGAAAAAGAAGTATTTACATATTTTAAGCATTAATTTGCTGTAAAAGTAATTACCGTATTTTCCGCACTATAAGGCGCATCGGTTTATAAGGCGCACCTTCAATTAATGGCTTATTTTAAAACTGTTTTCATATATAGGGTGCACCGCATTATAAGGCGCATCCACTAGATGGCGCTGCGCTAAAGGGAATGTCAATAAAACAGTCAGATAAGTCAGTCAGTCAAACTTTATTAATAGAATACAAACCAGCGTTCTTACAACTCCCTCGTTGAAAACAATGTATTTCCAACTCCATTTGTCACACTTCAAAGCTACATGAACAGCGTTCGAGCGCTCAGTTTTCTGTCCCCTCAATGTCGCAACTCTTCTACTGAGATGGAGCAAAGGCCGCGCCTCCTTGTTCTTTTGCGGCAGGATCCATAAACACGCCTATGGCACACATGAACAGCTGGGACTGGAATTCCCCTTTACCGTTTTTACCGCTGTCACTTCGGCGACGCCCCCTGAATACGGTAGCCATAATTAACCAACACTGATCCATATATAAGGCGCATCGGATTATAAGGCGCTCTGTCGGTTTTTGAGAAAATTAAAGGCTTTTAGGTGCGCCTTATAGTGCGGAAAATACGGTATTCAGGGCTTGACAGCTACATTTTAGTGAACCAGTGCAACTCATTTGACTTGACGTGTCTTTCAGAAAGTAGTATTTTTTTTAAAAAGCGGAGGTGTCTACTATAGCCTGTTGTTTGTTAGGAAGGACTTACCTATTGTTAAAGTGAATAATCCTAATGTCGTTGTACAGGAGAGAGTGAACGTGTGTCGGTTCTGGGACCCTCAGGCCGGTCTGTGGCTGGTCTTACCGCTGCAGTGGGAACTCAACCTGGATTTTGTCAAAGCCCGAGTCCAACAGGTCATGGTGAGTTCTGAAACTAATATCTTCTTCTTTCCTTAAGACATTTCCCTTCTTGGGCTCGTCAATTTAAATCATTTGCCTCCCATTGATTGATTTGAAAAAGCTTTTATGCTGGACGCCCTTCTTCACTCTTCATTTATCCAGGCTTGGGATCAGCACAAGTACTCTGGCTTTTGACCCCTTGTGGCTGGATTAGGTCTGTGACTATTATACAAACTGTAATAGTCAAAAACCTTTAGAAACTGGACTTAAGCAGCTGGGACGGGCTCGAACCTTGTGCCCCATAAAAACTTAGCACCAATACATTGTAGTTTTGATCAAAGGTGCGTTTGTTTTCTCTCTGCAGACAGCGCTGCCCGGCCTGGTGGATCAGAAGGAGATAACCGCAGCTCTGAGGCAGTGTAACTACGACTCAGAGGAGGTCATCTCTCTTTATCTGACCATGTTCGGAGAAATCCTGCTGCAGCCGGCTCCTAAAGGGGGCCACGACTACACCGACCTCAACTCTTTCAGGTCTGGAGATAAGAAGTGTGCAGCAGCCCGCAGTAGTGAATATATGATTAGAACGATGCTAAGGTTAGCGGGGAGATACAACGGCTGACACACACATGTTTGACATCCTCGTGTTCGGACAATTCGTGGCAACAAAACTATCTACTTCAATTTCTATTCAACAGTTGGATTCCGCCTGGATTTTTTTTTAATAAAACATGTATATCTTTCCATTACGTTGTTTATTTGGCACAAATGTTGCTGCAGTAGACCAAGATATGTGAAATTTTCAATTTATGTTGTTATTTGCTTCACTACAGGAAGGAAAAAGGCTTTTTTGGAGGCAAATGTGTGTTGTTGTTTTTCAGGCGGAAATTAGAATAATCCATTTCAACCTCAATTTATGGTCAAACAATATAATTTATTAATATTATTTCTCTTCCACAGTAATCCCCAAAGTCCACCAATTAATTTGCTACCAAGGTTAGCTATGTACACCTAGTAAATGCTAAGTAAAACCTTAATAAATGTAGATATAGAATTTTCAGGAAAAAGGCCTCAGAGCTTAACAGGTTAAAATAATGCCCCAATTTTTTATTGGTGCTCAGTGAATCTTATAAAAAGTGAGATTCTGTTAGTTTAGTTCAGAAAAAAAGTTCTAGAACAGCAAGTTAAGATCTGTAATGATTATTTTGATATCGATTAGTCTGTTATTGTATTAATAATCAGATAGTGGTTATTCATTCATTCATTTTCTTCCACTTATTCCCGTGGAAGAAAATGAAACAAACGATTACAAAATTTCAATAATTGATTAATCTGGTTAGTTGTTGCAAAATGTAGTAAAATGTAGAATAAATATTTGTGGGAGGTGTCGTGTCCTGTTGGGTTTGTATGGTTGATGTGTTTCAGGACAGGCGCTGCTGGAGTGTGTTGAGAAAATGCAGTCATTACTTTGCAGAGTGTGTTTTGGGGATGAAAACACCACCATTACATGTTTAATACGACCTAAACTGTAGCCACTTGTATCTTTTATATTTATTGAGGTTTAGACTCAGCTTAGAGCCAGCACTGTAAAAAAAAAAATCTGTAAATTTTACGGTAAAAAATTGGCAGCTGTGGTTGCCAGAATTCTACCGTAAAAACTACAAGAGGCCTGTATTTCATTTTACAGTATAATTTTATCACAAATGTTGTTTTTACAGTTTTTAACTTGATTTATTATTATTATTTACTGCAAAATAAAGTTATTATCTTTCAAAAAAATAGGTTAATGTATATTTTAGTTTGTGACTTAACTTTTAATCAACATTTACTGTAAAATTTAAAGTTATTATCTTTCAAAAAAACAGATTAATGTATATTTTAGTTTGTGACTTATGTTTTAATCAACATTTACTGTAAAATTTAGTTAAAATTTAGTTTTAGTTAAAAGTTATTATCTTTTGAAAAGGTGTTAAACTGTAATAAACACAGGACTCAATTTTTTTAACAGTGCTATACTGTATACATTACAAAAAATAAAACTAAAAAATACAATTTTGCCTTATTTTTAATATTACAGTTAATTACCGTAACCAAAACAGTATTTTACCGATATATCAACTACAGTCTTTTACTGTTGAGATTTTACAGATTTTTACCATGAAATCTACAGATATTTTTTACAGTGAGTATTAAAGCTCTTATTTCTCAGTCTGTCCCCCCAAATCACACAACTGGTCCCACGTTTGTACTTTTTGAGAACTGGTCAGTTTATTTATGGATGTAGAGAAAGAGGACAAGACTAAAGAACAACCAAAACAAAGATTTATTATTGCTAAATGTATAATTACCATAAAATAATTGTTTTATTTGTCAGGCTGTCTTGTATTTATCTGTTAGAAGTATTTCGGCGTTTTTGCCCCGCAGAGCGCTCCTGGAGAGAGACCGAGTGATCGAGGACCTGAAGCGTAAACTCCACACTAAAGAGAAGGAGACGGACGCTCTCTTCCAGAGGAACACTTACCTGAAGAGGGAGGTGCGGTACCTCACCGACGTGGTCCAACACCTGAACCAGAAACTCGCCGAACTGGAGGCCGACCAGCAGGAGGCCCGAGAGAAGATCCGCTCACTGCTCAGGTAACGGCGTCTCCACGTTAGGACATTGAGACACACAAACAACGATAACAGCTCGGTCAGATTAATGGCCATTCAACAGAAGACAGTTTGGTTTAGTCCTGGTTTAGCCCTGGTTATGTTCTGGTTTACTTCTGGTTTAGTCCTGGTTATGTCCTGGTTTACTTCTGGTTTAGTCCTGGTTATGTCCTGGTTTAGTCCTGGTTATGTCCTGGTTTAGTCCTGGTTATGTCCTGGTTTACTTCTGGTTTAGCCGTGGTTTAGTCCAGGTTATGATCTGGTTTACTTCTGGTTTAGTCCTGGTTATGTCCTGGTTATGTTCTGGTTTAGTCCTGGTTATGTCCTGGTTTAGTCCTGGTTTAGCCCTGGTTTAGTCCTGGTTATGTTCTGGTTTACTTCTGGTTTAGTCCTGGTTATGTTCTGGTTTAGTCCTGGTGTAGTTCTGGTTTAGTCCTGGTTTAATCCTGGTTATGTCCTGGTTTAGTCCTGGTTTAGTCCTGGTTATGTCCTGGTTTAGCCCTGGTTTAGTCCTGGTTATGTTCTGGTTTACTTCTGGTTTAGTCCTGGTTTAGTCCTGCTTTAGTCCTGCTTTAGTCTTGCTTTAGTCCTGGTTATGTCCTGGTTTACTTCTGGTTTAGCCCTGGTTTAGTCCTGGTTATGTCCTGGTTTAGCCCTGGTTTAGTCCTGGTTATGTTCTGGTTTACTTCTGGTTTAGTCCTGGTTTAGTCCTGCTTTAGTCCTGCTTTAGTCTTGCTTTAGTCCTGGTTATGTCCTGGTTTACTTCTGGTTTAGCCCTGGTTTAGTCCTGGTTATGATCTGGTTTACTTCTGGTTTAGTCCTGGTTATGTCCTGGTTTACTTCTGGTTTAGCCCTGGTTTAGTCCTGGTTATGATCTGGTTTACTTCTGGTTTAGTCCTGGTTATGTCCTGGTGTAGTTCTGGTTTAGTCCTGGTTTAATCCTGGTTATGTCCTGGTTATGTCCTGGTTTAGTCCTGGTTTAGTCCTGGTTATGTTCTGGTTTAGTCCTGGTTTAGTCCTTGTTTAGTCCTGGTTTAGTCCTGGTTTAGCCCTGGTTTAGTCCTGGTTATGTTCTGGTTTACTTCTGGTTTAGTCCTGGTTATGTTCTGGTTTACTTCTGGTTTAGTCCTGGTTATGTTCTGGTTTAGTTCTGGCCTACTTCTGGTTTAGTCCTGGTTATGTTCTGGTTTAGTTATGGTTTACTTCTAGTTTAGTCCTGGTTATGTTCTGGTTTAGTTCTGGCCTACTTCTGGTTTAGTCCTGGTTATGTTCTGGTTTAGTTCTGGTTTACTTCTAGTTTAGTCCTGGTTATGTTCTGGTTTAGTTCTGGCCTACTTCTGGTTTAGTCCTGGTTATGTTCTGGTTTAGTTCTGGTTTACTTCTAGTTTAGTCCTGGTTATGTTCTGGTTTAGTTCTGGCCTACTTCTGGTTTAGTCCTGGTTATGTTCTGGCCTACTTCTGGTTTAGTCCTGGTTATGTCCTGGTTTATTCTTGGTTTAGTCCTGGTTTATTCTTGGTTTATGCCTATCCCTAATTTAGCACTCAGGTCTAATAATGATGGTACTTTTAAAGCCAAATACTTTCTGTCGTGGTACTTGCTGTAAAAAGCTTATAAACTGCTGCTTTAGACTAAATAATTCTTCTTATCCCAGCCGCAGAGCCCCCGCCGTCCCGATCCCCAAAGCTAGCACCAAACCCTCGGTCGACCCGGGACAGCTCCGCCAAGTCCAGACTCTGACCCGAGACCTGAACGTGTCCAACAAACAGCTGCGCTCCACGGTCCGGCAGGCTCTGTCCGACATGAAGAACCAGCTGGAGGAGCTGAGGGAGGCCGCCGGCAGGATGTCCCGGGAGGAGCAGCGCGCCGTGGAGCAGGTGGAGGAGCTGAGGTCCCTGTACAAGAGGGAGGCGGCGGAGAGGAAGGGTCTCTACAACAAACTGCTGGAGCTGCAGGGGAACATCAGGGTTTTCTGTCGATGCCGGAGGAGCTCGAAGGCAGAGGAGACGTGCGTGGACGGCGCCGACGACCAGGAGGTGGTCGCGGGACAGAAGGGAAGCAAGAAGAGGTTTCAGTTTGATAAAGTCTACGGTCCCAGCAGCACGCAGGTAAACTTTTATAAACCACCGTTCAACAACCAAATGAAAGGGCTGCTTGCTTTCATTCAGGGGTCACAAGGGGTACTTTTACTTTCTCTTTACTTCATTTTCGAGCTAGTATCTGTACTTTTTACTTCACTACATTTTTTTACTGATTTAAAGTAAGAAGTATTCTGAATTTGGTTAAAAATCATGAGTTTTTGGCATGGCGTCATTGTAGACACAGCTCCTGAATATAAAAGTTGCAGTAAAGAATTACTCATTAGAAACATCAGAATAATACAGACTGGAGACACAGACAGATTCAGTCTCTGCTGTTGCACCATTACTTATCACTGGAAATATTTTTACTTTTTTACTCACAAGTACATTGGAAAGTAAGCCCTGCTTTAGTCCTGCTTTAGTCCTGGTTATGTTCTGGTTTACTTCTGGTTTAGTCCTGGTTTAGTCCTGGTTATGTCCTGGTTATGTCCTGGTGTAGTTCTGGTTTAGTCCTGGTTTAATCCTGGTTATGTCCTGGTTTAGTCATGGTTATGTCCTGGTTTAGTCCTGGTTATGTTCTGGTTTACTTCTGGTTTAGTCCTGGTTATGTTCTGGTTTAGTCATGGTTATGTCCTGGTTTAGTCCTGGTTATGTTCTGGTTTAGTCATGGTTATGTTCTGGTTTAATCCTGGTTATGTTCTGGTTTAGTCATGGTTATGTTCTGGTTTAATCCTGGTTATGTCCTGGTTTAGTCATGGTTATGTCCTGGTTTACTTCTGGTTTAGTCCTGGTTATGTTCTGGTTTAGTCATGGTTATGTCCTGGTTTAGTCCTGGTTTAGCCCTGGTTTAGTCCTGGTTATGTTCTGGTTTACTTCTGGTTTAGTCCTGGTTATGTTCTGGTTTATTTCTGGTTATGTCCTGGTTTAGCCCTGATTTAGTTCTGGTTTAGTCCTGGTTATGTTTTGGTTTACTTCTGGTTTAGTCCTGGTTATGTTCTGGTTATGTCCTGGTTATGTTCTGGTTTAGTCCTGGTTATGTTCTGGTTTAGTCCTGGTTTAGTCCTGGTTATGTTCTGGTTTAGTCATGGTTATGTCCTGGTTTAGTCCTGGTTATGTTCTGGTTTACTTCTGGTTTAGTCCTGGTTATGTTCTGGTTTACTTCTGGTTTAGTCCTGGTTATGTTCTGGTTTAGTCATGCTTATGTCCTGGTTTAGTCCTGGTTTAGCCCTGGTTTAGTCCTAGTTATGTTCTGGTTTATTTCTGGTTATGTCCTGGTTTAGCCCTGATTTAGTTCTGGTTTAGTCCTGGTTATGTTCTGGTTTCTTTCTGGTTTAGTCCTGGTTTAGCCCTGGTTTAGTCCTGGTTATGTCCTGGTTTATTCTTGGTTTAATCCTGGTTATGTCCTGGTTTAAGTACTTTTACCTAAGCAGAACTTTTCATGTGATACTTTTACTTGAGAAATGTTTTGCTCCTATACGTGTACTTCTTTCACCAGTGATCAGTCCAACAAGGAAGCACTGACCAATCACCAAGCCCTCTACATTCAGTCTGCTCTCATTCATTCATCCAAAAAACAGTGTACACCTCTGTTTCCACTGGTTCCTCACAGACATTTTTTCACATTGTAGTGAAATGGTATCATACAAAAGGTTTAAGAAAGTGAAACGCTCTCTTTTCTTTGATTATATGTTCACAAGACCGCAACACTCTGCTGCCCTCTGCTGGTCTCTTCACTTGTTTCTTTTAGAGCTCTTATTAAAAATGTTCTTTTTTAGTCAAATAAAGTTGTAAAACGTGCAGGCGACCAAGATTGGTTTAAAAAATATGAATAAAAACATAATATAGCCATTTTAACCTTAACACCTAAAAAACAAACCTCAAGAACTTTGCCAGAGTTTGATTAAAATAGACCAAAACACGCCAACACACTTTTTATTTTCAGCTGCTTTTATCTTTTCCCTTCTCACTCACAGCTCATGATCCTGGGTGAGAGCAGGATCAGAGATGAGCCGGTAAACTGAGAGTCTTTGCCTTATGACTCAGCTCTTTCTTCAGACCGATACATCAAGCTCAATGCAACGACAATTTATACAAAACACTAGCAACAACCACAGAAAAGTGCAAATACAAAGTGCTTGAAAAACTTACTTATGCCTGGTCAGTCTCCAAAATAATCCTTTAGTGAAATATACACAGTTTAAATGAGTTCTGTGGTATAATTCCTCCTCAGGGAAAGGACAGGACTTAGAGGATTTTTAATTATGTGAGCGTTTTATGATCTTTGAGCCATAATGAGCCGTGTGCCTCTGGTGCAGCAGAGCACAGCCACTGCCATTAAAATGAATGGGCTTTTAATGTATTTGGGTAACAAAATTTACAGCTTAATCTAACGCGCTGCTGTTTTGGCTTATTTAATGTTGTTTAATGAGATGATGGCATAAAATAAACAGTACCAGAGATGTGTTTGTTATACTTAGACAAGTCAGTGTACTCTTTGTGCCGGTCCCAAGCCTTGATAAATGGGGAGAGTTGCACCAGGAAGGATGCTAGATCAATATGCAACTCACTGCTCACAAGGACGCAAGAGGAAAAAGCTAAAACTTGCTTGAGGAACTTGTATAAAATGAGCTAATTTCAAATTTGATGCCTGCTACAGATCTTAAAATAGTTGGGAGAGGGTCAACAAATGGCTAAAAAAAGAGGAAATGTTAAAAAGATTGGGCTTGGAGAAGATCTAACGACTAATGAAGTTATTAGTTATTATTTGATAACACATTTCCAAGATGAAAAACATTTGCGATCTTTTTAAATTGAGCTATTGAAATTAATGAAAGACAAGCTTCACTGATAAAAAGGTGAAACTGCTAAATAATATTTTTGGAATATCATATTTTGTCACTTTTTTTTAGCTTTATTAGCTTGTTTCAATGGGGATTTGTTAAAATTATTTAGAACATTTTATAGTAAATTTGTTATGAGGTTTAGATTATTATTTGTTATTTTATTAAGATAATTTTGAACATTAAGATTAAAATAAATGTAATAGGAGTTTATAATGTTTTATTTTTATGTATTATTTTATTTTAAATACAGGCATATTATTATTTATTTTGAATTTGAGTTACACAGAAAAATGCACGAGAATTAGCATTTACAAAAAAATTTGTATAAAATGTCTTTGTGCTAATAAACAAAGATGGCTTTTTATTACAGAGTGTGGCGGTAAAAAACCTGGGGGTAAAAAAGGTTGGGATGTACTGGCTCGTGTGATTTGAAAGTCTTTTAGTTTTCATTTTATTTAAATTTTACAAAAGCATCCCAACATTTCCGGGACTGGGGTTGTATGTAAAATGTTGTTGTGCCTGTTCTGCAGGAGGAGGTGTTCGCAGGGACTCTGCCGGTCATCACTTCCTGTGTGGATGGATATAACGTGTGCATCCTGGCGTACGGTCAGACCGGGTCAGGGAAGACCTACACCATGATGGGCACCAAGGACAACCCTGGAGTCAACATCAGGTCAGAGAACGTTAAAAGTTAAGGTATTTTTGTACAAGAGCGACTCAAAGATACGCGAGGATGGGTGACTTTTTTAAAACAGTAGGCAATAGTCACCCCATTTTTAGTTTGGAGAAGCAGACAGGAGCAACGACACAGGCTCTTGTGTATGGCTGCTAATAGACCCTTTTCACGTGACGTCAGACAACTTCCGTTTTGAGACGATGGGATGTATCTTCAGTTCCGGTGCCGCGCTTCTCCCATAAGAAATTCACCCAGACTTTTTTCAAATTGCTGTTTACAAGTTTACACAATATACAGCGATTTTCAAACAAATATTTACCCACAAAATGTTCAAAACTTGCGAAAGGATATTAATTCTTCAACAAAGGATACTTGGATTATGAAGTGAGTGCCTTGTTATGTAGCTAGATAGCGTTAGCAACATGGCTAAGTGATAGAGCTGCGCTATAAAACAGTGTTAGATCATGTCATGATCTGAGTTTATCTGAATATTTGACAATCTGCTTATCAGGAAATACCACTGGATAGTACTACAGTATATTTTCATTTAGTAAAGCTAAGCATTAACAACTACTAGCTTTAGCTACAAGACAAAACACTTACCTTCATAATCAAATAAGTAACCTTCAATGAAAAATGTATATCCTTTTTTGAGTTTTGATCGTTTTGTCAGTGAATTTTCATCAGCAAATCTCTGTACATCATGTAGCCTTATATTTGGCAAATTTTTAAGACTCTGAGTAAATTCCATACTGGCGAGCAGCAGCACTTGAAATGAAGATACATCCCATCATCTCAAAACTGAAGTTGTCTGACGTCATCGTGAAAAGGGTCCATAGGCCTGGGACAAAATACAAACAAGGCTCCTAAAATGAAGTGTTGGGTTTGTCTATGGCCGGGGTCGACTACATTTGTCCAACCACATTTTTCTACACTAAAATGGCCAGGTGCTCTCATAAAATAAAACAAAATAATGTTGTATTCTAAGTGGTATAATATTATTTTATATATTCGGCTTGCACAGTTTCTAATAACTGAAGCCTGCCTTTTTTGTCATTTGAGTCTATTTGCTATAAGGAAAGTTGAATTAATGCTCTGCTCTGTTGACGGTTGAGAGAGACACCACAATTCTACGATATTGTGAGGAAAACTCCAAAAAAGGAAAAGATTTTGTTAACATGAGCATGTAAAACCATTTATAAATGCAAAAGGAAAGCGAGTTTATCATTTAAGACTGAAGGCAGGCTACAACACGCTGCTTTTCTCCAAACTGGGAGTGTGCAGACAAATATCTGCTTAGTGAATACATCTCCTCTGTGCTCTTCCTCCAGGTCAGTGCTTCCCAAACTTTTTTGTCTCGTGTACCCCTGGGCTTTTTTGTCAACTCATGAGTATCCCGTCCACTCATATGTGTTAATAATTCTTTAAAATTGTAATAAAAACGTCTGTATTTATTAGTACAAAGACATTTTATAAGTCAATTTCAAAATTAAATAAGTAATGAAATAAAATATAAAAATAAAAATATAACAATAGAAATGCCTATTACATTTATTTTAGTATGTATTTTAATGTTCTAAATTTACTCATAAAAATAAATAATAATCTTAAACAGTAACATAACAGATTTACTACAATTTTTTTTTAAATAATTTCAATAACTCCCCTTTGGAACAAGCTATTAAACCAAAAAAAAATAAAAAATTTTAAACAAATTATAATATTCTAATAATAATCTTTTTCACTTTCTTTTAATCAGTGAGACACTTGTCTTCCATAGGTTTCAGTAATCCAATATAAATAGATCACAAATATTTGTAATCTTGGAACTAACTTTTAGTACCCCTTGCAAAGTACTCGTGTGAGAAGGAGCGTCTAAGGACAGGGGGTGTCCTGGGTTTAGTTTAGTGTAGTTATTGTTTGTGTTGATTGTGTGTTAAGTCTGATTGTGTGTTTGCCCTTTGAGACGACTTTTGTTGTGATACTGGGCTATACAAATAAAACTGAATTGAATTGAACTGGGAAACACTGCTCTAGGCCTCAGCATCCTTCTGCTCACACAGTCACTGTCCCTCCTCTGTACATGACGTCCAAACCATCTCAGTCTGGAAACTTTATCTCCAAAACCTCTCACATGAGCTGTCTCTCTGATGGACTCATGAACTTAGAGTATGTGTGTCCTGAGTCGGACACCTTTTGCTATTTTTCAGTCTTCTAACAGACGTTCGTAAAGATGTTAACTGGCTAATGGTAGATAAACAAAATCTCCACATATTGCTCTACCTCTGTGGTAATTTTTGTGTATTTATGCTAAGTGTTTATAAAATAATCATGATATGAAAATAATTTTGATCGGGAAATGCGCAGGGAACGCTCAGGTCACACTCGGGCGACGTTCTTTCAATGATCTTACTGTTTTTGTAGCTAACTTTGTCCGTCTTGTTATTTTCTGATTAACGTTAGCTTAGCCCACAATCTTATTTTGAAAGACGGAAACAAGGTGCCAGATGTGAAAATTTGTTAACGTAAATATCCCAGCCTTAAATTAGAGCCGAAAAATCTAACAAATAAGGCTGAAAACGCCTGAAAGGTGAGCGCGTCCGACTCAGGGCCATAGCACTGCCGAGCTTAAACCTCGGGCGATAGCGTTATTTCATACGGCCACAATAAAATATTTGTAAATGAAACTATCCAACCAATATATTGTTATAAACTTAAGAAAATGTACTTTTATTTTATACAATTTGCATTAATGAAGATAATAAATGAGCGACTTTATGACTCGTTGAAGATAAAAAAGCAATAGAATTTTAGTTGAAAGTGTCACACACGCTAATCCTATCCATCCTCCTCATAAACAAAGAGAACCTTAACATCTTCAGCTCTGTCTCCTGTCTGTTTCTCCGAGCCACTGTTTCTAAACCATACCTCAGATCTGTCTTAAGGTAAATCTATTATCTAACCACGAAAAAACCCAATAGAGCCTTAATTGTAGCTCATTATCTGACGTGGCTGATTAATACTGAATGAGGTTTAGTGGCGGCACCAAAAGCGTCGGCTTACAGTTTGTGGCTCGAGTTTCCCGACATCCACACATGGCTCTGGGTTACTGTTACCTGTGACAGTCGGACAGGCTCAGGTGTGAAGTCCTGGCTCTAATCTGAGTGTGCCCCCCTCCTCCTCCTGCAGGTCGATACGGGAACTGCTACGGATATGCGGCGAAAAGGACAAGGTGGCGTACACTTTAAAGGTAGGACGAGATGGTCAAAGAAAGGCATCACAGTTCAGTTTTGTGTGTTTAAATATACTTTGTACATAAAATTCTTCTACCATCAAGGTCCTAAAGTATTAAAAATGTATTCAAATGCTGTTGTCAACATCCTTTAAAGTATTATATTTTATGGCCAAGTACAAAAGTTCCATGTTATGCTTTTTTCAGGCTTTTTGCATTTTATAACTTAAAATAGTATATGTATGGAAGACATCTTCTTTTGGGGAGCTGTTACTTTGACTTTGCAGAGAACACTTGGATTAGGTGTCTGTCGCCCCCTGCTGGCAACGCTGGGGACTGGACAGAGCATAAAATGGATATTTAGCACAGGTATTAGAAACATGATGGTGTATGGCAGCCATTCCCAAAGTCAAGACTGTTGTGGACCCCTCAAATAACCCCTTGTTGTGGACCCCTTTATAAATCGGCTCTTTAGATCCTGTGGAATGTGAAATTTTTATGACTTGTTGAATTTTGTTTAATTGTTGTTTGTCTTGTCCTGTCTTAAATGTCAAGGGAATACGAATGAAAATTAGCTGTACGCTAACTTCGGCGCATTTACACATGTATTTTTTTACTGGTGTTCATTAATGTGCATTGTCCCTTTTAAATAAATAAAATAAAATAAACAAATAAATAAATAAATAAATAAATAAATAAATTTCTAAAAATCACTCGTGGGCCCCCAACTATAGAACTCTGCTCTATTTAGAAGACTATGCCATTTTCCCCCCATTTTTTTAAATAAAAAAAACATTACAAAAACACTGACTGTTGGCTAAAAACAATTTTAAAGTAATAACTGTAAATTAGATTTTTTTATATATACTTAATATTTTCATTGATTAATTGCATTTTTATATTGTGGTGTGTTTTATTTGTTGTTATGGACCAAAACCATGTGTCTGAAATAAAGACCCCCTGCAGTACCTCTGTGTACCCCCAGGGGGGCCCGGACCTCACTTTGGGAACCACTGGTGTATGGGCTTCAGAAATGTGCAGCAGCACTTCCTGGTTTCATGTGTTTACATAGAGCCATGAGACCGAGCGTTTTCAGCTCTTCGTGTGTGAATGAAACAAAATACTGCTCCAGGTGTTTTTGAGGTTGAAACATTATAACATGACTCAAAGTCCATTTAGCAAAATAGTGGAGCTGTAATTTTTGTTTATCTAGGTCAGTGGTTCCCAAAGTGGGGTCAGGGGCCCCCTGGGGGTCCGCGAAGGTACTACAGGGGGGCCCCAGAGGCTGTCTATATTTCTATTTCAATTTATTTTATTTTATTTTATTTTATTTATTATCATTATTATTATTATTATTATTATTATTATTATTATTATTATTATTATTATTTCAAACACATGGTTTTGGTTCATAAAAACAAATAAAACATACAAAAATATAAAAAGTCAATGAAAATATTAAGTACCTAAAAAAATTACAGTTGTATATTTGTTTTAAAATATTACTTTAAAACAACTTTTAGTCAATAATCAGTGTTTTTATAATGTTTTTATAAAAAAAATAAAAATAAATAAAAAACATGGCAGAGTCTTTTGAATAGAGGAAATTTTTTATCGTTGGGGGTCCGTGAAAAATTTTCGGAACTTTAAGGGGGCCACGACAGTCTTGACTTTGGGAACGGCTGATCTAGGTCATAATTCACAAATTCTTAGTGTAGTTTTTTTTAATGTTGCAGCTAATATGTACATTTATACATTTAATATTAAAGAATAACAATAAAATAGTTTATTAACACTTGGTGAACAAATATTCAGAAAGGCATTTTACCTGAATTACTGGAATCCCTCACATGAACATCCATCCCCTCCAGTCAGGAAAAGAGCTCTATAACTTTAAATAACTTAAAAATAAATGGTAAACCAAGTAAACCTAACTTCTTCAATGTTTGGAATATTTTTTTACTAACACTCAGCTTAGTCTGTGAACCATAGTGTAATTCATCTTTTTGTTACTTTGCCATTACATTACCTAGTGTAATATATAGAGAGAGTCCTATTAGTTCATAAATGCACATCCTAAATACACAAACTTTGGAAGTAAATATGTAGTAACCTTTGTACTTGAAGAGCTGTATGTTACCCATGTGTCACCGATTCCCTTTTCTCCAGATTTCCATGTTAGAGATCTACAATGAGACTCTAAACGACCTTTTATCCAAAACGCCTGGCACCGCTCTGGACCTCAGAGTCCAGGGGAAGTCCGTGTCTGTCCCGGGACTGACCCAGGTCCAAGTCCGGACCGAGGCCGACATCCTCAGCGCCATGGAAGCGGGAGAGAAGAACAGGAAGATCGCTGCCACCAAGATGAACACACAGAGGTCCGTTTACATTACCACAAGGCTATATTTTTAACTCACTATTATTATTAAAGCAACGTTGTTCTTGTCGTTGCTCAGTTCACGTTCTCACCTGGTGGTGGCGCTGGAGGTGGCAGGCTCGGATGAAGTGTCAGGACTCACATCTCGAGGTACTCTGACCCTGTGTGACCTGGCTGGATCTGAGCGGATCTCCAAAACTGAAGCGACGGGACAGAGGCTGGTGGAGGCTGCGGCCATCAACAAGTCCCTCACTGCTCTGGGACAGGTACGGACACTGGTTATAATACAAAACGAGCTTATTTCTTTCTAAATATTGGTACGTGGATGGATTTTTTGTTTGTTGCTTTACACACTGAGCTATACCGCTGCGCTTGACAAGATACTTTTCATTGGATTTAGCTGCAAATTGTAGATTTAAGGCATTTAACACACAGTTGTCGTCTTTTTTGGCAGGTGTTCAGTGCTCTGAAGTGTAACGCTCTCCATGTCCCGTTCAGAAACTCCAAACTCACCCACCTCCTGCAGCCGTCCCTCAGCGGAGACGCCAAGGTGAACACAATCAATAAACTCAAAGCCTTCATTTGTCACAAAGATGAAAAATGATCTGAAAGTACGCCATTTTGGTAAAGCCATTACTCTTATAACACTGAAGAACTGAAGATAAAAAGCACAACCAGGGATAGTTTTCTGTATAAATATATAAAATTATAAGAGAATTGTTGTATATCTCTCTTTTCCCTTCAGTGTTGTGTTTTTGTGAACGTCAGCCCGGATGCGGAGGACGTGGCGGAGACTCTGAGTACGCTGCAGTTCGGGTCCAGTATTCGTCAGGTGTCTCTCGGGAAAGCGACGCAAAACGTCGTCCCCAACAAGAACAGCAAGGCAGCCAAGTAGACGACAAACTCCTGACCCTGGATCAGATTTCACATCTACTGTCCCACATGAAAGATTAAGTGTCTTCAGCCCTTTTTTGTCTTCAGTGTGGTGTTTCAAACCTCAGGGATTTTAATACAATCTGTGATCAGTCTTTTTTTAAAGTTACACTGTGTAACTTTTCTTCTAAATATGTGTTGCATACTGACTTGTTTTTGTGGTTTTTTGAGCGATTATAAGGCCTGAGGCGCGATCTGTTGCTCCGAGCGGGGCTTCTGTACTGAGAAACCGCCCTCGCAACTTGGCCGGGAGCGCTCCGCTGTTGAGGAAGAGTCACGTGACAGGGAACGACTTGAGGCGCAGTATAACCAGGAAGCTACTTTTAGCGTTGTTATTTTCGCCAGTTCGTCAGGGCCGAAGGACACAAGAAGATGAAGACAATGTCGGACGAGGCAAGAAAAAGAAAATGTGAAAGGGACCGCACCAGATCACAGACAAGAGTCAACATCGGACAGACTTTTGCTCGCTGGCGTCAGATGAGAGACAGAGAAGGCTGCAAATCGGATCACGTTTTTGCTTCTTTATTGTTGGGCAGGTAAATTAGCCTCTTTATTTTTTCTTTAGAACGTGCTTTTTCACACAGTTATTAGTTGTTTTGACTGCGACCATTGCGCGATATTTGTTGATAAGCTAACGCTAGCGCTAACTCTATAGAAGATCCAGTCCAAACTTCCAAAGGTAGCAGCAGGTCAACTAAAGTTGAAACAATGATGGAAATAGACGCACGCTCGCACAGTTTCAGAAGGAGGAGGGGCCCTAGTGTTTACGTTTTGCGACGGTGCAGTGGCACCTGTGGCCTCTAGAGGCGCAAGCCCGGGAATCTTACACAGTGTAACTTTAACAACTTATTTAAGCATTAAATCTGGATAATTTAAGTTATAAAGGGTAGCATACTATTAATTATATGTATTATGATCATGTTTTTTTTCATTCAAGTTGGTGAGATGGTAATTCCAGTAGATTTAGCCTAATACGGTGGAGTTAACGTTAGCAAAACAAACAAAAATAACCAGCCTAAGAGCGTTCATTTAATGTGTTAACACGCGCTATGATGCGACACAAACTCCGTGGCCTGTATGTGAAAATGGCAAAACAAAAACAAAAAAAATAAATAAAGAGAAAAAGAAAGAAGGGCCTAGATGAAAACTCTGTGCCTTACAGTGTGTTAATGGGACAGTCCAGTACTTGATGAAATACATAGGGATAGGTAACTTATTTCCTAGGTCAGTGGTTCCCAAAGTGGGGTTCGGGGCCCCATGGGGGTCCGCAAAGGTACTACAGGGGGTCCCCCAGAGACTGTCTATATTTCAATTTAAATTTTTTATTATTATTATTATTATTATTATTATTTCAGACACATGGTTTTGGTTCATAAAAACAAAGAAAACATACAAAAATATAAAAAGTCAATGAAAATAAATGACCTAAAAACATTGGAAATTAATTACAGTTGTATACTTGTTTTAAAATATTACTTTAAAACAACTTTTAGTCAATAATCAGTGTTTTTGTAATGTTTTTATAAAAAAAAACAAAAAAAAACATGGCAGAGTCTTTTGAATAGAGGGAAGTTTTATCGTTGGGGGTCCGCGAGGGATTTTCGGAAATTTAAGAGGGCCACGACAGTCTTGACTTTGGGAATGGCTGTCCTAGGTCATCCCACACACAGTTTGGAGAAGCAGACAGGAGCGATGACAGTGTTGTGTATGGCTGCATAAAAAAATTACACAACTTCCAGAAACAACAAACCCATATTTACATATATTGACTGATTTTTACTTGTTTTTCGTTTATACAAGACACAAAAACTTCCTGTGCAGTATGTGGCACTTCAGTGAGGCTGATTGAACCAAAATATGGGTTTTTACTGCAGAGTTCATGGTTTAGCCTCTAATCCAGACACAGGCAGTCACAAGCTGGCGCAAAAATGTAGAAACTGCAGAGCTTTGCAATCCAGAAGGGCATCCCGTGTAAAAACCTATGAAAAAATCTCTTGGCAAACCGCTGCACGCGACTGAAAGAATAACAAAAGACATGGTTTAGCCTCTGTGTGACTGAACTTCTCTGCGACTCCAAACTGTGCGGGTGCTAACATTTGCACATCTTTTTAAAGTTTTGCTCAAAGCTGGGTCATAAATGTTCTGCTAGAGTTTTCAACAAGAGCTACGAGAAACTACATTCCCAAAACTTTCACAACTTTAATGTACATCTCCACTTTCTGAACTTTCTTTTTTACATAACATAAAGATAATATTGCAGAAGTCATGTATTTCTATCCGCTTTGGTTGCCAGAAGGACATAAAGCCTAAACTGCTGAATATAACCAAACTAGAGTGGCTCAATTTGCACTTTTAAAAAGGCTTCTCACGGCATTTAATGTGCAAAAAAAATAAGCTCCAGTATAATTATTTATTTGAAATGAAACGTGCTGAGGAGGTGTCCAGGTTGGCTCCTGACAAATGCAGCGCAGCAGTTTTTGCTTCCCTCGTTCAGCTGCATGTCCCTCTGTTCTTCAGGAGCTGGTTCAGGACGCTCGTCTGTTTTATGGCTCTGAGATTGGAAATGTCCTCTGCTATAACCGGGACGCCGTCGCTGTGGTTCGTCTCCGCTCCGTCGTCGTCCTCGTCGCTGTCCGAGAGCGTACAGAGCAGGGTGTCGTTCTCGTATGTCGGGAAGTAATATCTGGGAAATCAAAGTCAAAATTTATATTCACATTTTTTACATATGTATTACAAAAACAAGGCAATACAATAGATATTTTTCTACATTTGATGGTTGCCTTTTTATTGGCAAAACAAACAGGAGCAGTTTCATAGACTAAACCATATACTCCTGTAAATGGAGTCAGCAAACTTGTACTGGGAAATGCTTAAGTTTGTATTCATGAGGCACAGAATAAAAAGTACAAATGTTCATTATTTTAATAGCTTATATAAACTTCTTTTATAGCACACACTGTTGTTTTTTTTTTAGTTTGTAAAGCCTAGTTTTGTTTAAAAGGTGTATCTTTGCTGACCATGATGTAGTTCAGGGTAGCTCCAGGCTTTGTCTTTTTTTTTTTTTTTTTAAAGACTTTTTAATGTCACTTAAAAGTAAATTGAATGGCAGCATCGTCAACAACAGAACAATAATCTGCATGAATTTTACACTAAGGAATTATCTGTTCTACTCTCTGAAGCTTAAGGGTTTTATTTTAAAAGTCTATTACAGATGAAAGAACTTCTGTGCAGAATTTTAAAAAACATGAAAAAGGAATCATGCATTTAAATGATTTCTTGACTGAATTTCATCAATAAATATATTTTGTTATTACAGTGACTCTACTTTTTTGCAATATTAACATAATATTTTGATAAATTTGAAGACCTAGATGCCTTGATTTGACAAGAAGAATTTAATACCTTTTTAATGCTTTTAAGACCTCGGGGATCCCCTGTAGCTGTTCCTACCTGCTTTTCCAAGTATGCTGACAATTAGCTATTAGCAGAAATAATTAAGCCTAAATAAAAACTAGGCTTTCATATTTTCATAGTAATAAAGAAGGTAGGTTACAGTCTATGGGTGCAGTGGTTTCAACTAACCTTTAATGTCATTGCACACAAACAGCAAAAATCCAGCTGTCAGGTAATAGCTGTGTCCCAATTCAACGGCTGCAGCCTTCGTCGACTACATTTGAGGCTGATTACGTCACAGTCGGTGCGACAGGGGCTGTCCCAATTCGAAGGCTACTTCAAATGCAGCCCACGAATGCGGCCTTCCTTTCCCGCTGAACGAAGGCTGCATCGGGTGCATCCTTCGCAGCCCAACATATCCCATGATGCACTGCGCGCTGCTTGTCTGACAGTTCGAAGATGGCAGAGGCGGAGAGAGCTGCTCAAACTCCTCCAGGAGTAAATTAAACAAAATAAAAAATTAAATAAGTGTCATTTCTGGCTCCATTTCTGCTTATGTGACCAATGAATAAAGTGAATTAGCGAGCAGCTGCGGTCCTGGTTGCTAGGCGACAGCAGCGCAAACGTGAGAGGAGGAGCAGCTGTTGACGTACGCTCCGTGGACCGGACCGTCCCATTTCGGCTCGGCCTTTGCGGTCCACGAAGGCCACAAGAAGGAGTAGCCTCCGTGGACCGCGACCTTCGAAGGCTGCAGCAGTTGAATTGGGACACAGCTAGAGTCTGTCTGTGTTTCTACTCACTGTGGCTGGTTCCATGTGGACATCTCCGGCAGCCTCATCACATGACCCTCAGTCCTGATGTGCTGCAGGACGTCCTGTCTACAGTCGAACTTCTGATCACAGCCGTAACAGCGACTCTGGTGAATCTGACGGCGGATAAAGTTCACCAGTTTGACCTGCTCGTAGAACCGAAGATCTGACAGAAAAAAAGGCAAAATAAGTTTCACAAGGATATGTATTTTTGTAAATCACAATATTTTGGTGCATTTTAATTGTACTCACTGAGCTCAGTTCTCAGTTTGTGAAGGTCAAAACTGTGGGCATCCTGAAAAGATGCATAAGAAATCAATTATCAGAGGGATTTTTTTCATGTTTTTCTATTTCTATTTTCTATATTTTTATCATAGAACATAAACAGCAACATAACACTATGAATAAAATTAAAGATGGTTTAAAATAATCTACTTGTCCATATAGTTACGTATTTTACTTTATACAGAGATACGATTGTTCTACCTTCATATGTGTGTAAATCTGGTCCATAGTTTCTGACTGATGGTCACAGAAAAGACACACAGCTGAGACGGGGTGAGCCTGCCAGTCTGACCAATCACTGCACAGGAATGTAACATGTTAGCTTCCATTACAAAACAAAAACACACACTTTAAAAGGATATTTACAGGATTTCTTGGATCTATTTCACAGTTAGCAGCTGCCAGTACTTGGCATTAAAAGCCTTGCTGTGTGAATGGTCACATTTACACAGCGCTTTTCTGCCTCCATGGGCACTTAACGAGCTTTACATCAAGGAACCATTCACCCATTCACACACACAAGCTCTCACACATTCATACACAGTGTGCGCAGACACTGGAGGCAAGGTGGGTGATGTGTCTTGCCCAAGGACACAACAGCAACAGTGGGAGCGAGGTTTGAACGATCTGGCTAATGGACAAAAGGCTCAACCACCTGAGCTACTGCCGCATTTTAACTCCATTTCTGAAAAACTTACTCGTCTCCATCATCTACCAGCTCACGATCATCTTCACTCTGCACCTCTTCCCATGTTTTTCCCAATTCCTGGAGAAAATATAAAAAAATAAATTAAAAAAATCACCCATATGCAATCGACATGAGCCTAAAGGAAGTAAAGTAGGGAGGTGAGTCATTACCAGGTAATTGATGACATAAAATCTGTCGTATTCGTGGTTGTTGGAGTTGATTCGTCTGTGGGATTTCTTCCTCATGTGATCCTTTAGGGTTGTTTTATCTCGAAAGGTTTTCTCACAATACAAACACTGTAAACTGCCAAAAAAATAATAATAATAAAGCAAAACAAAAACAAAAAGGCTTGGATTAAATGCCATGCTCTCTCCAAAATAAAAATCTGATATTTGGTTGTCAGTGTAGTTGTCACACCTGTCAAGTTTATTCTGAAGTGTGTCCAAAAACTTGTTGCAGTAGACGATATTATCTGGGAGTCCAATACTGAACGAGTGCTCTCTGGCCATGTGGTTCAGCAGAGTCGACCTGGAAAATCAAGAGAGGCCTTATGAGAACACATTTATACTTAAATTATTCACGCTAAATTATCATAATAAAAGTGCACCACATTCATTCCAGTCTCATTTTTAGCGCAAATGTTGTCTCTGCGCAGCACCTGTTTCCACTGAACTCCTCGTTGCAGAACATACACAGCCGATTAAATGTGGTGTCTTCTCGCTCTTTCTGCTGCTGCTCCAACACCTCCTCCTGGACAAAAGACTCCAAAAATGTCAGCCTCTTTTTAACCCAACCCTCTGCACCCTCTTCTCTCACACCATCTAACATGTCCTACATCTATAAAACTCCTCCTTGCTTTATCCTTCAACACATATATTCACTATCCCTCCTGTTTATGTCCAAACCATCTCAGTCTGCCCTCTCTGACTTTATCTCCAAAGCTTCTAACATCAGCTGTCCCTCTGATGGACTCATTCCTAATTCTGTCCATCCTTGTTATCTCCAAAAAGAACCTCAGCATCCTCAGCTCTGCTACCTTCTTCTGTCTTTTCCTATGAGCCACTGTCTCTAAACCGTACAGCGTTGTAGGTGCCATCACTGTCTTGTACACCTTTCCAAGTAGTCATACTAAACACTGTAGATTTTCTCACCAGTCGTTTCTGTTGTAGCTTTTCTCTGAGGACTCTGTCTTCTGGAAGAACGTCACACAGCAGGCAGTATTCCTCCTGTTTCTCTGGGTAAAGGGTGAAACAAACAAAATACAATTTGAAACACAGGTTACTCATAAAAGTACAGTATGTGAATGAATGAATATGTATTTATTCATCACTGCACAATGCATATACATTTCAAGCATTTTTGACATGGACAAACAGAATAGGAAAAGGAAAAATCTTGTATAACCTGCTCCTTTTACTAGACAAAAAATAAATAAATAAAATCAATGTAAATATAGATGTAAAAATAAATGTTCTCTGAAGTTACTGACCCACTGGACCTGTGGAGTTGGTCTTAATGACACTGCAGAAATCTTGCACAGGCTGCTCCAGAAATCTGCCTTTCCAATACAGCAAGTATCTGGTGGCCATAAAACAATAACAGAATTAGTTTTTATTTACTTTCTAATGTAAGTACTAAAATAGCTATATGAGTGTCCATACTGTGGCAGGTCAGCGATGAGTTTGACGTCTGCGATCACCAGTTTGTGTTGGAGCAGCAGATGTTTGAGCAGGGCGTCCTTCTGTTGTGAAGGGACCGACTCAGAGCAGAAGAGACAGACCAGCAGCTCTGAGGTGGGACGGTCCAGACTGGGACAGGAGCCGTCCTCGGGGTGCTCCGGGAAACACAGGGGCTCTAGGATACTGTCCTGGCCTGGGAACAACCACACAATGTTAATTCTTCTTCAGGGGTTGCCAAAGTGAATTCTTAGCCTCCATCTAGCCCTATCCTCTTCCTCCTTTCTCACACCAACTGCCGTCATGTCTCCTTTCATCCATAAATCTTCTCTTCCTGGCATCTCTAATCTCAGCATCTTTCTACCCATATATCCACTATCCCTCCTCTGTGTTGTTGTAGTGAAGATCACACTAATCAAGACCAGGACCAGTCCAAGTCCAGAGTGAACCGAGACTGAGTCAAGGCTGAATCGAGACAAAAACTTTTAAGGGCTGAGAACGAGTCAAGACTGACACCAAGGCAAACCAAGACCAGGTCGAAACCAAACACTGTGAACGAGGGAAAAAAGATCAGAGGTTCCAATACAGAGAGACACTAATAACAGTTTTTTATGGTTCTTCTAATGCTTAAAACTAATTAGGATACTTTGAAATCATTTGTTATTATCTAATGTTTGGTAAAAAAAAAAAAAAAAACAATAATAATAATCCCAGAGACCACCACATCCAAGACTGAAACAAGAGTAAATTCAGATTCGAGACCAAGATCAAATAAAAGCACAGCCCAGACCAAGACGACACCGACCTGGCTCTACAACATTTCTCCTCTACACATGTCCAAAAAAAGTGGTTAAAAGTAAGACTTATGATAGACATCGGGAGCAAGAAAGATACTGGTTGTGTCCTTGTTTGTTCACGCCAAACCGAACATCTTAGTTTTGTGTATTTTAGGCTGTATAAACATATTAATTTTTGCAGCCTCCCTAAGCATAAACGTGATTCCTATCACACATAGCTATAAGGACCATTCAAAACATGTTAGCTTAGCCAGCTAGCCGCGACAAGTTTTACAAAACAGCGGACAAAAGTCTCTGTTTGTTCAGTCCGATTTTAACTTTGAAGAGCTACTAACACCGAAAAGCTAAAGCTCGTTTGTAAAATATTTGATGAACCGGAGTGACACGTTTATGAAATTGAACATACCACTCTGGCTCCTGTCAGAAGCGGCCATCTTTGTTACCACGTGACGAAAACAGCCGCAAACGGACCAATCAGAGACGGCCAAAAGAATACGATTTTAAACTTTTGTTACGATGTTAATACATGGTTTATCAATACATTTATTTCAGTAGAGTAAATGTAAACGTAAATAATAGTATAGCTTATTTCAACGCTCTGGTTTATTCAATGGGGGTTGCAACCATAGAGATAGAACACTAGAGTGAACATGCAATAACTGACTCCGGAACAGCCGCCATATTGTGACTGTAGCCATTCTACCAAGTTCTATGTAAATAAATAGGGAGCTGCACTTGCTTTCGCGATATTCTTTAAATTTATTTTGTTAATTTGCTAACTTTTTAATATTTTTGCTTGCTCTAATGTCTAGTCTTACTTAGTATACGTGCTACAGCATAGAGTTTTCAACTTTGTGTAATGGAATATTTTAATTCATCGTTCTTACACTCTTATACTTGGTGCAGTGGTAATCTGTTCTAATACCTTTACAAATACAAACATACAGTGGCTCTGGATAAAGGCACAGACGACTGCTATATTAATAATGTTAATATTATTTTTTGCATTTTTGTGAAAAATTTTCTGAGCCTGCTAGACATATTATGAGTTCAGAAATATTACTGTTTCTCAATTTCCAACAATTATTTTGTGAAGTTATATCTGTTTTTACATTGCAGTCACAAGATGGCCGCCGGTATCTCCACTGAAGCGGTTGCCATAGCCACTCTAGTGTTCTATTTATCTCTATGAGTGTAATACAATAATATACCACTAGAGTGCGCAAATACCCTTGGATATAATACTGCTCAGTCTGCTCTTTACCACTAACAGCACTCATTGACAGTTTTGTAGATTTTTGTAGAGAAACTTTTGCTTTAATCATTGATACAAGTACAGATTTTGAAGAACTGAATGAAGCAATGATGCGGCCCATTTTATCTGATCGCAACCTTTTTGGCCCAGAAGGGGGCATCTGGATTTTAAACAATTCTAAGAAAAATATTTAAAAATAAAATTCATAACTTTTTCATTTATGTTGATGAGCATTTTTATGATCATTTAAAAAATTTACCAAAAAGTGGCCAAATTTACCTGACTTCACCCCATGTTTACGTTTATTCTCTAAATAAGTAAAAGTTTTTTTGTTTTTTTTTTTGTTTTTTTTTACTTCAGTGGGTTGCACATTCACTTGGAAAAATCACAAAATCCTGAGTTTGAGCCTAGTTTGGGTACATAAAAATTATAATTAACCACTTTAACTGGAGGTAAGTGTTATTATTTTTGAAGTAACAGTACTTTTAGTTGAATACAGGTCTGGATTTTACACTCAAAAAGTGCATAACTATTAATTAACTAACAATTTTTATACAAAACCGATATGTCTATGGCTGAAAGTGTGAAGTGCAGTTGGTTTGACTGATTTGTTTTGAGTTTTGTAAAGACTTTTTAACAATTTAGTCCTTCAAACTGGTTTCCTATAAATCCCTGTGGTTTTCTGCTGTTGTTGGCTCTGCTCAGGTGCTTTCAGATGCTGCTTTCTTTCATTTTTTTTTTTTTTACGCTGAGCTAAACCCATGTAATTAAACCCTAGAGAGGACAACCGCAGGCAGGAAACAGACAGACAGACAGAGAGGATGCGAGCGAGGGATTTCTGATTTGGACCATAACTCCCACATGAACCACATCAATTTTCACACAGAAATGTTTTCTGCAGGAGGTGCAACAGAATAAACAGTGTTGTGGCTATTTCACAATCTTGCACAATTCAGGACAGCTGAGGAAGAGACCTCACATAATGTTTTTATAAATGTGCAGCTATGCACTTAAGATAAATGTGTCTTTACATTTTAGTTTTTTTTTTTTTTTCAACAGGTAGCAGAACATAGGCTATGGATGTGAAAGGAAATGATACTGACCCATTCGTAGATAGTGGAACCTGTACCAAAATACACTTCATATGGAATTGATATCACTTTCTGCCTTTAAAAGCAGATTAAAGGACATTTTTAAGAACTCGTGTAAATGTTATGCTAATGAACAATATGGCTTCTTGTGTTTGTGTAAATTTTATGTTTGTTCCCTTTCTCTTCTGGTGTTCTTTAGCATTTCCAGGTCAACACGGTAAATAAGAATTTGTTCTTAATGTTCTGCCTGAAAAGAAAAAAAAAAGGTTAAATAAATAAAAAATATAAATATAGGCCATTTCTAGCTTTGTAGGGGCCCTATGCAATACGCTGTTTAGGGGCCCTAGTTTGCCAAACTGAGATGAAAAGATCCCTAATCCCTCTGAACATCCATAAACATAAATAAATATACATTATAAAACAATGTATATTTATAGATACAGCTTGGATTAGGTGTCTGTCGCCCCCTGCTGGCAACAGTGGGGACTGGACAGAGAGTAAAATGGCTATTTAGCACAGCTTTTAGCAAAATGATGCTAACAGATAGATAAATGAGCTGACTGCTTCATGGTGTAGACAATGTCACTGCTGAAATAATCAGAATGAGTCCGGTGACGGAGTCTGGGCTTTAGAAACGCACAGGAGCACTTCCTGGTTTCACGTCTACACAGAGCCATGAGATCGAGCGTTTTCAGATCTTGAGAAGGGGACGGCCCCTGCAGACAGGATTACTCAAACATGTGAATAAAACAAACTACTCCAGGGCTGTTTTTGAGGTGGAAACATTTTAACATGGTTAAAAGTAAAAGAAATAAAATAATAAATTTAGCAGAACAGGGGACCTCCACTCAACCAAAATAACTGATAAAAATGTAATTCATAAAGACTGTAACTAACTCAGCTCAGTACGGGGCGGGGCGGTTCTGAAGGGTCCTAAATGCCCCATGAAGCACATTATATTGTAAATTTGTTTTAAGGGTTATTCTAGCAAACAGGAGAAGATATGTTTATCAAGTTTACAAAGATGATATCAGACTTACCTTTAACGGTTTACATCAAAATGCCCCTCCTGCAAAAAGGTGGGCCCCAGTGTGGCCCCCCAGTTAAAAGTGGTCTAGAACCACCCCTGGCTGAGTAATGAATAATCCTCTCAGAGCAAGGATGCCCTGCCACAACAGTTCCAAATAATCAACAACAAGTGTTATCTAAACACACATTTCTAAATTTCATAAATGAATCATAAATAATCCTGAAGTTAAATATCTGAGAAACTACTTCCACAGTTCTGCTCACACAAGGCTGAACATTCAGCTTTGGGGCCCCAGTGGCTTGTGGGGCCCATGTGAACAGTCCGCCTGTAGCTGTTCTGTACTGTTCAAATATGGTTTAATGGTTTTGTTTTTGAGCTGAAATAATTGTACTACAGAAGTGTTCTTCCTCTCAGAGTCTCTTGAGCTCACTTTAACCGTTTTGTTTGTGACCTCGTGTTGTTGTTGTGAGTTTTTTCTGTGAGTGCTGCTGTAATGTCCTTGTTTCTTCCATTAAGCCTTCAGCTAATCAAATGCACTGACAGCTCTTCCAGGAATCTGGACAAACACGGCTCAGCGTTGGATAAACCAGGGGTTCTCAACTCATGGTGCACAGACTCGGGTCGTCCTCAGGAGTCTGCGGTCTTCAGTTCAAATCCTGACTTGTTTTCATTTAGAGCCAGACCTGGTTTAGCCTAGTTTTAGTTGTGGTTTTGTTCCAGTTAAGACCTGATTTAGTTCTTGTTCAGACCTGTTTTAGTCTTGGATTTGTTCTGGTTTAATCTTTTAGTCCAGGTTTATTCTTTGTTTAGTCCTGGTTTTCTTCTGAATTTAGTTTTAATTCCAGTAATCTGAGTTTTTGTAACTCCTCACTTCCTCCTCATTGTTTATTTTGTATTTAAGCTGTATTTAATTGCGTTTATGTCCGGCGTCAGGTCCAGGTCGGTTGCTGCCGGCAACGAGGCGTCTCTTAGCAACAGTGCGCTCGGGCCTGCGCCGCCGGAGCTGGACCTTTATGAGATCGCACTCAGTGGGACGCGTCGCCCACATGGGTCGCTCTGAGCGGAAAGGGAGCGCTGTGTGGACCGGCCCAGAAACGAGATGAGATAAACAACTGAGACACATTCAAGCTGGACCAAACTCTCAGACTGTGTTTTTTGTTTGTTTGTTTGTTTTTTTATACCTTTATTTAACCAGGAAGTCACATTGAGATTCAGAATCTCTTTTACAAGAGAGACCTGGCCAAGGCAGCAGCCAACACAGTCAATAAGACAACAAATACAGCAAGATTAAGCAAATTAAACACACTGAGAAATTAGAACAACTATTTAAAAACAGTGAGCACATGTCTCCTTTACCACACTCTTTATGATTGCCTTACATTTATCCACTGAAATGAGTCCAATTTAAAGTTACACTGTGTAAGATTCCCGGTCTTGCGCCTCTAGAGGCCACAGGTGCCACTGCACCGTCGCAAAACGTAAACACTAGGGCCCCTCCTCCTTCTGAAACTGTGCGAGCGTGCGTCTATTTCCATCATTGTTTCAACTTTAGTTGACCTGCTGCTGCCTTTGGAAGTTTGGACTGGATCTTCTATAGAGTTAGCGCTAGCGTTAGCTTATCAACAAATATCGCGCAATGGTCGCAGTAAAAACAACTAATAACTGTATGAAAAAGCACGTTCTAAAGAAAAAATATAGAGGCTAATTTACCTGCCCAACAATAAAGAAGCAAAAACGTGATCTGATTTGCAGCCTTCTCTGTCTCTCATCTGACGCCAGCGAGCAAAAGTCTGTCCGATGTTGACTCTTGTCTGCGATCTGGTGCGGTCCCTTTCACATTTTCTTTTTCTTGCCTCGTCCGACATTGTCTTCATCTTCTTGTGTCCTTCGGCCCTGACGAACTGGCGAAAATAACAACGCTAAAAGTAGCTTCCTGGTTATACCTGCGCCTCAAGTCGTTCCCTGTCACGTGACTCTTCCTCAACAGCGGAGCGCTCCCGGCCAAGTTGCGAGGGCGGTTTCTCAGTACAGAAGCCCCGCTCGGAGCAACAGATCGCGCCTCAGGCCTTATAATCGCTCAAAAAATCACAAAAACAAGTCAGTATGCCCCACATATTTAGGAGAAAAGTTACACAGTGTAACTTTAATATCTCTTTGTAAATTGTTCCATCCCCATGGTGCGGAGTAGGAAAAGGCTGTTTTCCCCAACTCTGAGTGACTCCTGGTAACTCCTGGAGCCAACACAGAGGAGGTTACAGAGATCTCCTGGAAGTTTTCCCAATATTGCTTTATAGATGAAAATATACCAGTGTTGTTTTCTGTGAGTGGTCAGTGATGTCCAACCTTCCAAGTCATAAAGAGAGCAGTGGTGAGTGAGGGACTTTGCATTTGTTATAAATCGTAACGATGCATGATTCACTGAATCAAGTTTATGTAAAATGGATGAGGTGTCACCAAAATCACTCACAGACAACAGCCCTCTGCTCCATCAACTTTCCCTTCAGAGTCACAACAACAAATCATATGCATCCTACAGTAATGTGCATGTTGATTTAGCATTGGATTTGCATCAGATGCCCTTCCCTTCTTTCCATTTATCTGGGCTTGGGACAGGCACAAAGGTCCATTGGCTTGTGACCAACAAACATGCAGTTATTGTTTCTAGAACCTGGAGGTCCAGCTGCATTTGTTGGGCCTGGTTCAAGGTCGGGTTTAGTGGAAACTTGGAGTTAACTCTGGAAAGAGGAAAACTTATTTGTTTCACAAAGAGGGTTAATCTAAATTCTTCAGTCAGTTACCATGGAAACTCATTCTGTGAACCTAATCTGGTCTGAGACAGGTTTTTTCCTCTAACCCTGAGTTTAACCCAGAGTCTCCTGCTGCTGTGTGGGAGAGCTCTGTGGATCTGCTTCTTCACTCACAGCAGAATATTCACTGATAAACTGACTGCTGATTTAACTTTTTAATGTTTTTATAGATTTATAATCTACATTTTTATTTGAAGGTTTTATTCATCTCCTTCCGCTTATTCCCATTAAGGGTCGCAGGTGACTGGAGCCTATCCCAGTAACCTTGGGCCTTAGGCGGGGTACACCCTGCACAGTGACAACCATTCACTCTCACATTCATTCACTGGGGGGGTTTAGAGCCGGAGCACCTGATGACATCCCATGGTAACACTCCCAGCTTTCATGTTGCATAAATAAAATAACTTTCTGAATTCTTAGAATAATGTGAGTGTCTTGCTGAAGTATTTTAATGCATTTAAATGTACATTTTTAAAAGATTACTCAACTTATATAAACACTAATATAGCCTTGAGATAGAAAAGATTTGCAGATAAATAAAGAGCGACTAAGCACAATCATATGACTGTAGGCTGTGGACAAAATAAAGAATAAAGATCATTTTCTGCTTGATATCTGATGATATATTCTGTTTCATTAATCATAACTTACTAATTATTATTAATCAAACTATAGCCCATGTAGCTGTTCATTATTAACTCACTCTCCTCTATAATGGCGTCTCCTTTTGATTACCGCACTGATATTGCCTTTCTCCCTCAGATAAACTCAGAGTGAATAAACTTAGAGTTCTCTGTATAAACCAGTTCTAAACAGGAAACTCTGAGCTCAGATTTCAACTTGGTTCAACCTGTTTTTGTGAAACAGGGGCATGAAGTTTTCTGAAAGCTGTAGGTATCACAACAAAAGGTTAAGCAAGTCATGCACGCTTTTATTTTGTCACGTCTGGACTTTACACAGAGCACTTTCTGGCTTACAGCTGGTCCAGAGGCACAGCTTTTAACAGGGACCAAAAAAAAACAAAAAACAAAAAATAAACCCACATCCTCGCCTCCCTGCACTGGCTTCCTGTTTGTTTTAGAATTGATTTTCAAGGTCTTATTGTTTGTTTTGAAGGCTTTGAATGGACTGGCCC
The DNA here is from genome assembly GCA_020698575.1 of Bostrychus sinensis. Taxonomy (NCBI): domain Eukaryota; kingdom Metazoa; phylum Chordata; class Actinopteri; order Gobiiformes; family Eleotridae; genus Bostrychus; species Bostrychus sinensis. The sequence goes on from CM036251.1 coordinate 7,047,576, forward strand.
CACCGGAGCGCACACTGAGGCCTTTTCTGTGACACATCACTCTTTTATTCTCTGGCTTTTAAGTGTATTGCTCTTATTTGATTTTACAAGTTGTTACTATTGTAATGGGAATGTTAAATGGAGTATTTATTTATTGTTTTATAATCATGTGCAGCACATTGGAAGCTGTCTTGTTTTAAAAACGTGCACTAAAAATAAAACTGTATTGGTTAAACGTTAAAAAGCATTAATTAGAGTGGTTGAAGCATATAAAAGCCTAGTATAGTTCAATCTGCACTAAACTGTAGGTCAGCTTGCCTTTGCGTTTAAAGTTTTCTGCTCCAAGGAATAAAAAACTTTAAAAAAAATAACTGAATGAGAAATGAGGGTCAGGCACTGTTAAGTTTTTTCCAAAGACAGAACAGCCCTCACCATTTTTTAGTGGCAGCACTCAGTGGAAAACCTTTTATCTCTGATGTGCTCTCACTGGATCACTTTGCACCAATTAAGTTTTCTGCATTTTAGACTAACTTTTACTGTACTTCCACACTGCTGTCACACTCCCAGAGATAACCTGCTCTAATGGTTGAATGTTTGTTTATGACTGAAGGACTGAAGTCTACGTTCAGAACCAGAGCGACATTTTTCATTGGCAGTGGCTCAGTCTGGAGAAACGTTTCCTACATGAAAGTGTCAGTGTGACTGTGTTTGGTGCTGGTCGGAGGGGGCGTAGGTGCGGATTGACAGCCACCCTTCTGCCAGTCTGTCCCAGGGCAGAAGTAGCTCACCACCATCAAGTGACTGAGGAGTGAATGAAGACTAATAAGACTAATTATTATCATTAAAAGGTACATATTGCAAGTAAACAACCATTTGTAAGCAGATTCTGTTAAAGTTACACTGTGTAACTTTTCTCCTAAATATGTGGGGCATATTGACTTGTTTTTGTGATTTTTTGAGTGATTATAAGGCCTCTGTTGCTCCGAGCGGGGCTTCTGTACTGAGAAACCGCCCTCGCAACTTGGCCGGGAGCGCTCCGCTGTTGAGGAAGAGTCACGTGACAGGGAACGACTTGAGGCGCAGTATAACCAGGAAGCTACTTTTAGCGTTGTTATTTTCGCCAGTTCGTCAGGGCCGAAGGACACAAGAAGATGAAGACAATGTCGGACGAGGCAAGAAAAAGAAAACGTGAAAGGGACCGCACCAGATCGCAGACAAGAGTCAACATCGGACAGACTTTTGCTCGCTGGCGTCAGATGAGAGACAGAGAAGGCTGCAAATCAGATCACGTTTTTGCATCTTTATTGTTGGGCAGGTAAATTAGCCTCTTTATTTTTTCTTTAGAACGTGCTTTTTCATACAGTTATTAGTTGTTTTTACTGCAACCATTGCGCGATATTTGTTGATAAGCTAACGCTAGCGCTAACTCTATAGAAGATCCAGTCCAAACTTCCAAAGGTAGCAGCAGGTCAACTAAAGTTGAAACAATGATGGAAATAGACGCACGCTCGCACAGTTTCAGAAGGAGGAGGGGCTCTAGTGTTTACGTTTTGCGACGGCGCAGTGGCACCTGTGGCCTCTAGAGGCGCCAGACCGGGAATCTTACACAGTGTAACTTTAACTTTATTTTTGGCTATATAATCATTGTATAATCTTCCATCCAAGAAAATTGTCAGTTTTCAGCATTTCCCAAAAAACATGATTATAAACTGAACACGCATGTGACAAAGCAGATAAAAAGCATATGTTTCATTTTTCTTTTGACTGTTTTGTTGGGCGCATGCACCAACCGCAGTGGCAGCAAGTCTGTGTAGAGGTTTAGGAGATCATTTATTCCAGCTGCCATTCGACTCTATAACATATCTTGTTAAACGTGCACTTTATTACATTTAACTTATTTATCACTTATACTGTATGTTTTTACTCTTGCTTGAGTGTGCCTTGGTTATGTGTGCTTTTTTCTGCAAATTTCTCCTGATAGGGATGAATAAAGATATCTATTCTGTTCAAACTTTTTGTAGCGAATCTTGTAGCGAAAGTGCAGTTAATTTCACTTGGAGTATGTGAACAGCTATGGTAACCCTGCAGGGACATGCTGTTGTACACAAAACAATCAGGTCAAAATAGATTGGAAATATAAATATAAATGTCAACATTTCAACTCGTGTGTCTTAACAAATACTATCATGGCTGGTTTATTGTCACAGTACGAGGAACAAGGAGGGAAAAGGACCCAAAAACGCAGGAAGTAAATCAGAAAAACACGAGGACAAACCAAGACTACAAAATAAAACACAAGGAAAACAAACAGAAAACAGGACACAGACATGGGACATGACATTTATGGAGGAATATTGTTCTCTCTGTGTTCAGGTTCTGCAACAACAGGGTTAAAGAGAGAGCTCTGTGTGTACAAAAGGCCCCAAGTTAATAGTTTTATATTGTAGTTCTGCCATTTCCTGAGTAGCTCTCACTTTTCCCATTCTCCTGTTGTCCTTGAAGTGGCATTGCGTACGGAGCGTGCAGTTGGGATTCGCGGTGGAAAGTTCGTGAGGAAAAGTGCATCGGAGCCTCACTGTGTATCATCCTGCTGTCAGAAGTGTGCGTTAATGAGCAAAGACCACACACACACACATATCTAACGTTACACCCTTATGTGCCTATACCAACATACTACGACTCATCTGTATTTGGGATTGTATACTATTGGGACACACTCACACCTGTGTGGAAACCTGTTTTTTAATATCATCTGTAATTCAGTGGCAAAAATACAAGACCAGTGAAGCCTCTCTATGTCTCTGCTCCCATTATTTACCATTGCTGTGTGACATCAACTCAGTATAAGTCAAATACACCTCATGCTTGTGCATCCGGGCCTTGAAGCAGTGTTCTGGCCGACACTCCAGGTTGAAGGTGGGATTAAATACGTCTAGTGCCTTACAGTCCACTTATAGTTTGAGCTATCTCCCCTACACTGTGTTTTTACCCATCATGAGACGTTTCCTGTGCGCTTTGTAAAGAGACACCTTTTATAGCTCAGACAAGAGGCAGGATTGCTTCCTGATTACTGACAGATTTTCGAGGGCACCTTTTTGCACCTCTCTTTCTTCAGGTACACTTCACCCTTCTGTCATTCCATTTTTATTACACAGAACTTAATTTCTTGCTGTGCTTTCTTTGTTTGTGTGTCGTTACTGAAGTCTGAGCTCAGTTTGTCCTCTCTGCTGTTTTATTGACAGGATCATTTTACATTATGCACCAGTGACATATAACATGTAGTGCAGTGGTTCCCAAAGTGGGGTCCGCAAAGCTACTGCAGGGGCCCCCAGAGGCTGTCTATATTAAGTACATAAAAAGAAACTGAGTTTGAAATGCACTGTAAAAAACAATGCTGCAAAAACTCAAGGCAACAGGATCCCTCAAGATTTTTGAGTTTTGGTGATCAACTCAAAATCTCAAGTTTTCAACAAATAATATTTGTTTACTCACCAAATTTAACATTCATACGTCTAAAAACTTGAAATTTTACTCACTATCTTTATTTTTCCAACTCATCTTATAGCCGACTGACTCCACTGTTCAGAAAAAGTATTATTGATAATAAAAACTAAATAAGAATAACTTTTTCTGAACACTGTAAGTTGGCTGTAAGATGAGTAAAAAAAGAGAGAGAAAAACTTAAAAATTTGAAAGGTTTTTAGATGTATGAACATCAAATTAAGTGAAAGTGTGAGATTTTGAGTTGGCCCCAAAAATCTTGAGGGATCCTTTGCCCTGAGTTTTTGCAGCATTTTAATTTTTTTACAGTGTACTTGTTTAAAAATATAACTTTAAAACACTTTTTAGCCAATAGTCAGTGTCTTTTGTAATGTTTTTATAGAAATATATGGAGAAAAACATGAAAATAAAATTTAGGATTGAGGGAAGTTGTATTGTTGGGGGTCCGTGTGGGATTTTGGTAAATTTAAGGAGGGCCGTGACGCTCCTGGCTTTGGGGATGGCTGATGTAGTGCATATAATTTACCAACAACCATTTCCATATTTCTCCAAACGTCTCTAGAATGACAGACTTTTTTTTCATGTTCAATGCATAATTAACAATATTCTTCAAATAAGTTCTGTTCAAACACCATTAGAGTGCAATAATCCCCACATACGTCTGTGTTTTTGTGATAAACCTCACACGGTGCCAGTCAAACGCTGCATTGTTCTTCCACTGAGCACTAATCCACAACATGGCCGCCGTCACTGTAGTCCTATTACTGCCCGCTTTGTCCTGTACGCCGCGTTTTCTGTGCTCAGACACTGACGCGGGGGACTGCAGGCTGTCGGGCTGATAATTTCTCTACAATTCAGTTTTAATTAAGCCCAAAAGGAGAACCCAGCTGCTTATCATTAAAGAAATACGTCTCTTTTTAAAAGTGGGATTGGTACAAATTGTAATCATGTCTGGTTTTGGGCAGGAACAGTCTGTACCTTGGCTGTATTTGAAGTTCACTTAATGCAGTGGATGTGTCAGTTCTGATTTGATAAAGCCTTTTACACTTAGTTAACTTCTGGATGGTAAAATTGAACTTTGTGCCGTTGCTGCTAAATTAAATCTGACTCGATGTAGAATAAGGATTTAGAGTGAAAATGTTCAGTAGAAACCTATTATACTCAGGACCAGAACTTTAACAAATGTACTAAATCACAGCGATGGGAGAAGTACTCGAAACATCTACCCATGTAAAAGTACTGATAATAATATTACTATTACTCATGCAAGAGGACTCAGCCAAAGGTTACTTGAGTAAAAGTAGCAGCAGCACACTAAAATCTACTACTACTAGTACTACTACTGCTACTTTTTTCCCCAAACTTGGTTGGAGACGTTCATATAATACTTGAGTAAATAAAAGTAAAATTAAAAGTAAATGTACTCGGTAATTAAGTACTCAGTATCACTACTATTACTACTTCAAACACAGGCCTTCTGATGAGTGTTTTACAGACTTTGGCAGTGAGGTCATTGCCAAATTTACTCATTTACTTGAGTAAAAGTATTTTTTTTCCCCTCAAGGACTTAGTCAGGCAAAAGTATGTCTTAAAAATGCACTCATAAAACACATTACTGTCTAAATCATACTTTTACTTGAGAATTTTTGTGGTAATTGTAGAAATTATAGTACATTTTACATTGCTTGCAAACACCTTTTACACCTGTACTTAGAAAAGTTTACATTAACCCTAGTTTTGTACAATTTTGTATTTTGCAAATTGAGTAATTTTATTTATGTCTTATAAGTTAATGTGTAGGAAGGTAGTTTTTCTGTATGTGTATCCTTATATGGCTTAAACTGTGCAAAATAAATGCCCCTTTCCCAAATATTTGCACAGCTTAAATTTTCTTTTATGGGTTTAAATGAATAATTATGTCTTATCTTTAAGGTGACCTCCTCAAAAAGTACAAAAAGTGGTATAAGTTGTGCGATTCGGTGCGATTTGGTGGGACACGGTGGCACAGAGTCGAGAAATAAATGAATGAACAAATCTAACTCATGAGATACAAGTTGGAAGATGGTCACCCCACGCATCTTTAATAAGCATACAATTCTTAAAGGTACTCTACTTTTGAACTTTATTACTATCGCTAGTAACTTTTTAACTATTTATTCACTTATTTATTGTAAATGTTTTTTTATGCTGGTTTTTGAATGATTCTGAGATTTGTGTTTTTTTGATGTGTGCTACCAGACAATGTGAATTTCTCCTTATGGGGATGAATAAAGTCAGTCCAGAGCTGTGTCCCAATTCAACAGCTGCAGCCTTCGAAGGTCGCGGTCCATGGAGGCTACTCCTTCTTGTGGCCTTCATGGACCGCAAAGGCCGAGCCGAAATGGGACGGTCCGGTCCACGGAGCGTACGTCAACAGCTGCTCCTCCTCTCACGTTTGCGCCGCTGTCGCCTAGCAACCAGGACCACAGCCGCTAATTCACTTTATTCATTGGTCACATGAGCAGAAATGGAGCCAGAAATGACACTTATTTAATTTTTTATTTTGTTTAATTTACTCCTGGAGGAGTTTGAGCAGCTCTCTCCGCCTCTGCCATCTTCAAACGTCAGACAAGCAGCGCGCAGTGCATCATGGGATACGTTGGGCCGCGAAGGATGCACCTGATGCAGCATTTGTGGGCTGCATTTGAAGTAGCCTTCGAATTGGGACAGCCCTGTCGCGCCGACTGTGACGTAATCAGCCTCAAATGTAGCCGACGAAGGCTGCAGCCGTTGAATTGGGACACAGCTTAAGTCTAAGTCTAAGCAGCATGCGCTCGTACAGGTTTGAAAATGGTACCGAAATCTAAATCAATCAATCAATCAGTGGTCTCTTTTCTGATTGGACGAGCAGCAATGCAGGGTTTTAAAACCAAAACAAAAAATGTAAACAAAAACAACTTTATGGCCATTATGTAAAATATTTTTGTAACTGTTAATAATTCAGCTGTAGCATTGTTTTGAGTGAAACTAATAATTGATTAAAACACGTTAACATCATATCTGGGAACACACGTAGGTCTTTTTTTTTTTTTTTTTTGAAATTTAAAAAATATTCTACAGAAGCGTATTGCATTCACCTGAAAAAAAAAGTTTCTGTTTTAATGAGCTAAGTTAGTTCTGTTTTTATGAGAAAAGTTCTGTTTTTATGAGTATAAATAACTTGGTTTTTATGACAAAAGTAAATTCATGTCTATCACAACCAGTAAACGTTTAGCTCGTATTGAAGAGTTGCTAAAGCTAAAGAAAGGGCGTAAATGTCCCAACTACTTCGTTTAATACGGTTTTATTTTACTCTAGGCTTGAGACACTGGAGATTCTGCTTTCGTTAAGTAATATTGACGTATAATCATTAGTTTGTCGACTCTGCGCAGACATCTCAGGTCTTTGCCATTGACTTTGAATTCCTCTCCCCCCAAAAGTGGAACAAGATAATAAGGACCATTATCCACATAAAAACATATTATTTTACTCGTAAAAACAGAACTTTTCTCATAAAAACGGAAAATTATTTTACTCGTAAAAACAAAACTTTTCTCGTAAAAACAGAAAATTATTTTACTCGTAAAAACAAAACTTTTCTCATAAAAACAGAAAATTATTTTACTCATAAAAACACAACTTTTCTCGTAAAAACAGAAAATTATTTTACTCGTAAAAACACAACTTTTCTCGTAAAAACTGAAAATTATTTTACTTGTAAAAACAGAACTTTTCTCGTAAAAACAGAAAATTATTTTACTCGTAAAAACACAACTTTTCTCATAAAAACAGAAAATTATTTTACTCTTAAAAACAGGATTTTTTCCCTCATAAAAACAGAATTAACTTTACTCATAAAATCTAAACTTTTCTCATAAAAACAGAACTTTTCTCATAAAAACAGAACTAACTTAGCTGATTAAAACAGAAACTTTTTTTTTTCAGGTGAACGCAATACGCTTCCGTACCTTTAAATGTAGACTAACTAAAAAGCGGAGAAGTCAAAAGAGGCGGAGTTTAGGACCCAGCGGAGCCACGTGCTCAGTGACGCAGGACCACAACAGGAAGCGGCGGGACGCACGCTGTGAGGTAACGTAAGGCGTGCGTTAGCTTCTCTGTTTTTCTTCACGCTTTTCTCTTTTCCAGCGGGATGTGTGCTACCTGCAGGTTGTGTTAGAAGTTTCTGAGCGAGCCGCTGTTACCGAGCTGTTGTTTTGGTTTTGACTCGGTTTTATTCGTGAGTTTTTGTGCGGTTTGGAAAGCGGCTCGCGGTTAGCCTCAGGTCAGAGATGACAGGAGCGCGGTGGTCTGCAGGGAGAGGGTAAAGGTGGACATTTAGGACTGCTCTTAAAGTCAAACTGAGGCGTTGTTTTCAGGCTGACAGTCGAGTAGCTTTACGCGTTAATATGTGTCTAATGCTCAGTAGACTAATTCATTATTACCTCATGTCTGCCTTCAGTGGTTTCTTTCTCCCATTCTGTCTAAATCTGTCAAAGCAGAGAGAGGAATCCTTTATGGTTGAAAAGCTGCGTAAGTTTGTTTATGATCATGTTTGTTCTCACAGAAAATCTATAGGCACAATCTGTTCAAAGCCTGCGTAACTTGTAGCTGATTCATTTGAAACTTTGCACAATAAAACTGTTCAAATAATAAAAGGGAATAAGCTCATTTTACAATTATATAAAAACATGAGTGTCTTATATTCCTACGGTCGGACATCCTAGAATTTAGCCCTCTTATACCATAGTAATGTGGCACAAAGGGGCAAACAATATATTTCTTTGGGTTGTTTTCCCCTTTGTCTCCTGCTTTGGTAGACGATTTGGGCATTTGCTCTCAAGCCAGTTCAATTAGTTTATAGTGACGCCATTCCTTATTGTTTTAGCAAGTTTTCAATATCCCAGGATGCTTTGTTTGCTAAGGAAGTGACTTCATGCTGACCTGTAAGAATAGAGCATCATACGTACGTACATTGTCATATTCATAAAGCCATCTACAAGTTGTTGTGCCGTGGCATAGAAATCGGGAAACTGTTGTCATGCTGCAAAGTATTCAGAGACAAGTGGTCATGTGAGCTGTCATCAACACAAATAAAACAATGGAAAGATTTAGGATGTAAACTTCTGGCGTTAATATTCACACAGAAGTATTCTAATACTTCAGTTTGTAAAAAATATTTACCAAAAGTAGTTAAATTGTTTCAAGGCTCATTTCTTGACATTTTTATACCATTGTGACTAATGTAACTAGATTATCAAGGTAGCCCCAAGGTCTGAAAAGTATTAAAAAGGTATTAAATTCGATGTTGCCAAAATCAAGGCCTTAAAAGTATTAAATCATATGGCCAGGTATTAAATTTTGTTCATCAAGGTCATGTTTTTGTACTTGTTTTGAGAGTTGGATATGAATTTGGCGACACCTTATATCCGTCTTACATTTACTCACTCCATTGTGCCTTTGTTTAGTAAGTTTTTTAAAACGAAGTCTACTGTTTAGTAATGTTGCAAGCATATTTGTTGCAAAAACAGCCCCACAGTACAGTAAATGCTGTTACCACTGAAATTTATGATTCCGTCTTGGTATTTTTCATGCAAAACTAGAGTTATTTCACATCTATTAGACTTTTAAAACAAAACCAATGAGTTTTAGAGAGTAATACTAATATTTCATTAGCCTACAATTTATACAGATTATTGTTCTTTTGCCGGCAATGTTGGCATTACATTTTATTCTCAGTGGCACTAAAAAGTCTTAAAAAGGTCTTAAATTTCACAAGAAAAGCTACCCTGATCATACAGTATGTTGGTCTTTGTGAACCCAAATATTGTTAACCTATGCAGCTCAGTTGATAGAGCATGCGGCACACAGAATGACTACACTGTGCTTTGCTGTCGTGGGTTCAAGTCCAGACTCATAATTATTTACCAAATGTTTCTCCCCAGGATTTTCAGCCACTTTTCAATTGTCCTGTCAAATAAAGGCCAAAAAAATCAACCTAAATAATCAACTTGTTACTCTAACAAAACGTTTGATAATAAATCCTCAAGTTTCCTTATTAAAAGTCCGGGTGGCATACTGTTTCATACCAAATACAGTTTTTTTAATAAGATATGAATTTTCCATTCAATACCGGTTGATAAAGAAACAGAGTTGGCACAGAACTAAAAGCCACACAAACAAATGGACTCCCTGTATTCACATAATGTTTTTTTGTTTTTGTTTTCTTTACCTGGATAGAGGGTCTATGGAGCGCAACAGTGCCCACCTCCCTCTGGTGCCGGAAGTAAATTTCCTATTCATTTTTCCCAGAGACTTTTCGAAAAATGCGTATATGAAGAGTTTAAAAGCTGGACGGAGGCTAATCAGCTCTGTGGTAACTCATGATAACACAGTTCATTTCTATCAAAAATGAAAACTTGAAAATTCAGCAAAATGTGTTTATAAATTTACCTTTTGGCAAGTTTCAGATATGTGTTTATGGCTAAATTAATCGTTTTATGGCCATGAGTTACCATGTAACTGGTTAGCCTCCCTCAAGCCGTTGAACATTTAATATATGAATTTTTCTAAAAGTCAATAGGAAAATGAATAGGAATTTACCTTTCGGAACTGGGCGTGACCAGTCACTGTTGAGCTCTACAATCGATTATTGAAATAATCATCAACTAAATTAGTAATTGAATAATCGCCAACTGGGATATTTAATAGACTCTGACCCATGCTCTGTGAGAGAAGGTTTTATTACCTAGACAGAGCAGTAAACGGTTAAAAACAATGTACATTTTGTGTTTTTGATTAAAAATATCATATGTGTTACAGATGATATTTTATCTATGTATGCTCTACATAAACATCTTCAAGAAGCTTGTAGCTTTGTCTGATTTAATTTAGTAAAAATGAAGTGATTTTTTTTTGTAGCATTATCACCAATTTTTAACAAAAACTATAAAACCTAAAGTTTTTAACCATTTTACTCGTGCTTCTCTATCCGATTATTAATCGAAAAAGTAATCAACAGATTCATTGATTATCAAAATAATTGTTAGTTGCAGCCCTAATTCAGTTTGTAAAGCCCTATAAGGCAACTGATTTTGGGCTATATAGAAATAAATGTCTTGTCTTGACTTTGTTTGTTTTGCTGCAGTACAGCCCATGGGAATTACATAGATTTTCAGTCATATCATTAGCACTAATGAAAGTAAATAGAATTTGTGTTAAAACTGTTTCTGATATGCCTAAACAGTCCGCAGCGAGTAACTATTGAATAGATCTCACTGTCTCTAATGCAGTCCTATTATCCAGATCGTATCGTGTGAATCTCTGTGGTCCGTTTATCGTCAGTATTTTGGCAGTATCCTCTTTGTGCCGTCTCTGAGGTGGGAGCTGTTCTTGGTCCACTGGTCTGAGACATGATGGACGTCCACAGCCAACAGCAGGTCCAACAGATGAGGTCCAGAGTGGGACGGTGTTTGTCCGCTTCACTGAGGCACAAAGAGCTAACGCAGCCATCCACACCGCTCCTCCTCAGTCTGGGGCACAACAGCTGCTCTGCCTCAGATACAAGACAACTGGGGACGCTTTTGTGTCTCTCCAAAACATGCTGCAATTTATTGACTTTGGTGAGGGCTTTTGAGGGCTGCGAAAGTAGTGTTGTATTTGATTTCTTTTAGATTCTCTATGATTCTCTATTCTCTATCAATGATAGGAGCATGATTTTGCTTCACGTCTCAGAAAAGTTGCAAAGAAGCAACCAAAAGCATGATTTTTAATACTTTTTGTGCTTTTCAGGCTTTATTAGACAGTATAGTGGAGTAGTGACAGGTAAACAAGGGGGAGAGTAGGGCTGGGGACCGTTAAACAATACCTTTGTGGTATCAAAAGAAAAGTTATGATACTACTGGTTAGAGCCTGACTGATAAGGATTTTTTGAGGCTGATGCCATTACCGATATTAGGTAACAGAAAAATACCAATATCTGATACATTGGCCGATACAGTTTTACATTAGGAAAAAGTATTTTAAAGCATTTTTCTTTCTGCTCATTTACATGAATATGGCGTGTACACCCCAGGCCACTTTACTTGATTAAACAACTTTAAAATGTTGTAGAAAGCTGCTTATTGTTCTTTATGCTGATTGTTACTTAGGTTGAAGTGGGTACTGGTGTGGGGAGTATTATTATGTGTTTTATGTATTATATTTATTTATTTTAATTAGCTTTAACTAAATTTATTTAACTGAAATTTTATTTCAACTTGCTTTGCAAGTAGAGCATGGGGAGAACTACAAAATATATTTTAAATTTTTGTTCTATGAGGTTTTATGGCAGAGAAATGAGCAAAATATTTTTATTGCCTTTTTGAGCTTTTCAGGCCATGAGAAGTAGATTTGGGCTGTTTCCTATGAACTGCAGAGGAAAAGCCCAACTGTTTGGAAACACCAGCGCCCTCTGCTGCACAAATAGCAGAAGGCCATCATTTGCATGTAAACAGGTCATATTCCAGCACACAGTAAAAATAGTACTGTTTATATCGGCGGATATCGGCCAGATTTTGGCTACTACTGGTCTTGAAAAAATAATTTTTATTTGTGTTTCAATACGTAGTGGGATCTTTAATGTTTCTTTTGCAGGTATGAATCAAACAAATAACAGAATAAATCATACAAACTACTGGTTTAAATTTACAGCTAAGAAAAATTTGTCTTTTATTCAATATTTTTGTGTTTTATGATTGTCGAAGATGAATTAGTACACCTTAGGTATCGGGGAAAAAAGTATCGCTCAGTTACCAGTATCGAAAACCAGTTATTGTTTAGGTTCCGGTATCGAAAAAATTGAAATGGTACCCAGCCTTAGGGGAGAGGGCAGGGAGAGACATTCTGCAATGTATCAGAGTCCGGACTCAAACTTACGGCACCCAGGCAGGCTGTAGTTGCCCTGTATATGCACCACAGCTCTACCATCCACAAAGCAGGAACATTTTTTACTGGGAACACTTCCAGAAGTCATTGTTTGTGAACACAGTTTACACAAATACAAATTAAAGCTGCATCATAATAAGAAGTAATACGTGAACATGATCGAGAACCACCCGCGATGTAACAATATCAAAAGTTTCACGATATTGTCATGGACTTTTAATATCGAATGGTGAACTCCCGGGAATAATATGCATTGTTTTGTTGCAGGGGAATGTTAAAAAAGCTGAACTACTAGTGTTGTAGTCAAGACCACATTAATCGAAAGCAAGACCAGTCCGAGACCAGAGTGAACTGAGACCAAGACAAGGTTTAAAACGAGACTTTAAAGGACCGAAACCGAGTTGAGACCAAGACTAAGGCAAACCGAGACCATGTTGAGACCAAACCCTGTGAACTAACACTAAAATCATGGAGAAAAGTTCTAAAAAGTGGTTCAAATACATTATTGATCATTTTAACTCTTTAATGCAGCAGACTCCACAAACTCAACAAATAATTTTCTTGGTTCTTCTAATGCTGAAAACTGATTTAAATTATGAAGTATTGTATTTTCTTATGTTTGGTAAAAAAAAAAAAAAATCTCAGACACCACCACATCCAAGTTTGTGACAAGCCTGAGTAAAATTGGATTCGAGATCAAGACCATAAAAAAAATTGCGTCGAGACTGCTACAACACTATGAACTACAGAGACCATGATCCTTTGTTCCGTTTCAGTGCAGCAAACGTCAAATCTATTGTTATCAAATCCTTATTTAGCCTAAATCTTTTGAAATATCACAATAATTAATGCACCAAATTCTCGTCTTGGCATTTTTAGAGAATATGTTTTGTTTTCAAAATACCATGAGCCTCCTCACAATATCATAATAAATTTTGTACCCTGAGGTGAATATTGTGATAATGCTATACTGTGAGATTTGGATATTGTTGCATCTCTACTGCCAATCTTTTTATCTTTGGTAGCAAAATACTAGTTGTACATCCCCTGGCATTGCTTGTTTGTAGCATCAGATGAAAAAAAAAAACATGAAATTATACCATTTTATCTAAGAAATTTGTTTTTATTTGTGTGTAGACTAGCCTTATTCAGAACTGACAAAAGCTGTAGCTTCTATCACCCTGATAATCGCTGTTTTGTGACGCGTTATTGACTCTAAACTACAGCCATTTTCAGGCAGACATCTCAGCTAAATGTCTTTGTGGCTGCGCACATTCATGGACTGTGTTTTGTGTTTGTCCCTGAGTGACTGCTCCGGCTAATGGCTACATCACTCACAGGCCAAACTGCCCATTAGCCTCCAAGGTGAGTTCAGGCTGGGACTCCTGTCTGGGGGCTCTAAAACGGCGTGGGACGTTCTGCTTCAGGGACATATCCCATTTGTGAGCGGGCAATGGGCCGGCTCCTCCTACCCGCAGTCAACACGGACGCCTGGCCAATAATCGCCTTAGTTTTGGCTGAGCGGACAAAGTTATGGCCTCGGCTCAAGGCGCAGAGGAAAATAAATATTTCCAGATAAAGGTTAAAAAGATAATGCAGCCAGTGCCTTGTTTTTGAGATACAAGAAAATGCTGAAATCGGAGGCTCACCTTTTCAAGGCCGCTGGGGCATGTTGCGTTGCCGAACATGGCAGGTGTCAAGCGCACCAGAAAGTGGTTGTCAATGTCAAAGTATGCATTTGTTTCTTTCTTTTCTGTGACCTCTTGTCCATGCAGAAACTTCTTATTTAAACTTCCTTCATCTAACCTTATTCTTTACAGCTCTCACTTTAAAGTCAAACCATGCAGTTTTTTTATGTTAATTAAATCGTGTAGGAATCAGTGTGAGGCCTAAAGAAGTTGTTTCAGGGCAAATAAAGCCCCCTGTACCCCTCTTGCGTATTTTGGTGAAAAATGAGTCTTGCAAGATTGGGTGCACTGAACGGGTGTCCCTAAAGTCTCGGGTCTCACGAATAAGTGACACATGCTGGTTAAACATAACAACAAGCCAGCGATGGCTTAATTTCTTAGATGTTTATCATGGCCTTTGTATGGATACAGCGAAGAGAAAACAAGTCACACTGAATCACATTATATAATCGCATTATAATTTTATCATTCTGAAAACAGAGGAGAAATGAGCAGGGTTAAATGGTTCTGCTTTCACTAAAAAAAAAAATCTTCTTCTTCTAGGCCAGTGTTTCCCAACCAGGGGTATGGGGACCCCTAATGGTATGCGAGCACTTTGCCGCAGATACATGGGAATTATTACAATTACAATATATTTTCAAGATGTTAAAAAAAATGTACAGGTGAAGAATTGTTTTAAATGTATATATATATTTTTTTTACATTATTCAAAATAGATATTGAAATTATTTGTTTGTATTAAAGTCAAGAGTTAAAATTAATGTTAAACATAAAATATATAGTGAAATAAGTAAATGTAATATAATTTAGATTTGTTTTTTTATTTAAATTTTAAGGCAGATGACAATATAATCTGTTATTTATTTACTTTTTTGTTTCAAAGAAAAATGCTGAAAATTTATATTTACAATAAATTAAGTATAAAATGTCTTTGCACGAATAAAGACATGATATATTTTTGAAGAAGCAGCAACACGTATGAGAGAGGGGGTACTATCTTCCTGTGAGCTCTAACCTCTGCATCTTTCTGTCCCTCCTCTGTCCACCTCCAGAATCTCTTTGTGACTTTATCTCCAAAACATCTTTTACATGAGCCGTCGCTCTGATTTTCTCATTCCTAATCTTATCCATCCTTGTCATGAACAGAGAGAACCTTAACATCTTCAGCCGCGGTCTCTGAACCACCTTCAACTCCAGGGAGCGCTCTTAAGTCTAGCTTCATCTTTTTATCTCTTCATCATTTTTCCACTGGTGCCTGTCTTACATTGCACCTTTTTTTTCTCAGCTGTCCATCTGCTCATCAGTAACAGAGCACTCAAAAAATCAATCTGCTGCCAGCGCACAGTCATTTTAATAGAGGAAAAAATTTTGTTCTGATAATTCGCTTAGATTGAAACACTTTAGAGAAGGCAGGTCTAAAGCAGAAACCAATAATTACAGCTCTGGGGGGGGAAAAAAGCAAAAAACCCATGCACTGCAGTGAACTGAAGCCTTATTTTGTGTGATGTGCTGACATTATTTAAGTCTTGGTTAAGTCCTGGTGTAGTCCTCGTCTAGGACTACATCTCAATGATATAACAGAGGAATAGAGACTAGACTTTGAGACTTGGTTGGATCTGAACTGTGTCCTCGGTCGCTCTTTGGCATTTAGTGAGCATCCTCCAGCTCTGGCCTTTTACACCGAACACGAACTGTCCACCTCCAAAGGACACCACGGCTCTGAAAAGGCTCTCGGCTCCTTTCCGCTGGTTTTGTTTCAAGAGATACAGTTTATTTTCCTTTTTGTACACATCGTTGAATCTGACGACAAGATTTTCCTGGGTTTGTTCATTACGTAGAAAACAGAAAAAACACTAGAGCAGTCTTCAGGACCAGTCTTTTTGCAAAACAGATTTTTATAATGTTAATTGTTAAAGGTCCACTATTCTGCTAAATTGTCTTTTTTGATCTTTATAATTTTGTTTCCAGCTCCAAAACATACCTGTATTTTGTTTCATTCACTACATAAACACGTGAAACCAGGAAGTGCTCCGGACTCATTCTGATAATTTCACTGCTTAAATTGCAGTCACTATGAAGCATTTATCTATCTGTTAGCGTCATGTTGCCAACAGTTGTGCTAAATATCAATTTTATGCTCTGTTCCCATTGTTGTCAAGTGTTTTATGTGCAAGAGTAACAGCTCCCCCAAACAGGAGTTATGTTATGTATATGTTTTCCATACATATACATTATTTTAAGTTGTAAAATGTGAAATACTAATGAAAAGGTTCCCAAAACTATTTTAAAAAGTTGAAAACAAAACATAATATATGACCTTTAAATTGTAAATCACTAATCGTTAAACATGATGAGTTAATGAGTCAATTTCAGCTCATAGGGTGATAGATATTAAGCTACTTGGTGGCACATAGAAAGTAGCCAGATTTCTGTAAATAAATGTCTCAGACCAGGTTAGGTTTGCAGAGTTTACAGAGAGTTACCATGGTAACTGATTGCCTGGAAAATCCAGACTGATATGTCTCTGTGTTATTCTACAGAGAAATATCAGTCTGGTCACCACGCCGTCCGCAGTGGTTTACTCAAATCCCAACCATACCATGCATTTTGATTGGTTTATTTAAGTCACGTGTTCTTCGCGAGCAGCGTCACTCGTACGCATCTCCTCACCGACAACAATCAAGATGGCGCACCGAGGAGCGGAGAGTTTGTTTCATTCAGCGGTATGGTACGGTAATGTTGAAATAACTCTCTCGTTCCTCCCTCGTGGCTTCACTACTCCGTTTGTTTACTTTCTCACGTTATTGTCGCTTTGTTAACGTCACGTCCGCCATTTTCTGATTGGCTAACTCCGCTGTCCGTTAACTCGGGTTTGCTCCGACCTAGAAATCGAATTGATTCTAAGGCGACCAGACTCATCCGCTGGTACAGCGGTGAGTCTGGAATTTCCAGGCAAGGTAACTGACTCTCCTTGATAGATCTTGACATTTTAAAAGTCCCATATTATGGTTTTTTCAGGCTTTTTGACGCGTTTTTGGACGCCTTTGCATTAGTATTTCACGTTTTGTAACTTAAAAATGAATATTATGGAAAATGTCTTCTTTTGGGGAATTGTTACTCTGACTTTGCAGAGAACGCTTGGTTTAGGTGTCTGCTGACCCCTGCTGGCAACGGTGGGGACTGGACAGAGCATAAAAAGCATATTTAGCACAGGTATTAGAAACATGATGCTAACATCAATGAGCTGACTGCTTTGTAGTGACGCCAATCTAAGCGCTAAAATTATCCAAACAAGCAGGAGCACTTCCTGGTTTCTGTGTCTACGTAGAGCTGTGAGACCTGCACAAGGGATGGCCTTAGCACAGATTACTCAAACATGTGTGAATGAAACAAAATACTAACTCAGGTATGTTTCTGGAGGCGGAAAGAACATTATGTTAAGCTTGTTAGCATAATAGGGGGCCGTTTAGCCCATTTTAAAGTTTGAATGCATTATGCAATATGTATTTATTTACTCTCTTTTGTTTTTATACTTGGACAGAAAGGACTTTTAAAGGACTTTTGAATCAGGAGCACAAATGATTAGAAGTCAAATTAGTAGAATTTATTTCTCTACAGAAGTGATTGGAAGTTGGATTTTAATTACAGTCTAAAACCAGCACATGTCCACAATTTAGCAATTAGCACAATTGGCAAAGTCAAGTCAAAGTCAGTTCAGTATTATTTTAAAAACTTCTCTGTTGATACTCA
Source organism: Bostrychus sinensis (assembly GCA_020698575.1). Classification (NCBI taxonomy): domain Eukaryota; kingdom Metazoa; phylum Chordata; class Actinopteri; order Gobiiformes; family Eleotridae; genus Bostrychus; species Bostrychus sinensis. The sequence continues at coordinate 7,065,434 of CM036251.1, forward strand.
GTGTGACAACAAGACTTTGATAATTGTTACTTCAAGACTTACACAATTATATATACATACACAAAGTGTTGTAAACAAGAAGCTAGGGCTAAACCTAATGAAAAAAAGATGAGGAGGCCCACTACTTTTGGTCTGTAACCTGGGAATTAATTAGATTTTTAGAAGATTCATATTTTATTGGTGAACTAGGCTTCTGCAAAACCCAACTAAAACCTTTGATTCTCTAAGGTAACCTGAGTGATTTAATGAGATTTCAGTTTTAAGCTGCATTGCATTTGGATATTCAAAATTCTGCTTCAAATTATTTCTTTATTTTTCAAAAGCCATTTGTTTTGTCCAATCTACTACAATAACTGGCACTTTTATCTGTGTCTATACTGCCCGCTGGTGCTTACCTACGTTCCCCAGTACTTGTGTTCCCTGGCATACCTATGTTCCCAAGTTTCTATGGACTGGGGAACATACCTGCGCATTTGTGAAAGTACCTATGTTCCCTGGTCCATAGAAACCAGGGAGTGTAGGTACAGGAGAACATACGTACTTTATTCTGATAAGTTATGATGTTCACATACTCAGGGAACACTGGGGAACATAGGTAATGGTAGCTTAACTTAGATACTGGGGAACATAGGTACCAGTTAACATAGTGACCGGTTAACATAATTACCAGGGAACATAGGTACCGGTTAGCATAGTGACCGGTTAGCATAATTACCAGGGAACATTGGTACTGGTTAGCATAATTACCAGGGAACATAGGTACCGGTTAGCATAGTGACCGGTTAGCATAATTACCAGGGAACATTGGTACTGGTTAGCATAATTACCAGGGAACATAGGTACCGGTTAGCATAGTGACCGGTTAGCATAATTACCAGGGAACATTGGTACTGGTTAGCATAATTACCAGGGAACATAGGTACCGGTTAGCATAGTGACCGGTTAGCATAATTACCAGGGAACATTGGTACCGGTTAACATAATTACCAGGGAACATAGGCACCGGTTAGCATAGTTATTGGGGAACATAGGTACCAAGGAACATAGGTACCGGGGAAAATAGTTTTTCCGGGGAACATAGGTACTGGTGAACATAGGGCTGACCCCATTGCCTCCTTTTCAAATCCACAGAGACCAAAATACTACTTATTAATATTATTTTGCAAAACTTGGGAGTTATATCTTGTTTTAATATTTAAAAAATTGAAATAGTTAATTATTTAAAGGTGCTATGAACAGTATATATTTTTATATTTCATAAAAAAATATCCACGTGTCCCTAGATATAAGGCAAACATGTTTTAACTCAAATATTAGTTTTACTGATCAATGGAACAACAAATTTATTCACAGCAAGAACACAGTGAACATAATGCCCAATTGTGAAACCCTGCATCGCTGGTCGTTCAATCACAAAAGTGGAAAGACTGGCAACTCACAGACCATTGTTTTGCTTTTGACTGCAGTACCGTTTTCAAACAGAAGAGCGCATGCTGCTTCCAGTACCTTTAAGAAGTCAGAATCTTTATATACTCTCTGTGTCACTGTCGCTTACTGCTTGCATTAGGGAGAATTTGTTTAGGCTGTACTTTTATTTAGGTTTCACACAAGACAAATCTTCTTCTGAGGAGGATTTGGCTGAAGTAGGGCTATTGTGGTTAAACCTGCAGCTACTTACTACTTTATTCTTGAAATATTACACATTTATTCTGGAGCTATAGTGCAGATTTTCCTCCATGCCAATGAACCCAATCCTTCAAAACCACTTGTAATGCTTTCTGATGTTGTCGATAGAGCAGTATAGATATCAAATGAAGTGAGTTGAGGGCAGTTCATTGTTCTCTATCTCCACTCTGTACAGCTGCAGAGACTGTCTGAATTGAATTTGTGGGTCTGTGGCCTGGACTCTGTGGTGACTAATGTTAGACCCAGAGCTTTTCCCGATGATAAATCCACAGAGAGGGAGCGGTGTGGCAGCAGGGCACTGATTACAACCGGACGCTCCAAGATTTCCTCCCAAAAAAACAGCTCAACTTCTGCCATAGCAGCATTTCTAGGTTTAGCACCAGCCAGGCCCTGCTCTGACCCACAAATAAATGTTAACAGAGAGGCCCACGGGAGGAAATGACATAAAAAGAGATGGATGATTAAACAACTTTGCAATAATTTAAGTAATTAACGTCAACAAGTGTGTTATAACCTGTCTAAAGCTTGTGTTGGCATCATCTAAGGCAGTGGTTCTCAACTGGTTTGGCTTCGGGACCCACTATCTCCCAAAACGAAAAGCCACGACCGAAATAAAAGAGATACTGAGGAAAATTAAGCAGCACTTACTTCAATACGGTGGCCCTGAAGTGCAACATCAAAATTGTTTTTGGTCTATTAGAAAAATAAAAGCAGAGGAAGATTTTTAAATGCGTTGCATCAAAAAAAAAAAAGTGCTTTTCTTATTTTATTTTGAGGAGCTCTTTTATGGGGGGATTTATTTTATTTTGATGAATGAGTTTTTTAAAGAAGCTTTTTAAATTTAAAGGGCAGGGCTTTATTTTAATGGAATCTTTTTAAATTTTAGAGGTGGAAACGCATTTAAAAATCATCTTTTATTTTTCCAGAGGACAAAACAAATTTGATAATGCTCCTTTTTTAATATAGACATGTATTTTCATTTTCCATCTATTCTTTTTTAAATTTAAGGGATGGGTTTCTTTTTAAGGCTAGATTTAAAAACTACTCCTGCTTTTATTCTTCTAGTGGACAATTCTGATTGTGGCACCTTAGGGCCACAGTAACAATAACATTATAAAACTTAATTTTTTGCTCTTCTATACACCTAATGTCCCATACTGCCACTTACTGTTCAGGAGTGTAAATTGATTAAATATTTTTAAAAGGTTTTTTTGCCCTGGCAATGGCCCATGACCCATTAAAAGTTGAGAACCACTGATCCAAGGCATGGAACCGGTTTCAAGGTACACCAATTAGGCATAACATAATGACCACTGACAGGTGACAGATTATTTTTCATCATGTGGGATATATAAGGCAGCAAGTGAACGCTTTATCCTCAAAGCTGATGTTTTAGAAGCAGGAAAAATGGACAATTTGAGAGAGTTTGACAAGGGCAAACTTGTGATGGCCACAGACGACTGGGCATCTTCAAAGTCCAGCTCTTGTAGAGTGTTCCTGGTCTGCAGCTGTCAGTATCTATCAAAAATGGTTCAGGGAAGGAACAGTGATGCTGAAGAAGTTAATGCTGCTTCAGTGAATGCAGTCTGTTAAAATAATAAAGAATATAGGCTGAAATGTGACAATGACATCTCTTTGACAAACTCTTTGGTTTGGTGTCTTCTGGCTTGGTTGACCAGAAAAAATCACTCAGAGGTTGAGAGTAAATTTTCTAAAACTACTAGTAAATACTTTTACTAAATAAAAGTAAATTTGTCTGAATGAGTAAAAGTAATTTTAACCATTTTTGGTTGCAAAGTGGGTGTATTACTAGCTTGAAACAGTAATAGTAGCAGTTGTACTACTAATAGTAGCAGTGGCAATAGTAATAATACTAGTAGTAGTAACAGTAGTAAAACTAGTAGTGGTTGTCGTGGTAGTGGTAGTACAAATATTAGTAAGTAATAGTAGCACTGGCAGTATTTCTAGTAGCAGTAGTAGTAGCAGTAGTCGCTGTAGTAGTAGTAACAGTAAATACTTTCCACTCAGTAGTTTTTTTTTAAACTTTTATCTAAGTAATATTTAGGGATGCACATTCGGTTAATTTTCTTTAAATGATTAATTGTTAGTCTTAACAAATGATTATCGATTAGTCGTTAACCACCAGCATGACATCACCTATTATTACGTTTGATAAAAAACTTTTATTAAAGTTATGTATTAAAGTTATGAACCATAATATGTTTTTTTTTTTTTTTTTTTTACTAAAGTTAATTTATAGGCTTGTATATTTTAGGAAACAGTTGCTTTGTTTAATTTGCCCTAACTCTCCAATGGCACTCTGTACCTTTACTCTACTGTACAACATAACCATTAATTGCTAGCATTTATTTCAATTGAAATTTCGATTAACCATAAACACCACTAGTAATGATTTTGTTCACTTCTTTTACTTTTGAGTAGCTGCACTGTTACTTGAATACATATTTGAAGTAAGTCTTCCACCTCTTCTTCCCCTGATATAACTTTGTATATGAAACACTGCCTCTCCATCCCATTTGTTTATTGTGTGTTGGCAACTGCACTCAAACACATTACACTGGGCTCCTCTGAGGAAACCCTCTTTATCAAGTCTGTGAGTAGGGCATTAATATTGTCTACACAGTGACAGTTACCGCTTCTGCCTGTCTGCATTGGTATTCATGTACAGATGCCCATATATATGCAGAAGCCCCGCTGTAACAGGAGCAGACGAGGCAGGTTATTGTAAACAAACTCTGATCGGAGGTTATTGGACCGAGGCAGTTACAGAAATGAGAACTCGTGTTTTTATATCAGTGGTTTAAAGAGAAGAGTGGAGTCTAATGGAGTAACACAGAACAACAGTTTGTCCTGTCCGGTTTGTTCAGTTGTTCCCTTTATAGTTGTCTGACATGATTTGTACTATGAATATGCTGGAGAGGGAAGACAACACTGGTGCTAACTAAAAGTACTGCCATTGCACTCTTTATGCTGGTCCTAACTCCGGATAAATGCAAAAGATTGCACCAGGAGGGGTATCTGACATAAAACCTGCCAAATCCATATGTACAGTGGGAGGCAGATGATTTGTTGTGGTGAATCCAGAAGGGAAAAGCCAAAAGGAAAGAAGAAGATGCACCAATCAGGCATAACATTATGACCACCTGCCTATTATTGGTCTTTTGGATCAGATCACACGGGCCTCAGCTGCCGCTCCCCATGTGCATCACCTGTCCCCGGTTCACATCTGTTCCTTCTTTGGACCACTTTTGACAGATACTGACCTCTGCAGACCGGGAACACCCCACAAGAGCTGCAGTTTCGGAGACGCTCTGACCCAGTCGACTAGCCATCACAATTTGACCTAGGGCAGGGGGGCAAAATTTGGATGACGTCTAAAGTAGCCCTAGCTTAAAAACAAATTTAGTGGAAATTAGTTTCCTCCAAGCACCGCACTGTTTCCTGTGTTGTGGCTAATGCTACTGCTAATGCAGAGAATCTTAAGTACTGACTGTGAAGACGCTAAAAACACTAATAATAACAGCGAAAGAAGACATTTTATTCCTGTAATGCCTTTGTTTAGATGTGGCAGTAGTCTGGCAAAAACGATCAGCGTAGTGTGACATACTTTATGTGCAGATTAGCCACATGCTCTGGAGCTTAGCGTCTTCTAACAACGCTTCGTATGGAATATAAATTATAATAGACCTGGTATTTAGAAGCAGAGAAGGTTTACACATTTATGTCTTCACTAATATCTCTGAGTAATGCACACTGTTGATGCCTTGCTGCTTTTTTGTACAGACATTTAGAATATCTAAAATATATAACTATGCAATAAGCAGTTATCGCATTTAAAAATAATAAACCTAAAATCCTTGTCAAACTTGCGCTTTTTTCCTGCTAACATTAAATCAGCTTTAAGGATAAAATGTACACTTGCTGCTTAATATCCATTATCCACTCACTAACCTGTGCCATGATGAAGAAATAGTCTGTGTTATTTAATTCGTCTGTCAGTGGTCATAATGTTATGCCTGATTGGTGGGCACTGTCCTAACTCGAACTCCCTTAATCCTAGGTCTACACTAACAATATGGTGTGAACAGGTGATGATACAAGTTTAATTTACCGCTGAGTCGAGTCTTAACAAACTGACAGGAAACAAGGTGGTTTAAACCGTGTGCTGTGGGCCTCTGAGGCTTTGATGTCAAAATGAGTTGAGGCTAAAAAAAACTCAACTCGATGATACACTTGTTCTGTGGAGGGGAATTATGCAGCGTAATGGCAATATGTTGGTGTCAGGATGAGTTGTTCCGCTAGAATAGACCTGCTCCCTCCAGCGCACGGTGGAGGAGAGATGCTGTACAAAGCCCAATGAGGAAGATCATTCTGCTTACTAAGACGTAACGTGTACCACCGACACTTTTTCTTCTCTGTTTCTTCATTTAAGGAAGCTGCACCGCTGTGAACTATAGGCGCAATTGTGTTAAAGCCACAGGAACAATATATTGCACTATAATTGGAAAACATAACACTTTGGCTTGATATGTTTGTTTCAAAAGAGTAAGAAAATGGCTCCCTCAGGTGCTCGAAAGTATAACTCAATTTGTAAAGTAAGGTAGTCTTTTATTGTGTCTGTAGGGAAATTCACTCTGTGCATTTGTCCAATCCTTCCAGTACTGTGCTGGGGCGACCTGTCAGGATACTGGTCAGAAGTAGCTAGCTGGAAGATTGGCCCATTGTGCATGTTTTAGGTTGATGGAGGACACTGGAGCACCCAGGGAAGACCCAGACCAAGAACAAGTAGAACATGCAAACTCCACACATGGGGCTTTCTTGCAGTGAGGCAACACTGCAAACCACTTTACCAGGAAAAGTAGAATTTGTTGCAGAAGTAGCCCAAGGCATCTAGACTGAGGTGGGGCATAGCCTTGAGGCCCGCATAACCCGTACTGAATAGATGTCCAGGCTTTCAAGCAAGCAGCTACTTTAAAAATCAATGACTTTTTACATTTCTATACTATGGAGATTTTTTTATCCTTATTCAAATTTGCAAGGTGCATTGTGTCAAATCAGCCAGTCAGCTAATCCAGATTTAGCATATCTGAGCCTACAGTGGACAAACTCAGCCCAGAGCACTGCTGAAGAAGATTCACAATTTATGGTGTCTTGCATGAAGGTGCAGGGCATTTATGAAATATTCAATTACATTTTTGATGTTGCATTTTTCATAATCTGTGCAAATCTGCAATGCTGCTACACAAAAAGACATAATTTTTAACCATGTTATAATGTAGTTTGCACATCAAAAACATAGCTGGAGTAGTTCAAGAAAGAAAAAATGGTGGGGAGCGCTTCGTGGGTGCTCAGGTAGATATAAAAAATGAGTCAGGTGCTCTTTTGGAAAAAAAAAAGAGGTGATACCTTGCAACTGAAAAACAAACAAATCCAAGGTACGCTGACTGTTTTTCCATTAAAAAGCCTTTATTGAAACCTGGCTAAAGAATTAAGCTCAAAGCTTTTCCTTAGGGTGCACAGCTAATCTCAGGACACAGGTGTATTATTTTGTTTTATTCATACCTGCTTGAGTAATCCTAAATGCTCAGGCCGTCCCCTTTTCCAGAGCTGAAAACGCTCGGCCTCACAGCTCTATGTAGTCTCGTGAAACCAGGAAGTGCTCCTGTGCATTTCTAAAGCCCATACTCCGTCACCAGACTCATTGTGAGCATTTCAGCATTCAGCTCATTTATCTATCTAATAGCCGTGCTAATTAGCCATTTTATGCTCTTCATACCCCACTGTTGCCAGCAGGTACATCAGACACTTAATCCAAGCTTTCTCTGCAAAGTCAAAGTCTCTAAAAGAAAGGATGTTTTCCATACATTATTTTAATTTATAAATTGTGAAATATGAACACAAAGTTGTCCAAAACTACTTCAAAAAAAACCAAATAAAAGCATAAATAGGACCTTTTAAGTGATGCGTAGCTTGTATGTTTCAAAGTTTCCTACTTTTTACAATGATCAAAGTCACATAACTAACCCTAACCATAATGAACCATAAACAGTTGCTAGATTTAACTTTTCCATGGGGCACCAGGACATTAGTGGTCCTCAGTAATGTGAAGTTAACAGCTGAGGCACTAATGAAGCAGTAAAAACTACACACGCTGTGCTCATCCCTCCTTTTCATTACATCTCTAAGTCGTACCTTTAAATTTAGCAGCTTTTTATGAATATTTAATCAGCCGTATGGAGAGAGGGGGGAGTATAGAGCCTTGTTCATGAGCTGCTGCACACATCTGTCTGACACAAGCCTATACGCCTCTGTTGGGATTTTAACGTCTGGTGTAGACAGCGGCCCTTTGTCAGATCACACTGAAGCAGATGCATCACAGTCCGGTGGGTGACATTTCACTGTTCAGCAGAGCAATGATCCGCCGCGCTCAGCCCATGCCAAGTCCAAAAGGGCTTCTCAGGATTCGAGAGGTCCCATGATCGCAGGACTGGAGCTCAGACTAAGGGTTAAGCTGAAAATGTCTTCGGTGAAGTCTTGCAAAGTAAAGAGCATGCTTTGTTTATTTATTTAGTCTCATTGTGGGGTGGATGGTGGCAGAGTGGTTAGCGCTCTGAATCTCAGGTTGTGGTTCAGTCCTGATCACTGTTTAGATCCAGAAGTGTTTTAAAGGATCCTGTAGCATTTTGAGATGCGGACCAAAGACACTAACTTAACTCTCTAAAAGAAAAAATGCTTAAGCTGGGGACACACTACATGATTTTTTTGCCCAATTTTATAACGATTCACAGTTGCAGTGAGTCTTTACCAGTCAACAACAGTTGCAGGGAATCGTAATCACCAGTCGGCCCTGAAATCCGTTAGTGTGTGATGTTCAAAGACTCAAATCGTTAAGTGTGTGCGCCGCAAAAACCTGCCCTGATGTCAGTCGCAAGCAATCAAACCTGTTTGAATTTTAAAGCCGACTCTGGACGCACTCCTGTAGTGTGGGCTGTTTACAGATCCAACTGGGAATTCATGGTGTCCAGCGACCAATGAAAAACAGTTGATAGGACACAGGAAATAGCGTCAGGATGCAGATGAAGCAACAGGAAGTGGCGGGAAAATATAAGCGGAAATTTGAAGAAGAAGAAAACATAAACAATCATGGCAAACACCGAAGAAAGTTGAGCGCTACCCAAGCGAAACTGGATACATAGCCATTTTTTCTTTCCCTTTTTCCAAACAGATAGCTGCGCACACAACGGCAACAGCGACCCAGGTAGCGTCCATGTTTGTTTACCATTTAGTTCTCGCAAGTTCCCCGCCAGAGTTTTCTGCGTTTGTTTGGCATCAGTTGCAGTTACAGATCTTGTAGTGTGTGAGCCCCAGTCTTTCAGTCATCAGAACTAAATCTGCTGAAACCAGTCATTAGTGTGTGCTTCTAGTCTTTTCAGAATCTGTAACGACTGAGAAAATCGTGTAGTGTGTCCCCAGCTTTAGTTTATGTATATTCTTTACCATTGTGAGATTTGAGGGTTTTGTGGCTCAGTGTAAAGAGCATTTACCCCTGAACTCCAAGATTTTCAAGTTTGTGTCCAGGTCTTGTTAATTTATCTTTACCATTGCGAGATAGGACCAGAGGCTTGATGCTAGAGGTCTACACTCTCCTGAGTGCTTCTAGTTTTGCTTTTTCTTCTTTTTTTTGTGATGTTGTTTTTACATTGTTTACTTTGTTCATAGCCTTCTTAAAAACCTGGCTAAGTCTTTAGCACAGCTCTATATTTCTCTGTTGTAACTGTCCACTGTGCACAGATAGTACCCTGCTTAAGGCCCATAGTTTGAAGGATAGTCTCCAGCCATTAGCAAGAAAATCTGTATGATTCTAGCAACTTAATCCATTTTTACACAATGACCAAACTTTTCAGTTTCCAGATATGTAAGTGTTGTATTACCATGAGTTTTGGTGTTGATTTTTTTGAAGTCCTGAGATCTTCAGGTGGCAGCTGTGGCACATTTGTAGCCTCTGAGGTCAGCGGACACAGATACTACTGCTAGCCGTTAGCTCGAGGCAGCGGTGCATGGCTTCTGTAGGCTGTTAACTCATTTCACTCACTGTCTGGGCTTTACCTGAGAGCAGAGTGGAGCAAAGTACACCATCAGAAACAACAGCGTGTATGTTTTTATTAGCCTATGCCTCCTAGCATTTAACCTACTATCAAGTCATAGATTAATGGAGCTGCTAGGAAGACAACTGCTTACGTCAAATGGCTTAAACATACAGTGAAGCTCGAAATTATTCATACCCCTGGCAAATTCTGACTTAAAGTTACTTTCATTCAACCAGCAAATTTTTTTTTTGACCAGAAATGACACAGGCTTCTCCCAAAAGATAATAAGACGATGTACAAGAGGTATCATTGTGGAAAAAATATTTCTCCACTTTTTTTATTTACATTTGAACAAAAAGTGGTACGTTTGTTGAATGAAAGTAACTTCAAGTCAGAATTTGCCAGGGGTATGAATAATTTCGGTATATATTATTTTAGATTACTATTTACTGTTGGGCATTTTATTTTTATGTCATAATCTTGGTGAGGCGACACTGGCAAAAGAGGTTAAGCCCACTAACCAGAGTAGGGCTGCAACTAACCATTATTTTGATAACTGATTAATTAGTTGATTACTTTTTTAATAATTGTATAGTGAAGTGTGAGTAAATGTGCCATGACCTGTTAAAAAAATGTGGTTTTATTGTTAAAAATTGGTAATAATGCTACTAAAAAATCAACAACATGCAGACTCTCTGGCTTCCTCCCACCGTCCAAAGATATCCATGAGTTAGGTGACTCTAAAATTGCCCCAGTGAATGAATGTGAGAGTGAATGGTTGTCTGTCAGAGTATATCTCTGTGTCAGCTCTGTGACTATGTGGCCCTTGTCCAGGTTGTACCCCGCCTAATGCCCAAAGTTACTGGGATAAGCTCCAGTCACCCACAACCCCTAATGGGAATAAGCGGAAGATGAACGAATGAAGCAGGCAAAGGTTCAAGTAAGCTATTTGAAGACTTTTAGATACAGCATTCTCTCAAAGATTTTTTTTATTTAAAATCAGAAAATTGGCATTGTGTTTAATTGTTACTGTGGGTTTGCTGCTCTGTTTGGTAATAAAACCACTTCTGTCAGCACATAACATGTTTCAGAGTCTATGAATACCCCAGATAGCGATTAATTGATTACTGAATTAGTTGATCATTATTTCAATAACCAATTATAATTGATTAATCTGATTAGTTGTTGCAGTCCAAAACCGGTCCTAAACTTGATTCAACCCAGTGCATTCTATAGTCATTGTGTCTTTGGGCACATTACCTACTGCTGTCACTATTTATTTACACAACTTGAGTCAGTTTTCTGATTGACGAATTACTTTGACGTGCAGTATGTGAATATTTCTTTGGAGTACCATAACTAAATATGTCCCTGTTATACATCCATAAAGTGCGTCTCATGTCCCTCCCTGTTGCGCCTCGAACATACGCCTCTCTCTAACATGCTGTGTAATTGTCGACTGTAGCATTTTCCCTTTGTGATTTCCCATTAGCCTCCCGCCGCTGCCTGGACCACCCCCCCACAGAGATCAATACAGTTCAGTCTGCAGTGGCCCGGCCTTACCCCAGAGGAGCTGCTGTTGTTGACTTTTCATACTCTTTCTTTTTTTTTTTTTTTTTTTACCTGTTTGCGACTCCAGGCGATGGCTCAGCAGGCGAGGACAGCGGGACGGCGGTACCTGAAGGCCTTCGTGAGCGGGTTCTTCGTGGCTGTTCCTGTAACTGTGACTACGTTGGACCGGTATGCGTATGTGGCTCGAGTGGAGGGAGCGTCCATGCAGGTAATGGTCAAAAGCACTGTGTCTCACTAGTAGAGCACTTACCTTACCTGATGAAACACATGTAATCATCTAATAGTATGTTGTAATGGAGTCATTTGTGAAAAAAAATAGGCTTCATGATGTTATATATTCAATTCAGGTTTCAATTCAGGTTTATTTGTATAGCCCAGTATCACAACAAAAGTCGCCTCAAAGGGCTTCACAAACAGTTGATCAAACATAAACACACAATCAGACTTAACACACAATCAGCACAAACAATAACTACACTAAACTAAACAGACCCAGGACACTCCTGTCCTTAGACCCTCCTTCTTGGTAAGGAAAAACTCCTAAAAAAACCCCAGAGTATAGGCTGTATCTGCTGGCACACTCCAATAAGGGACACTTTCATTGGCTGTTGAAGTTTAATTTTAGTGCTTAATATGGATTAATGTGCTAAAAAGGGGAAAAAATGAACAGAAAAAAGGGGAAGCAAAATCAACACAGATAATGGATAATGAATGGATTTCCAGTCAAAGATTGGGTTTGTATACATCACATTGTATTCCGATTGAGGTCCATATTCAGATTTAGCTTATACTTCCGAAAAACGTGTTTACATGTGCTACTGGAATTGGAATATTCCCGTTTACATGTCAAAAGCATATTCTGATAAAGGTAGGTAGAGTTTTAAAATGTCGTGTTAGTATATGAGACAAAAATCGGTAGTGGAAATTTTAAATATTACTGCGTTGTCCCTATTTAATCAAAGGTTGAAAATAATCCTGGAGTGTGGCAGTGAGAGGCTGGAGGTAAAGCTATAAGCTAACTCTGTAGTACACTTCCTTTTTCCTGTTTAGTCCCAGGTTTTTAAGCATTATAGCATGTGTATAACTGCTAGCTTGTTCTGCAAAAAAAAAAACAGCACTTTGTAATCTTTCTCGAAGTTTTAATCAGTTAGAAATACACCGGTAATGTCGGCAAAAAAGGTATGAACAAGCAATAAATAATGCGTTTACATTAGGACTGCAACAACTAATCGGATTAATTGGTTATAATTGATTATTAAAAATATATCTTTGTGTGTATATGCTCCATCCAGACATCCTCAAGTGACAGTTGTAGCTTCATCTGGTTCAAATTTTGTAAAAATGAAGGGAAAAAATTTTTGGTAAAATGTTCACAATTTTTAATGGGAACTATAAAACACCACAAGTTTTTAACCACACACACTTCACTATCTGATTATTGATCAATTTGTCGATCAATAATTGACGATTATCAAAATAACCATTAGTTGCAGCCCTCGTTTACAAGCTGCATTAATACAAAGGCCAGAACACTCCAACTGTCTTATTTTGATTAAGGCTTATTCTGAATATGCTCTAATCTTATTCTAAAACCGTGTTTACATGACAGTATCATATTCAGATTAAGATCAGAGTATTCTAATGCATGTAAACGCACTGACTGATGTTTAATGACATTTTGCATTGCTCTAGTACTGTATTTTCCGGACTACAAGTTGCACTTTTTTTCATAGTTTGGCTGGTTCTGCGACTTATATAACAAATTTAACATGAATCAAGGAGTAAACATCACCGTCTACAGCCACGAGAGGGCAATCTAGGCTTGTGACAACTACTGTCAGTAGTGATGTAGAATAAGATGGAGAGCTCGGGCAACTTCCTTTCCGGTAACTTTCTTCGGACTCACTGGTTTGTTTTGTTAATTTAACCTCTTCAGCCTCCCAGGTTTGTTCTTTATGCTGTTGTGTAGCTGAATAACTGTTAATGTGTTACGTTAACATACTGGACACCTGTTCAGCCTGTTGTTCTGTGTGCTGTTGTGTTCTTGGTCTTGGATTTGGTGAAATCCATTTTTAAATAAATGCAACTTATAGTCCAGTGCGACTTAAATATGTTTTTTCCTCTTCATGACGCATTTTTTGACTGATGCGACTTAGATACTCCGGAGCGACTTTGAGCCCGCAAAATACGGTACCAAACTCTAAGGCTAAGGTAAGCTCTTAACTTACAGTATATTAATATTTTAAAGTGGCAAATTGGTCCAGTTTCATACCCCAGACTTATTTGGAATCAGCAGGAATCAAGCAGAACCAGCCAGAATGAAAAATTTTCAAAATTCGCGCCACATTCGGGAGGGAATTTCAAATTGATCTAAATTCCTACAGAATGCCGTTGGAATACTTAGAATACGCTTCGAACCTGCCTGGAATGATTCTTGCACATTGCGGGTGTATTAGCTCTCAAATGCAGCTTGAATGTAGTTGGAACACAGTGGGAATATTGAGAATGTTGTTAGAATGCAGTCAGAATATTTAGAATGCACTTCAAATGCCGTACGAGTGTGGTCCGATCGCTGGACGAATACCGGCTGAAGTCTGGTCGGAAGGTGCCTCAAATGCTGTTCCAAGTCAGATCACTCCTGGAATAGCTGCCAATTATGGTTCGAATGTTCAATAATTCAAACAGAAAGCAGCTTGAATACTTAAAATTAACTTTGAATGTACTTAGAATGTAACACGAATGTCCAGAGTGTATCAACAATGCTGCCGGAATGGTCCCTAATGGAGGATAAAATGCTGCCCAATCTAGCATTTTCATCAGTCTCAGCCCAGTCACCATAGAGAATGGATGCCCTGGCCTATGTTGCTTTGCTGTCAGATTGCTGTCCTCCAGCAAGACCTGCTTAAAAGAGATGTAGAGGAGGCCAGGAGAAGAAACAGGAGGAGAACATTATGCCCGTCTGGGAAGCAGGGGGAGGGGCTGTGGACTCAGCTTCAGACTCTGAAGGTGCTGGAGCATCTTTAAATAGGAGCTGGCTCTTCAGGGGCTTCTTGGGCTGCAGCGCCTCTGCCCAGTCCATGGTCAGTGGAGGAGTTCTTCAGCTTGGCTCTCTTGTTCCTTGGCAGCATGACATGATGTTGAGTTGAGATAATTCCTCATTTTCGACTGACCACGTTTTTATATAATTTAGTGGTGTTCTAATTACGCCAGAACTCATTTGAGAGCCAGTCAGGATGTTCAGACTGCATTCGAGCCGGATTCGAGCTGCAATCGCATTACAGCTAAATTCTTTTACCATGGAAATAGATTTCGGCAGCAATCGAAATGCATTTGAGTTGCATTTCGGCTCATTTGAGGCACATTCGGGACATTCTGGCGGGATTTGAAGTGTCTTGCCTCGAGTGCGATCAGAATGTTTCGAATGCTGTTGGAATGCTGTAAGAATATTTAGAAAGCAGTCATAGTGCAGTTAGAATACACTGCGAATGCCATTTCATATTTCTCCACTTGGAACGCACCTGGAAAGTTTTGAGCATGAGCAAAACATTCTGGCCAGCCACAAGAATGGGCCCAAATATTTGGAATACACTCAGAATTTTTAGAATGCACTTGGAATATACAAAGAATTTTCATTCTGTGTCTGTGTCTCTAGTGTGACTAGGGTTTTAGGTTGGTTATTAAAATAAAAGCAGGAAGGGTAGCTCAGCTGTAGTTGTGTGTTGGAAATGCTAGATCGACTCTAGACTCTTGAAGGAAAATGTAGATAGTTAAGGTTTTAAATATACTTTGCAGAAGTCTGAGGAATGACTTTTTGTAAGGACAGAAGGATATGCTCAGGTTTTAATGTAACAGTGAGCAGCCCTTTACTAGCATTTTCTGCCATTAATATTGTTATATGCCCATTTGCTATATTCAAAAGAGAAATAGATTATTGTTTCAATTCATTTGAAAAAATGCAACAAAAAATCTTTGGTGAACTGTAACTTTAGTTTCACAATAACAGCTTCTTCAAAGGGCTTTACAGTTTGTTTCAGGCAGCCTCTTGTCTTTAGATTTTCCCCGGAAAAGAGGAAAAAAATGGACTGGTTTTGATTGAATGACTTTAAGACAGTCAATCAATGTGTGCCACTTCCTATTTTCTAAGCCTCAGAAACTCTTCAGTCCTTGTGCAAGATCAGATCTATCCATTCTGGTTTGTCTTTTTATGTAGTAACAATTTAGCCTTTCAAAGTTTTGTCTTGCCCATTTGTATTTGCTATAGTTTGGACGAAATAAAATTTCTACTGTAGAAGCTCCTCCTTGAGCCAAAGGAACTGTTGGAAACTTTTTTTTTGTTGTTGTTGACTGGAGAAGACTTTGCACAGTGGTTCAACTCTCCCATCATCAGTACAAGAGCTTGGCAAAAAATCTGTGCATCGCTGTATGGAACTAAATGTTGTGATGTTACAGGATCTTATTGAAACGATGCCACAGCAAATGCACGCTGTAGTCAAAGCTAAAGGTCCAACAAAATACCTGTGTGTGACTTGGGCAGGCAGTCATTCAAGCACATCCCAAAAATTCTCAGTGGGGTTAAGGTCTGGGCTCTGTGGTGTCCAGTCCCTGTGTGAAAATGATGCCTCATGCTCCCTGAACCACTCGTTCACAGTTTGAGCTCGATGAATCCTGGCATTGTCATCTTGGAATAAGTCCGTGCCATCAGGGAAGAAAAAATCCATTGATGAAATAACCTGGTCATTGATTATATGCAGGGAGTCAGCTGACCTCATTTTTTGGGCACATAACGTTGCTGAACCCAGACCTGACCAACTGCACAGAGGCTCTGACCTATTTACTTCGTTAAATCCAGGTGGCGACTTTTTTTGGGGCCAGGAAGTGTATAACCCAGTGTTTCCCAACCAGGGGTGCGGTGAACCCTAGTGGTATGCAAGCACATTGCAAGGGGTACGTGGAATAATTTTACGTGGAATAATTTTATAATTTACTTCCTGGAATAGAAATAATAATAATATTTGCGAATATTTGCGATCTTTTCATATTGAACTATTGAAGTTTAAGACTGATGGAAGAGAAATTGCTAAAAAATATTATTTGAAGGTAATGTTTTGTTAGATAAAATAATTAATATAATTGCTTGTTTCAAAGACTTTGAAATTAAAATGTATGATTGTAGTGAATTTATTATAAGTTTAATTTAAATTAATTACATTTATTTTTTTATTTTTTTAAGTTTATTTTTAGCCTAAACTATACAGTAAAAATGACTAAGTTTAATAGGAGGTTATATTGTTATTTTTTATTTTTTATTCTAATTTTAAAAACAGGCAGGTTTAATTTTGTATCTTCAAATTGAGTTTAAAGAAAAAATGCAGAATTAGTAATATAAAATAAAGCAACCATAAAATGTCTTGTGTCTGTGTCCTTTTGAAGAATTATCAACACGTATGAGTGAGAGTTTACTGACAGTATAACAAAAAGCCCAAGGGCTACACAAGACAAAACAGACATTCAGTCTGCTCTCATTCATTTATTCAAAAACGGTGTACAGCTCTGTCTCCACTGACTCCTCACAGCTGTTTTTCATTTTATAGTAAAATGGCATCATACAAAAGAAAATGAAAATATTTTTTCTCTGTGGCTGTGTTCAAAACCTATCAGCTCTGCTCTCTGTTGCACTCTAGTCAGATAATGTTTTTAAAGGTTGTAAAACAGGCAATGCTTTTGTACACCTCTTATATTAAAAGCCGCTTATTACATCTAAACAGATTTCTCCTTTATGTCCCCGTTATAAGTTGTTTTCTTTAATCTTTAAATAGCAGAAAGCGTGTGTGGAGGTGTGAACTCTGCAAACATAAGAGGCAAGAGGTTTTTTTGTAGGTGTACTCAAACCATTGGAGTTCAGAAGTGAGAGTCTCTGCTGTTAAATCTGTTGTTTAAAGGTGTTATCTCTCGAACACATGCACCTCACTTTGCAAAGCTGTAAACAAGACGCCGCTTCAAAACCCTCAGACGTGAAATCAAATGAAAAGCCTGTTGGGTTCTGACCGAGATGGCTTGCTGTTATTCATGACATGTGTTGCATTATGCATAAAACAATCTGCGCTCTATATTTAATGAGGATCACGATTAAAAATGCATGACTCTCTTTGGCGCTGTTATTATTGTCGTGTGAGCCGTCAGGTCAAAAGTCTAAAAATGAAAAGACAGCACTGATTTGCTAATTGAAATGAAGATACTCTCAAAAGGCTGGAGTAATACAGTACTGTAGTGTTTTGGCTTTTTGTTCCAATAGGGACTGGTGCCAGATTTAGTCATTCATTCATCTGTGCTAGCAATTTTGGCTCTGAGGCGGGGTCCACCCTGGACTGTGGACATTTAAGGCACTTTTACCCTAGGTCAGAACGTCCAAGTGGTTAGAGATGGGCACTGCTGCGAGCTGATTGGATGAGAGAGAATCCACACTCAGGCAAAAACAACAAGCCAAAGGACCGAAATAAAAGCGAAAAATTTTTTTTTTAATCAAAAACGTACCTCTCCAAAAGAAGACGAGCTAATATTGAGGCGACTTTTTCTAAAACTGAAGCTAGCATTAATAACAGCTGTTTCTGGTTTAGAGAAGTACGGCTCTCGCTTCGAGAATCTAAATGTTTAATTTTTAGTTTAGACTGGATTAAACATGAGTTAAACTCACACAGACACACCGTCCTCACACAGACGCACGCCGTCCTCACACAGACGCACTCCGGCCTCACACAGACACACTGTCCTCACACAGACGCACGCCGGCCTCACACAGACGCACGCCATCCTCACACAGACGCACTCCGGCCTCACACAGACACACGCCAGCTTCACACAGACACACTGTCCTCACACAGACGCATGCCGGCCTCACACAGACACACGCCGTTCTCACACAGACACACGCCGGCTTCACACAGACAAGCCATCCTCACACAGACACACGCCGTCCTCTCACAGACACACGCCGTCCTCTCACAGACACACGCCGGCTTCACACAGACAAGCCATCCTCACACAGACGCACGCCGTCCTCTCACAGACACACGCCGTCCTCTCACAGACACACGCCGGCTTCACACAGACAAGCCATCCTCACACAGACGCACGCCGTCCTCTCACAGACACACGCCGTCCTCTCACAGACACATGCCGGCTTCACACAGACGCACGCCGGCCTCACACAGACACACGCCGGCTTCACACAGACACACTGTCCTCACACAGACGCATGCCGGCTTCACACAGACACACGCCGTCCTCACACAGACACATGCTGGCTTCACACAGACACACTGTCCTCACACAGACGCATGCCGGCCTCACACAGACACACGCCGGCTTCACACAGACACACTGTCCTCACACAGACGCATGCCGGCCTCACACAGACACACGCCGTCCTCACACAGACACATGCTGGCTTCACACAGACACACGCCGTCCTCACACAGACACATGCTGGCTTCACACAGACACACGCCGTCTTCACACAGACACACGCCGTCTCCACACAGACACACGCCGTCTTCACACAGACACGCCGTCCTCACACAGACACACGCCATCTTCACACAGACACACGCCGGCCTCACACAGATGCACGCCGTCTTCACACAGACACACGCCGTCTTCACACAGACACACTGTCCTCACACAGACACCCGCCGTCCTCACACAGACACACGCCGTCTTCACACAGACACACGCCGTCTTCACACAGACACACGCCGTCTTCACACAGACACACGCCGGCTTCACACAGACACACGCCGGCTTCACACAGATGCACGCCGGCTTCACACAGACACACGCCGTCCTCTCACAGACACATGCCGGCCTCACACAGACACACGCCGTCCTCACACAGACACATGCTGGCTTCACACAGACACACGCCGTCTTCACACAGACACACGCCGTCTTCACACAGACACACGCCGTCTTCACACAGACACACGCCGTCTTCACACAGACACACGCCGTCCTCACACAGACACACGCCATCTTCACACAGACACACGCCGGCCTCACACAGACGCACGCCGTCTTCACACAGACGCACGCCGTCTTCACACAGACACACTGTCCTCACACAGACACACGCCATCTTCACACAGACACACGCCGTCTTCACACAGACACACGCCGTCCTCACACAGACACACGCCGTCCTCACACAGACAGACGCCGTCCTCACACAGACACACACCGTCCTCACACAGACACACGCCGTCCTCACACAGACGCACGCCGTCTTCACACAGACACACACCGGCCTCACACAGACACACGCCGTCTTCACACAGACACACGCCGGCCTCACACAGACACACGCCATCCTCACACAGACACACGCCGTCTTCACACAGACACACACCGTCTTCACACAGACACGCGCCGTCCTCACACAGACAGACGCCGTCCTCACACAGACACACACCATCCTCACACAGACACACGCCGGCCTCACACAGACACACCGGCCTCACACAGACACACGCCATCCTCACACAGACACACGCCGGCCTCACACAGACACACGCCGGCCTCACACAGACACACGCCGGCCTCACACAGACACACGCCGGTTGGTGATTAATAAAATAATCACCAACTAATTTAATATTTGATTAATCAGTGTCTGGAGAATATATAGACTCTGAAACATGTCATGTGCTGAAAGAGGAGGAGGTTTTACTGCCACAGGAACAGAAATGTCACGCATGTACCTTGGTGTGTTTTAAATTTTGTAAAAACCTATGTGATGTTCCGTAGTGTTATCAATTTTGAGCTGGAAATATGAAATACCTTTGTTTTTTACCAATGTTTTTCACCACTTGTCTTTGTTAGGCCACCAGGTCCTCACACATTTACTTCACTATCTGAATATTAATCTGTTAATTAAAAAAATAAACAACTAAAGTGTGGTTATTTGCAGCCCTTAAAAAAGCCATTACTCAAGGGAAAAAAAAAAAAAAAGATCTCACTCCATCTGATATTTGTTGTGCTCAGAGCAGCCATCTGCATGTTTCATGAACATTATGAAAATAATCATGTTTTAAAAGCAAAAAAAGGTCAGATCTGTTTCAGAGTTGTCAGTCGTGTGTTCTCATAATTTTGGCACCAAAGTATATCCAATATATTATAGGCCTACAAAATAATATCATAACAATTTTTAAATCTTTCAGCTGCTTTCTTTTTTGTCAGGTCACAGTGAACCAGTTGCACAGTGATTTGACAGTTTTTTTTTTGTTTTTGTTTTTTTGGCTGGAGCAGGCATTGTGTGTGAACTGTCTTGCCCAGGGACACAACAACAGTATGCACTTTTTTGCAAAACATAACTATACATACATAGTTTAACCTTAAATTTAAAACGAAATATTTGAAATCCTAAAGAAAAACATAAATGGACAGATTTTTACAGCACTTTCCTACCTCCAGGGGCACTCAAAGCACTTTACATCAAGGAACCATTCACCCATTCACACACACAAGCTCTCACACATTCATACACCAATGTACCCGGACACAAAGAGGGTTAAGTGTCTTGCCCAAGGACACAACGACAGTATGCAATGATACATCAGCCTATTACTTATACATTTTCATTTAAACTTAATTCTAAACATACAAAGCTATGTTTATAACTGAACATAATTTAATGAGTTGGCTATTATTTGCTTTTCTTTAACTCTGGCTGGCTTCATTTATTTAAAATACTAAGCCTATTGAATGAAAATTGTATAGGGGCATTGAAACCCTGGCCCATAATAGTGGTCCACTGTGGTGTAATTATGCTGTGAGAGAGGAGGAAGTGAAGTGGAGCTGACCTTGTAGAAGAAGGTCAGCTCTGAGTCGCCATTATAAACCAAGAGACAACAGCTTCTTCATTTAGACGTGCCATTGTTAAGAGGGAGGCTTTACTGTTATATACTCATGTACTTGGGGGTTATATAAATGGTAAACTTGAACGACTTGTATGATTTTAGTTAAACTTTAGAGTGGGCGTAAGTCTTTAAATGAATAAAAAGAAAGCCAAAGTTGGTTGACTTCACTTTGGTAAGAAACTAAAATGGGTCTGGTTGTTAAGTCAGCGGTTTCCAACCTTTTTAGTCTTGTGTACCCCCTGGGCTTTTTTGTTATATTTATATTGATTCTTTAAAAAGTGGTCACATAAAACATCTGTTTATTAGTACAAAAATGTTTTATACTTAAAGCCTCCTTTTTTGTAAATACTCTCTTATTTTATTTAATCTTTATTGAGAACCAATTAATATTTAGTAATTCTCCTGCATTTTTTAAAGGTCAAATTAAAAACTTTTTACTAAATATTTAATGTCAAAATAAAACTAAATAATTTTAAACTTGTATTTTTGATTATTATTAATCCTTTATTCATACAGGTAAATCTCTTGAGACTCAAGGTCTCATTTCCAAGAGAGACCTGTTTCACACTGAGTAATAAAATTACTTCAAAGAAAAAATAAAATGACTACAAGCACTCGGAGAGCGCAGACCTCACCTGAGAAAAACCTCTAAAGGCCCGGATCTAGTTCAATAAGAATTAAAGATACATGACATCTGTGAACATACTGAAGGAGGAAAACCTCACCTTTCGTTTGGTGTTATTTTCAAGTGTGTAGCTGTATTTGTTGCTGTGCAGTATCCAGTTTCATATGTACCCCCTTTATTTAGAATCTTCTGGATCACCAGAACCAGAATATCAACATGATCCGAGTCAAACTGTGTCAGATTATAACATCTACCACGATGTAATTATTTGCTTATGATTCTGGGCATTACTTTGTTGAGTTAAAAGCTGTAATGGCAAAATTAGCCCCCATCTCCCAAAAGTAAAGAATCCTTTAAAAAATTCCTGGATCCAGACGGTGATCCAGATCACCCCCGAAATGTAATCACTTATTCCATTTCTGATATTTCCTGAAAATTTCATCAAAATCCTAACAAACAAACAAACAAACAAACAAACAGGCGGACAGACAAACCAACGCAGCTGAAAACATAATAATAATGATGATGATGATGATGATGATGATGATGATGATGATGATGATGATGATGATGATGATGATGATGATGATGATAAACAAGCTATTAAATCTATGAAATATATAATAATATACTGTATATATTATTATTAAAAAATATTCTGTTTCATCTTTTTTGAGCTTACAAAGGTTTTAATATTTCCTTATGAAAAGAAGGGTAATAATTTCTTCCCACCTTAGAAATAAATTATGAAATTATTACAATTACCCCCCACAAAGTGCTTGCAGTACCTCTAGGGCCCCGTACCCCTGGTTGGGAAACACTGGTCTAAGCTAGTTTTATGGTTTACAGTAACATAATATCTTACATTGTGTACTGTACAAGTTCTTTGGTCAAAGACAGGAGCAGGAGGAACAAGATGAGAGGCAGAGCTGAAGATGTTGAGGTTAGGGCTGTGCAATTCAAATATTACACCCAATCATTAAAAAACGTATATAATCGAGAAAAAACAATTAATTACACTAACTTTGAAGTGTGTTTTGAATGTGCCTGCTCGCTCTGCCCCTCCCTCTCAAAGCCACATGTGGAGAGTTGTTAGAAAGAGAACAGGAGCAGAAAAGGCGAGAAAATCTGTTGTTAAGGAGCACTTTGGGTTTGAAGAAGAACACAAAACAACCAAACACAGGGTTTGTACAGTCATGGAAAACCTGGAAAAGTCATGGAATTTTAAAATGCAATTTCCGGGCCCTTGAAAAGTTGTGGAATTTTATATTTTGGTGTAAAGTTTTTGAAAAGTTTTGGAAATGTAAACAGTCTGAGTAATATTGGACCACTACGAGTTAATCCTGCCCAGCTACAATACAGTAACTCACTGCAGGAAAAAGTGGCCTATATCTATTTTTGTCAGAATATTTGAACTAAATCAATTTTTTGCCGGTCTCAGTCAGTAAAATTAGTGGAATAATATATTTCTGGGGGAAGAAGCAGTTTTTTTTTCTTCAACTGACTAATTTCCAAATTTAACAAATGAAATTGCAGCAGAATTATGTTTCTAATGTATCACACTTGACATTTTGAATACTATTTAAACACGTGTAAGTTATGTTTCAGGTATTGGAAATTTAGTCAAAAGTTTTCCAAAAGCCATGAAAAAAGTTACAGAAAATTCTTGGTAAAAAAGTGTATGAACCCTGCAAACCCAACTTATTTTATATTTTGTACTTTTTTATTTCTGTGCAAAGAACATTTGTTATATTGTTTTGTAAGAAAAACAAAAAACTTTATGAATAATCAGTGAGTAATCATGATTTAAATCAGTGGTTCTCAGTTGATCTGGCTTTGGGACCCACCATCACTCAAGTAATGACAAGCCATGACCCAAATAACAAAGATATTAAGGGAAAATTTAAAAATATTTCAGGAAAATTAAGAGATAGCTCTGGAAAATTATAAGATATTGAAGAAGATTAAGAGATATCTCAGAAAAATGAGAAGATATTGAGGAAAATTAGATGATATTGAGGTAAATGAAGCCGTACTCAGATCAACCTTAGGTATAACAGTAAAGTTATAGAACTGGATTTTTTGCTCTGGTTGAGTTGTTTCATATGATTCTATTCTCTCCGTCCCACACTGCCACCTACTGTTAAGGAGTGTAAATTGATGATTTATTTTTAAAAATTAAACTTTCTTTTTTTGTCCTGGCAAAGCCCCACGACCCACTGAAAACAGTTCTGCGACCCACTTTTGGGTCCCGACCCACCAGTCGAGAACCACTGATTTAAATTATTCAAGGTTAATATTTTTTCCATAACTGAGCAGCCCTAGTTGATTTCTCTTTGTTCATAACGAGGATGGATGGGATTAGGAATGAGTCCATCAGAGGGACAGCTCATGTGAGAGGTTTTGGAGATAAAGTCAGATTCCAGACTGAGTTGGTCATGTGCAGAGGAGGGATAGTCAATGAATGGGTAGAAGGACGCTGAGGTTAGAGCTGGAGGACCAGAGGAAGACCAAGTTTCTCTAAAAAGTTTTTACAAAGACTTTCCCATTAAATACTAAGCTCTAAAAACTGCTTATTTAGACGTCCCTGTAAATAGTTGGCAGTATGTAATATGCTGAAACATGAGCTGATGAAGTATCCTGCTGGAACTGATAAACCTCTACGTTACAGCGCTCCCGGGATATTTATTTTGTGGGACAGATAAGATATTTTCTGTCAGTTACCCAGCAGGCGTGAAATGGGTCGGCTCGTCCCGTTTAATGAAACTATCGTGTTTCTTTTTCTTTTTTTTTCGCTTTGTCACGAGCCGCTTGTTCGTTCAGCGCTGTAGAGATAATGGTGCCGCTGTTGTTGTTTGAGAGGATATAGTTTGGAGATAGAGTTGTCAAATGCAATGTGCTGTCAGGGCAACAGACTGGAAATGCAACAAAGAGGAGATATCGTATGAAGAGGGTTGATTTTTAAAGATCCTCGCTTTTTGAAATAGTTTTGGACACCTTTGCATTTTATGTTTTTTAACTTTAATGTATATTTATAGAAAATGTCTTCTTTTGCAGAGAATGCTTTAGGTTAGGGGTCTTTCGCCTCCTGCTGGCAACAATGAGGACTGGACAGAGAATAAAATGACTAATTAGCACGGCTTTTAGCAGCATAAGGCTATAAGTTCATAGTGACAGCAGTTTAAGCGGTGAAATGATCAGAATGAGTCCGGTGACGGTGTATGGGCTTTAGAAACGTGCAGGAGCACTTCCTGATTTCACGTGTCTATGTAGAGCAGTGAGACTGAGCATTTTCAGCTCTGAAGAAGGACCGGGCTCAAATATGGTATTACTCAAACATGTGAATTAAACAAAATACTACTCCAGGTATGTTTTTGAGGTAAAAACAAGATTATAACATGGTTAAAAGGAAAAAAAAACAATAGCAGAATAGGGGACCTTTATATCTGAGAGAGTAGATTAAAGCAGAATCATGCAATCGTCCTCTTGCGTCAAGTCTGGTTTTATAACAAAATCTTTTTTCTAAATCACAGTAACTCCACTTTCTGCTTGATAAAATTTAACAATAGACCAGTTTATCATAATAAGATAAAAATACTAATATGTGACTTGAAATTTAGAGCTTACTTTAAACTAATTTCAGCATTTGACCAAACTTATAAAACATGTTGCAATGGCAATATTTATCCAACTTTGCTTCCACTTTTTCTATTCATGTTTTTCTTTTTTTGCAGTGTTTCTCTGTGTAAACAAAGCGTACCTTACCTTACCATACAGAGAAGATGAAGAAGATGCAGACTCCACTCAAAGATTGAACCTACAACCTCATTGCTACCCGCTCTACCTCCGTGCCCCTCATACTAAATATTACGTCAGCCTAATTTATTTGAAGTTTCTTTTGCCTATCTCTCCATTGCCTGGCCTTTTGCACATTTTTGGGACATTGCTGTAATAACCATGAGAAACCTTGTTAAAGCGTGATCATAATTCACTAAAGTGTGCAGCAGAATCTGTCGGCGAGTGATTCGAGCGACAGAGAACAAAAAGACCTCACCTTCTTCCCTTCGCTCTCTGCATGTAATGGTGTCACTGCTCCCATCTGCCTTTTATAAATTGAAAAACGACTCCTTGTGCTCAGATGAAACACGGTTTGATGAAACGCCGGCTGCATGTTAAGGCCCCAGGTAGATTCAGTAAATTGGATCAAAGACGGAAATGTGATTTTTTTTTTTGGTGTGGGGGGGTTCTATCTGAAGAAGCAGCTATTCAGCTTTTTGTGTGAAATGTATTTAATGAATGTGAAGAAAGTTTAATCCATGGCCTATTATGATTTTCTAATCAAAAGAAATCATCAGCGCATTTATTTCTGGTATTTCTGTTTAGTAGCAACAGTAATACATGAATGAGAGTAGTTAAAGAGTTGAATAGACTTAGGTTTGAACAAATTTCCTCTGACACTGAAACCTTTGCGTAAAGAGATCATTTGACTGGTATTGGGTCTGTTCAATGGAGGGTATGCACGTAGCCAGCAGTTACCTTGCACTGAAGGCTGGATTCTCACAAGATTTTTTGAGTGCATACAACACAAAAATGCATCTTGTCAGGCTCAGACTTATCTGTTCTCAGCCTGAGTGGTGTGACAGAACTGTTGTGAGTGGGCGGGGTTTGGGTTTGGCAACAGCAACAGGCTCTTTAAGGTAAGGTAGACTTTATTGTCCCTGTAGAGAAATTCGCTCTCTGCATTTGACCCCTCCTTCAAAGCCGCTGGGGTGACCGCATTGCAGCACCTGGACCCCTCTCCAAATCTTGAGCCAGGATTTTTAGCTATACTTGTTAACATTTTAAAGATGTTAGTAAAGAGACAAAATCCTCTGACTACATTTAATACATACCGCAGCAGTTTGTTGTTTGGTTTCATTGTGAAAGTCATTGCTCATTGGCTAAACCAAATTATGGTTGCAGATTCATCCAATCACCTTCAAATATCCTTCTGAAAGTGCTCCCCGAATTCAGCGTGAGACATCCCAGGTTGTTTCTGGGTTACACAGAACCAGTCAAAAGTTTGGACACATCTTTCTATAACTCAAACTTCTCAAACTGTGGTACAGGTGATATGCATTAATAATAATAATAATAATAATAATAATAATAATAATAATAATACCGTATTTTCCGCACTATAAGGCGCACCTAAAAGCCTTTAATTTTCTCAAAAACCAACAGTGCGCCTTATAATCCGATGCGCCTTATATATGGATCAGTGTTGGTTAATTATGGCTACCGTATTCAGGGGGCGTCGCCGAAGTGACAGCGGTAAAAACGGTAAAGGGGAATTCCAGTCCCAGCTGTTCATGTGTGCCATAGGCGTGTTTATGGATCCTGCTGCAAAAGAAGGAGGCGCGGCCTTTGCTCCATCTCAGTAGAAGAGTTGCGACATTGAGGGGACAGAAAAATGAGCGCTCGAACGCTGTTCATGTAGCTTTGAACTGTGACAAATGGAGTTGGGAATACATTGTTTTCAACGAGGGAGTCGTAAGAACGCTGGTTTGTATTCTATTAATAAAGTTTGACTGACTGACTTATCTCACTGTTTTATTGACATTCCCTTTAGAGCAGCGCCATCTAGTGGATGCCCCTTATAATGCGGTGCGCCCTATATATGAAAACAGTTTTAAAATAGGCCATTCACTGAAGGTGCGCCTTATAATCCGATGCGCCTTATAGTGCGGAAAATACGGTCATAATAATAATAATAATAATAATCCATTAGTCTTATATGGCACTCCTCAGTCACTGTGGTGATGAGCTGCTGGGCAGACTGACGGAAACATGGCTGCCAAGCTGTGCGTACGGCCCTTCCGCCTAGCACCAAACACACTGACACATTCACACAGGCAAGGTGAGTGAAGTGTCTTGCCCAAGGACACGACAGTATGGAATGCCGGTATAGCGGGGATCGAACTGCCAAATTTTGAGTCAGTGGACACGTCTCTGCCGACGAAGCTACTGCCGCCTCAGTTCAAGTTCTGATAGAGATGGGGATTGTGGCGTCACATCGGTTGTCACGCAAGATATTTTCAGCAGCAAAACAAGTTAGGATGTAAATTACTCAAGTTAGTGGTAACACAAAAGTATTCTGATTCTTTAGTGTGTGATAAATATTCACCAAGAGTGACACAGCAGTTAAAAGAGTTGTTTCAAGGTTTTGTTTTTTACTTTTTTATGTTTCTAATGCAACTCTATGGCGTCTCTTTGTCTGTGACCACTAACGTTGCAGATTCATCACTCAACGGTCTTTTTATCATGTACAGTGAAGCCCGAAATTATTCATACCCCTGGCAAATTCTGACTTAAAGTTACTTTCATTCAACCAACATGCCACTTTTTGTTCAAATGTAAAAAAAAAGCTGAGAATGATATCTCTTCTACGTTGTCTTATCTTTTGGGAGAAGCCTGTGTCATTTCCGGTCAAAAATAACTTGCTGGTTGAATGAAAGTAACTCTAATTTCGGGCTTCACTCTAGATTCCTGATCTCTATTTAGTTAAATTAAGAGACAATTTTATTCCTGTTTGGAAATACAATTTTTGTAGACCACTGTTTAATCCTGTTTAAATCCTGTATTAGTCCTAATTTAGTCCTAGATTAGTCTTGGTTTAGTTTTTGTTATGGATTTAATCAAGGTTTAAAGCTGTTTTTGTCCTGTAAGAAGAGAATGGGAAGGTGTGTCGATACTGTGTGTGTGGAGCAGATTATCTGGCTTCTGCTGGTCGGGAAGTGACTGTGTGGCAATCTTCTCTATACCGTTGTCTGAAAATGTGTAAGCGACTGTCTAAAACCAGAGTTGGAAATAAACTCTTTTAGCTTTGCAGATCTAGTATTTTCTGGTTCTTTTTAGTATTCTTACAGTTTGTACATTACCACTGATAATGTCATGGAAAATATCCCCCTAGAGAAATAATTGGATCTCTGCCAGTTGCTTCAGTAGTGTGTTTTTTTCCCCCCCGGCTCTGAAGCATATACAGCATAAAGTCTGTTTCTGGCCTTTAGATCCGACTATATTTAGATCTCTCCACTGTTTGTGCTTGATGTTTATTCCTACTTACAGTGAGAGTTTCTGCAGCAGCGGGATCTCCCTGAGTTCTTTTCTAATGTACAGTAACAACACACTGGACTTGTTCTTGGTTTCAGCCTTTAATAAGTCTTTCTCTTGTCTTAGTGCACCTAATCTTAGCAGAGATAAGTACTACCACTACTAACTCTAACACAGGCCCAAACTTCTGATCGAAGCATTTATTCTCCTCTACTAATATTGAGTTCAAAATATGCTAAAACTCATTTAAATACTTGAGTAAAACATTTTTCCTGCAAAAATTACATAAATATGGCTTACAAAATGTACTCATAAATGACATATTCTTTAAAAAAATGTACAAACTAAATTACTAGGAAAAATTTTTAGTATCTTTTAGTATCTTTCCACTTGGTGTTGGTTATTGTGTCCTTGACTACAACAATAGTACATTTTAGGGCTGCACGATATGGAGCAAGCATGCGATATTCGATAACTATGTTGAAAATTGCGATAATGATATTATTGTGATATTTAGAAATAGAGCCTACTTTTCAAACATAGTAAGTTAAATTCACTACATTTCACAAAAATGTAAGTTCCTGTATTTACAAGTCAAAACAGCGACAAAATCAAAACTTAACACAGACTAAACCAGGAATAAAACAAGACTAAGCTGTGACTAAATTCATTAAATTACCACTAAAACTGGACTTTTTAAACATTTTTATTTAGTCACAATACATGTTCTTTTAAGGCTCTGGTGGAAAATTATTCTTCAGTGTAAATCTCTGTCAGATGGAAGACCACAGCGTTATTGTGATATATTTAGATTCTTGCCATACAGATATTGCGTTTGCTGATATTGGGATAACGATAATTTTGCGATATATTATGCAGCCCTAGTACATTTTATCATTATAGTCTATACATCAAAGTGGATAAATTGAGTACATATTGTCAAATCCAGAGACTCCTAAGTCCAAGACACCACTGAGTATTTTGTGTTTTGTTTCTGAGTAATTGAAGTGAGTACTTTGCTGCTTGCTTGTGTGTTGCAGCCCTCTCTGAACCCAGACGGCTCCCACAGTGACGTTGTGCTGCTGAATCGATGGAGTGTCAGGAACTACCAGGTCCAACGCGGCGACATCGTCTCCATCGTGTGAGTACCACGTTTTCAGATTTGATCATTTACTGCTGTGAGTTGGACAAAAACACTCACTAACGCTCCGGTTAAAGAGTCCTGTTGCTGTGTCTGTAAATTAGTGGTTGTAGCCTGATGGCTTTGTGAGAACAAATGTGTCTGAAATGTCTGTCTTTGCTCTTTTTTCCAAACCACCAACTGCAGGCTTTATGTCTCTTTTAATTCTTTTTTTTCTGGCACATAAATTGATCATAGCCACATTTGTTTATGTGCATTTTTTAAAGAAAACATTTTGAGTGCATACATTTTTGAGGGATTTTTGTAATAGTAGTAGTAGTAGTAGTAGTAGAGTAGTAGTAGTGGTAGTAGTAGAGAAAAGTTGAGTACATTTTATATTTAATACTTGTTTTTACTTTTACCCAAATAATAATTCAGTTTAATACCTTTATGTCTACTTAAAGAAACTGTCCTTTTACGCAAGTTAAATTCAGTTTTATTTACAATGAAGCCCAAAATTATTCATACCCCTGGCAAATTCTGACTTAAAGTTACTTTCATTCAACCAACATGCCACTTTTTGTTCAAATGTAAAAAAAAAAAAAAAAAAAGCTGAGACATATTTTTTTCCACAATGATACCTCTTGTATCATTAAGAGGTCTTGTGACCTCTTATTACCTTTTGAGAGAAGCCTGTCTCATTTCTGGTCAAAAAAAAACTTGCTGGTTGAATGAAAGTACCATATTTTCCGGACTATAAGTCGCTCCGGAGTATAAGTCGCACTAGCCAAAAAATGCATAATGAAGAAGAAAAAAACGTATATAAGTTGCACTGGACTATAAGTCGCATTTTTTGGGGGAAATTTATTTTACAAAATCCGACACCAAGAACAGACATTTCATCTTGAAAGGCAAGTTATAGTAATAATAGAATAGAGAACAACAGGCTGAATAGGTGTGTGGTTTGCTAACGTAACACATTGATGGTTATTCAGCTACATGAAGCATAAACAACGAACTGAATAAGTGTCTCGTATGTTAACGTAATATATTAACAGTTATTCACATAACTATAGCATAAAGAACATAATATAACAAGTTCACCAAACTCACCATCTCACTCCTAATCACTAAATCCTTTAAATTCTTCATCCTCGGTGTCGCTTCTGAACAACTCCGCCAACTCCGGAGGTAGACGAAGCGCCGCTTCCTCCTCTGCGTGGCTGTCGTCAGACTCAGCATCAGTTCCATTTCCAATTATTCCGCTCTTTCTCAGTTGTCTTTATAGCCTAAGTTGTTAGTGGTAATGTTTACATTTTAAATTGTCAGTGGTACAGGTGCAGCAGATGCTGGGACACAAGCCTAGAGCGCCCTCTAACCAACACCTGAAATATTTTAATATATAAGTCACACCTGAGTATACGTCGCACCCCTGGCCAGACGATGAAAAAAAGTGCAACTTATAGTCCGGAAAATACGGTAAGTCAGAATTTGCCAGGGGTATGAATAATTTCGGCCTTCACTGTAAATAGCCTAATATCACAACAGCAGTCGCCTCAAAGGGCTTACAAATAGTTAGTGTCACATCAAACATAACTGTATAATCAAACATGAACAAAAATAAACTAAACAGTCCCAGGACATCCCCTGTCCTTAGACCTTCTTTCTCGGTAAAGAAAAAGTCCTTAAACACCCAGCTGTGCGGGAAAAAAAAAGAAGAAACCTTATGATTGCATTGATGGAGAGATCCTCTCCCAGGACGAACAGGCTCTAAATGTGTCTGGGACTGATGGATAAAGCCCGTTAGCTCATCTATAGTCTAATAGTTCAGGTCTGTAACTTGAGTACAGATTTTGGGTGCTTCTTCCACCTTTGATATGCAACATGTTATTTGCAGTTCTAAAAAATGGTGGTGTCAAAATGCAGTACAAAAATAAATAATTTTTGTACTTGGAGCCTTTGAAAAGCGCCTGGGTCTTTGTGGAACTTCCTAAAAGATCCTATACAAGTTTTCTAAGCATTGATGTTTCTGTGTATTGTCACGACAAGCAGACATGTACAAAGACAAACAGATGACTGATGGCTTGTTAATAACACACTTGACAAAAGTTGAGCTGGAAAAAATAGACAAGAAACAACTTTTCAATAAATGACACCTGCATTAATCTGTTGTTGAGTGACAGGAAAATGCTGTTTGTTGCGTGAAGTTGAAATTGAAATTGAAAGAATTTCTGCAGAACTGACGATATACTGTGTTGTTGAATGGGAGCTATTTTTTTAAGACAAGCCACTACAAGTAATTTACAGGAGATTTTGGGCCATTTTGTTCTTCTAAAGTGGAACTTAGTAACTTTTTTACCTTATATAAACAGTCTGTGTGATGGTTAAATGAGTTGTTGTGTGGTGAATAAAGCGCCCTGCAGCTCCCCCTGGTGTCACTGGTCCCAAAACATCTCTTACCACAGTGAGCGCCGCTGACCCAGTGTCACTGAAGTCTTGAGTCTCATGATTAGTCAAACACCAAGCTAATGATGGGTTTATTTCTTGATTTTTGTGAGAAAAAACGTATGGATACGCTGAGGGGAAAACCAAAGTAAAACAAATCGAGGGATCATA
This sequence comes from Bostrychus sinensis, assembly GCA_020698575.1. Taxonomy (NCBI): domain Eukaryota; kingdom Metazoa; phylum Chordata; class Actinopteri; order Gobiiformes; family Eleotridae; genus Bostrychus; species Bostrychus sinensis. Next base: position 7,098,164 of record CM036251.1, read on the forward strand.
CAGGCGCTAACTAGCCTGGCCAGCCAGCAGTGTTGGGAGTAACGCGTTACAAAGTAAGGAGTTACAGTAATGAGATTACAGTTGTTAGTAACGCAGCGGGTAACGCGTTACGTTTGAACCCCCAGTAATAATATTACAGTTACTAACAAAATACCCAATTAGTTACTCGCGTTACAGTCACTACAGTCAGTTTCATTTACCTGCAGTTTACCGCAAGGACACAGACTGAATATACATTAAAGGAACAGCGTTAATACGTTTCCTAACTCATTTTCATCCGTTCTCTTCTCTGCCTCTCTTTATGCGCACAGCGGCCACTCATTGCACGCGCTGATCCCTCTCTGTGTGTATTGGGGCGCATGCAGCTGCTGCTGCTGTCAGCAAGGAAAGAAGAGACTAACAACATATTGCGATATATTGTGTAGCTCTAGTTAAAAGTCCCGTTGACGTCCGACGCAACGACCACATTCAAACAAACTGACTTTTACCAGAAGTCTTTGTACATCTGGCTTCTCCCGCTGTCCCTGTTCAGAAATAAGTACATAGTTGCTAATAATACAGCGAATACTGGTGTTTTATGGCAAATTCAGCAACAATCAGCGAACTTCTTACATCCAGCCCTCTTTTTCTCCGATTGGTTACTCCGCCTGTGATTCTTCCGCCCATAGAAACGAATTTCAAACTGCACTAACTTCTTTGTATAGAAAATGAAAAGAGTTTGTCTAGCTATGTGTCAACTGGACTGAGTAATTACGACATTGCTTTACTCTGAAATGTAGGGGGCGCTCCATAGAGGAAAATCAGACAAAAACTGCGAAGAAACGAGCCGTTACTGAGTTCGACTTTAACATGCACACTAAAATAAAGACATAACTCTACTTCAGCAGCTACAAGCACCACTTTTCCGAGCCTTATACTTTCTGATACTCTACTTTTTGAAGGCTTTTAAAGAGGGATTTGTTGATATGTCCATCCTAACCTGAGTTCTTGAACACACTACATGATTTTTTTGCCCGATTTTATAACGATTCACAGTTGCGGCGAGTCTGTACCAGTCAACACTATTTGCAGGGAATCGTAATCACCAGTCGGCCCTGAAATCCGTTTGTGTGTGATGTTAAAAGACTCGACTCGGCAAATGTGTGCGGCGCAAAAATCCAGCCTAATGTCAGACGCAAGCAATCAAACATGTTTGAATTTTAAAGCCGACTCTGGACGCACTCCTGTAGTGTGGGCTGTTTACAGATCCATCTGGGAATTCATGGTGTCCAGCGGCCAATGACAAACAGTTGATGGGACACAGGAAATAGCATCAGAGAATGAAGACGAAGCAACAGGACACGGCAGGAAAATATAAGTGGAAATTTGAAGAAGAAAAAAACAAACAACCATGGCAAACACCGAAGAAAGTTGAGCGCTACCCAAGCGAAACTGGATACATAGCCATTTTTTCTTTTTCCTTTTTTTCCAAACAGATAGCTACACACACAAATACAACAGCGACCCAGGTAGCGTCCATGTTTGTTTACCATTTAGTTCTCGCAAGTTCCCCTCTGCGTTTGGTTGGCGTCAGTTGCAGTTACAGATCTTGTAGTGTGTGAGCCCCAGTCTTTCAGTCGTCAGAACTAAATCTGCTGAAAGCAGTCGTTAGTGTGTGCTCCTAGTCTTTTCAGAATCTGTAACGATCCCCAGCTTAATGTCAACAAAATGAACCAATAATTTTAAACCTGATACCATACAATATTGAAATTTGAGCTTATTTAATAGATAACACATTCAGTTACACACAGCTTCATAACAATTTTATTTTCATGTTGATGCCAATAAAATACCAGACTTGACCCTTGACACTTTCTGGTGCATTTTGCTGTGTTTTTTAGCTGTCTATGGATTGAGGAAGATTATTAATGTAATCTGTATTTTCTGATTATTTAACAGTGAGAAGAATAACGCGGGAGTCGCAGCCTAAATGAGGTCACACACAAGTTACAGAAAGCAAAGAAGACAAAGGAAAGTTAGGTGCATTTTTATGGAAACAGAGAGGAAATAATTAAAGGTCGGAGTTTGCTCTGCATACAGTAACAGCGAGACTTCTCCCAGGTGTTTCTGTGAGTAAGAGGAGGCCTTTAGGCGAGGCGAGTATCCAATCACAGAGGAGGGTGTCTGTGAGAGTTGCAGCGCTATTGGCTGTCACAGAAAGGGAACGAGACAGAAGTTGCGGCGCGAACCTTAAAGAGTAAATGAGTAAAATGCGGGACACAGCCCTAATTTGCTGAACGTGTAATTTGGAGTCATGCACAAAGCGAGACAGCTTATTTTTTTATCCCCTCTGAAGTTAAAGCAGAGGGATGGATGGAGAGAACAAAGGCAGGGACAGAAAAACCTTAAGGGGGAGGGGTTGTTTTTGCCAATACTTACTTGATATCTGTATTTATGCTTTTATTTGACCAAGAAAGTTTGCATCACTGACTTTCAAGTAATTTCTGGTTAGCGCTCAAATTATATACCTCAACTTTCAAAAGACAGATTTTATTTCCATCAAACTTCTGTGTTCGTTCTTAGAAAACAGCATATCCTGCCTTTTACATAATGCATAGTTACCAAACTCTTATAAGATGTCTGGAGGTTTCTTTAGAAAGTCTGACAGCGCTTTTCAATAAGTTACATTCAAGCGTCTTTCCGTCACACAACACTGTCCATTTGTGTCTAGACATTGCCCTGGGTGTCTCTATCACTCACCCCCCCCACCCCCATCATCTTTCTCATATTTTTTTATTCTGTTAAGTCTGTATTTTACTGAAAGAGCCTCGCTGATTGAACCTGTTCGAACTGGATACTGCGACGAAGACGATGGCTCTCAAACGAACAAAAAGCATATTTCACGGCAGGAAATTGACAGACGAAGTGAGTGTTTTGATCGGATGAGGAGCCGCTTTTGTGTGTTGTGAGGACACAGAGGGGACTTGAGGACAAACCCGTCAAGATAATTAGCTTGCGATTGCGGCCCGTGGCTCTTTTGTGAGACCGCACTGTAAAGAAAATTGACCTATTGTTTCAAATAGGGGGGACAATTTCCTGTAATCTCGACTCGAATCCAAATCTGGTTTTATGGTTTTAGAGGATGCTGCAATCACAGAGCCCCTTCATCGTAATCTCTTACTGAGCTACAATAGATTTCTGTGTTAGTTTGTACCTGCTGTCGTTACACTGGTCAGCCATAACATTATGACCACTGGCAGGTGAAGTAACAGATTATTGCTTCATCGTGGCATCTGTTGGGTGGGATATATTAGGCAGCAAGTAAACATTTTGCCCTTATATTATGCTTGTTTAGGCTTTTTGGCATACTGTTAGACAAATTTGCATTCATATTTCACATTTTTTAACTTATAATGTATATGTATTAGGGCTGCACAATATATGGAGAAAACATGCGATATTTGATAACTATGTTGAAAATTGTGATAATAATATTGCGATATTTGAAAATAGAGCCTACTTTTTGAACATAGTAAGTTAAATTCACTACAAAAATTACTAAATTAAACAAAATACTTAAACAACATTATAACACAGTTAAAAGCTTAAAAAAGTCAGGAAAAATGGGCATGTCAGTATTTGAGCGAGCCAAATTGTGATGGCTATAGACTTACATCTTACATTATTACTGACCTTATAGCAGGGGTTTCCAAACTTTTTTCTAAGAGGCCTAGATTTTAAGATGTGCAAATGTCCAAGGGCCGACAGTCCCTCTTGATGTTTTCTACAGTAGAGACTGAACGCACATACAGCATTTTGTTTTCAAAAGCCATGTACTTATTTCCCAACAAAGTGACATTTGAACATAAAAAACATCCTCTAGGTCATATTTATTTTAGTCAGGCTGATTCTAACGCTTACAAGGAGTAATGAGTAATGAATTTCTAATACCAAAAGGTACAAAACTTGCACTGACATTTTATAGAAATTGTTGTGCACATAACTGCAATTAATTTCTGATCAGCTACTTAGAAGCCACAATGCATAAATGTACAAATTCAGCTACGGAAGCACCGGAGGGCCATTAGCAATACATTTTGTCATAAAAGCTGAGGGCCATATGAAATCTCAATCTGTGCCACAAATGGCCCCCGGGCTGCACTTTGGACATGCCTGCCTTATAGTCTACAATGTGACCTAAAATATCTGTTGACCTCAGTAAAGTCCGAGTTGTCTCAGCTCTTACTGTCCTGGGCTTTACCAGCTCTGCTCACCTCACTCCCTTCTCTCCCATCGCTCTCTTTTCCGTTCTGTTTGTCTCATGATCTTCACGCCAAATGTTTACCTGGCAGCGCTTTGAAACAGGATTTCCTTTGGTCTTCAAAGTGAGAGATACTGAGCCCTTTTTATTTGAAAAACATCTGTACCGTCTCGCCTCGTATCTGGGGATTTGTACGAATCCAACATAAAACGCATCTATTATCTGTCAGGAAAATACAGACTTTAGGTTTTAAATTTCAGATGTGATATGAATGCTCTATAGGGGACGGTGAATATTTGTTATAAACTGATTTTAAAGGGATAGTCCTGCATTCTGGGTGTGACTCTATTAGATACTTTTGCAAGTCTGGAGTAGCAGACAGGAGTCAGGGCACTCACCCTTAAAACTATCAACTTACGAGCATACATTATTTAAATTGAAGTCAGAATAATAATGTTTACCACTGAAAATTACCCCCTGCTGAAGAGATGAAAAGAAGCTGAAATAGTTTTAATATTATACCATGGCTATTTGAAAGTCTGTTTTGTTAGATAAGATTTGGCTGAAGTTGGTAAACACCATTAGCCTTGCAGTGAAGGCCTCACTAAACAAGTCCTGACTGTATTTAGCGAAGAAAAAAAAAAAAGTCTTAAAAAACATTGGATGTAATTATGTAAATCATTTGTGGTCTTGGTTTTCTTGTTTTAAAATCTTCTAAGCCTGGTACCAAGAGAAGACCAAGTAAAATATGTCTGCACACTATTAAAGAGTAATAAAACATTCTCAAATATGTTCTGAATATTCTAATAAAATAAATCATTCATAGATACTGAATTATAGTCTGGTCAGCCTTTGTTTTTAGTCTTATAGAATCATATAATGCAGTGGTTCCCAAAGTGGGGTCTGGGGCCTCCTGGGGGTCCGCGAAGGTACTACAGGGGGGCCCCTAGAGGCTGTCTATATTTCAATTTGAATTTTTTATTTTATTATTATTATTATTATTATTATTATTATTATTATTATTATTATTATTATTATTATTATTATTTCAGACACATGGTTTTGGTTCATAAAAACAAATGAAACATACAAAAATATAAAAGGTCAATGAAAATATTAAGTACCTAAAAACTTTGGAAATTAATTACAGTTGTATATTTGTTTTAAAATATTACTTTAAAACAACTTTTAGTCAGTAATCAGTGTTTTAGTAATGTTTTTATTAAAAAAAAAAAAAAAAAAAAACACGGCAGAGTCTTTTGAATAGAGGGAGGTTTTATCGTTGGGGGTCCGCGAGGGATTTTCGGAACTTTAAGGGGCCCACGACAGTCTTGACTTTGGGAATGGCTGATATAATGTATGTATTTTATCAGATTATTTTCTAGCACAAAAATGCGGTACACATACAAACGCAAACACATTCTTACACCAGAGTACACTGGAGGCAAGGAGGGTTAAGTGCAAGGACAATACGACAGAGTGCAACAGTGGGAGCAGGGCTAGAACCACCAACCTTCTGGTGGACAAACGGCTACCAACTTATCTACTGCCGCCCTGTGTCACATAGGGTCTCCTCTGGGTGCCCCATCAACATAAAATAATGCACAACAGGCTAATCCTCCAGTTAGATAGACAGTAGGGCTGCACAATATATCGCCAAATTATTGTTATCGCAATATCAGCAAACGCAATATCCATATCGCAATAACACTGTGGTCTTTCATCTGACAGAGATTTACACTGAAGAATCATTTTCCACCAGAGCCTTAAAAGAACATGTGTTAAATGTGTCTAAATAAAAATGTTTTAATGGTAAGTTAATTAATTTATTCACAGCTTAGCCTTGTTTTATTCCTGGTTTAGTTTGTGTTAAGTTTTGATTTTGTCGCTGACTTTGACTACGTTTGAAAAGTAGGCTCTATTTTCAAATATCGCAATAATATTATCGTGATTTTCAACATAGTTATCAAATATCGCATGTTTTCTCCATATCGTGCAGCTCTCATAGACAGATCCTTTATTAATCCTTTCCAGAAAATTACATTGCTGCAGCAGCTTCAACACAAACAACAAAACAGCATCAGTTCCACGCAAATACATGACATTCAACATGTGGACAAATTCATCAGAGTCAAGTCATTGTTGTGCTTAGACTTGCACTTTGGAGCAAGTCTTTGACTAAAAGTGCTGCTGTTGCATGCAGTGGGTGGCTAATATTGCTGTCAACTTGGCGAGCATCCTGTTACGGCACAATGTGGACCCAAAAAGAGACCCAAAACTGAGCCTAAAGGTAAGTATTTATTGAACTGACTTGCAAGAGTTGCTGGTCCAGAGAGTGTTCTGGGCTTGGTGAGAGGCAGGCGTGGAGTTTGAGTGGATTTGGAGCTGATAATCCAGACAAGGAAAAACAGGTGAGCATATCTTCACAGAAAACAGGTAAATCTTTAGAAAACTAACAAGCGGTTGACTCAAAATTCACCATCAAGGAGACGGAACAATCTGGCACTGACTGGTTGGAGAGCCGGGTAGAAGTAGAGGCAGAGTTGATTGTAGATTGTAGACAGGTGAGTCAGTCTGCTCCCAGGAAAACTCCGCCCACACACACACACACACACACACACACACACACACACACACACACACACACACACACACACACACACACACACACACACACACACACCATCCTTCCCTGTGTCTCCTGTTGCATGCAGTTAGATTTTCTTGACCAGGATCCTAGCCCAGATTTGGAGAAGAGTCCTCGGGCACTGCACTATGATCGCCCACTGTTCCTGACACCAAATGAACAAGACCATGCCAAAACAGTTACAGTGTCATAAACGACTTCATTTTATTAAAAGCACTAATAGACAATGATATATCAGTAATAAACCGGCATCTTTTTCTCTTTGCTAAGACAGTTGCACTATATTTACGGTTAGAAATGACTCCGGTTCTTCCCAATAGGCCTCATTTACTTGACAATAAAGTGAAAACTCGTTAGTGCATTGTTCTGAGTACATCACCGGCTTCTGTCCAAAAAAACAGAGACTAACGCCACGAGCTACAGCTGCTCATCTGTCGCTCTGAGATTCCCAACTCAAATTAAAGACAAAACTTACTTTTTGCCAATTTATGCCAAGGTATTTATAGACCGTAAAACTTGTGTCCCCAGCTGATCCAAAAACGCCCCCCAACTCTCAAATCTTTTATCCATCTCTGGTGTTGTAACCTCAGAGAAATGAGGATTTACAGATTTCAGTTTTCAGAGGGGGCTGAGGGGCAAATGGTTGTGTTCACAGCTGGACATAAAATCAATCAGGACTGCAACGGTTCGAGGTGAGAGCGTGACAGATTCCTGCAGCCACAAATATGAGACGCAGTCATTTCACACCCAAATGGAAATGAGTGCCGTTCTGTAAATAAAATATCACTCATAGACTCATTGTGTTCCCCCCTTTTCTTTGCAATGAGAGCCAATTTAACCAAGAGAAACTGGAAAAAGAGTACACAGACAAATTAATGTTGCGATAAGACAAGAGAGAGCTGTTATGCAGAGGATTAAGCAGATTTTTAGCAAGATCTTTTTTGGTATTTAACGCTTCATTAGAAAAGACAGTGTATTGACTGGAAATCATGGAGAAGAGCAGGAAGGAAAATTCAATTTCTCAAACACATAACAATGAGGTGACTTTTCTGAGCTTTCTCTCATGTTATAATGTTGTTCTTAAATCAAAAACATACCTTTGAGTAATTCTGAAATATTTGGACATTGTAGCTCACAGAAGTAAACATCTTGTTCATCTGACTAAATCTTTCAGTTTCTTGTGGCTGCTCTTAGGAAACTTCTTGGAAACGCTCAACTCTAGTGATTTAGCCTTGTGCGCTGTCCATGGTCCTGAACAAAAACCCAAAAAAACAAAACAAAAAAACTCTCTAAGCTGAGAGAAAACTAGGAATACTTCGAATACATGTTTGGTTTAAACAAGGCTTAGCTTCTCTTCAAACATGTACAAACGAAACTAAAAAATAGTTTTTTTTCTATCATAGACTGGATATGTTTTTTCTCTTTCATTAAGCTTGAAGTGCTGTCCATGGCCCTGAACTTCAAATAATCAGCCATAATGTAGAATATAATCATAACAGTGGTGTAACAGTTGTCCCCAGAAGAAAAATGTTTGTGTTTGTGCTTAGGAATTTAATAAAACCACAAAGAAACAACAAAATATAATTGTTAAAATGAATCTAAAGGAATCTAAAATAAAACAAAACCATGATATGAATGACCAAAACAGAATGGAAACAATACTGAGGGGAAAGGGCTAAGTAATTGTAACTCTAAAAAGTCCACAGACAAATTATTGACTTCTCCTGTCAGTGGTCATAATGTTAAGCCCGATTGGTGTATGTTCATTCACTCAGTATTATAAATCTTGAGTCTGTGTTGTAATAAAATGCCTCGAAATAACATTATATTTCAGCTAGTTTCGTTTGACCTTTAGTTTTTGTGTCACGTCAATCTCGGTTTAAACTTTGCCTTCGTTTATTCCCAACAGTAAGTAGAATTTTAGTGAAGCTCATCTGAGTCAAAAGCCAATAATGAAACAAAATGGCAACTGTCAGTTTTCTCATTTGGTTTGATCTAAAATTAAACTTGTACTTGTCAAAGTCAAAAGTCAGCCGTTAGACCTAAATAATACATGTTTTCTTACATCGCCTACAGACGCTCTCTGACAGGTTTTAGCTCAGATTTTAGTTCAGTGTAAACGGTTTTAGAGCGGTGTCGACTTGAATGTGCCAAAAGGCTGTCACTCACACAGCGTCCCGACTGAGCTGAGTTTCTCTGCTTCGAGCTAAATGCACTGAATAAGTCTGACAGATCTGTAACAGTTTGTTGGAGCAGAAGCCTAAACAAGAGGCTGGTTAGAGATGATTTGTAACGTGCCGTTTAAGAAGTAGCTGCTCCCCCGTAGAAAGAAACAAAATGGCTGAAAGTGGTTGAAACTTTAGTGCAGTGTTTAAATTTGAATGGTCTTTTTGAGGTAGACATGAAAACTGCAGCAAATTGTTGTTAAAGTGTCATTTTAGCCAGCACTTAATTTAATTAGGCCATAAGGTTGGGGGAAAAATGGTAAATGGACACATCTGGACAGCGCTTTTCTACCTCACATCGCTTTACATCAATGAACCTTTCACACATTCACACGTTAAATGTTTTTTTACAAGCAGATATCAAAATGGCAAACAAGTATTTGTTCGCACATCTATACTGATTATCAAAGTTCCCCAAAAACATAGTAGAGAACTCTAAAGCCAGGTTTATATTGAGGATACTGATTAGCGCATTGTGGAGTTCTGCCCAAAATGGTTTTAAATATATGCCAGTGGTCAGCTTCTCGAAACCCACGCTGTCTCCAACATTTGGCATCTCATGGAGTAAAATGTGCTTTTTGCTTTGGTGTTATAAAAAAGCGAATAAGACATTTCCAGTTAAACTTTGTACATTTCCACTGGGCCTCATACATTTAACCATTCTTCATTAGATATCAACACATTACCCTCCTTCTCCCACTTTTCTTTAATATATTGTGTAGAGTGAGACTTTTTTTTGTTAAGAAGCCTTTGTAAAATTTTGCAATGACACCCTTAACTGTAACATTTTTATAACCCTTTAAAAATATTATCAGTATTGGATCGTTAAGGTCTGTTTTGATGTTAATGTGATGTCCGAAATACCTGAAGGAATCAGAAAAAGACAGAATTTTCAAGCTGATACTCAGTCTTCAAACTTTCAAAGTATTTTTTTCATTTTCCGTGAGTGAATAAAATGTTATTCCAATTGAAATCCAAAATTTAAATGTGTTGTACATTAAATTAGCTTTAAATCCAGGGTCAAAGGCACACCATTGAAGTATCTGTATTTTATCATCTAATTAGAACTCTCCTTTAACCTTATTCCAGATCTTTAGTTGTGTTTTAATCCATGGATTCTGAATATTCTTTAGATGCTTTTCTAAATTTGTATAGGCTAGTATAGCATGAACTGGGGGGTCCTTTATGATTGAGAGTTCTATATCTTTCCACCTGGCATGAAATTTTGGGGTGCACATATTGATAAGGGGCTTAATCTAGGCTGCATAGAAATATCCTTTAAGTTGGGGCAAGGCAATCCCATATTTTTTATTGTATTTTTTTATATGTCATACAAATTACCCACACGTGTCCCACGATGTGAGATAAACATGTTTAAATCAAATATTATTTTTCTGTTAACAATGGTACAGTTGATTTATTCATAATTAAAAAAAACAGTTTTACATAATGGCCAACTGTTTTTTTGGTTTACCTTTTTTTTTTTGCATCTGATCCTGCATTGGCGATCGTCCAATCAGAAAAGAGACCATTGTTTTGATTTAGACTGCAGTACTGTTTTTGAGTGCATACTGCTTTTAGTACCTTTAAGTGTCTTGCCCAAAGACAATGGTAAGAATGGAGTTTGAACCACCAACCTTCTGGTTAGAGGACGGCTCTACCATCTGAGCTACTGCCAGACACAGAGAGGATTTTTTTCTGGCTTGTTTCCTCAAAAAGAAAAGGTCAGGGAACATTTATTGCTATGAAGCCTTCACAGTGGCTGTATATTTTGTTTCTGCTTTTATTTAGTATTGTATTTGTGTATTTATTTAGCATTTAATTATACAATTTCAAAGTATGTATATTTTTAATGTTCTGGTAAAAAAAAAAAAAAAAAAAAAAATTATAAATAAGACATGAAAAGTCCTGGTTCCAAATTGGGAAGTGGGGAAACATGTTCCCCCTCAAATGAAGCCCTAGTTTAAACTTTAGAAAATACATTATAGATGTAACCCTAGCTTTTTTGTGTTTTTCCTTCTGGAGTCGCCTCAGTTAAACATCTGCCTAACCTGCCTAGCACTGATTGACATTGTTTTGACCTACGTTTTACATCGCATAACCTTCCTGATGAAACCCATTTCCATTTATCTAGTCCTGGGACTTGCACAAAGAGTACACTGGCATGTGACCCCTTTTTGCAGGATTTAATACTTTATAGAGATTAGAGCCCGCCCGATATGGATTTTTTTTTTTAGGCCGATACCGATATTAGGTGACAAAAAAAATACCAATACATATCAGGAAAAAGTATTTTAAAGCATTTTTCTTTCTGCTCTTGTTTACATGAAAATGGCGTGTACACCCCAGGCCACTTTATTAGACTAAACATCTTTTTAAAATGCTGTAGAAAGCTGCTTATTGTTCTTTATGCTGATTGTTATGTAGGTTGTAGTATTGGTGTGGGGCGTATTATTATGTATTTTATGTATTATATTTATTTTATTTAGCTTTGACTAAATTTAACTGAAATGCCATTTAAACTTGCTCTGCAAGTAGAGCACGGGGAGAACTACAACATGCATTTAGAATTTTTGTTCTATGAGGTTTTATGGCAGAGAAATGAGAAAATTATTTTTATTGCTTTTTTGAGCTTTTCAGGCCATGAGAAGGAGATTTGGGCTGTTTCCTATGAACTGCAGGGTAGAAGCCCAACTGTTTGGAAACAACAGCGCCCTCTGCTGCACAAATAGCAGAATTATTTGCAAGTAAACAGGTCTTATTCCAGCACTCCAGCACACAGTAAAAATAGTACTGTTTGTATCGGCGGATATCGGCCGCAAGCCAACAATATTCTAATGGGCTATATCGGCTGACAATATCGGCCAGCTGATATATCGGTTGGGCTCTAATAGAGATTATAGTTTAATCCCAGCAATAGCTCACTCCACATTTTAGACAATGTAAAACAGAAATAATATTGTGACAAGAATCAGTAAACATAGTGACGTTTTTGCTGTCACAATAGTTTCCAGGCTTTCGCTACAATAGAAAAGAAGATTTAGCTGACTTTAATGCAGTCAATTTAAAATGGAGAAAAAGCATTGGCAAATTTGGATAACCAGTATTAGGAGACTATCCACACAGCCCAGTTAGAGAAGTACACTTGTTTTGGGATTCAGAGCTCTTGATGCAGAGCCTTTCCTTTAATTTCACCACAAAGGGAGACAGATTATATCAAATGTAATTTTGTATTTTGAATTACAAAAACCACTTAAAAAATTAGGAACAAAAACATACTGAAACTAAAGATATTGTAATTATTGATACAGTACTGTGCAAAGGTTTTAGTGTGGTGTAAAAAGAATGCTTTAATAAATACAATGTTTTTATGTTATGACATTTTCAGGAAAGGTCAGTAATGGACCAGGGACAAAATGATTAATTCTGGTGTGGTTACAGGTCAGTGTTTAGATTTTGAGATACGGACCGAAGATAAAAACTTCACTCACTAAAAGAATGCAAGATTAGTTTTAGTAGATTCTTTACCATTTTGAGATACATAAGGGTTTTGTGGCTCAATGGAAAGAGCATTTACTCCTGAACTAGAAGATATTAAAGTTTGGGTAGCCTTTTTTGAAAACTTGTCTGTGACTTTTGCACAGTATTGTATTCAGAAATAAGAATATATATCTAGAAATTAAGGAATATTAAATAACAAAGTGTACTAATAATTTACATTAATGCAGAACAAGGCTGGTATTGTTGCCTCAAAGAAACTAAGTATTCTCTTCATTTCCTGTGCGCCCAAACTGGATCTGAGCATAAATTTTAGCTTGTAGAAATATATTATTAAAGCAAAGCTCGCCTCGTTCCTCTCATTTCCTCTGCGGTGTCTTTATGAAGCGTGCGTCGGGAGGCGGACACCGTGTGCCGCTCCAGAGCACATTAAACCAAGTGAGAAAAGAGGGAGTGGGTTTGTCAGACACCGGCTGTTCTGAGTCGGTCTGAGGAGATGAAGCAGGAAAGGTCCAGTTGGTTCGGTTCGACTTGAGTGATTTAACCATGTGCTGCTGCTAATTTAGTTAGTGCATCAACAACAGTACATCACAGCTTTGTTGTCACCAGAAACCAAGACCAAATCCATGAAAGTACCTAAAAAGTGTGCCTTAAAGTGCAGCGCCACACCCTCCACAAGAGACAAAAGGACAAAATACTGAACACAAACAGAGCAATGTGTCCACTGCAATGAAAACTGCAAACTGGGGAAACTAAACAATAGGGCTGCACAATATATATAAGTATTGTTATCGCAATATCAGCAAACGCAATATCTGTATCGCAAGAATCTAAATATATCGCAATAATGCTACGGTCTTCCATTTACACTGAAGAATCATTTTCCACCGGAGTCTAAAAGAAAATGTGTTGTGACTAAATAAAAAAGTCCAGTTTTAGAGGTAATTTAATTAATTTAGTCACATTTTAGCCTTGTTTTATTCCTGGTTTAGTCTGTGTTAAGTTTTGATTTTGTCGCTGTTTTGACTTGTAAATACAGGAACTTACATTTTTGTGAAATGTAGTGAATGTAGTGAACTTACTATGTTCGAAAAGTGGGCTTTTTTTTTTTTCAAATATTGCAATAATATTGTTATCACAATTTTCAACATAGTTATCGAATAAGTATAGCACGCAAGAGCGCTACTTGGATGTGATGAGTTTGTTGAAATTATGTCCTTTTGGTGCTCTTCAGTGTAGGGATCAACACTGGTAAAAAAGCAGGAAACTGAGGCACTCAAAAAGATAGAAATTATTAAAAGGCCTTTATAATCACATGGCTGGTTAGTTAAAACAATGCCAATGCGTTTCGGCTCTTAGGCCCTGATGAAGGTCTAAGAGCCAGCCATGTGATAATAAAGGCCTTTTAATAATTTCTATCTTTTTGAATGCCTTAGTTTCCTGCTTTTTTACCATAGTTATCGAATATCGCATGTTTTCTCCGTATCGTGTGGCCCACCTGAAGGACACGGACCACTCATTTAAAGACAGAGATGTGTGGATCTTAGCCATGGACAAACGCTTCAAGCAAATTGTGAAGGAACCCATCAGTGTCCAATCCAAACCATTCCACTCAGGCCAATTAACACCAGAAGGAGCAGATTATGCTAATGGTCCTCACTCCAGCCGTGGACATGACTGCTAATGAGCCAAAAAGTAGTCAAAAACGTTCATCCACTAGACCAAGGGCAGGGCGTAAGCAGTGCACCGCTGACCTGACTGTAACCCAAAACAAACATGGTGGATTCTTTTCAGTTTTGCCATAAAAACACCAGAATATGCCGTATTATTATTTACTAGTATTAGCATTTACTAAAGCACAGAGCCCTGTCTCTGCTCTGAGGATGGACCTTCATTTTAGGTCGTTCATTATGCTAAGTGAGCCGCCAGAGAAAGAAAACTAGAAACGCTGTCTTCTTGGCCATGTTCTCACTGCAGGAAAAAGTGACCTATATCTATTTTTGTCAGAATATTTGAATTAAATAACTTCTGGGTTTGATAATGCTTTAAAACAGGATAGATTATTATTTTATATCTTTTATTTACTTTTTAAAAAATATGTTCTGAACCACCTTACTAAGCATAATTATCTTTTACTCAGTGGTGTGTAGGCTGTAAGTCAGTAAAATGAATGGGAGAAAATATTTTGGGGAAGAACCCAACTAATTTACAATTTTGATAAATTAAATTGCAGCAAAAGTATGTTTTTAATGTACCACATTTGACATTCTGAATACTTTTTATTAATCTGTAAGTTATTTTTTGTGTCTTGGAAATTTAATCAGAAGTTTTGTAAAAGTCGTGGAAAACTCTTGGTAAAAAAGTGTATGAAACATGATAAATTGATATCTTGTTATAATGTGATAGTTAATTATCTTGTAAAAACGTGATGATTTCATATCTTGTACAAACCTAATAGTATCTTGTAAAAACGTGATAATTGTATCATGATAAAACATGATGATTCAGTATCTTGTAATTTCATGAAAGATTTGTATCACGTAAAAATGTTGTATCTTGTTAACGTGATACTTATCTTGCTAAAACGTGATACAGCTGAAATTAATTCACACTCAGTTGGCAGTAATACGCAGACGTATATTACTAAGACAAATGGCTATATAATATTAAATTCTTTCATAAAATTAGGAAAATCGACCCTACATTTCAGTCCCAAAAAATCTGCAGGGTTTATCAGCCATCAGCTGCTCTGAATTTTAATAGGAAGACCCATAGGAAAACCCTTATCTGTTGACCTCTACAGTAAATTAAAAAAAAAAAATGGCAACATAACATTAACAACAACACAACAATGATGGAATATAGTAAACCCACAAACAGACAAACATTCACTCTCACATTCATTCACTATGTGCAAATTAGATTCACCACTTCACCTAAACACATGCATTTGGATGACGGGATGAAGCCAGAGAACCCAGGGGGAGGACATGCAGACTCCACCCAGAAAGTTTGTGTGACCTTCGACCCGGGGATCGATCTAAAAGGAATTTCCCTAAAATAAGAACAAAACAAATATTACCAGACGCTTGTTATGCAAAATTAACACATTTGCTAATTTGAGACTTGATCAAACTGAATATTTTTACACACACACTTAACAATATCTGTGTTATTAGTGTCTGTGTTTCATATATTTGCATTAACAAGTGCAGCAGTCCATTAGTGCCCACAGTGTTGGTATAATTAGAGCGCGGTTGGAGGAGAAAGGCAGCCATCTCTAATCTACGAGACTACACGGGAATTCAGGAGGGGGGCCCAAACTAATTTCCACTAAATTGGTATTAAAGCCTCGCTAATTAAATAGGCCCACAGAGAAGCGTTTTAAAGAACAGAGGGAAAACACAAAACTGGCTTGTTTAGCTCCCGTCCTCACTGCGGGGGAGACTTGCGGGACGGTTTAGGATTTTCACTTGTAATTAAATAAATGTTGTGTTCTTTTTAGTTTGAGGTAAAACATTGTTTATAAAGAAGAAAGGTTGCTGAGTGAGCTGAAATACATTACCAGTGCAACATGAGAGTGTATTTATTTAAAAGTTACTTTAGTGATGAATAGCATTTTTGAGAGGATTAAGGATTTTTTTATACATTTGAGAGTTTTTGCCATTTTGTCCCATGTTATGCTTTTATTAGGCTTTTTGAAATACCTTTACATTAGTATTTCACATTTTGTAAAGTGATATGTATGGAAAATGTATTCTTTTTGGGAGATGTTACTTTGATTTTGCAGTAAAAGCTTGGATTAAGTGTCTGTCGCCCCCTGCTGGCAACGGTGGTAACTGGACAGAGCATAAAATGGATATTTAGCACATCAATTAGTAACATGAGGCTAACAGATAGATAAATGAGCTGACCGCTTTGTATTGACAGCAACTTAAGCGCTGAAATGATCAGAATGAGTCCGGTGTTGGTGTATGAGCTTTAGAAATGCGCAGGAGCACTTCCTGGTTTCACGCGTCTATGTAGAGCTGTGAGACCGAGCGTTTTCAGCTCCAGAGAAGGGCAGTGCCTCAGCATACAGGATTACACAAACAGTTGTAAAGGAAACTAAATACTACTCCAGGTCTGTTTTTGAGGTGGAAACATTATAACATGGTTAAAATCTCAAAAAAGTCAAGTTATCGACCTTTAATGGTTTTAAAAGATTTGAGAATGCATGAGAACATGTTTTACCAAATCATACAAACTTTATTATTTATAAAGCACTTTAAAAGAATTGTGCAGTCAGCCAAAGTGCTGTACACCAGAGTACATCAACTATAGCATCAGTAGATAAAACATAAATGATTAAATAACAAATTAAATGCACAGAGCCACGAAAACATAAATAAAAGAAACAAAAAGATAAAAATGTTAACATCTCACGTTGTGTTAAAAGTCAATGAGAAAAGGTGCGTTTAGAAAAGTGATTTAAAAACAGGAAGGGACTGGGCCTGTCTAATCTCTATTGGCAGCTGGTTCCAGAGTTTTGGGGCAGATACAGAAAATGCACGGTCACCACGAAGTTTCCGTTTAGTTTTGGGGATTACTAGCAGTAACTCATCTGCCGACCTAAGGATGCGTGACAGGACAGGTCAGAGAGGGAGCGAAGCCATTCAAACATTTAAAAGTAAATAAAAGAATCTTAAAATTAATTCTAAAATGAACTGGCAGCCAATGGAGGGAGGCTAAAACCGGTGAGATGTGTCGGTGCTTGTGGGATTCTATTAAAAGCCAAGCGGCAGTGCTCTGAACTTACTGCAGACGTGAAAGTGCGGTGTGGCTTACGCCGGTGTAAAGTGCATTGCAGCAGTCAAAATTAGGGCTGCATGATATGGAGAAAACATGCGATATTCGATAACTATGTTGAAAATTGCGATAACGATATTATTGCGATATTTGAAAATAGAGCCTACTTTTTGAACATAGTAAGTTAAATTCACTACATTTCACAAAAATGTAAGTTCCTGTATTTACAAGTCAAAACTGCGACAAAAACAAAACTGCGACACAGACTAAACCAGGAATAAAACAAGGCTGTGACTAAATTACCGTATTTTCCGCACTATAAGGCGCATCGGATTATAAGGCGCACCTTCAATTAATGGCCTATTTTAAAACTGTTTTCATATATAGGGCACACTGCATTATAAGGCGCATCCACTAGATGGCGCTGCGCTAAAGGGAATGTCAATAAAACAATCAGATAAGTCAGTCAGTCAAACTTTATTAATAGAATACAAACCAGCGTTCTTACAACTCCCTCGTTGAAAACAATGTATTTCCAACTCCATTTGTCACAGTTCAAAGCTACATGAACAGCGTTCGAGCGCTCAGTTTTCTGTCCCCTCAATGTCACAACTCTTCTACTGAGATGGAGCAAAGGCCGCGCCTCCTTGTTCTTTTGCGGCAGGATCCATAAACACGCCTATGGCACACATGAACAGCTGGGACTGGAATTCCCCTTTACCGTTTTTACCGCTGTCACTTCGGCGACGCCCCCTGAATACGGTAGCCATAATTAACCAACATTGATCCATATATAAGGCGCACTGTCGGTTTTTGAGAAAATTAAAGGCTTTTAGGTGCACCTTATAGTGCGGAAAATACAGTAATTAAATTACCACTAAAACTGGACTTTTTAAACATTTTTATTTAGCCACAACACATGTTCTTTTAAGGCTCTGGTGGGAAATGATTCTTCAGTGTAAATCTCTGTCAGATGGAAGACCACAGCGTTATTGCGATATATTTAGATTCTTGCGATACGGATATTGCGTTTGCTAATATTGCGATAACAATACTTTTGCGATATATTATGCAGCCCTAGTCAAGATGAGAGGTTACATAGAAGGTTTTGGCCAATCAAACAACTAAAAGCTCACATGCTAAGTTGTAAAAGCAGTGTGGAATTTTGTTTGTTTAGCCAAAAAAGCGACGCACCTGTTGGTCTGTTTTGATAATGTACACACATCTATGCAGTTAGACCTGTCTTGATGCCTAAAATATAGTTCTTAATTTCCAAAGAGCTCTTGCGACAATAATAAAGTCTACCTCAACTTTACCTCACTCTTGACCTTTTGGTGACAACTAAAAGTAATTTTGAAAAGTCAGAAATAGCTCCCAAGTAAATGCCTTTAAAAAACAAGGTTTATTGAAGAAGTAATGATCAAATCTTTGTCTCCCAATGCCTCTTCTCTCATTTGCTGTGAAGTTTAAAAATTCTGTTGTCGTTTAGGAATATAGAGTAACTCTCATTTCCTCCTTCAGATCAAAACCTGTGTGGCGGCCGGCTCTCCACCCGTTAAATCTGCAGTTTCCTCTTCCTGTCTGCGTCCGTTTAGCAGCGGCTCAACCCTCCCTCGTGAACCGTTAGTCCTCGACAGATTCAGGACACATTGACATCTGTTAGCACTGGGGGGACTGGCACAGTTTAGCAGCAGGTGGAGATACTCAGTGGAGACAGGAGTGCATCTTCTGCTGTTGTCATGTGTTTATTATCAGCAGAACACTTCACAACATCGCCATAAAAAAAGAAAAAAAAGAAAAAAACGAAAACATCTGATGCAGCCTTTCTTAGAGACAGCTTTTCTGTGAAAAAGCAAGAAGTGATTTCCCAGGAAAGTCACGCTGGCAATTTCCCACATTACTTGGTAACATCACAGGGAGTCTGCCGGAGAAGGTGGAAAAACACAAACTCAAACTCAGAAACCCAGAAACAGGCTTGCTTTTCTACTCTGCTCTGTACAGGAGAGTAATATCTGCCAGTGCTATGAAATGTTTCATGTAATGAATGAGTTAACTTTTTTACCATTGAAAATAAAAATAACATTTCCCGTGGTCCACAGAAGATCATTAAAGGGGATGCATTATGATAAAATTCATATATTTAAACCAATTTTTGTGAAGTCTGCATGTTAACAACCATCTAAATGAAAGCGTTTCTAAAATTGTATTACTACTGCCATAAAGAAACAGCTGAAGAGACCAGCAGAGGGCAGCAGCTTGGTTGTGATCTTGTATGATGCCATTGTACTGCACAATGAAAAATGTCTGTGGGGAATCAGTGGAAACAGAGCTGCACACAGTTTTTTTTTGGATAAATGAAAGAAAGCAGACTGAATGTAGAGGGCTGGTTCATTGGTCAGTGCTTTTTGGAGTGGGCGGGGCTTTGTGGAACTGAGCGTTCTGAGGCCTCCGAAACTCAGCGCCAGAGAATATTGGATTACTTTAAACACTGCGTGAAAAGCAAAGCAGAACACCAGGTATGTTTTTGATGAGGGAACAACATTACAACATGGTATAAAGCTCGGAATAATGTATGTTGATGAAAAAAGACTGAACTTTTGGTTCAGTCAGCCACACTGTGAGGTGGATGAAAAGGACTTCTTTCACTTTCTTAACATTTTTATGAAACTAGTACAGCTAATGACATCATATTTTATATTATTTTTATATCACTAACATTATTTCACCTTGAGGGAAATGCCAGCTTTAGTTAATACTTTTAATGAAGTAACAATTTTGTTGAGTAATAAAGTAAGAAGCAAACAAACTAAGCAAAAATTCATAGGAAGCATCAGAAGTAAATGTGACTTTATCAGTGCAGCTAACACAGCACCACTGGACACAAAGTAAATATGTTACTCACTAAAAGTCCAGGTGACTCCTGTATGGTCCCTTGCACGGCTTAACGTTCGTGTTCCCCTCCTCGTATCCATATAAAGTTTTTTCCTGCCATTTGTTTGCTCTGTCATGATGAAGCCTTTGCTAGGTTGTTATGCTAACCACGACCTGCCGCTTTCTCTCTGACTCCATGACTTCCGTGTCTCGTGACTCGTGCAGTTGTAGTTTTCGGCCCAGAGAACAACTCATTTAACCATCACACAGACCCCCAAACTGTTTATTTAAGGTAAAGTGATTTATCCAAAAGTCTGTGGAAACCTGCAGATCCACTTTTGGCCAGCAGGGTTGTTTCCTGGAAATGCCGTGGTACATTTGCTTCTCCTCTTTTTTACATTTCAATTGTCTATCAAAAATATCTCAGATTTGTTGTTGAATATGTGAATTTGTTAATTTCACAGCAACTCTTTATCCCATTTTAGTTAACCGTATGTGTGTCCTGAGTCAG
This sequence comes from Bostrychus sinensis, assembly GCA_020698575.1. Lineage (NCBI taxonomy): Eukaryota > Metazoa > Chordata > Actinopteri > Gobiiformes > Eleotridae > Bostrychus > Bostrychus sinensis. Next base: position 7,118,944 of record CM036251.1, read on the forward strand.
ACACTTTCTGCTAAAATTCTATTACTTTTTTATCTTCAACAATTCATAAAGTTGCTCATTTATTATCTTCATTAATGCAAATTGTATAAAATAAAAGTACATTTTCTTACGTTTATAACGATATATTGGTTGGATAGTTTCTTTTACAAATATTTTATTGCGTCCGTATGAAAGAGCGCTTTTGTCCGAGGTTTAAGCTCGGCAGTGCTATGGCCCTGAGTCGGACACGCTCACCTTTCTGGCTTTTTCAGCCTTATTTGTTGGATTTTTCGGCTCTAATTTAAGGCTGGGATATTTACGTTAACAAATTTTCACATCCGGCACCTCGTTTCCGTCTTTCCAAATAAAATTGTGGGCTAAGCTAACGTTAATCAGAAAATAATAAGAAGGACAAACTTAGCTACAAAAACACTAAGATCACAGAAAGAACATCGCCCGAGTGTGACCTGAGCGTTCCCTGCGCATTTTCCCTATCAAAATTATTTTCATATCATGATTATTTTATAAACACTTAGCATAAATACCCAAAAATTACCACAGAGGTAGAGCAATATGTGGAGTTTTAGTTTATCTACCGTTAGCCAGTTAACGTCTTTGCGAGCATCTGTTAGAAGACTGAAAAATAGCAAAAGGTGAGTGACTCAGGACACACATACGTTATCTTTTGGAGTATTTGCGCTAACAGGTATCATAAATCGATGTAGCTATTAAGCGTCTTTGCCACTCACATGAGTCCGCATGCCGTGTGCTAAAAAACGCAAACAACATAAGAAAGTTCCCCCCAAATGACTTTTAGCCGTCTCCTTGACTCTTCAGTGGTCTTAGTTGGAGAGGACTGACTTTCGCTGCCTGTGGAGGAGGAGGTGTGGATGTGAAAACGGTTTGAGCGCGACACGTTGAGCCGAGCGGGACGTCACATCTGCTCCACACCCGTTAAACCGTGGCCCAGGAAACGAGCTTTGATCCTGGGTTAATTCTGCTGCCGCTGGAAGTCCTTCCTGTGGGCCCCGGGTCTCAGCAGGCTTTATGTCACCAATGTCTTAACAAGGTTACTCTAATCTGTGGTGTGTGGGGCTGCGATACTTAGACAGCCATGGGAAGTGTGGGATTTTGGGAGGATTTGAGAAAAACGGTTTATTCGCCTAGTGTTCTAATGTGAGGGGAAAGTTACTGGAGACTTTTACTCAAGTACTTTAATGAATTTTCTGAACATACTATGCTTTCTGAGTACATTTACTATGACTTTTAACAAGTTTTTCCCTTCCATCTGCCCACTGATGTGCAGTGATTTGCATAATGATTTGATTACACCCGTCCTGACACAACCCTCTCTTTTTATCTAGGCTTGGGACTGCCACAAAGAGTATTCCCTTGTGGCTTGATTAGAACCTCTAACTTTGCTTCAATGTCAAATAATACTTTGATTTATATAGTCATAGTAGTAGTAATAGTAGCAGCAGTAGCAGTGGTGGTAGTAGTAGTAACATTAGTAGCAATAGTTGAAGTAATAGAAGTAGTAGTAGTTTTTGTAGAAGTAGTAGTAGTAGTAGTATGTATATATATATATATATATATATATATATATATATATTTAACAATTTTGGGTACTTTTACTACTTCTGCTACTTTTACTATTATTTTCAAATAACAGTTTTTTTATCTGAGTGTACATTTAGAATAATTGCACCTCTGTTGATAAGTGATGTAAATGAATGGGAGCTTAATAACCATTGAAGTGGTAGTCAGGAGGTTGGGTTTAGGTTTGTTTATGCAGTGGTTTAACCCTGGTTTTGATCTGGTTTAGCCCTGGTTTTGATCTGGTTTGAACCTGGTTCAGTGCTGATTTACGCTCATTTTAGTTAGTTAAAAATGAAACTTGGAGATGCAGATATCTTCTGTGGTGGTATTTGGTGTAAAAAGTTTGAGAATCACTGGCCTAGAAACATTAAAGGTCCCCTATTCTGTTAAATTGACTTTTTTGAGCTTTTAACCATGTTATAATATTGTTTCCACCTCAAAAACAGACCTTGAGTTGTATTTTGTTTCATTCACGCTTGTTTGAGCCGTTTGTGCTGATGTCGTCTCTTTTGCAAGATCTGAAAACGCTCGGTCTCACAGCTCTACGTACACACGAAACCAGGAAGTGCTTCTGCGCATTTCTAAAGCCCATACACCGTCACCGGACACTCGGAGCTCATTTATTTATCTGTTCCATTTGTTTATCTGTACCATGTGGCTTTTATGCTACGACAGACACCTAATCTAAGTATTCGTCAAAGTAACAGCTCCCCCAAAGAAAACGTTTCCCATGCACATGCTTTATTTTAGTTATAAAACGTGAAATACTAATGCAAAGGTGTCCAGACTATTTCAAAAAGCCTGAACATAGCATAATACCTCTATTTTTTTCACAGATATTTCTTATTAAATATACTGTTACATAATCAAACACTCTTCTTTAAATAAAAGAAAAGAAGGAATACTTGTCCTTTTACAACCTCAGTGTGAAGTAACATCTTTGGCAAATTTAACTTTTTTAATAAAAGATGGCCCTGCTCATGCTGTGCTTAATTATTGGGTCTCTAGCTTTATAACTTGAGAAATTACACTTTCCCCCTGTAACCCTCTCATATTTACAGTCATTGTCATTTAGCAGTGACCATCAGGCATACGTCATGAGCACTACCTCTTTTGTAACAGCAGCGCTATATTACCAAGAAGTGGGATTTTGAGTGGACTTTTACGGCTTAATCAATACCGGCTTCATCGAGTCACCAGATTTACTGCAATACAATACACTGCATAACACCGCTCCATTAAATCTCAGAGTCTCCGAGGGTCATTTTCAACGTAATGGTGACAAATTAAGATGACATAAACCCACAGGAAACCTATTTCAGTGTCGGCTTTTAGAGTTTGAGTCCAGGCTGTGGTTAGTTCAAAGCTTCGGAAGGTTTTTAGGTAATCGGATTATGACTTCCGATGTTGGCACGAGTTCAAACAGACTTACCCACAAGTTTAGTGCATGGTCTGCAGTTGTATAATTCCTTAAAATGGAATTACTCCCCTTTATAGCTTCTGCTTGTTTTCAAAGCAACCTGGGTATAAAGCCAAGATGAACAGCTGGGATGATTAAGCTGTTAATTAATGCTGTAGTCCTGGATTACACCTGGATATTTCCTGGTTTAGACCTGGTTTATACTTGCTTTAGCCTGGTTTATTCCTGCTTTTTTTTTCTGTTGTCCTGGTTTAGTCCTTGAATCATATTTTTTTAGCCCTGGTTTATTCCTGCTCTAGTCCTGGTTGAGATTCATCCTGTTTGAGTCTGGTTTAGTCCTAGCATAGGCCTGGTTTATTCATGGTTTTGGCCTGGTCTTGTTCAGTCCTGGTTTCGTTCTGGCTTAGTCCTAGATTCATACAGATTTTTATTGGTTTATTTCTGCTTTAGTCCTGGTTTAGTACTGGTTTTGTTTGGTTTATTCTTGATTTAGACCACTTTTATTGCTGCTTTAGACCTGTTTTAGTCCTGGATTCATCCTGGTTTATTACTGCTGCTAGTCCTGGTTTAGACCTGGTTTAATCCTGATTTAGCCCTGGTTTAGTCCTGGATTTTCATGATTTAGTCTGGTTTATTCTAACTTTAGTTCCACTAACCTGGTTCAGACTTGGTTTAGACCTGGTTCCGTAGGTTAGAATTGGTTTAGTCCTGGATTCTTCCCAGTTTAGCGCTGGATTTGCCCTGGTTTAGTCCTGCTTTATTCCTGTTCTAGTCCTGGTTGAGATTCATCACGGTTTAGTCTGATATAGTCCTGCTTCAGTTCTGGTTTATTCCTATTTTAGACCTGGTTGATTCCTGGTTTAGTTTTTGGTTCTATCCTGGTTTAGACCTGGTTTAGTTTTGGTTCTATCCTGGTTTAGACCTGTTCGATTCCTGGTTTATTTTTGGTTCTATCCTGGTTTAGACCTGGTTGATTCTTGGTTTAGTTTTGGTTCTGTCCTGGTTTAGACTTGGTTTAGTTCTGGTTCTGTCCTGGTTTAGACTTGGTTTAGACCTGGTTGATTCCTGGTTTAGTTCTGGTACTGTCCTGGTTTAGACTTGGTGTAGTTCTGGTTCTGTCCTGGTTGAGACTTGGTTGATTCTTGGTTTAGTTTTGGTTCTGTCCTGGTTGAGACTTGGTTGATTCTTGTTAGTTCTGGTTCTGTCCTGGTTTAGACTTGGTTTAGACCTGGTTGATTCCTGGTTTAGTTCTGGTTCTGTCCTGGTTTAGACTTGGTTTAGTTCTGGTTCTGTCCTGGTTTAGACTTGGTTGATTCCTGGTTTAGTTCTGGTTCTGTCCTAGTTTAGGCGTGGTTTAGACCTGGCTCTGACTTTTTTTTAATACCTGGTTGATTCCTGGTTGAGTTCAGACGTGTTTTACCCTGAGATCTTGAGTCGGCCATGACATCCGCTAACCACTCTGCCACAGTGCATCCCCATAACATTTCACAATTGAACAGTTTTTTCCAAAATGAAGAGAAATTGAAAAGCAAGGCAGAGTTCCTTTTTCCTTGTACTCTTTATGTCTCGCATGCAGACTATATGCTCTTACCCTAAACTCCAACAGATGCTCATCAAAATGCAGTACGTCCAGCTCTGGGATCAGAACCCATTACTTTTTTTCATCACATTTGACTTTTAAACACTCTGTGAATTCATAACTACATTAGAAATCCTTTTCGGTCTCACATTATGGGCCTCTTGTGACTTCTGCCCCCATTTGTCACCGTTAACTCTGACTCAGATGTGTCACCTTTTCTTTTTTTGTTACAGTGATTCACTTTTGTAAAACTTTGTGGCATAATGGCCTAGAGCAGTGGTTCTCAAAGTGTGGTACAGCTAACACTGGTGGTACGCAGGCTTGGTCAGGTGGGACACTGGAGTTTTTTGCAGTTCATTCAGTTTGTTGATGTTACTCCAATGTTTTTTTCCGGTTTATTCTTGGTTTTGTCCTGGTTAAGACTGGTTTAGTCTTTGTCTGGTTTAGTCCTGGTTTACTTCTGCTTTAGTCCTGGCTTAGACGTATTTTACTCCTGGTCTAGTCCAGGTTTAGTCCTGGACAAGACCAGCTTTAGCTTTTGTTTTGCTTTAGTACTCATATATCAATTATTCCTGGTTTAGACCTGGTTTAATCCTGGTTTTGTTCTGCTTTAGACCTAGTTTAGGTATTGTTTATTCCCTTCATCCCAGCCTAGTCTGGTTTAGTCCTGGTTTGGCCCAGGTTTTGTTATAAATCAGCCTAATCTATTCCTAGTTTTGTTATGGTGTAATCCTGGAATATCCTCTTTAGAGATGGTTTATTATTTCTTTAGCTTAGTTTATTTGTAGTTCAATCCTGGCCCTGGTTGAGTCCTTGTTTAGTCCTGATTTAGACCTGGTTTAGTTCTGGTTTTGTCCAGGTTTAGCCATATTTAATCCTGCTTTAGTCCTGGCTTTATCATGACTTTGATCTAGTTTATTCCTGCAGAGGTTCCCACACTGTGGTACGAGTAACACTTGCGGTACACAGGCTTCTTCAGGAGTTCAAGCCCTGATTTTGTTTAATTTAAAGCCTGTTTTATTCCTGGTTTAGTCCTTGACTTTTAATGGTATAGTCCTGGATTTGTTCTGGTTTAGCCTTGTTCAGTCCTGGTTTATTTCTGGTTTAGTCCCTGGATTAGACCTGGATTATTCCTGGTTTAGACCTGTTTTAATTTTGGTTTAGCCGTGGTTTTGTCCTAGTTTAGTCCTTGATTCATTATTGTTTATCCATGGTTTTGCCTTGGTTGGTTCTTGGTTTAGTCCTGGTTTAAATCTGGTTTATTCATGGTTTAGCCTGGCCTTGGTCTTGTTTTAATTCTGGTTGTGTCCTGGTTTAGTCCAAGATCCATTCATCAGTTAAGTCTGGTTGTGGCCTGGATTTATCCTAGTTTGGTTTGGTTTATTTCTGCTTTAGCCCTGTCCTGGTTTTGTTCTGGTTTAGACCTAGTTTCATCTGGTTTATTCATGGTTTAGACCAGTTTTATTCCTGTGTTAGACCTGTTTTAAACCTGGATTCATCCCAGTTTTAACTCCCGCTTTAGCACTGTTTTTGTCCCTATTTTGTCCTTAATTGGCAATGCTTTTTTCTTTTTATCCTTTTGTTCATTTTATCCCTTGGTTTAGACCTGGTTTAGTCCAGATTTAGCCCCATTTTAGTTCATTAAAGATGGTTTTTGGGAAGCCAAATACTTGGTGTGAAAAGTTTGCCCTGGGAAGCTTAGTCACTCATCACAACTGTCAATGTGCAAAAAAATATAAGTACTTTCTGGATTTAATGATGTAAACTATAGCCATAAACTTTTTTTACATGAGAATCCCAATTAGCTTCTCTTGCGGCAAGGTCGAAATGTCACGGCTGTGCTCCGAGTTTAAAATTGAACTTACGTTTTTGACACGAAAAGTATTTATTTCTCAGTTTTTCATCAGCTTGCATCACACAGGTTTTCCGTAAAGATCATTCTCTTACAGGTGACATTGTGCACACTGTTGTCTCCGCTGTCAAAAAAAAAACTCAGATGCCAAAATTTGAGAGCAAAATGTCACTCAAAAATCGCTGGGTTAAGAAATGTCACTATCGAGCTGCTGAATTATGCATGCTGCGCTGTGATTGGTCGGTTGCAGCGGCGAAAGAGAGTGAGTGGGAATCTGAGGCTAAAGTTTTGACGTTGTGTGCTACAAGCTGCATTCAGATATCAGCCCAAGTGTCACATCGACTGTCGTTTGGATTGACAGGCGTTCTTTTCTGTTTTTCTGTAAATGTCACAAGAAATGGGTTGTCAACGATGAGAGCACACAGGGCTATTAGAGTTTTGTTTTGCTTTTTTTTTTTTTTTTTTTGCGCTGAGGAGATACAAAACAGTGAAAAACAAAATGTAGAAATGTGGCAGACAAATGTTTCGCAATTATCAGGCTAGCAAGGTCTTAAAAGTATTAAATTATATGAGCAGGTATTAAATTTTGTTTATCTTGAACTGACAGACGTTTTAAAAACTGAATTATTAAAATTATTGTGTTATTGCTTTTGTTACGTGAAAGTGTAATGAAATAACAGTTCAGCCCAGCCTAGGTCTTCTGTTGCTGCTCTATGTTGCAAAAAACAATCTCTATAGATGAACCTTATCTTTTATTAATCACTGTTTCATCATTATTATTTTTTTAATGCAGCACTGGAGTTATTTGCTTTTAAAATACTGTATAACCTTTTCATTGGTGTAAAATCCATACAGATTGTTTTTCCCAGCAATCTTTGCATTAAATTTCATTTCAAGTGGCACTAAAAAGTCCTAAAAAAGGTCTATTAGCTATACCTAATTAAGTTTAATCTTCTCTTCATCAGCCTCCATCTGATCCTCTTCTCTGCATTCTCTTCTCTCACTCCTAATACAGAGTAGCCCCAAGGTTTTAAAAGCATTAAATAAGAATTAAATTTGATCAAGGCTTTAAAAGTATTAAATATTAGGAGTTGGTATTAATTTTTGTTAATCTAGGTCTTAAAATTTGTCAAAACAGTATGTTAATGTTACAAAAAAGTAAAGTTACCATTGACCCTTGAGTTTCAGAGAGTTGTACTGATAATTCCTCAGTGTAAGTTGCATGTCAGTTTTTAAAAGGTCTTAAATTTCACAAAACAAAACTTGGAGCTACCCTGGAAAAGTAAATCTTCCTAACTCAGACACTTGTACGTCTTGTAACAGATGAATGCCAGGCTAATCTTTTTAACTTCCCGTAGATTGCGCTCACTTGTGTATTTGACCTAATCTCCCATCAGGCACCAGGAAAATGTCTCCTGGCCCCTGAGCCTGCGGTGCGTTTAGCCTGCGTGCTAACCTCCCGCGTGCTGGTGATGGATGGTCCTACAGCGTGCGGCGGGGGTCATGCTCTCGTATTTGGGAGGCTGATGTTGACATTGAGTGAGACGAATGGTTTGTTTTCTGCAACAGACAATGGGACCTGGTTATTTTTGCATGTATTTTATGTTAGTGATGCTATCAGATGTAAGCAAATGTAACAGTTACACTTTTTTCTATTGGCACTGATGATGCAGGTATATCAGGGTTTGTACAGTCATGGAAAACCCAGAAAAGACATGGAATTTTAAAATGCAATTTCCAAGCCCTGGAAAAGTTTTGGAATTTTAAGTTTTGGAAATTTAAACACTGGGCCACTCCTTGTTAAACCTGCGCCAGCTAGAACACAGTAAATGTTCTCACTGCAGGAAAAAAGTGACCCATATCAATTTTTATTTATTTATTTTTTGTTCTGAATATTTGAACTAAATATATTTTTTTTGATGGTCTTTGGCTTGTTTGGCTTTGCTAATGCTTTAAAGCAGCATAGATGATTAGTTTATATTTAATGTAGCATAATTATCTTTTAATCACCGGTGTAGGCTATAAGTCAGTACAATTAGTGGAATAATTGGGGGAAGAATCCCCAACAGTTTTGTTTTTTTTCTTCAACTGACTTTCTAATGTACCACACTGGACATTTTGAATATTATTTAAACACCTGTAAGTCAGGTTTCAGGACATGGAAATTTTGTCAGAAGTTTTGAAAAGTCATGAAAGAAGTGTGTAAATTCTGGTTCATTACAGTACCCAGACTTTTGTCCCCATCAACAACTCCACCACATTTACCTTAACTCTTTTAAAACTCTAACACATCAAACCAAAGTTCAGTAATCAGGTAGAGCTAAGTTACTCTAAAAATGGCTCTCAGTTGAACAAAAGACCAATGTGATCCTGCAGTGATCTATCTCTGACTGCTTCTTAGTGCATTGTCAATTTGTGTTTTTTTCTCCCTTTTGCTAGAGTTTTTTTTTAGTTTGAAACCAGAATAAGCCAGTATTAATAGCTACTTTATCTGTATTATTGACACCATTTAATTCAGTGTTGAGTAGAGAAGTGTTGTAGACCAACTGATGATAGTAATTTTGCTGAACATTAATAAAAATAAAATCCTTAATAATGAAGCCTAAATGACATCTTTAGTTCTTGTTTTTCACATAATAATAATAATAGATTTTATTTGTAAAGCACTTTTCATTTCAAAGAATCTCAAGTGCCACAATTCAAAAAGCAATTAAAAAGTAAAAAAAAAAAAAAAACATAATAAAGGAAGATAGGAATGGCTTTAAAAGATCTAATTGTCATCACTGTGCTACTGTGCTTCTTCAAATGTTTGGTTTGTGAGATTTGTGTCGTCCCCAGGCAAACCTCTGTGGTACTGCTGCATTTGTTCTTATTTCAGCCCAGATCTGTAGACTTTGTTTTTGCTTGTGGCTTGTCCAAACCTCCTGGGGTCAGACCCTCTCTCCCTCTCTCCCTCTCCCTCTCTCTCTCCGATGTTGTCGGTGTTGTTTGTGTAAAGAGCAATAACGTGAGTGAATCAGATCAGGACTTGTCCCATCGCTGTCGTCTCTAAACCTCTTCTTCTTTCTCACTCCGCTCTCGGTACAGACTCCGGCTCTATCTGTGTGTTATGTTCCCGATCTGTCAATCACACCTCTCTCTCTCTCTCTCGCTGCAAAAACCTGCTTTCTCCGAGTTTCCACGGCAACCAGCTGAAGTACTGCGATCATCTGTGCTGCTAAAGTACGCATCTACTTTTCAACTCCACTGCACAAATGGTGTCCAAGTTGTCAATCATCAAACATTTTAAATGATGGGAAATCTGCTCAAGAGGTCTGAGTGAAGCAAAGTTTTATGCATTACTGCTCCAATCACCTGGGACAGTATTTAGATTTAGGTTTATGAACTGATAAACATCCATCCAATAAGAAAGTATTGTGCTTTTAGCTATATACAGTCTTATGTAAAAGTCTGGGCACCCCTCTGAGATTGCATAATAATTTACTCTATCTTCATGAAAAAAGACCACAAATGTATGTCATTCATTTTCTAGTGACATCTGAGTCCTAGGGTGGTTTCCGAACAATAATTTTTAGTGTAGCAGTATTTAGGTGAATGAAATTAAATGAAAATATAAAAAAAAAAATGCCTGTGCAAATGTTAAGTCACCCTTATAAGTTTGCTGATTTGAATGCTTGTAATTTCTTAAAATGGATTACTTGCAACACAAAACTTGTGAGATTTGTGAGTTAAGTCTTGAACTTCATAGACAGGTGCAATTAATAATGAGAAAAGGTATTTAACCTGTTAAGCTCTGAGGCCTTTTTCCCAAAAATTCTATATCTACATTTATTAAGGTTTTACTTAGCATTTACTAGGTGTACATAGCTAACCTTGGTAGCAAATTAATTGGTGGACTTTGGGGATTACTGTGGAAGAGAAATAATATTAATAAATTGTATTGTTTGACCATAAATTGAGGTTGAAATGGATTATTCTAATGTCCGCTTGAAAAAAACAACACATATTTGCCTCCAAAAAAGCCTTTTTCCTTCCTGTAGTGAAGCAAATAACAACATAAATTGAAAATTTCACATATCTTGGTCTACTGCAGCAAAATTTGTGCCAAATAAACAAAGTAATGGAAAGATATACATGTTTTATAAAAAAAAAAATCCAGGCGGAATCCAACTGTTGAATAGAAATTGAAGTAGATAGTTTTGTTGCCACGAATTGTCCGAACACGAGGATGTCAAACATGTGTGTGTCAGCCGTTGTATCTCCCCGCTATGGCCCCGTCGGGCTCTATTCAGGTTTAAGAGGTTAAGGTGGTAATCATGAAAAGGAAGGACAAAGGCAATTGCAATTTCATTAATCTTAATACACCTAAGTACTGCTACACTAAAACTTGATGTCAGGAAAACACCCTAGAACTCATTATGGAAGGTAAACATTGCGTAACATGACCATGCAGCAAATGTACATAACCAGCCCATAATAACCATTTTCTCCCCAATTTGAACAGTTTTTCAACAAGCAACTAAACTGGAATTCAACAAAAATACATAAAATTTGCACAATTATGCTAAATAGGGACTCCATCAAAACAATTCTTTACCAAAACCTCTTTAATTTTGCCTTTCTTCACTTTATCTGCATCACAGTTGGCCCTGGTACGGCTCAGGAGCTCTGCTGTGGGTTTCTAGAGGTCTTATGCTGCGTTCACACCGGACGCGTTTGAGGCATCTGGGGCGTCTGGTTTACATGTTAAGTCTATGTAAACATCCTGCGGCGCGAATCAAGCGTTCAGCGCGGCGCGAATTGGGTTTTGACGCGCGAATAGAGCAGCGCAAATCGAGCGTCTGACGCTCTCGACGCCCGAGTTGAAAAATCTGAACTTTGGCGAATATTTGCGGCACGTTAACCATTCAGGATCTAGCTCCTGCAGAGACGTGGGAGGACGTAGGAAGCGGAGATCCATCAAAACAATCACGGTGGACTTATCGAAGCTGTCAATGTGAACGTGGAGCTATAGCTACAGCCTGCAGCAGCTCTACTACTTTTATAAAGACAGCTGTCAAAAAGATAGTAACAAGACATAGAGGGGACCTTAACTTTAGCGTGAGCTGAGCTGAGCTCGTTGGATTAGCAGTTACTGTACTTCCCAAAACAACAGCAAAAACAGTCCGTGTGCTGAGTGCTAGCCTAGCCTATAACCCGCTAAAACCACTAGAGACCGCTATGAAACAAGAAAAAACTCTTCCATATCTCTGCTCTGCTGCTGGTGTTGAGTGCCTAAAAACAGCAGTAGTGTCCTGGGGACATGTCCTCGCACCGACCCGGGACACAGGTGAGCAAACCGGCGTGGCCTCAGTTGGATTTAGCCCTGAATGAGCGGCCATTACCCTGGCACAACAGACTCCTCCCATGATGCGAATTCGCATCTGAACACATTTGTTTTGATGCGCGAACAGAGCAAAATTGGACGCGTGAATGAAGCGTCTGACTTCAAAATGTTCAAGCGTCTCAATCGCATCCGGTGTGAACGCAGCATTAGGCTACACCTGCATCATTAAGATGGGCAGGTACACTCTACAATATTAACATTTTACTGGCGGAAATGTTTTTTTATTATTTCTTTCTGTGTTCTAAGTTTATTTACGCTGATCCAGTGACATCTATGTTGGTGATTGCACATCAGTAGATATCTCACAAGTGTTATTTTTTATAGATATCAAGATTATTCATATACACCAAGGAGTTGCAGAGATATAATTTTATTTTTGGACATGTTGTCTTCCAGCAGGGGCCTAGGACAAAACAGTTCAGTGTCTCTAGGGACCTACAGGTTAAATAAAGGAAATTAAATTACTGTAGCAGAAAAATACGGGAATATTCTTGGCATTAATTAGGAAGGAATTCAAAATTGTAGCTAATTTATATTGGCAGGTAGATACGCTAAGCCTTATTTTTCCACACTTAAGAAAGTACTATACATTTTTAAACCATGGGAAGTGAGTAGATGCGTGTAGGGACTTCCTCAACAATATCAGCCTTCAGGCCAACAGGACTGTGAAGGCAACCATAGAAGAAGTGAGACGAGGTAGCGAGGGACAGCGAGTAATACCTTAAGGAACAATTTGAATGCCATTTACTTTGGATAAAGTCTCGAAAACCACAGACCAAATAATTACAACAGAGTCTAATACATTGTCCAATAAAATGTTCAATTTCATTACTCTTGGTGAGGTAGAAGCTGAGCCCAAAGGCGAAGTTACCATTCAGTCTTTGTCCTTTCTGTCATCTTGAGCTGTGGGTCAAAATCGAAAAGGACAAGATCTTTAGTACAAACAGGTGAGATTAGTTTCCTCTGTAGGCCGCTGGGCTCTCCCTCAGAGCTTGGTCACCCGGGAGGAGCTCAGAGTAGAGCTGCTACTCCACTTTGAGACAGGCCAGCTGAGGATGGCTCAACGGTTGAACTGTAATGCCTCCAAATGGTACATCAGGGAGCGGCAGTAGCTCAGTTGGTAGAGACGTTCGCCCACTGCCAGCTTGTTTTTTTGTTGTTTTTTTGGCCTTTTAACCTTCAAATAGAAAAAATGCCTTATTCCTGTTCTTTTTGTGTCTTTATAAAGTCTCACATTTGCAAGTTAGACAGTGGAATATTTTCTATTTGATGTAGTTTTGGGCTGCTCCCTCTGCTCCTACGCACCCGTCCCAAGTAATTGATTTGCAAAGTTTTCACCCTCTTATTATGTTGGCCCTTTAACCTTAAAACTTATTGCTACTCAAATGAAATACCATGAACTTGTCAAAGGCAGTTAAAAGTTATCTTCTCATTTGCCATCATTAGCATGTTTTTCTCTTGTTTACTAAATGAGAACTGTCACTTTTTCCTAAACAAAACAGTATTGAAGGTTTAAAAGCTCCATTAGCTCTCAGACAATGTTTAGTTGTATATTTTTCTCTCAAAGTTGCTCTTTCTGTTGATAAAACCCAGTATGTTTTTGTGTTTTTCTGTCACTTCAGTGCAGCACTCTTCCTGTTTACCTGCCGCACCTGTCTCTGTGGATACTTTACTCAGGTGAAACTGACATACTGGCACCAGATTTGAGAGATTTCATGATATTTGGCAGAATAACAGGCTGTGAGATTGAGGGACGAACGAGGAGCGATACTTTCTGCAGTAGTAGAGAAAACATCCTCTTCATTTGATTCACTTCATTTGATTCATTTTCTGGCTGCTATTAAAGTTTGAAATGTATTTATTTGTACTGGTATAGATGTTCTCTAATAACTAGCTTCACTGTATTTTCATGCAGGGTCACCCATCAATGGCATATACTCAGTGTGCCTGGGCTCGGGACTGGCACAAAGAGTCAAAGAGTACACTGGCTTGTGACCCTTAGTGGCTGGATTTATTGCAAATTCAGAGTTTGATTTTATCTTTCAATTTCTATATTCTCAACCACAGCCAGCACATCTGACCTTGGCCTGTCTCTAAATGGCAGCTGAGCCTGAAGGTATCACCTGGGAAGCATTTTTCGCCCAGAGATGAAATTGTTCTGGCCTTTTTGAATCTACAAACATTGACATTTGATTATAGTTTTCTCCACAAACTGAACCAGTGAGGTTTGTAGATTAGATTACAACAATCAGACATAACAGACATTATGACCACCTGCCTGAAATGCAGCTCCATAATTTTTTTTCAAAAGCAGGACATTCCCCACCCACAGTGAACTGTTTCTTTTTTTGAGTACGGAAGATAATCTCCTACCAACAATAATCAAGATGGCACCAGAGTGAATTTAATAACTTCTTTCACCCGAATAATGGCGTTGAGTGCTTTCCTTAATCACCTGTTGATTCTGCTGAAGTCTGCGTTGTTGTTCAGTCCTCTGTGGGATTTTTTTCTTTGTCTTGTTTTCATTTTAAAAACTGTAAAGTCCCGATGATGTCTTACTTACCAACCACTTTAAAACAAACCCAGACTCCACAAGTCTTTGAACAACTGGCGTCTGCTGCTGTCACTATTCAAAAATAAGTACAGAGCTGCTCATAATACAGTGTATTCTGTTTTATGGCAAAACCATCAAGAATCCTCCATGTTTGTTTGGGTTACAGGCCAGTGGTGCACTGCTTACATCCCGCCCTTTATTTCTCTGATTGGTTACTCCGTCTGTGATTGTTCCGCCCATAGAAATGAAGCTCGAACCATCTAGCACCAGACTAACTTCTTTGTATAGAATAGGAAAAGAGTTAGTGATGCACTGCCCCCCACGTGCATCACCTGTCACTCATTCACCACTGTTTCTTTCCTGGATCGCTTTTGAAAAGATACTGACCTCTGCAGACCGGGAACGCCCCACAAGAGCTGCAGTTTTGGAGATGCTCTGACCCAGTCGTCTGTAGCCATCACTAGGGATGCACTGATACCACTTTTTTTCAAACCGATACGAGTACTTTCATTTGAGTATTCACCAATACCAAGTACCAATACGAGTACTTATATAGGGGTTACTTTAGTTTATAAACTAACTACCATACCGTGTTGTCTTTTTGCCGTCTGTCCCCGCTCTGTTATTTTTACAACAGAGTGGTTTGAACACAACTAACTGTGGCTAAACTTTGCTCAGTATGGACACGTTATACCTCACTTGAAAGCTTAGATTGTTTTCTATTCAGTCGCTAAAATTTAAATTTAAATTTTAACCTCTTAAACCTGAATAGAGCCCGACGGGGCTGCGCCCCCTTGCGTCCGCTTGTTGGGACCATAGCGGGGAGATACAACGGCTGACACACACATGTTTGACATCCTCGTGTTTGGACAATTTGTGGCAACAAAACTATCTACTTCAATTTCTATTCAACAGTTGGATTCTGCCTGGATTTTTTTTTATAAAACATGTATAACTTTCCATTACTTTGTTTATTTGGCACAAATTTTGCTGCAGTAGACCAAGATATGTGAAATTTTCAATTTATGTTGTTATTTGCTTCACTACAGGAAGGAAAAATGCTTTTTTGGAGGCAAATATGTGTTTTTTTTTCAGGCGGAAATTAGAATAATCCATTTCAACCTCAATTTATGGTCAAACAATATAATTTATTAATATTATTTCTCTTCCACAGTAATCCCCAAAGTCCACCAATTAATTTGCTACCAAGGTTAGCTATGTACACCTAGTAAATGCTAAGTAAAACCTTAAAAAATGTAGATATAGAATTTTCAGAGCTTAACAGGTTAAAAACAGATTGAGCATCTGAGCATAACCAGCGGAGATTTGCCAAGTCATACAGCTTTTAAAACAGTTAGCAACTTATGTTTTATCAGACAACTGCTTCAGACTCTGCGCTGCTATCATTTTTGGGACAATTAGGAAAACAGAAGGACAACTGCTTATGTTTTAGGACTCGCGTATAATTTGTGATGTCTTGAGGAGAATGTAGATTCAGCTTTGCTGTTATCTCCGTGCAGTCCACTTTGAAATCCTTCTACAGGTGAATGTCACATGACGGTGCTGTAAAGTGGTATCGGTGGCTGGCATTGGCCCACTTTTATGATTACAAGTATGAGTATTTGGACATGGTATCAGTACCGACACCTGATACTGGTGCATCCCTAGCCATCACAGATTTTCCTTTTTCCTGCTTCTAACACATCAACTTTGAGGACAAAATGTTCACTTGCTGCCTGATACATTTCCACCCACTAACAGGAGCCATGATGAAGAGGTAATCCGTATTATTCACTTCACCTGTCAGTGCTCTTAATGTTATGCCAGATCAGTGTTATACTGGACCTAGAAAAAGCAGCTGCCTTGTCTGACTCTGCTTTTCATTTGGAGGAAGTCTCAGTTTTTATTTTTTATCTGAGTTTATTGCGGTGTTGACCTTGTTCTCTGAGCGTCTGGATTAGAAAAACGCTCCAGGCTCATTTCAAAAAGGTCAGCTCCGCAGCTACATTTATCTGTGCAACTGCTTCGAATGAAAGAAACTCAATTTGTGATCGAATATATGATCGTAATTATCACGCTACAAAAGGAACTATTTAGTCTGTATTATTAGATCCATCCTTTTTGTCTTGATTTTTTTTTTTTTTTCACAGCTCCGAGATAATTATCTGAAATGAATTTTGCATGAGTAAAGGGACAAGGCTGCCATTCCTAGTTCAAGCACACAGCCAACGCAGAGCAAATGAATCCTAAAATTATTATAGGTCACTGAATTAATTCTGCAAATGGCAATTGGTGTGATTTCTCTCGGGGGCGAAGTGACTGGCATCGCCTACCTTTGAACCTGAGATGTAGAGGGGTAGACGCAGCGGGTTGTTTCAGGTCAGGGCAGAGGGATATAAGGAGGAGGAGTAGATTAAGAACTGCACTTTCAAACCAAGACCAATGAATGTTTTTGGAGCAGCCCTGAAAAATGACTTCTCCCTTTCGGCTTTTCCCTTCTGGGGTTGCCACAGTAAATCATCCGCCTCCTAGCATGCAGTGTGTTGATAATGGGTTTGGCAGGGGTTGTACGCTGGTTGCGCTTGCTGACCCTCTCTATTTATATGTGTTTGGGACGGCACAAAGTGTACACTGGCACCCCCTTGTGGCTAGAGTGCTCAGAAAAATTATGGTTAAAAATGAAAACAGCGTGAAACAAAAGTATCGTCCATGTTTTTATGGGCACAGGTCGGGCTGGGTCTGTTCTAATGTGAAGATCATAACCATCAAATACACCCAATACTAATAATACAGACTCTACTTTTCTAAATTCCCTCTTTTATACTGAGGCATCTTACTGAATTAATCTATTTTAAATTGCAAAATGCTTACCAGCTGTTATTTACTAAAACATTTTTTCCAGCCTTCTGTTATTGTTGTTGTTGCTGTCATCTAATTTAGCTTTATTTTTCATCAAAAGGTAAAATATCTGAACATTTGAGGTTGTTTATGGTCTTAGGTCTTATAGAATTATTATTCGATGAGTTTTGCAATTTTTTTTTTTTTTTGTTTTTTCTTACATATCACTCTCTTAACTATCTTTTTCAAAATGTTAAGTTTTTGTAACACGATATAGATATATATACATATTGATTGGGATTGTGTCAAACTGATTCAAGAACAATATTGGCTAATTTGCGTTACGATTCAGTACATTGAATTTAACATCTTGATATTGATACAATTGATACAGCAACTTTTTGCCAAAAATCATAAAAATATACTCCAGTCAGAGTTCATTATGTCCACCAGACAGAGAGCAAAGAAAAGTTTAACATAACTTTTTTTTATCAAACAAACAACTTAATTATGTCCAAAAAGGCGTTTTTGTTGTTTTTTTTTGTTTTTTTTATGTGCACTTTTCCAATATTATTGATTTTTTTCCCCATGTATATCATTATACACTTCCTAGAAGGCGATACGATTTAATACAAGGTGATGTGTACTGATATAGTTGTACGAATAAAAAGTTGATACATCACTATAGTAAATGTGTAGCCATATCCTGCGGCAATAAACCAGCCTTTCTTAGCAAAGTTGGTCTGGAACCTGCCATTTAAAAATTTTACAACAGAAATTAGAGGCAAGTTATCCTCACCAATCATTAAACTGTTTATTTAAAATCAGGCCAACCTTAACCAGTGCTTTGTTTTTTCTGACTGTGTGTCAAATTACAACAATCTGGAAGCAGTTTGGTGCATTGTATTGATTGTTGGAACTGTCTCCTGTTTTCTGATTGTATAATTGTTTGTCAATCCAATATTATTTATTATTGGACAATTTAATCTTTTTGCTCTACCCGCTAAAAATCGTAATCCACTTCTATGGGAAATGTGAACTTTTGCAGCGCTTTTAGTTGTGAACATATTGGTCCATCTACAATTGGGAACCAGAACCAATTTTGTGTCTGTCCCCACATTTTCTAACAAAACCAGGGTAGTGTTGACCTTATGGCATGCACCTAAAAGACTCATCAGTTCTGCAGCAGACTGTAACTAACGCCTAACTCCTTTATAGCCCCCTATATCTTCTAATGTGATATTGGAATCGTCAGATAATGGTACTTTTTAATGGGCTCTTGAGACTCATTAGGACCAACAGACAAACAGCAGTAGTAAGTCAGCAGCTTTTCTTGTATCTTCTCTCAAGAGTGAGCTATGTGCAAGCAGCGCTAATGGAGCTAATACACAAAAAACGCCATAACTGTCTAACAAATCTAGCACCGACCATTACTTTTAACAGGCCTTGTCTCTAACCGCTATTGGCACACGACAAGTTTATGTGTTACTGCTGTAATTAAATCTTTGGATACTGCGGCTCAAATCAATGGGAGCGGCAGGCATTAAACACAAGGCCTGGAGTCTCGCTGTCTCTGTCTGTGGAGGAGAGGACGGGTGATGTGGATGGATGGCAGGTGGAGACTGGTCCATCACAGGAAACAGGAGTTAGGACGTGTTGTTGTTAGTTTCATGCAGAACTGTGGGCTGACTCCCAGTGACTCCAGTTTCAAAAGTTACAAACAAATTCAGGTCACTCAAAACAAGTTAAGATCTTCTTCTTTCCTTTCACCTTTTCTGTGGTTACCTCAACAAATCCACAAGTCACCTCTTATAGCGTGAAGTGATTCGTATTATGGTTTGTCATTGTTTTTGTGCCGAATGCCCTTCCAAGCTTGGGGTTATCACAAAAAGTACACTGGCTTGTGACCTCTTGTGGCTGGATTAACTTCCAAGATACAAGAACTCTAAATTTGTACAAATCCTTATATAATTAGTTATTCAAAATCCTACATTATCACTTATCCTAATGGCAATAGCCTTGGAAATAGAGGGTTTCCTACTGAAACTACTACTGGTTCACAACAAAAGTTAAATTACTACTGGTTCAACAAATTTTACATACTTCAAAAAAGTGAATTTAGCAGAAATGGCACCCTTCAAGTGTCTGTGTTGTGGCTAATGCTACTGCTAGTGCCCAGGGCAGCTAAATCACTGACTGTGGAGACTCCGCAGAACCTAAAAAATAGCTTTTTATGTCAGACAACAAGAGAAAAAATATATAAAAATCATCAAATCAATATTTTATTTTCTAGCAATATTTGTATTTCATGGTGGCAAATTGGACTAGTGTCAGATTTTTCTTAAATCAAAATCAGAATTTCTTTATTTTATTCCCAAGGGAACATTCTTTTTTGTTACAGACA
Source organism: Bostrychus sinensis (assembly GCA_020698575.1). NCBI lineage: Eukaryota > Metazoa > Chordata > Actinopteri > Gobiiformes > Eleotridae > Bostrychus > Bostrychus sinensis. Next base: position 7,138,555 of record CM036251.1, read on the forward strand.
TACAACCTGACATGAAAATGAAAAGGTATAGAATAAGATAATTACAATATTAATAAAAATGTAATAAATATTAAAAGTAAAAAAAACAGATGTTTCTAAAACACCATAGTAAAAATAAACAACAATTTCCAACTATAATAAGGAAAAAGAATCTCTTAAAAATATAATAAAGAATTTTCAATCTTAAACATATTTACAAATATGCATATTGTGCAGGTAGAAGCAGATGAACTGAATAAGTTTTAAACAGAAGACGGTGTCCCTGAGTCTGTTACAGAGCAGAGTTCAGGAGTTTGACGGTGACAGGCAGGAATGATTTGTCTCTCTGTGGTGGAGCGTGGCAGTAAAAGTTTTCTAGTAGTGTATATCATTCATTCATTCATTTTCTACCGCTTATTCCCGTTAAGGGTCATGGGTGACTGGAGCCTACCCCAGTAACTTTGTGCCTTAGGCGGGGTATACCCTGGACAGGGGCCAGCTTGTCGCAGGGTAAGTGTATATCAGTATACATGGAAAAAAGTTGAAGCAGAACTAAGTCACTTTTTTACCTTCAATCAACTGTTTTGGAGTCCAGTTGATGGTGTAATCAGTTGTTGTGTGGTAAATAAAGCGTCCTGGTGTCTCTGGACTGAAATGACACTTCCAAGTCTGAGTGCAGCCAATTCGGTGTCACAGAAGTCTCAAGCCTCAAGAGCAAGCAGCGCAGTTAGCAAAACAAGCTACCAATGGCTTCATTTTCTGAATTTTTGTTGTGCCAGAGCAGCCAAATGGCAGAAAAAACTGTGTACCGACACGTGGAGGGGAAAACGAAAGTAAAGATGAGCGAGGGATCAGATCAATAAGAGTCAACTGGACTTGTGAGTGTTTAGTATGAAATGTAGGGGGAGCTCTATGGAGGAAAATAAGCAAAGAAATGAGCAGAGTTACTGAGTTCTTCTTTAAGATGAATACACAAAGTGCCAGATATATCAAAGGTTGCATGCACGCTAAATGAATAAGACATGCTAAAAGTGGAGCAAACCTAGACTCAGCTGAAATTTGTGTCTCTCACAGGAGCAATGAATATGTAAAACGAAACAAATGGAACAAAAAGCAAGGCAGAGGAAAATGCAAATGAAATCGCTTTGCGGTCGCTGTTTGATTTATCACGAGCATGGGAGCTAAAAGTGCGTGAAAATTTAGTACTTTGGAAAAGCAGTGCAAAGGTTTGCGGAGGAATGATTGCAGCTTTTAGTGCACAGACGGGGTGTTGAAAAGAAGTTATAATCCTTTAACAGGACTCATTTACAAAGATCAACAGTAAAATGTTGATTTGAAACCGGAGGAAACAAAGAGACAGACTTTACCTGCAACAATTTTTCCTTGATTCTCGCTCGTATTTCCCTGAACCGCTGCCTTATACAGCTCCTGTCTCTGGGCTTTCAGTCTGTTCCACTTCCTTTTAAATCCTTACGGTGACGGTGATGTCTTTAAACGCTGCATACAGGCTGCATGAAGTCTCACTGTGTTTATCCCATTGCCTCCCAGTGCTCACTGCGGCGCTTGATTGACAGCTGGTCTGTGGCTTGAGGCTGCGCTGCGTGGATTTGTCTCTGGTTCAAGCGGAGGACGTCGAAAATATCTTTTCAATTGTTATATTTATTTGATCACCATCAGCATGCCCTAGAGCCTTACTTGATACATTTTTAATAATTGTGTGAAGGGTTACTGGCTCTGACAGACAGTGAATAGGACTTTCCTCTACGTCACGTGACACTGGGCAGTGCCAGAGTCGCATCAGACATTTAAGTGGGATGGACTACGCAAAGTTTATAGAAGAAAGTAAAATGCAATGAAATGATTCTCCCTTAAAGACAGTGAACACAGGTCTACTACAGTCAGTCCTGTTATTTGAGGCTGGACTCTCATATTGACTTTTGTGTTGCATCTCTGTAGGGAAAATGCAGTTGGAGCAGAGCAGGGTTGCTCTCGCTGTCAGTGCATCTATGCTCACGCAAAATTCTCATTTACATATGAGATTTGCAGCAGCAGTTTCTCTTCATATATCACACGCAACACGCCCACAAATAGCAGACACTATTTTTTAAGCTGCACTCTCAATTTAGCTCCCATCTTAGTAAATCTGGCCCAAAGAGTTTTTGTGGGTTTTTGGAATTTATAGGTAAGATTTTGGTATTACACCTTTAAATAAATCTTTGCTCAGATATTTTTTTACTCTACATTATTGTTTTTTATTCTTTCACCAATTGCAGGCTTTTAAACTGAGAAATTAGAGACTTGAAAGGTCTATTGCAATCTTTGGTATTGAAGCCTTGGCATTTCACATTAGATTAGCAGCATACAAGTCTACAACTATTGTAATGCAAAGAACATATCAGTCCCTTTCTCATTTTAACATTTACAAGGACCAAAATTGGTCAAAACTATTTCCTATTTAACCCAGCTTTGGAGAATTTAGATAAGAGTAATGCAGCTACAAGAAGTCACAAGCCAGTGTACTCCTGCTGGTCCCAAGTGTGGATTATTATAGAGGGTAATGTCGTTTCATGAAGGGCATCCGGTGCAAAACCTTGGAGGCAGATGTTTTGCTGTGATGACCTCAGGAAGAAAAAGCCAAAAGTAGAGAATGGCCAAGCGTAAACAGTAAATTATTGCAGCATTTGGAGTATTTGGGTGATACAATCTTATTTAGTTTAAACATAAAAACCCCACAGTCATTATTCTTTTGTTCCTTTCATTGATGCAACCATGCATGGCCCATCTGAGCCACTCTTCCTTCTCTATTACCTCTGTGTCACTTTGCTCTCCAACTCTCTGCCCCCTGTTGATCCGGCCTCAGCTTCAGATGAGCTAATGACGCCAATTAGCTGCGAACGTTGGCTCTTAGCTCTTTCAGCTCTTAGCCCGTGTCCTTTCACAGGGCCACAGGCTGTTTGTGAAGAGCCGCTGCCAAAGCCACGTCAGCGCTGAGGGAACAATACTCGCTCATAGAGACACAGTAGGAAACTATATACACAGAGAGAGTAGTGGAAGATAATAGTGGACTTTAGTGGGCTGCATTGATTGACATCTGCTGCCTGCTGTTAGTAATGAAAAACATCACCCACTATGTCGAGATGCCTTCTTTCAAACTCTTCTAGTTCATGATGACCTGGAGGACTTGAAATCTGCTAATCATGAATTTACTTCTATTCTTTTGACTAAAATATACCAACTGCATACTAGTGTTGAAGACTTGAGACTGGTCTTGAGGCATTTTTTTACAATCTTCAGTTCAGTTCAGTTCAGTTTATTTGCCATTTGCAGTATAAAAACACACATTGGAAAACAAGTTGCAAGAAGCTTAAAGTGCACTGTCAACATTTAAACAGACAAACACAAGCCTAAAAAACAATACATGGACAGATCCTAAAAACAAATAAATGCTAAAAAATATATATATAAAAACACTTTATAAATAAATAGCAGTAAAAGAGGTAACTAAAACAACGAGGAGTATGCCTCAGGTATTTCAAAGTCATTACAGCTTGTGGAAAAAAACTTCTAGCATAACAAGATGTAATAGCCTAGAAATCTAGACGCCCCCTAGCGGCAGAAAATATTTTTTGCCTAGCTGGTTGGACTAGTAACACACCATAGGGGCCAGTCCTGGCTCCGTCCAGGGCTTCGTCGGACCAATCACAACGCTCTATCTGTGTAGTGGGTGTGTAGCGAGTCGAGTAGGCGGGGCTTAGCACGATGACGTCAGGGCTGGGCGACGGTGCAGAACAGCTATGATGGCTGTGGCTAACGAACAGCGGTCGTTTGAATCGGCCTTGACATCAGTTTTGGAAGAGTTAGATTTGGGTTTTTCTTTGAAAGTGGAGCAGAAAGAAGCACTCAGATCATTCGTCTTAAAGAAGGATGTATTTGCTGTTTTGCCGACCAGTTATGGCAAAAGTCTAATATAGCAGCTGGCTCCGCTGGTAGCTAAAAAAGCTCACCTTGTCTGTTGCTCTGATTGGTCAGAGCGCTGGCCGATTATGTGCAGAAACAGTTTGAATGACATCTGTTGATTCCACCCCAGGCCTGGGCTCTGTCTATGGACCGTCCCCAGACTACATTTAATGTTATAGTCTGGCTTGTCAGGCTAGAGATGTAGTGCATTTACAAACAGCAGGGAGGCCAGAGAGATCAATGATGATCGGTAAAGCTCTGGTTAAAAACCTAAAGTTGTAAATGGCCTCCAGGACTGGTAGGTCACAGCCTGTGGTCCTGCAGCAGAGCAAACCACTCTGCTTAAAGTTTTCTTTTCTTGGTCTCGTTGGTGCCGTTTTTATCAGAGTTGGTCTTGGTCTCAAATCCAATTTTACTGAGTCTCGTCTTGGTCTCAGATGTGGCATTCTTAGAGTTTTTTATTTATTTATTTTTAACAGAACATTATGAGAAAATACTATACTTTTGAATATAATAATAATATATTATGATGATCTAATTTTGTAAGTAATTTGTTTTCAGCAAATGAAGAACCAGGAAAATGTCTTTTGGCATTGAATTATTAAAATGAATGATACTACAAAACTTTATACACTACACCATTTAAAATAGTTTGAAATGCATTAAGTGAAGCCTACTCCTTATATTTCTTTTTTTTAGTTTTAAGAACTTTAATCTTTTCACACTGTTAAATCCAATCTGTTAAATGGTCACATTTATACAGCGCACTTCTACTTCCATGGGCACTTTTACATCAGTGATCCATTCACACATTCACACTAAAAAGGGCACACACGTTCATACACTAGTATATGCAGAGGCACTAGAGACAAGGAAGTGTCTTGCCCAAGGACTCACTGACAGTATGCAAGGATGGGAGCAGGGTTTGAACCGCCAACCTTTTGCTTAGTGGATGAAAGGCTTTACCAACTGAGCTACTGTTGCCCCCAAATCACAAAATCAACTTGGAGAGAATGGAAATAGCAGTACGCTTCCAGCCAAGTTACAATTCAGGTCTGAGTAAAGAAGTGGGTATTTTCCCCCAAAAAAAGTTGAGCGGGATGTCTTCAAGTAGAAGTGCAAGAACTCAACAAACAAAACATAAATTATTACTTGAGTAAAAGTAAAAATGTGTTAAATGTTACCCACTTTACCATAGAGACCAGAAAGTATTTTACTCAGAGACATTAAAAATTGACTGTCTAGTTAAAGTAATATTTATTTCCAAAAGTATATAAACAAAAAACATTTTCTCAGGTAAAATTATCTAGTTATTTTCTGCCTCTCCAAGTCTGCATAATCCATGTTATTGGGGCTGGTTCCTGTTGTCACGTCATTACCAAAAAGTTAAAGTTAAAGGGCTGTAATGTGAATTCAGTCTGAGGAAATGGCCCCAAGTGTCTAAAGAGGTCATTTAAATGTCGAGTTTCCTCTCTCTCTCTCTAAATGGTGACAGGTTGTTACCCGGCCATGTCATAGAGGTTGTATTTTGTCGTCAGGTCTAAATCCTCTTTTTGGCATGCTGCTGGTTTAGCTCCGGTTCAGCCCTGGGTCCGTGTTGGCCTCATTAGCAGGAGTGTTGTGTGGGTTTTCTGTCACTGTCACCACTGTCACTGTGTGTGGAGGTGGGCTGAGAGTCTGTTTACCACCTCCCACTCCCCACTCTGCACTCATTACCAACACTACACTTGTCTGCTGGTTGTTAGTGCTGCAACAAAGACCGGACTCAAGGCCATCTGAAAACCAACCAAGGCTGGGTCCATTAAGCAGGGAATGAGTTCAAGTAGAGGTGCGTGCTGGCAGAGTGGTTAACGGTTTCCTTGAGGTGACCGTCTACAGTCTCTTTGAGTAGAGTCTGCATGTCTGCCCTGTGTACTGTATGTGTGGTGGTAGTGGTTCTCAAACGGTGGTAAGGGGACCGCTGGTGGTACACAGGCTTCTTCTAGTGGTCTTTTGGAGTTCTGTAGTTTATTTTAATTTAGTTTTATTCCTGTTTTAGTCCTGCTCTGTTTGGGGTTTAGATTTGAAGTGTAGATCACTGCTTTGGGCTGGATCAGACCTGGTTTAGTTTAGTTTTTAGGTTTAGTTCGGGCTTAAACCTGGTTTTGACCTGGTTTCATCCTGGTTTACACCTGGAGAGTTTATGAATCTAAATTTCCCCTAGTAGGGGCGTAACAATACAGTTTTGCAACGATACAATTTGTATTGATTAGAATTGTTTTGATTCAATTCAAGGATGATATTGACTAATTTAGCGGCATAAAAGTTGATACAATTCTGTACCTTCATATCGATGCAATCGATACAGCAACTTTTTGCCAAAAAATCATAAAAGTTTACTCTCAAATCGAGCATCGCGGCCGGGGTTGATTATGTCCAGCAAAGACAGAGAGTTAAGCACAGTTGAATATAACATTTTATTTAATTAAAAACACAAACATTGCATCCAAAAAGATGTATCTGGTTTTATTTTAACTTCTAATATTGATATTTTTGATATTATCATTTTTTTCTTACATATATCAATATTCACTACCTAAAAAAATAACAATATGATTTCATAGAAGGTAATGTGTATCGTAGGAATAAAAAAATCTATCCATTGATAGAGTGATTGTTACATCACTATCCTTTAGTGAATGAATGTGAGAGTGAATGCTCTGTGTATGCCCGCCTAAGGCCCATAGTTGCTGGGATAGGCTCCACCCATCCAAGACCTCTAAAGTCAATGAGCAGCAGATTATAGATGGAAAAAAATACATTCAACTCAAGTCCCATTCCCTTTGTCTCCTGTTGATTCTGCCGAAGTCCGTGTTGTTGTTCAGTCATCTGTGTGATTTTTTTCTTCATCTTGTTTCTATTTTAACAACAGTAAAGTTCTGTTCACGTCCGACGTAACCACCACATTTAGACAAACCAACTTTTTCAGACAAGCTCCAAATAATTCATTTGCAATCACCAAAGACAAAAGATTTACATTGTCTTGAACAGCTCCTGGTTACAGACGATAGACGGTGGTAGGATTTCTATTCTTCAATCCAGTGTTGCAGTCATGTCTAAGTACAGTATGTTGGAGTTCCCATGCGTCTGATTTATGCGTTATGATTTCTGCTCGTGCTCTGGGCTCGTGTGAGTGGGACAGCGGGAGGTCTTTGAAAATGGCAGCTGCAGATTGCTGTCAAGGTTTCTCCACAGGAATCTGAATGCATGGCTTTTCCTCGCGGTGCACTATATAATTTATCTGCTCCTAGATGCACAAGAAGCTCCAACCTTTGGGAGGAAATCTTGATTTGCAGGTTTTTCAGGTTTCTGCCTCCTCCTTCCACCCATGGGGTTTACACTGTGAAGGTAACCAACTCAAGCCAGCAAAAGGGCCAGGCTTCTAACCCTGTCCTCTGCATTCTCTCAAACCAACTAAATTCATGTCCTCTCTCACTACATCCATAAATCTTCTCAGCTCTAACCTCAGCATCCTTCTACCCACATATTCAGTATCCCTCGTCATACATGTACTGTGCATCTTTGACTTTATCTCCAAAACATCTAACATTAGCTGCACCTCTGATGCACTCATTCTGAATCCTATCCATTTTTATCATGAACAAAGAGAACCTTAATGTCTCTCCACCTCCAGCTCTGTCTTTGTCTTTTCCTCCAAGCCACTGTCTTTAAAGAATTCAACATTGCTGGTCTCACCTTAAACTTCTATCTCTAAGTTTAGCGTTTCACTGGTGCATAACAGTAACTTTCTTTACCTCATTAAACAACACATGAATGCTTTGCCAATTTTGATCTTTTTCTTTGGTTTTGTGCTTCCTTTTACACTACAGACATATTACAATCCTTGATAATAAAGCCTAGATGTAGGTCAGGGGTGTCCAGACTTTTGTCATTGAGGGCCAAATACTGAAAAATATATAGGGCCACTAACTAACTTAGTGGTAACGTATTTGACCAGATTGACACCAGATTTCCTGACACAACCACATATTTATCATGGCACATAAACCTCTCACATAACTATGAAAATAAAGATGCAGTGTGCTTAAAAATGCATGCTTTTCATTTAAGAATTAATAATAACTTTTTTATGTATGGGATCCAGCCACAGGGAGTCACAAGCCAGTGTACTCATTATGCTAGTGCCAAGCCTGGATAAATGGAGAGGATTGTGTCAGGAAAAGGCATCTGGCATAACAGTTTATACCAAATAAATATACAAATCACTGCACACTGGGAGGCAGATGATTTGCTGTGGTGACTCCAGAAGAGATACAGTAGATGTGTAGGAGCTGACTGATGTAAACCTCCAACATGGCCTCTTTCTTCTGTCCAGAGATTAGTGCTATTAATCCAACAGGAAGTTTACTGCGGCGGCCTTTTGAGTTTCTCTGCAAAAACATTGACACTCAAAACGACCCTCCAGAGACGATATGTTATGAAATCTCTTTTATGTGAGCGACATTATCTGAGAACATCTCTAGGTTTTTACTGCAGCAGATGGCCGTCTACACATCGACCTTGACTTTATTCGATGTTGGCTTTTTCTGATTAAAATGTTTTCTTGTCTTTTTATTGAGGCTGTAAAATGTTGGATTGAAGGATGTTTTTTTTTCCCCCCACGAGACTCTTAAAAAGCAGAAAGAATGAGTTTAATTTAACGGAGAAACACTGGGACTGGCGAGGACAGTAAAAGTCACAGTTTCTCTGAAGTAATGGCTGGACAGAGATGAGAGTCTAACTAAACACAGTTTGTTTGTTATGGTGCTCAGGAGAAGAGCTATGCAGAGAAAAGTTTTTGATTTTCAGCATTTTGACATTTGTAGTGTGATGCAACAGTAATGGTACAATGACACTATTCTAACATTAAACCAAAATTATGTAGAAGTATTTAAAGCACAGTTATTGAGGCTAGTGCTGCTCTTGTTTTGCTGAGCTTACAGTACATTTTTATTTAGATAGAGGAGTTTGTATATTGTACAATAGAATATAAATGCAAACCCAGTTCCACCCCGGAAGGCATTGATCAATCAACAAGTCCTCTACATCCAGTCTGCTCTCATTCATTTATCAAAAAAAACAAAGTGTACAGCTCTGTTTCCACTGATGCCTCACAGTCATTTTTCATTTTGTAGTAAAATGGCATCATACAAAAAGTTCAAGGAAATAAGCAGCTCTTTTTCTATGTTTTTTTTTTGTACAAACGACCGGAACAGAGCTTCACTCTGCTGATCTCTGCTGATCTCTTCACCTGTTTCTTTATGGCACCTCTACAGTACTCAGTAAAAACGTTTTCTTTTAGTTATATAATGTTTTTAAAGGTTTTAAAACATGCAGTGCTAATCTAGAGGTCTAAGTTTGGTTTAAAAATATGAATAAAAGCATTATATAGCTCCTTTAAATAAAAAACAAATCCAATGGTTTACAAATCTGTTAACACAGGTAATTAATCACATTTAATAGTCCCCTATTTTGCTAAATTGACTTTTCTTTTTGACTCTTTTTTTTTACTTTTAACCATGTCACAATGTTTGCACCTCAAAAACATATCTGGAGTAGTACTTGGTTTCTTTCACGTTTGAGTAATCCTGTATGCTGAGCCCCTCCCCTTCTCAAGAGCTGGAAACGCCCGGTCTCGCAGCTCTACGTAGACACCGTCACTGGACTCATTCGCATTATTTCAGCTCCTAAATTGTCGTCACTTCAAAGCAGTCATCTCAGTTATCCGTTAGCGCCATGTTGCTAATGCTGTGCTAAATAGCTATTTTATGGTCTGGCCATTCTCCACCGGGACGACAGACGCCTGATGTTCTCTACAAGTCAAAGTAACAGTTTGTTGAGAAGCTTCCCTTTTAGCAAATGCAACAGATTTTTAAGGGTTTATTATTATGCTAATGTGTTTGTAAGATTAAACTTGCTTTCTAGATAGATAGATAGATAGATAGATAGATAGATAGATAGATAGATAGATAGATAGATAGATAGATAGATAGATGGATAGATAGGCATTTAAAATATTGCATTATAAATTGTTACTTTCCAGGGGACAGAGCTGGCAGAGGTTAAGATGCTTTGGGCGTGACGAGGATGGATGTGATTAGGAACACAGCTCCCAAGTTTGCTTTTTTGAAATTCATGCCCTATCTCCCAAGTGTCAGCTCTGGGACTAGCTGGCCATTGTCCAGGGTGTGCCCCACCTAAGGCCCATAGTCGCTGGGTTAGGTTCCAGCCCTACCTTGAATAAATGGAAGAAGAATGATTTATGAATGTATAATTTCTGATTGTAAATGCAACCATTGTCTCATGACGAACAGTGCAGAATAATAATGATGAAAATTCCCTTGGGCTAAAGTAAATACATTGCTTTTCTCTCCCAAGTCCTTTTTGCTGGACACTGTCACCAAACCACAAACCATCTCTCTGTCCGCTCTCGACTCCAGCTTTTGTCTTGTTTAATTAAAACTCTGACAGGAAACAGTGACAAAAGACGAGCGGCAATTTATAACACTGACATATCTCCAGCACAGAGCTGTGTTTCTGGCACAGCGAGCACTCAACATAATCAAAAGTTTGTACGGCAGGCGGCGGGGGGACAAAAAGATGGATGAGCCCGTGTGACCACAGCCGTCAGAGGGGTTCAGAGAGGGACAATGATCACCTGTGGACCCGACGCGGGACGTGTACAGGTGAGGGCCGTCCCAGGAGAGGGGGACAGTAATTACAGTACGACATGTACAGCAGGCTCAGTCTGTGGAAGCTTTCAGAAGTAACTCAAAACACACTTATTTCACCCACAGTCATCCTCAGTTATAATTGACAAGAAGTCGTTGTGTTTCATACTGGTGGTCTGTCTCCAGGCGAACTCGACCTGCAGCCTCTTTGGTGACTTTTTCAGTGACGTGGCTTTGTGGAAACTGTGTGGAAAATATGTCTGGACAAAAATACCACATATTGTGATATAATTATCAAATACAGTACGTACTGGCATATCACAATACTGTAATGAAGAATACTGTTGTTGTGTCCTTGGGCAAGACACTTCACCCACCTTGCCTGTATGAATGTGTCAGTGTGACTGTGTTTGGTCGTGGCCGGAGGAGCCATAGGCGCAAAATGGCAGCCACGCTTCTGTCAGTCTGCCCCCAAGACAGTTGTGGTTACAGAAGTAGCTCACCACCACCGAGTGTGACTGAGGAGAGAATGTAAAGCGACTTTGAGTGCTTAGAAAAGCGCTACATAAGACTAATGCATTATTATTATTATTATTTAGGCAGGCATATTTTTGGCTCACTAACTTGAGCTATCTCGAGCTAAGACCATCTCATGTCTGCTCAGGGCCTTGGTTGTGTTGTCCCGCGTGTGAAATTTTGCAGAAGCTTCTTCTTTGCTTGATTTTTATGTAGCTAAAACTGTGCTAAGTGCACACCGGTAACAATATAAACACGTAAAGCTGGAAGTACTCGTGATTGGCGGCGATGCAACGCTCTGTGATTGGCAGTCAAAGTGTTAAACGCTAAATAATGAAATTACTGACCAATAACTTTATAAATATTAAAGTTAGTGTCCCAACTTTCTGAAATGAAAGCACATAAAACCAAGTCAGAAAAACGACTTCTCATCTCGAAAAAGAAGAGCATCCAAGGGCCACACAAATACAGCAATATACTGTAGAAAATTAAGTAAAATCAAGACTGTTATGAAATGGTTGCTTATGTGAGCTTGTTACAGGAGACTACGTTAACTGCCGTCGCTGCATTTTCCAACCAAAGAAAATAATCCTTTGAGACTTTCCATTTGTGAAGTGAGTCAATTAAAAGTGTTTTTCTGTGCAGACGGTGGAGTGGTGTAACAGCTCCGGTCGCGTTGGTAACAAGACACAATAATAAGAGCCTGCTTCTATCGAGTCTGTTTTTCTTTTCTTTTCAAAGTGATTTAACTTCTAATACAGTGGTTGCCAAACTGTGGGACAGGTACTAGAGGTGGTACACAGGCTTCTTCTGGTGATACTCAGGAGTCTTTGGCAGTTTTGGTTTGGTTTAATTTAAAGGCAGTTGTATTTCTGTTTCAGTCTTGCTCCGCTTTACTTTGGTAAGGGATTGTATTTGATGTGTAGACCACTGCTTAGTCTTGGTTTAGGCACAGTTAAGTCATGGTTTAGACCTGGTTTAGTCCAGGTTATATGCTGGTTTAGTCCTTGTTTAGACCCGGTGTACTCCAAGATCATAGTTCTGTTTTATTATTTAAATTGGTTTAGTTCTGATTTAGTCCTGGTTAGGTTTAGTCCTGGTTTAAACCTGGTTTAGTTTTAGTTTAGTACTGCTTTAGACCTGTTTTATTTCAAAATTAGTTCTGGTGTAGACCTGGTTTAGTCCTAAAAAAGGTCTGGTTTATCCTAGTGTAGACCTGGCTATGTGCTGGTTTAGTCCTAGATTATTGCTGGTTTAGTCTCAGTTTAAGTCCTGGTTAAGTTTTGTTTTACTGTAGTCCAAGATAAGTTCTTGTTAAGTCCTTGATTAGTCCTGCTTTAGTCCTAGATTATTGCTGGTTTATTCCTTGATTAGTCCTGGTTTAGTTCTAGATTATTGCTAGTCCTGATTTAGTCCTAGATTAGTTCTGGTTTAGCTCTAGATTATTGCTAGTCCTGGTTTAGTTCTAGGTTATTGCTGGTTTAGTCCTTGATTAGTCCTGGTTTAGTCCTAGATTAGTTCTGGTTGAGTCCTGGTTTAGTCCTAGATTAGTTCTGGTTTAGCTCTAGATTATTGCTAGTCCTGGTTTAGTTCTAGGTTATTGCTAGTTTAGTCCTTGATTAGTCCTGGTTTAGTCCTAGATTAGTTCTGGTTGAGTCCTGGTTTAGTCCTAGATTAGTTCTGGTTGAGTCCTGGTTTAGTCCTAGATTAGTTCTGGTTTAGTCCTGGTTTAGTCCTAGATTAGTTCTTGTTTAGTCCTTGATTAGACCTTGTTTAATCCTAGATTATTGCTGGTGTAGTCCAAGATTAGTTCTGGTTTAGTCTTGGTTTAGTCCCTGTACCGTCCTAATCAGTAATGCAAATTTTAGTTAATTAAAGCTGTTACTTTGAAAGCCAAATATATTTTCTGAGTTGGTACTCGGTGTGAGAAGATTAAGAACCACTGCTCTGAAATATCTGCGTGCTCGGGACTCTGGACTCTGGACTCTGGACTCTGGACTCTGGACTCTGGACTCTGGACTCTGGACTCTGGACTCTGGACTCTGGACTCTGGACTCTGGACTCTGGACTCTGAGCTGAGGGATAGGTCCGTGCAGAGGACAAACAGCCCGCCGTGTGCTGTAACTCTCCTCGGCTTCAGCTCCTCTCTCGATAGCGTCATATATTTGTGGTTTTATGTGGTGGCCTTGTGCTGGAACTGAGGGGGAGGCGTGTGTCTTCTCTCCGGGAGCTGATTAAAGGACTCCGCAGATCAGTAATGTGTTGGGAAAGAAGAGAAGCTTAACGTTGTTCTCGATCCATAATACACCAGCGTTTCTCAAACTGTGGGATGGGTACAACTGGCGGTACCCGGGTCTCTTATAGTGGTACTCACGTGTCTTCTAATTTATCCAGTAGTGTTGATGACTGTTTGGTCCTGGTGTAGACCTAGTTTAAGACCTTTGACCTGGTTTAGTACTGGTTTAGACCTAGTTCAGTCCTGCTTTAGACCTGGCTTAATCCTAGTTGAGACATGATTCAGAACCTTTGACCCGATTTAGTCCTGGTTTCCAGCTGGTTCAGACTTAGTTTAGTGCAAATTTCAGCCTGGTTTTGTACTTATGACACGGTTCACACCTGGTTTACTTCTGGCCTAGTTCCGGTTTGGACGTGGTTTAGTCTTGGTTTTGACCTAGTTCATTCCTGGGTTTGTTCTGATTTAGACCTGGGATAGGACCGCTGACCTGGTTTAGTTCTTGCTTACTCCTGGCCTAGTCCTGAATTAGACCTGGTTTAGTCCTGGTTTACTCCTAATTTAGACCAGGTTTAGTCCTGGTTTACTCCTAGTTTAGACCTGGTTTAGTCCTGGTTTACTCCTAATTTAGTCCTGGTTTAGACCTGATTTAGACCTGGTTTGGTCCTGATTTAGACATGGCTTAGACCTGGTTTAGTTCTGATTTACTCCTAGTTTAGACCTGGTTTAGGCCTGGTTTACTCCTAATTTAGACCAGGTTTAGTCCTGGTTTACTCCTAGTTTAGACCTGGTTTAGTCCTGGTTTACTCCTAATTTAGTCCTGGTTTAGACCTGATTTAGACCTGGTTTGGTCCTGATTTAGACATGGCTTAGACCTGGTTTAGTTCTGATTTACTCCTAGTTTAGACCTGGTTTAGTCCTGGTTTACTCCTAATTTAGACCAGGTTTAGTCCTGGTTTATTCCTAGTTTAGACCTGGTTTAGTCCTGGTTTACTCCTAGTTTAGACCTGGTTTACTCCTAATTTAGTCCTGGTTTACTCCTAATTTAGTCCTGGTTTAGACCTGGTCTGGTCCTGATTTAGACATGGCTTAGACCTGGTTTAGTTCTGGTTTAATCCTGGCTTAGACCTGGTTTCGTCTTTTGTGGTTTTATGTGGTGGCTTTGTGCTAGAACTGAGTACAAAATGTGTCTCTTCTCTCCAGGAGCTTATTAAACTTCTCTGTGGATCAGTAATGTCTTGTGAAAATAGAAAAGCTCAGGTGGTTTTCTCTCGACAACAACAACAGTATTTTATTATTTTTTTCTCTCGACCAAAGACAAATGCACAGATTGGATGAAGAATAAAGTGATTTTGCACAGGGGAGAGCTCTTTGAATGGAGCTGTGGAGAGCGAGGAGGAGCAGGTGCCTGTGGACAGACGGAGACGCTGCGAGCTTCCAGATGGCCCAAAAAAAATAAGTGTTTAAGCTTTCTCTTACTACTTCATTGTTTGTTGAAACTGTGATAATGTTGTGGTACTCCATGTGACAGACTTTAGCCGTTTCTCAGTCAGAATACATAGATCAGGCATAACATTATGACCACTTGGCTATTTTGGTGGTCATAATGTTATGTGTTATGACTTTTTGGTTTTGTGTACCCCAGGCCCTGATTTAGTCTTTGTTTGGACACAGTGTAGTCCTGGTTTAGTTTTTCTTAGTTTTGTCCTGGTTTAGACTTGATTGAGACCTAGCTTAGTTCTATTTTAGACCTGGTTTCTTGCTGGTTTTGTCCTGGTTTGGACACGGCTTCGCTTCAATCAAACCCTGGTGCGTTTCCTGGGAAAGTCCGGTTCCTTTGAGCAGTGTGAACGCACAACCAGACTCAGGTGCAAACAGGTGAACTCTGGTTCTCCTGAAATCTGAGGTCTCTGTGCGGTGCACTTTGAGCCCTGCTGCGCTCCTGATGTGGTCCTGGTGAAGTATGAACGTAAGGTGAACCAAACTACAGACTAACAGCAGGGAGAGGACTACAGCACTGTTTGCCAAGGGCATAGAAACAAATCTAACGTTACTAAAATACATACTGTAAATAAAATGTATTTAAAAGGTTGCTAACATTAGCAAACCAATGTGAAAACACTGCTGAAACAACACAGATTTCATATTAATCACAGAAAGAGTCCATAGCTGTGTTCAGATATCGCTGCTCTAAACTTAATACTTCACTAAATATTAATTAAAGTGCGGCGTATGATATTATTGGGATAAATGGAGCTGAAGAGGTGGACTTTTGACCAGTAGACCCTTTTCACGTGACGTCAGACAACTTCCAGTTTTGAGATGATGGGATGTATCTTCATTTCCGGTGCCGCGCTTCTCCCATAAGAAATTCACCCAGACTTTTTTAAAATTGCTGTTTACAAGTTTACACAATATACAGCGATTTTCAAATGAATATTTACCCACAAAACGTTCAAAACTTGCGAAAGGATATTAATTCTTCAACAAAGGATACTTGGATTATGAAGTGAGTGCATTTGTTATGTAGCTAGATAGCGTTAGCAACATGGCTAAGTGATAGAGCTGCGCTATAAAACAGTGTTAGATCATGTCATGATCTGAGTTTATCTGAATATTTGACAATCTGCTTATCAGGAAATACCACTGGATAGTACTACAGTATATTTTCATTTAGTAAAGCTAAGCATTAACAACTACTAGCTTTAGCTACAAGACAAAACACTTACCTTCATAATCAAATAAGTAACCTTCAATGAAAAATGTATATCCTTTTTTGAGTTTTGACCATTTTGTCAGTGAATTTTCATCAGCAAATCTCTGTACATCATGTAGCCTTATATTTGGCTAATTTTTAAGACTCCAAGTAAATTCCATACTGGCGAGCAGCAGCACTGGAAATGAAGATACATCCCATCGTCTCAAAACGGAAGTGTTCTGACGTCATCGTGAAAAGGGCCCATAGCTGAGCAGGGTTTCGTCTTCCCAAGTTTCTCTCAGTAAATACTGACGCGCTGCCCCCTACAGGCGAGGTTTGTTACTGCTCTCTCAGTCAGTTCAGTTTGTTTGACAAAGCTCAGTGTGAACCCGAACCACACCAAGGACATCATCAACATCGCTGCGACCTTTTACCCCAAAGTCCTGTGAACCAGCAAATGTGAACACACCCTTAGTTTTGCTTCTGGTCTTAAGCCTGCTTTAGTCCTGGTTTAGTCTTAGTTTAGTCTTGGTATAGACCTGGTTTAGTTCTGTTTTAGACCTGGTTTGTTGCAGGTTTAGTCCTGGTTTGGACACGGCTTAGTCCTGAATTAGTCTTGGTTTTGTTCTCATTCTAAGCATGCTTCGTCTTGGTTTGATCTGGTTTAGACTTGTTTTTTTTCTCCTGGTTTAGTTCTGGTTTAGTCCTGGTTTATTCCTGTTTTGATACAGGTTTGGGTTGTAGTAATAGCAGTCGCAGCAGTAGTAGCAGCAGTAGTAGCAGTAGTAGTAGCAGCAGTAGTAGTAGCAGCAGTAGTAGTAGCAAATAAAGAAAATAAATGTATGTTCAGTCACAGTTCTTATGCGCATTTGAGAATTGCCAAACCACTCTCCAGCTTTAAAAAGCACACACCACATCCCACATTTTGCATTTTAATGTAATTCCTCCAGATATGAACAGACCCTGGGGCAGTCTCAGCTCAAAAACACACAGATGTCAGATCCATTCTACATGTTTTTGTACATTTAAAATCTACAAAGGATTTTTTTTTTCTTGCTTCATTTCAACCAAATCAAATGTAACTCCATTTTGTCAGCTATAGCCTGAAGATGTGAATAATAACTTGTTCAGATCAATCCTCTGTTGGTGCCCAGATCACTTTAGGAACCTATAAATTCTTAGTATTTTAAAAGTATTTTTCTGTGGTTGCCATATTCTGACTTTAATTGTGCCAAATGATGTCAGTGTTTGAATTAAAATTTAATGCGACATTATTTGATTTTCTTCTTGCCATCCTGCTTGGTGTAATACCAAAAAACACCCACAACAACAGCTAAGCCTTTCCAGCTTTTAAAGATTTAACACTGGAGAAATTTCCCACTGAAAAATAATTTTGGAGCTGACCTTAAACTTGTAGCTCTGAGGTTAGCTTTAGACCGATGTGAGCCGCGATTATATTCACCTTGTTACACACGTCTTGCATTATCCATGTTTCATATTGCTTCACTTTTTTCTGTTCAAGTTTTTTGGCTCCGTCCCTCTGTAAAGAAACATAGTTAATACTAAAATAGATACTTTGTCTTCCTTTCCCTTTCTTTTTTTTTTTTCTTTTTTTGTTTAACAGCATCTTCATGGTGCACCCTTTATGTTCTTTCATGTTTTTTTTTTTTTTTTTCATTTTTTCTACAGCATTTGTTTAAACTAGCCTAAAATTTACATCACATCTATAATCGTGTTATTTTTTTGCTTAATATCAGATCCTTTTTTCAGTCAATAGACCCTCCCTCAAGGGATGAAAACAAGCTGCACTTAACTTAACTTTTTTTAACATCAATTTTAACATAAACATAATTAAAAAGGCTATATTATGCTTTTATTCTTATTTTTAAACCAATCTT
Source organism: Bostrychus sinensis (assembly GCA_020698575.1). Classification (NCBI taxonomy): domain Eukaryota; kingdom Metazoa; phylum Chordata; class Actinopteri; order Gobiiformes; family Eleotridae; genus Bostrychus; species Bostrychus sinensis. Next base: position 7,156,546 of record CM036251.1, read on the forward strand.
GGTCACCACTAGAACAGCATTTAATGTTTTACAACCTTTAAAATCATTACGTGACTAAAAGAGAACATCTTTAATAAGTACTCCACTGGTGCCCTTTTTTGAACAGAAACAGTGAAAAAAAGCTTTTTACTTTCTTAAACTTATGTATGATGCCATTTTTACAAAATAAAATGTTTTTAAAAAGCTGTGAGGAATCAGTGGAAACAGCTGTACAATATTTTTGGGATAAATGAATGAGAGTGTATGTAGAGGGCTCTTTGATTGGTCAGTGCTGCCTGGAGTGGGCGGGGCTTTATGGGAGAGGCGGAGTTTTGTGGGACCGAGCGTTTTGAGACCTCTGAACGGCTATGCCAGAGAATACAAGATTACTCAAACAGATGTGAATGAAACAAAACACAACTCCAGGTATGTTTTTGATGAGAGAACAATATTATAACACAGTAGAAAGCTTGAAAAGTTGATTTTGCATAATATAGCCATATTTGTAGCCAACCTTTGATAGTTCTCAGTTGGTAAAGTTTATAAAGCAGGATTTCTGGTGATTAATGGTTAAGTCTGAGCTAACACTGACAAACTGTTGAGGTCGGTCACATTTATGTAACTATTTCAGCACTGTAAAAAATATCTGTAGATTTCATGGTAAAAATCTGTAAAATCTCAACATTAAAAGACCGTAATTGATATATCGGTAAAATACTGTTTTGGTTACGGTAATTAACTGTAATATTAAAAATAAGGCAAAATTTTATTTTTTAGTTTTATTTTTTGTAATGTATACAGTATAGCACTGTTAAAAAAAATTTGTCCAGTGTTTATTACAGTTTAACACCTTTTTAAAAGATAACTTTAAATTTTACAGTAAATGTTGATTAAAATGTAAGCCGCAAACTGTAAAATATACAGTTAATCTATTTTTTGAAAGATTAATAACTTAATTTTACTGTAAATAATAATAAAAACTCAAGTCAAAAACTGTAAAAACAACATTTGTGATAATATTATACTGTAAAATGAAATAAAGGCCTCTTGTAATTTCTACGGTAGAATTCTGGCAACCACAGCTGCCAATTTTTTACCGTAAAATTTACTGATTTTTTTTTACGGTGAACATAATCTAAAGCTAGAGCTTATTATTTAGTCATTAGCTTACATGCTAAATATATACAGCATGCTAATTGCTTCATTAAATGAAACTGTTAACGTTTTCTAACCAGGATCTGACATGATGTGTACCTCTTCTCTTTGTTACTGTCTCTATGGCGCTATAGAGCTGTGAATGTACAAACCTTAACTGTCTGTATATGTGGGTGAAATAAATCAGTATGTAAGTGGTAAATACCTTAATTTATTTTAAATGTATTTAATTTGGTTGTACCTTCTGCAATGACAATAAAGTTGAATTGAATGTTGTCGATTGGTAGTCAGTTGCCAAAACCATCTTGATTATTCATGATTTGCAATAGTTTTTTGCAGCTTTAGAAAATGTAGTGTTTTTTTTTTTACTTATGCCACCACTTTTTTGGAACGCAGCATTATTGTTTACAAACACTGAATACTGATACTCAATACTAAAATCCTGTTTGCTGACACTTGACACTTCCTTGTTTGGAGCAGTTTTGTTGTTGCCCTGGAAAGCGGTGATGCTCTGTTCGTGCCCAGAGCCTCAGGAGAGAGAGCGAAACGTGGAGGGGAACAGGAGCTGAACCGAGTCTGCTGCTGTCTGTGTTCTGGGTTCTGTGTGTGTTTGCACTGCAGCAGCTGCTGATGGAGAGGCCTGTGCGCTGTTAGTCACGTACACACAGGGTTAGCTCAGTTAAAAGCCCGGACATGTTTGATCAGGCTGTGTTTTCTTTCAGCCGTGAGTGGACAGCTAGTACCACTTTACAATAGTCTGTACAAATGGTTTTATTGTTTATTAGGAGGCAAACATTGATAAGTAGTCAGGGATCAATCTTTATGCTGGCCAGAGCAGTTCTAGGTGGACTTATCAAGTTCTTTGCTGAGCGATCTTGGACGGCATACATATAGGTGTCTTTCATTAAAGGATTAAGTTGTTTGTCCACATGTTGGTCCAAGAATTGATTTGAATATGTGTTTTCATTCATTCCAACCAACAGTCTTCATGTACTAACCCCTTGTGACTGGAGATCTTTGGCCCTATCTTGCAAAATAATATTTATTCTAGGGCTGTAGTCAACCAAAGAAATTGGTACTTGACAGAAGTCATGCCCAGTACAGCAATTAATTGACCGAAATGGACCAAAGGATATGTGTGAGGAACTTAACAGAGTCTTACACACACAAATACTATGTGATAAAATATTTAGAAAACATGGCTGTAAATTATGTTATCTAAAATCATCTATGCTCTCTTAAATAAAATGAAAAATGCATTATCAAGTCATAAATGAGACCAGCTTTATTGATGCAAAGAGTTCAAGCAACTAATCGAACAATAAAATTTTAGTTGATCTCACCAACCAATTAATGGACTAAATCACTACATGATTTTCTCAGTCGTTACAGATTCTGAAAAGACTAGGAGCACACACTAACGACTGGTTTCAGCAGATTTAGTTCTGACGACTGAAAGACTGGGCCTCACACACTACAAGATCTGTAACTGCAACTGACGCCAACCAAACTCTTGCGGGGAACTCGCGAGAACTAAATGGTAAACAAACATGGACGCTCCCTGGGTCGCTGTTGTATTTGTGTGTGTAGCTATCTGTTTGGAAAAAGGGAAAGAGAAAAAAGGGCTATGTATCCAGTTTCGCTTGGGTAGCACTCAACTTTCTTTGGTGTTTGCCATGGTTGTTTATGTTTTCTTCTTCTTCAAATTTCCGCTTATATTTTCCCGCCGCTTCCTGTTTCTTCGTCTGTGTCCTGACGCTGTTTCCTGTGTCCTATCAGCTGTTTTTCATTGGCCGCTGGACTCCATGAATTCCCAGTTGGATGTAAACAGCCCACACTACAGGAGTGTGTCCAGAGTCGGCTTTAAAATTCAAACATGTTTGATTGCTTGCGACTGACGTCAGGCCAGGTTTTTGCGGCGCACACACTTACCGACTCGAGTCTTTGAACATCACACACTAACGGATTTCAGGGCCGACTGGTGATTACAATTCCCTTCAACTAGTGTTGACTGGTAAAGACTCGGTGCAACTGTCAATCGTTATAAAATCGGGCAAAAAATCATGTAGTGTGTCCCCAGCTTAAGCAACCAGAGGCTGTCAGCCCTAAGTTACTCCTTGAATTTTCCTGGTAATTTCCTTAAAATGCAACCATAATTTTTTTTATTTTTATCTTTCTAACAGGCTAACAAACAAACCAACGCCGACAAAGGCATAACAATGAACATCCCCAAGTTTAAAGCTCCCTTATTCTGTTAAATTGACTTTTTTGTGCTTTTAACCATGTTATGCTGTTTCCGCCCTAAAATCATACTTGGAGTAGTATTATGTTTCATTCACACGTTTGAGTAATCCTGTATGCTGAGGCGCTGCCCTTCTCAAAAGCTGAAAATGCTCAGTCTCATGGCTCTATGTAGACACGTGAAACCAGGAAGCCCATACACCGTCACTGGACTCACTCTGATCATTTTAAATCTTAAATTGCCGTCGCTACAAAGCAGTCAGCTCATTTATCTACATCTGATAGTGCCATGTTCCTCATAGCCGTGCAGGAACAGTTCCCCAAAAGAAGATGTTTTCCATACATATACATTATTTTAAGTTATAAAACGTGAAATACTAATGCAAAAAATGGACGATGGAGGGGTAGAAGGACGCTGAGGAGGCCTAGAGGAAAAACAGAGGAGATTTATGGATGTAGTGTTGGTGTGAGAGAAGAGGATGCAGAGGATTTACTGTGGTGACCTCTGAAGGGAAGGGAACCAAAAGCAAACATTTCAGTCTAGTGCCATATTTTGTTTTGGTATAATCCCCAATATCCCATCTCTCATTTGTCATGTTGACCTCTTCCCTTCACACTCGTAACCTTTGTTAATCCTCTTAACATAAGCCCAAGCTATTTTTTTTATTTATTTTTCCTCTCTCTCTACATTTTTGCCAATCTTCTTAACACCGCTCCTGATGCCCTGTTTATGAGCTTCAGCCAATGCAAATACAGTGACAGTGCATTACCAGCTAATCACCTTTCATTACCTAATTACCCCTCGATTTACCGCCAGTTTCCTCTCCTCATTACCAGCCATAAATCTGAGCGGTGGCGGCGACTGATAAAAACATTCATTAGCCGCGGTGGATATTAGCACAAGACGAGACCAGGGGGACCGGCACATTGTGATTTTATATGGCTTTGATTAAAAAAAGGAGGGGGTTGTCAGAGGTCACAGAAAGTCTGCCCTAATCTGACAGGAGAAAGTAAACAATCAAAAGAGAATAAAGGGAGGAGATAGTGGAGATTAATATGTTGATTTTGGTGCTAATGAACTTGTATTAAAAACCCGCTGATTTACTGTTACACTCAAGAAAAGGCTTGGGGGGTCTCTGAAACCACTTTACTACAAACTCATCCATAGATTACAGTCTCGTGGATGAATATTCTTTTCCAGTTGTTCAATTGAAATACATATGAAGTAGTGCTGCACAATATATTAGCACATATCAGCAAACGCAATATCCGTGTCACAAGAATCTAAATATATCGCAATAAAGCTGTGGGCTTCCATTTGACAGAGATTTACACTGAAGAATCATTTTCCTAACAGAGCCTTAAATGAAAATGTGTTGTGACTAAATAAAAATGTTCAGTTTTAGTGGTCATTTCCTTTAATTAGTCACAATTTTGCCTTGTTTTATTCCTGGTTTAGTCTGTTAAGTCCTGGTGAATACAGGGACTTACATTTTTGTGAATTTATCCTCCTCCCTTTTTAAAAATATTGCAAAATATCTGTATCGCAATATTTAACATAGTTTTCAAATATTGCATGTTCTGTGTAGCTTCATATATAGCTTCAGTATACAGAGAGTGAAATATTAAAAGCATTTATTTATTTTAATCATTAGGGTTTTGTCATATGCTCGGACACAAGACAAAAAACGCAGAACTGCCAAGGTGAGACTTTAATGAACAAAAAGGGAACCTATAATCCATAAAATGTCCAAGACAAAAATACAAAAACTGAGGAATCACAGAAACTAAATCCAAAACCCCAAAACTTATATTAAACATCAGAGACACGGGCTAAATAAACAAGGAATACACAGGTGGAACACATTAGGGCAGGAAGTAAAACAAAAAAACACAAAAACACAATAAGCGGTGGGCCAAGGGGCTCTATTGTGCATTTGATAGATCCCTATCAAGGGAGGACCCAGTTTTTTTCTAAAAGTATCTACAGTTTTCAAGGAATCAAAATAAAAGTGTCGCCTGTTGTACTTCTTGCACGTTTTTTGTAAATCTGCATATTTTCTTTAAAACTTTTCCAAGGCAAAGACAGTGGGCAGCTATCTGTTATCAACCAATCACACGCTCAGAAACCACCTGCTGCTGGAACACCGGCACTAAACCCCGCCCACCTGTGCTTTTATGAGAGAAGAACAGCGACTGTCACTAAACCTCTGGAGCAGAGTGCAGCAGCTGGGCTTAAGTTAAGTCGGTCCTAACTCTTACACCGGCTGTAGCTACGTCTGACGTAGTAAATGCAGTTAGTACCGAGTGCACCAATGTTCACTACGACCGGTCTTAACTCCACCCGGTCGTATCGTGCGTGTTCACAAGAATACATGGGGCGCTGTAATCGTTGCCTATAGCAGCACATTCATTTGAGCGTGCATCATGGAAGAGGTTAATAAAAGAAAGGACATTTTACCGACAATGAAATCCATAAACAAATAAGCAGATGCAGCGTGTCTTGGCTTTAAAATGCTTTAACGTGAACAGCGTAGGGTTTAATCAGCTGTGCTGTCTCTTGTTATTCGACAAAATGAGAGAACTACCTCCAGACTGTGTGTGGGAGACAGGACTGTTCCATTTACAACAGGCACAAGTTTTCCCCTCACTCATCAGAGAGGAACTGAGACGGGACAGCGCTCGCCCCTCCCCTCTGTTTCCCTCTGACCTGTCCCTGACCTGTCCCTGGGTCAAATAAATATGACTGCGTCGTATTTATTTGGAAACTGTGGGGCAATGCTTGTTTTGACTGAAATTTTGGTACGTGCCCCTTCAGTTTTAATCGTTGCTGCTTCTCCGGTGTAAAAGTGAAAATAAAAATGGTAAATGGTCACATTTATATAGCGCTTTTCTACCTTCATGGGTACTCAAAGCGCGTGACATCAAGGAACCATTCACCCATTCACACTCACATTCATACATCTGTGTGCGCAGACACCAGAGACGAGGTGGGTTAAGTGTCTTCCAACGACAGTATGCAACGATGCCGATACCGCGCATTTGGAGGCTGTGGAGCAGTCTGACTGAGTGCGATACACAGCGTTGTCACTGAGACTAAATGGATCCTTTGACTTATGCCTGGTCCACACTCAGCGTAAAAGTTACACCTGCTCCTAACGCACACAGGGTTTAAGTCTGAGTGGTGCAGTCGTCATAACTATGAGTTGGTCCTAACTTTCAATTCAGAGTTGCACTGCTCTATAGCTAAAGATATAGGCTTAATGACTTATATTTCTTTACAGTCCTGTGGTAGCGATGTACAAAGCAAAATCATTTAGGCAGCAGTCGCATGAGGAAAAAGAGGCGATTAGAAAGAAGAATGTCATACTGTTATACCTGCACGGAGATAGAGACTTCAGGGCGCATCCTCTGATTGGTCAGTCGTCAAAATCTGAGCGTACTATTGGTTCATGAAGTGTAATCGGCCGCGGCGCTTGCCTGATAAAATAATGAGCTAAATGTATTGCGTTTGTAAAAATGTGCATGATTTTCAAGTGGAGACAATCATAATATAACTGAGGATAATATACACTTTCTATCTGTGAAATTCTGTGTCCTCCCTCGATGGAGATCTATATTTTTGATAACGAAAGCAGATAGACGGCTTCGACCCACCGCCTACAAGGACTGACTAGACATCGAGATAAAACACACGGGAAATAAGACATGGGCACAGAACAACACACAGACAGGATCATGGATCATGACAGGTTTACAGTTGATTTTCTTCTCCTTAATCTTTCGGCTTTTGTCCTCAGGGGTCACCACAGTGAATCATCTGCCTTCATCTAACCCCATCCTCTGCATCCTCTTCTCTCACCAACGAACTTTGTATCCTCTTTCCCTACATCCATAAATCTCCTCTTGGCCTCCAGCTCTAACCTCAGGATCCTTCTACACATATATTCACTGCCCCTCCTCTGTACCTGTCCAAAACGTCTCAGTCTGGCCTCTCTGACTTAACATTTATCTGCAGTCATCCAGGCTTGGGACTGGTACAAAGAGTAAACTGGCTTGTCAATCTCTGTGGCTGGATTCATTTTAATTTTTGATTTCTGATGACAAAATGGATTTGTTGAGTGTTGAGAAACTTCCTCTGTCTGTTGAATGTTAGATACATATTTAATAAAGTTAGAATTACCACATTAATATTTATATGTCTTCACAATAGCGGCTTTGATTAAAGACGTGTTTTATCAAGCCTGGAAGTTACCGGACAAAGTCAAACTAAAGTCCTGCACATCCCACTTTTACAAACACTCTTTTGTGACACTTTCCCTAATTATGTTTTCATTGTTGTCTTCAATTTTATTATTTATAAGAAAAGCCTTTGAGTAGGTTTTAAAATGTCAAAAAACACAATGAAATACAAATTATTTGTTGTCAACACACATTACACAAAATTGCTCTTAAATGCCAAAACATCAAACCAAAGAATGGGACGTTTTAGCAAAATAATTTTCACCTTAAAATTAATTTTCAGTCCTGTGACTTATGACCATTGTCCACCTCACCTAAGGCCCATAGTTGCTGGGGTAGGCTTGTTATGACCTCTATTATTGTTTCATATAAGATTAAATAAACCATATGTTCATTAAAATGGTTGAATTGAGAATCTAACTGGGTGCACGATTAAATGGTGAAGTACAAGAATCCTGTCCCAAAGAAAGTAATCTTCTAAGTGGCCGTGCTGCTTTGACGTTTTTATGTTTTGGAGTTATGTCTTCAGTTGTCTCTCCGTCCCTTTGGTCTGAAACACTTTTATTGATTGAAATCTTTCAGAATTTGTTCACTTGAATTTAGGAGAGCAGAAGAAACTGGAACTGCTTAGACTTACAGCCAATCAGAAAACAGCAGCACTAAAAACTTAGACTGAACTGCCACTAGATGGACTTTAAAGTCTTTAAAGGGGAGCAATGTAACTTTTTAATCTATATGTTTTCCATAATGGCCAAGTTGTTTGTTGTTTACATTGTTTGTTTGGCTTCTAACCCTGCATCGCCGATTGTCCAATCAGAAAATCCAAATCCACTTTATTTGTATAGCACATTTTACAAACAAAACAGTTTCCAAAGTGCGGCACATAGAACAATAAATAACAATGAATTACCGTATTTTCCGCACTATAAGGCGCACCTAAAAGCCTTTAATTTTCTCAAAAACCGACAGTGCGCCTTATAATCCGATGCGCCTTATAGTGCGGAAAATACGGTACTCTATTCAGCTCTGCCAGTCTAAGAACCAGTAAAACCAAATAAAAGTAATAAAATAAAATAACAATGAATAATGCCAAGAATTAAAAAATAATCAAGGAAGAAAAGACAACAGAGGACCAGTACGAGTGCATGCGGCTTACAGTGCCTTTAAATGAGTTGTTGCAGGGTGAATAAAGCCTCCCTCACCTCCCCCTGATGTATCTTGGTGGAAAAACCAGCCTTGCAAAAATGGGAGCACTGAGTCACTGAGGTCTAGGATCTCGCGAGAAAGCGACTCGGTTACATAACATCAACCCATTCATAGGATTTATTTCTTAGATTTTCACCAAAGAGCAGAGCAGCTAAAAGGCAGAGGAAAGCCTAATACAAGCAGATGGGACGGCACGAGAAAATTAGGTAATGTCTCTTTAAATCTACTTAAAAGCTCTCGGGAACCTCCTCACTCACACTGGCGACTCGTGGGAAGCCAATCAAAGTGTTAGACCTCGGTTCAGATGTGCTTTTTGCATTAAACATCAGATGCATGCACTTTGGTCTCGGGTATAGGACTTGTTCCCAAGAGACAGGACACTCCTCATCACCCAGCTTTTTTTTTTTAATATTAAATGTAACTACAGTGATGTAGGTGTTAATGAGTGCCTCTGAAGCCAGGATGAAAGAGCAGCAGATCACGACGATTCAGGTCAGAAGATTTTAAATAAAAGTGTCCAGGAATATACTGATAAGGAGATGAAACATAGAGTTAATTAAACAGCTTCAGGATAAAGCTATAAGGTTGGCTAAAAATAGTCCTCTTTGAGCTTTTTTTGTAAAATGTTTGATGTGAAATGTTTTTAAAGATTACGTTTTAGCCACCTCTTTGTCCTTCTCTCTGCGAGATTTCACTGTTAAGGCTTGAACAATAAAAGATGCACCATTTGCATTTTTCTTGGTTGCGTTTCCAAAAGTATTCAGTGCTTCTTATTGTCTACGTTTCTGTAGTGTAACGTCTACATTCACGTATGCACCACAAGCAAAAGTAAAACGCAGATAAAAAGTGACGATGCAAGACATGCTGTTTAACAAAGCAGAGGTAATTGCTTTTTTGCATCGAGCTAGAAGTTTTAGGTAAGTTTAGGTACTAGAAGTTAAAGGTAAGTTCCAAATTATAGTTTGATGTCATTATTGTTTTGAGGTGTCAAAGTAGTCTGCTAAATCTACTTTTTTAAGCTTTTAACCATGTTATAATGTCGTTTGCATCTCAAAAACATACCTGGAGTAGTATTTCATTTCATTTATGCTTGTTTGAGTAATCCTGTTTAGGCCTGCACAATATATCGCAAAATTATTGTTATCGCAATATCCGTATTGCAAGAATTTAAATATATCGCAATAACGCTGTGGTCTTCCATCTGACAGAGATTTACACTGAAGAATCATTTTCCACCAGAGCCTTAAAAGAACATGTGTTGTGACTAAATAAAAATGTTTTAGTGGTAATTTAATGAATTTAGTCACAGCTTAGCCTTGTTTTATTCCTGGTTTAGTCTGTGTTAAGTTTTGATTTTGTCGCTGTTTTGACTTGTAAATACAGGAACTTACATTTTTGTGAAATGTAGTGAATTTAACTTACTATGTTCGAAAAGTAGGCTCTATTTTCAAATATCGCAATAATATCGTTATTGCAATTTTCAACATAGTTATCGAATATTGCATGTTTTCTCCATATCATGTTTGCTTAGCCCATCATCTTCTAACAGTCTTGAATCGCTCGGTCCAGGAAGTTCTTCTGCGCGTTTCTAAAGCCCACACATTGTCCCCAGACTCGTTTTGATAATTTCAGCGCTTAAATTGCCGTTACTAGGAAGAGGTCAGCTCATTAATCAATCTGTTAGACTCATGTTGTTAATGGCCGTGCTAAATAGCCATTTTGTGCTCTGCCAGCAGCACTCTCTAACAGCTCCTCAAAAGACGTTTTCCATACATTATTTTAGGTTAATGTGAAATACTAATGCAAAGGTGTCCAAAACTATTTCAGCCAGAAAACAAGCACATTATAGGACCTTTAGTAAAATAAAAGCAGAAAAGTGGCTATACTGGAAACACTATCAGTAACACATTCTCTGTAACAGCACCCGGGACGGCAGCAGTAAAATCGCATAATTCATCTTTACCACTATTGATAAAAAGGGCTTTTATTGTGAAACTATTGCATTTGCCATTTCGGTGTTCTTTATGCAGCACCTCTCTAATGCCCCCTCTATGATTATTATTTCCACAGTCGGTATTGTTTGTCGTAGCAGGAGTCCATCTGTCCGAAGCGCTCAAAAAAACACCTGCACCGTGTTATTATTGTCCAGAACAACTCTAAATGTCTGACAAATAGAGACGCAGTGGATTTTCAGACACTGTGATTACAGGTTTCTCATTTGGAGGAGGGAAGTTTTTTTTTTAATTGGTCACGACTCGAGTTATTAGTATTTTTTGAACAAGCCACTCAAACATTTAAGTGCCATTTCAAACTGTGATATTTTAATTTACTATAAGGAATAATTAACAGATAATGTCAGGATAATTATGTGTCATTATAGTAATTTTAAGTGTTTTTTCGTACAGTTGATTTTTCCAGATTACATTAATTATAGAGTTTATTTAAAGTATTTTATATTAATTAAGGATGCAAAAAGTGTTATTTTAAAACAAGCTCTGATTATCTGTTTTTTTCTTTTATTGTTGAGAGATGCGAGTCGATGATGCAGAGGTGGAAAAAAGTAATTAAAAAGACATTTTACTTTTACTTTAAATTTTTGCTTGAAGTAAACTTTACTTTGGGCCATTGCTCAGCACGGTTACTCACACACACAACAGGCAGCCTCTTCACATACGCAGTTATAAAGAGAATAAACACCATATTCAAACTAGTTGCACATTTGATTAATTTTCTTTAATTTATAGATTAAATGATTATTGATTAACCATTAACCACTGCCTTGAAAAACAGCTCTTTATTAAATTCAAAGTCATGAACCATAATAAAATGTGGCTTTTTTTTTAACCAAAGACAAAACAATTGCTTAATTTTTACTGAAAACCCACCTGTTCTCACTGGCGTTTGGCTCCATTTTGAGCAGGATTGGATTTATCTGCTTTTACCTTTTACTTTTTACTATTATTTAACTTATTTCATTGTTTCTGGTGTTGGTTTTATTTGTATTTTATCTTGTAAAGCACTTTGGTAGACTGAGGTTGTTTTTTAAATGTGCTATATAAATAAACTTTGAATTGAATTGAAATTAAAAAATGTTTAATTTGACCTAACCCTCCAATGGCACTGTACCTTTACTCTACTGTTCATCATAACCATTCAACACTGAACTGCCTGACTAACACCAATATAGGCTACTGGAATAGCCTACTTTTTTTTCCCAGCATATTTATATTTTATAAATGGCTCTCGTAAATGGTCTTGTAAATTCATATGGTCATATATAAACATAACCTACTGAATAAATAGCTAAGTTAAACTAATTTAGCTCCTACATCTTCAGCTGCTGCTGGTTAACTTGGTTAATGCTGAAATGGTTAACAGTGAGGAGTTGTTGGGTGTTGTGTTGTCTCCAAATCTCCATTGTTATACTGCAGGCTGCATGTGTCTGCTGCTGAGATATTTCCTAATGTTTATCTTTATTTATTCACACAAATGACAGGAACCTGCTCAGAGCAGCAGCCCCTGCCATCGCACCACGGAGCGGCCGTGTCTCTGCTCCTGACTCTGTCCTGACTCTGCTCCTGTCTCTGCTCCTGACTCTGTCCTGACTCTGCTCCTGACTCTGTCCTGACTCTGTCCTGACTCTGCTCCTGACTCTGTCCTGACTCTGTCCTGACTCTGCTCCTGTCTATGTCCTGACTCTGCTCCTGACTCTGTCCTGACTCTGTCCTGACTCTGTCCTGACTCTGTCCTGACTCTGCTCCTGACTCTGTCCTGACTCTGTCCTGACTCTGCTCCTGACTCTGCTCCTGTCTCTGCTCCTGTCTCTGCTCCTGACTCTGCTCCTGACTCTGCTCCTGTCTCTGCTCCTGACTCTGTCCTGACTCTGCTCCTGTCTCTGCTCCTGACTCTGCTCCTGTCTCTGCTCCTGACTCTGTCCTGACTCTGCTTCTGACTCTGTCCTGACTCTGCTCCTGACTCTGCTCCTGACTCTGCTCCTGTCTCTGCTCCTGTCTCTGCTCCTGACTCTGCTCCTGACTCTGCTCCTGTCTCTGCTCCTGACTCTGCTCCTGTCTCTGCTCCTGTCTCTGCTCCTGACTCTGCTCCTGTCTCTGCTCCTGACTCTGCTCCTGTCTCTGCTCCTGTCTCTACTCCGGTCTCTGCTCCTGTCTCTGTCCCGGACTCTGCTTCTGACTCTGCTCCTGACTCTGCTCCTGTCTCTGCTCCTGACTCTGCTCCTGTCTCTGCTCCTGACTCTGCTCCTGACTCTGTCCTGACTCTGCTCCTGACTCTGCTCCTGACTCTGCTCCTGACTCTGTCCTGACTCTGCTCCTGTCTCTGCTCCTGACTCTGCTCCTGTCTCTGCTCCTGACTCTGCTCCTGACTCTGTCCTGACTGTGCTCCTGTCTCTGCTCCTGACTCTGCTCCTGTCTCTGCTCCTGTCTCTGCTCCTGACTCTGCTCCTGACTCTGCTCCTGACTCTGCTCCTGTCTCTGCTCCTGACTCTGCTCCTGACTCTGCTCCTGTCTCTGCTCCTGACTCTGCTCCTGACTCTGCTCCTGTCTCTGCTCCTGTCTCTGCTCCTGACTCTGTCCTGACTCTGCTCCTGACTCTGCTCCTGACTTTGCTCCCGACTCTGTCCTGACTCTGTCCTGACTCTGCTCCTGTCTCTGCTCCTGACTCTGGTCCTGACTCTGCTCCTGTCTCTGCTCCTGACTCTGCTCCTGTCTCTGCTCCTGTCTCTGCTGCTGACTCTGCTCCTGTCTCTGCTCCTGTCTCTACTCCGGTCTCTGCTCCTGACTCTGTTCCTGACTCTGTCCCGGACTCTGCTTCTGACTCTGCTCCTGTCTCTGCTCCTGTCTCTGCTCCTGACTCTGCTCCTGTCTCTGCTCCTGACTCTGCTCCTGTCTCTGCTCCTGACTCTGCTCCTGTCTCTGCTCCTGTCTCTGCTCCTGACTCTGCTCCTGACTCTGCTCCTGTCTCTGCTCCTGTCTCTGCTCCTGACTCTGCTCCTGTCTCTGCTCCTGTCTCTGCTCCTGTCTCTGCTCCTGTCTCTACTCCGGTCTCTGCTCCTGACTCTGCTCCTGTCTCTGCTCCTGACTCTGCTCCTGTCTCTGCTCCTGTCTCTGCTCCTGACTCTGCTCCTGACTCTGCTCCTGTCTCTGCTCCTGTCTCTGCTCCTGACTCTCCTCCTGACTCTGCTCCTGTCTCTGCTCGCGGCTCTGATCATTGTGACTGGGCCTTTTTTAAAGCTATGCTGTTTTACCAAGCTAATGACGGGACCGCTAATGTTTATGGGTTCTCTTAACGCTCTCGTTAGCGTCCAAACCAACCTCGCGATCGCATTTTGTCACATCTCAGCCTCCTGCCCGCTTTTAGTTTCAAGCCCACCAAAATAGTTGTCGTTTTAGTGAGAAAGTTATTGAAAGTTTAGCATCAGATCCACCACACTGCACAGGGGTTAAACCATTCTCTTGCAGGAGATGGTGCGGCCCGCCCCGGTGATTGAACGATTTTGTGAGCCCTGCAGGTTGAATCAAGGACTGAACTGCGCCTAAACCAGGACTAAGCAGCGCTCTAAACTTCAAATCTAAACCCGACTAAAACTGGCTCTAAATTAAACTGGTGCTACTTCTGAGTACTATCAGAAGAGGTTTGCATAGCACCAGTCAGGGTTTCTGGTGTCTTAAAAAGTCTAAAAAACACTTTAAAGTATGAATTTGAGGCCTTAAAAAGTTTTAACTTTGCCAAGATCCGGTCTCTTGGGTCTTAAATACTTTTAAACAGGTCTTAAATATGTCACAGAGATGCAGCTACCTAAAATGCCTTAAATACTCAAAGGCGGCTCTCACTGTCACAAATGGTCTCAGCTTTTTCTACACAGCATGCTCACAAAATAGGTCTTTATTTTCTTGAACAAAAGTCTAATAAAAGTGTTAAATTAAACGAATTGAAGCCTGCAGAAGCCCTGACCTGCGGTACTCGTACGGCAGTTTATAACCACTGCTCTAGACTATACCCCATACTCTGCATGCATGAGTGGTCTTCTTGTTGAATTTAGACAGTTTTGAAGCACACAAGGTTTCAGGGTCATGGGTCTTCCGATGTCTTCCGATGTCTACTATACCCCGCACTCTGTATACTCTGTGTGAGCCGTCCACTTGTTGATATATAAACGGTGTTTTGAAGCTCGTGTGGGGGTTTTCTTGTTGAATTATTGCGAGCCGTTGCCGTGGAAACGCCGCGTCCAAGGCCGACTGCTTTTGTGCTGCCCACGTCTCTGTAAACATGGGCGCGCGCATGTGCGTGTGTGTGTGTGCAGCCATGCGTTTCCAATCCTGTGAGGACATGTGTGTTCTGTTTACTGCCACTTATGAGATCTATGTGTAAGATAAGTATAATTCAGTCTGTTCACTGTTCTTATGGAAGTGTTTTAATCAAATTTAGTCAAGTGCATAACCTAGACTTATGTATGCTTTCTTTTCACATTGATGCAAAGTGGTATGCTGTATATTTAAAAGAGCTATATTATGCAAAAACATACCTGAAGTTGTGAAGTCATTCATGCCTGTTTGACAAAGCCTGTGTTCTCTGGCATGGCCTTTCTGAAGCATTAAAACGCTCAGTTCCTCGAACCTCTGCCTGTCCCACAAACCCCTCCCCACTCCAGGAAGCACTGACCAATCAACAAGCCCTCTACATCCAGTCTGCTCTCATTCATTTATCTAAAATGGTTTACTTTTTTTTTTCATTCTGTAGTGAAATGACGTCATACACAAAATTTAAGGAAGTAGAAGGATTTTTTTTCCCTCTGTTTCTGTTCAAAAGAGTGTAACAAAGCTGCACTCTGCCGGTCTCTTTACCTGTTTCTTTATGGCAGCAGTGAAGTAATTATGTCATTATGAAGTCATTCTTGGAAACCCTTTTGTTTAGTCACGTTTGTAAAGGTTGTAGAATTAAATTTCTCATTTCAGTGCAGTTTTATTTATATAGCCCAGTATCACAACAGCAGTATACAAACAGTTAATTTGACATAAACACACAATTAGACATAACACACAATCAAACATAAACACAACCTACATTAAACCAAACAGACCCAGGACATCCCTGCCTTTATACCCCCCTTCTTGGAAATGAAAAACTCCTAAAACCCAACTGTGGGGGAAAAAAAGAAGAAGAAACCTTATGGAGACCATATTGAATGAGAGATCCTCTCCCAGGACGGACAGACAAAATGTTTCTAGGACTGTTAAATAAAGTCCATTAGCTCATCTATCGTCTCATAGTTCAGGTCTGTAAGGATGCAGCAGGTGGGCCTCATCCAGACAGGGGAGAGGGGGTGAGGTAGGGGCCTGGGAAGTCCATAGACTCTGAGGTCGAGGGCCCACAGGTCAGGACAAAAGCACAGATTGGGTCTTAAAATGTAAAATGGTAAAATGTGCTGCTGTTCTAGAGGTGACTAACACTGTTTTAAAAGACAAGCATTTAGGCAGACCGTTAAGTATTTCTCATCCTCTATCACAAAAAAACTTGGGGCAGCAGTAGAGGGTTGGTCACTTTATGCACTGCTATAAAACACAATCAAAATGCTAATGCTAACTATAGCATATAACTTCATTTATTCATCTTCTTCCATCTTATTCTTGTTAGGGGCTGTGGGTACTGGAGCCGATCCCAGTTACTATGGGCCTTAGATGGAGTACATCCTGCACAGTGGTCAGGTCACAGGGCTGACACACACAGACAGACAACCATTCACTGTCATATTCATTCAGTCAGTCAGTCTTTGGACGGTGGGAGGAAGCAGCAGTACCTGAAGAGATTTTCCTTAGTTTCCAAAAACCTAAAGTTCAAACTATGGCTCACACTACCTTGTCTGTTGATGTTTCTGTTGCAGGTAATCAAACCTCATTTAAAACTTTCCACATTTGGTTTTGCCTTAGTTGTTGAAGGCGTCTCTTGATCTCTCCCGTGGCCTGAGCCAGATGTTCGACTTGATGCAGAAATGAACAGAATCACAAACCTTGGCTTAAAAAGTATAGCAGCGGATTGAAACAGAATAAAAATGACTGGTGCGGCACTGGATCTGATGAATTTTACACCACTCAGAGGAGTTCATTCGAGGTGTGGAGGAGTTCCTGTGGATCGACTGTGGGTTGGTTCGACCTCCTGCTTAGCTGCAGGCTTACCTAATATCGAGAAAAAATAATGAACAAAACGAGAAAATCCACTTGAAATTGAATGTTCTATGAAGTTATTGTGATGGATCTTATAGCCGGCAGACTTCATTAACTGTCTTAGTTCCTGCAGTTCATTTGGTTCAACTCCCCACTCGGTAGAACCTGAAGTCTGTCTGGTTCAGTGCTTGTTCCGATCGCTGCTGAATTCAAATGAGCTACACAAGTTAAAGAACAGAGCTGTGGAGATGTGAGAGTGCACTGGCCTGGTAAAACAGAGGTGGATATCTGTCCAATTAGAGCCGACTAATTACCTCCTTAGACACGCACCATCGCAAACTGTTTCCACAAGAGCCAAACTCTAATAGAAACTAATGTGACCGGGCTGTTACTGCGTAGCTCAAGCAGCTCACAGCGTTCATGGCAATTTTACTTAAAAGTTAAAGTAGCCAGGCTGGCCAACCTCATTGTTTTCTTCTCTGTACAAAGAATTCTGTCTGATCTTTCTCAATCAAATAGACACAGATTAAACTAGATTAGGGGCGGCAGTAGCTCAGTAGGTAAAGTCGCTTCGTGTACACTTTCACATGGAGTTGCCTGTCTTCTTCCGATGATAACGCACAATCTAAGAAGGCTAGGCTATTCTCTTTAGTGTCCTCACAGGTGAACTTGATGTTCCGGTCCACAGCATTAATATTCTCTCTGAATGCCTCCATTTCCTGGATTTTGATCCAGTCAAGAGCTCTTCTCTCAACTTCCTCCATGTACAGATTAGCCACAGTGGGGGAGACTGGTGAATCCCATAGTAGGGCTGCACGATATGGAGAAAACATGCGATATTCGATAACTATGTTGAAAATCGCAATAACAATATTATTGCGATATTTGAAAATAGATTATATAAATTCACTACATTTCACAAAAATGTAAGTTCCTGTATTTACAAGTCAAAACGGCGACAAATCAAAACTTAACACAGACTAAATCAGGAATAAAACAAGGCTAAGCTGTGATTAAATTAATTAAATTACCACTAAAACTGGACTTTTTAAACATTTTTATTTAGTCACAACACATGTTCTTTTAAGGCTCTGGTGGAAAATGATTCTTCAGTGTAAATCTCTGTCAGATGGAAGACCACAGCGTTATTGCGATATGTTTACATTGCTAATATTGCAATAACGATAAATTTGCGATATATTGTGCAGCCCTAGCCCATAGCAAAGCCGTGTCTCTGCTGTAGAAGTTCCCTCTGAACTGGAAATATGTGGTGTTGAGACATACCCCCAGTAGTTGGCAGATGTTGTCCAGTGTCAGGTTTGTCCTCTCCTGCAGCATTGAATTTTGAAGATTTTTTGTCACCGCTGTTACTGCCTCTGTGGTGGTAAGCACCTTCTGTTGTAACTAACCCTGCTGAAGACTGAAGACTTAAAGATCAACAGCAACACTTCAGAGTGCCTCAGTTTTCTTTTTCATTATTTATCGGTATGTGCCCGACTATCCTGAAGAGCCACCTGTCTTTTTTTTTTTTTTTTTGCTTTTTTTTGCCATGTTTGATGTTTGCAGCACTCTCCCTCCATTTGCTTTTGAATAATGTGACTAATTATAAAGCGACTTGTCTAGAAAAGCTCTCTATAAGACTAATGCATTATTATTATGATTATTAAACTCACTTATCATTATTAAACTTATTAACATTATTAAACTCACTGAGAGAGAGTTATATTGCTTATCCCATTAGGTTACAGGTGATGAACTTGTGCTTATACAGTTAACGTTATATAAAGATTATCTAGACTCCTCTTCTCTTCTTCTTCGGGTGGTTTTAATATTTTTGGCTGATCAGTGTGTCATGTAACGCTGCTGTATGTAATGTGTGCTTGATGACCCATATACGACTGCGCAGTCCTTCTCATCTTTTATGTTGTTACATATTCATGCCATGTTGTATAACCATGTAGAGCACCCATAATTCATACAAGAGCAGACCAAGTTGTACATAAGAATGATTATTCTTATTATGCTGTAGTTGTTTAAACTGTTCAATTAATTTATTAAGTCTAACTATGGGCCTTATACCCTGGACAGTGAGCATATTGTACACTGACAGACAACCATTCACTCTCACATTCATTCATTATGCTCAATTTAGAAGCAGTGCAACCTAGAAAGAACATACAGTAACATGGGGAGGACATGCAAACTCCACTAAAAGCTGTATTTTGAATAGTTTTAGTAAAAAAGGTAAAATAACAAAACTTGAGTGTCCAAATACTTATGGACCTAACTGTATGACCCACAACTGATATTCTTTGACCAATTAGCAACCAGCAATCTGTCTACGGCACATTTTAGTACTGGCTTGGCTCGGTTGGAACCTCGGCCGAGTAGGCACCAAAAAAGTACCTGGTATTGGTAACGCTTGCCTAATGGAAACCGAGGAGACTAAAACCAAGTAGTGCTGGTGGAAAAGGGGTGTCTGGGTTGAGGGAAGTCCGGGCATCTTTGCTCGGACTGCTGCCTCCGCGCCCCTGTCCTGGATAAGCAGAAGAAGAAGGATGGATAGGATGTATACTTTATGTTTAATCTTGTTTGCAATGGCTCTGTGACATTGCAACATACACTCAAGGAAAAAAGAAACGCACCACTGCTTTTTTACCACATTTTTGTTTGGTTACTTATTTTTGATGGAAATATTACATGTGCACATCAACCATATACCCGTCCCTGATATTCAGACCCAATTAATCAAAGCTTATGACAGTTTCAATAACAATAACATGACCAAACAATAATAATGCAGCAGTTGTGACATGTGGTCGACCAGCTCTGGATTGGAGGATCCAGTGGTGTGGAAACGCTCAGCGAGGCGTACAACAGTAGAGTGATGGACTCCAAACACCTGGCTACAGCCGTGTGCTCCTTCAGCTTGAAGCAGGCCAATGGCTGCCAATCTCTCTCTGGTTGCAGTAGTCGTGGCATTGCGAACAAATGTGCTTTTTTTTCCATTTTGGTGTCTTTTTATAGGGAATGGTTGTGCACAATTGAGGACAGGTCCAATTCATCTCTGAGTTTTACTCATGACCCAGACAAAGGTGATTAATACAAAAATACAGTTGTTATTGCTCATCAAAATCAATCAACCGGAACCAGGAAAACAGTCATTTCATTTTGACTCAGAATAGTACTAAACTCATTGTAGTCTGTCATTTTTCACTGGCTGTAATATTTTTTGACAAATTGAGAAAATGAAAGTGTAGCGTTTCTTTTTTCCTTGAGTGTACTTTCGCTCACCTCCTCTTTACACACAGTGTGGTCATAATGTTCTGGCTGATCAGTGTATCATGTTAAACAGTTGTGTGTAATGTATTCTCTATGACTCACAAAAGACCATTTCCCCGATCATCCTTTTACACTGTTACATATTCATGACGAGGAAACCATTGAGCGCGTGGCTGTATCAGGAAACTTTCAAAGCGTCCCTCGTGGGAACTGCCTCTGCTCTGATCGGTCTTAAACAAGGTCTTAAACCCGTCCCGTGTATCTTCTAATGGAGCTCCCGCGGGGTGCTTTCTCCTGTGAATCATAGCAAACTGACTCCCATCTTTACCATCTACGCATCGTCCTCGTCGGGACACGGGACACGGGAAGCTTCACTTCCCTCTGGGCACTGGAGCTGACAGTTACAACGCATTTGCAATTTATGAATCTGCTGCCGTTCGCATCAAGCACACACAACGCACACCGTAAAAAGCCTGTCTAAATAAACACGGTGTCACCCCTGGGACCGAAGCTGTATGGCCGCGTTTGATGAAAAGTGTTTTCCAGTATGGCATGAAAGGAAATGTGCTTCATGTCTCGGAGCTCTTTTGAGGAAATAAGGAGAGGTCTCACTTGTTGCAAAATACAACATCTATCATGTCTCTCAAACGGTTGAACGATGAGGTTTTCTGACTTTTTCTTGACACTTTCTAGTGTTTAATCGGCTAACTCTGTTTCACAGTCTCTTGATGATTTATACATATCCCAGAATGCATCAGCGACGCCCAATGGGAGTGTGTGAACTTATTATTTCATTTTTAGCATTACAAAACAAAACAAAAAAGACCTAGTTTCAGAAAATCTACACCAAGTTCTGGATGACTGTGTTGGCCTAGCTCAGTGGTACTCAAACTGTGGTGCGCAGACTTCCTCTAGTCTCATGTAATTTAGACCTGGCTTTGTCCTAGTTTTAGTCCTGATTCAGCCCTGTATTAATCCTGGTTTAATATTCGTTTAGCCCTGGTATAGACCTGGTTTAGTCCTTGTTAGGCCCTGGTATAGACCTGGATTAATCCTGGTTTAGTCTTTGTTTAGCCCTGGTATAGACCTGGATTAATCCTGGTTTAGTCCTTATTTAGCCCTGGTATAGACCTGGATTAATCCTGGTTTAGTCCTTGTTTAGCCCTGGTATAGACCTGGATTAGTCCTGGTTTAGTCCTTGTTTAGCCCTGGTATAGACCTGGATTAATCCTGGTTTAGTCCTTGTTTAGCCCTAGTATAGACCTGGATTAATCCTGGTTTAGTCCTTGTTTAGCCCTGGTATAGACCTGGATTAGTCCTGGTTTAGTCCTTGTTTAGCCCTGGTATAGACCTGGATTAGTCCTGGTTTAGTCCTTGTTTAGCCCTGGTATAGACCTGGATTAATCCTGGTTTAGTCCTTGTTTAGCCCTAGTATAGACCTGGATTAATCCTGGTTTAGTCTTTGTTTAGCCCTGGTATAGACCTGGATTAATCCTGGTTTAGTCCTTGTTTAGCCCTGGTATAGACCTGGATTAATCCTGGTTTAGTCTTTGCTTAGCCCTGGATTTGTCCTGGTTTAGTCTTTGTTTAGCCCTGGATTAATCCTGGTTTAGTCTTTGCTTAGCCCTGGATTAGTCCTGGTTTAGTCCTTGTTTAACCCTGGTATAGACCTGGATTAATACTGGTTTAGTCCTTGTTTAGCCCTGGTATAGACCTGGATTAATCCTAGTTTAGTCTTTGCTTAGCCCTGGATTAGTCCTGGTTTAGTCTTTGTTTAGCCCTGGTATAGACCTGGATTAGTCCTGGTTTAGTCCTTGTTTAGCCCTAGTATAGACCTGGATTAATCCTGGTTTAGTCTTTGTTTAGCCCTGGTATAGACCTGGATTAATCCTGGTTTCCTGGTTTAGTCTTTGCTTAGCCCTGGATTTGTCCTGGTTTAGTCTTTGTTTAGCCCTGGATTAATCCTGGTTTAGTCTTTGCTTAGCCCTGGATTAGTCCTGGTTTAGTCCTTGTTTAACCCTGGTATAGACCTGGATTAATACTGGTTTAGTCCTTGTTTAGCCCTGGTATAGACCTGGATTAATCCTGGTTTAGTCTTTGCTTAGCCCTGGATTTGTCCTGGTTTAGTCTTTGTTTAGCCCTGGATTAATCCTGGTTTAGTCTTTGCTTAGCCCTGGATTAGTCCTGGTTTAGTCCTTGTTTAACCCTGGTATAGACCTGGATTAATACTGGTTTAGTCCTTGCTTAGCCCTGGATTAGTCCTGGTTTAGTCCTTGTTTAGCCCTGGTATAGACCTGGATTAATCCTGGTTTAGTTCTTGTTTAGCCCTGGTATGGACCTGGATTAATCCTGGTTTAGTCTTTGTTTAGCCCTGGTATAGACCTGGATTAGTCCTGGTTTAGTTCTTGCTTAGCCCTGGTATGGACCTGGATTAGTCCTGGTTTAGTCCTTGCTCTGTCCCTATTCTTCCTGTCTTAAATAGGCACAGATTAAACTAGATTTGGTGCAGCAATAGCTCAGTAGGTAGAGCAGTTTGTCCCCTAACCCTAAGGTTGATGGATTGATTCCAGCTACCAGCATTGACTACTGTCATTGTGTCCTTGGGCAAGACACTTCACTTCATGATTATGTGATTGGTGACAGAATAACAGCCACACTCACGTCAGTCTGCCCCAGGACAGCTGTGGGTAATTCCTGTTTTATCCTTTGGTTTAGATCTGGGTTCGCCCAGATTTAGATCCCTTTTTGTCCATTAAAGAGAAATGAAAAATCAGAAAAAAGTCATATCCTAAATAACAGTGGTGATCTGACCTTTTTTACAAATACCCACAGTTGCAAGTTGTCTATTGAGAAATTTGAGGCAGTAGCTAAAATGTATCTGCAGTGTCAACAAAAAGTGTCAAGAAGTGATAGTGCCAGAGGAGCAACTTGGCACATGACCAATGGCGTTATGCTTGAGGCAGAAACATTATTTATCTTATCCTTACCTTGGGAAACACCGAACATTCATCAGGAACTTGTGAAATTTGCACCACACTTCCATCAAATCACAAACCAAGACCATTAAATAAACTAAAGCTGGCTCCGGTTGTGAGACATCTTTTGGGGGAGGAAGTGCATGGTTCAGCCCCCTTTGACAGAAACATCAGAGTGGCGGTTTGAACTGATATATGACAGAAAACAGATGGTCTGAGGAGAGAAAGTTTTTACTCCAGACATTTTAGGGGAGAAAAAAAAAGACGTTGAAGCTGCTGCCAAAACTCCCAGGTCTCTACAGGGAGCCACTGATACCTGATCTGAGCCAGGTGCTGCGGGATCTCTGTACTACAGGGGATTACCGAACTTTTAGGAAAACTTTCTCCGTGCAGTCAGAAGAAACACAGTATTGAGTTTGTAATGTATGAGAATAAATATTGGTTGCATAAATGTTTAAGTCAGTGTGGTTTGGTGGTTTTTGATTGGGTACACATCAAGAAGTTTGTGGTTCTACAAGGTTAGTGGTTCAAACCCTGCTTCCCCCGATTCATATTGCCGTTGTGTTCTTGGGCAAGTCACTCCACTCACCTTTGTGGTGTGTGTTTGAGGATAAATGAGTGAATGATTCTTTGATTTAAAGCAATGATTTCCAACCTTTTGTGTACCCCAAGACCAGGCTTCGTCCTGGTTTGGACTTAGCATAGTTCTGGTTTGGACCTGGTTTTAGTGCATGGTTTTGACCTGGTTTAGTCTTAGTTTAGCCCTGGTTTAGGCCTAGTGTATTTCTGGTTTAGACCTGGTTTTATATCTGGTTTAGTTCTGGTTTAGTCTTAGTTTAGCTCTGGTTTGACCTGGTTTTAGACATTCTTGGTTTAGTTCTAGGTTTATCCATGTTTTTTCTTGGTTTAGTTCTAGTTTTATCCATGTTTTTTCTTGGTTTATTTCTGGTTTTATCCATGTTTTTTCCTGGTCTAGTTCTGGTTTTAGACCCATGCTTTCCTGGTTTAGTTCTGGTTTTATCCATGTTATTTCTTGGTTTATTTCTGGTTTTATCCATGTTTTTTCCTGGTTTAGTTCTGGTTTTAGACCCATGCTTTCCTGGTCTAGTTCTGGTTTTAGACCCATGCTTTCCTGGTTTAGTTCTGGTTTTAGACCTGATTTACTCCTGTTTTAGTTCAGGTTCAGTCCCTTTTTTGTCCTTCTTTAGCATTGCATTTTTCTTTTAATCCCTCTTTTATCCCTCAGCATAGTCCTTGGTTTGTCCAGATTTAGGTCAATTTTAGTCTTTGACAGCCAGATATTTTCTGAAAAGGTTCTGTATAAATAATAAAATAACTCCATGTATCCCCTGCAATGTGCTGGCGTACCCCTAGGAGTCCCTTTACCCCTGGTTGGGAAACACTTATCTAAAACATTTGTGTGTGTATTGAGGTAGAAAATAAGCAATTTAAGCCATATACTGCTCCTTTTCTCTTCTGGGTTGGCCACAGAAAATGATCTGCCTCCTAGTATACAGTGATTTGCATTTTGATTTGGTTTTATGGCTTGGGACCAGCTCAAAGAGTACACTGGCTGGATTTTCCTGTTGCTACATACACCGAAAACGTTCATATGTTATTAGCAGCACTATATAATTTAGCTTTTTGTAGGCAATGCAAGTTTAATCCACAGTTAAACCTCTTTCAGGTCTCTTACAGTTGCCAGTATTTCTCTCTGTCTCTCTGTAACCCTCTTGTATAATACCTGCTGCTGTTCCCCTCCTGGCTCTAAATAATCTATAGCCCTGTGTCACTTCTGCAGCTAAAGAGGTCGAGTGTCTGCGGGTTTTGGTCTGAAACTGGGCCGGATCACTACAGAGGCACAAAAGAGGCCAAACGCAACTTAGATCAAAACTGACTCAAGACCTGGGAGAAGTGATTTATCGTTTTATTAATAAACTCAGGCAGGAGACGTGTTGTACTCTTTCTGCTTAATATTTTCAGGGCCTTTCTTCTTTAATCATTAGTTTTCCACAGTTAATTAAATCCCTGTGTGTTCTATTTGCTCTATCTTGTAATGGTTTGTTTGGAAACTTCAGGGTAGAGGAATATTAATTAGAAAGAACAGAAGCTTATCATATTAGGAGTAGAATATAATTAAAAAAAACATGCATTAAAGGTATACCACATTTACATCTTTGTTTTCAATTTTGGTAGACATACTGTAAAAATTGATGGCACAGTGGCAAAGTGGTAAGCTCTTTCACCTCACAGCAAGAAGGTTTGATTCCCAGACTGCCTAAAACTGCAGGCTAATCCTCCAGCTACAGCTACTCCTGACCAAGATCCTGGCTCAAGATCTGGAGAAGGTTCCCCTGGCGCTGCACTGTGGTCGCCCCCTTCCCCTGACAGGTCGCCCCACTGAAGGATGGGTCAAATGTAGAGAGCAAATTTCCCTACATGGACAATAAACCTTACCTTACATCAGTGGTTCCCAACCCTTTTGGTCGTGTGTATGCCCAGGACCGTAATCCTGGTTTAGTTCTGGTTTGGACCTGGCTTAGTCCTGGTTTAGACCTGGTTTAGACATTTTATTTTCCTGGTTTAGTTCTGGTTTTAAACCTGGTTTAATAATTCAAAAACAGGGAGCTACTGGTATCTACAAAAGCAATGGTGCTCATGGAAAGGGTCACAGTTCATAAAGAAAACAACAAGATCCAGGCGCTCACTTGTTGAATAAAATATAAAAAGTCTTTATTTTATGAGGGCTGGAGTACAGAAACTGGTTTATTTATTGCTGACTTCTGGTTTTAGTTCAGTTTATTCCCTTAGTTTTGCATTTTTCTGTTAATCCCTGTTTTATCCCACAGAATAGTCCTGGGTTAGTTCAGATTTAGGATAAATGATCAAAAAACTCCACGTATCCCCTGCAATGTGCTCGCGTACCTCTAGGGGTCTCCGTACTTCTTGTTGGGAAACACTGCTTTACATCATGTTATAAAAAGGAGGAGGAGGTTTCCATATGTCAGTAAGAATGCTAGCATCCAATAGCATTCAGTTGCCTTCAGCTTTACTATTGAATATTTTTGTCTGATTGTTTTCTTATATATTCATGTATTTTTCATAGTGCATCTATAACAAGATACTAAGGAGTCGTTTACACACCACCACCAAGTTTTGCTGAAAAAGACTTCTGTTGCTGATTGGCCTTTCATCTACACAACACCGATGATTTCATCTTTAGAAAACAATCAAGGTTTTCATCCCACAGCAGGAGACGCTGCCGTAACGACTGTTTGACCACAGGATGTAAAAGTAAAAGACGTTCACACACTAACCCGAAGGTTGGCGGTCCGAACCCCGCTTCCGACATTGTGTCATTGGGCAAGACACTTCACCCACCTTGCCTGTATGAATGTGTCACTATGACTGCGTTTGGTGGTGGTCGGAGAGGCTGTAGGCTCAGATTGGCAGCCACACCTCCGTCAGTCTGTCCCAGTTACTCGCCACCACCGAGTGTGACTGAGGAGCATAGCATATATTACATTAGCCGAGAATTTTCCGTCATTTACCGATTATTTTTAGCTGTGAGAGAAAATTCTGAAGGCCGCCCCTCATTTTGACGGAATAAAATGAAGGACGGTGGAGTTGCAATTCCCAGTTCTGTCCAGGAGATGGCAACAGAGCGAGTTAATTAAATAACTTCTATACTTCTTGGTCTGGACTTATGCGTGTGCGGGTGACAGGCTGAATCACGCTAAAAGTAAAACACCAAAAATGCCTAAAACACGATCTGGAAATAGGCACAAAGCAGTGATGCAGTGAGTTTTAAGGTTCCAATAAACATACGCCCTTCTTCTTTTGCTTTAGCTTCTTTATAGTGACTGCCGTAGAGCGCACAATCTTCTCCCTGTACAAGCTCCTGGCTCTCATCCTGTGACCCTCAGCGCATTAGCTGTAGCTTCAATACACATTTAAGTAAAAGAACAAACCGCCGTGGCTTATGTCTCTTGTGCTCATGGGGAGACTAGAGGGAAATAAAGCGGCACATCCAGAGCGCGTCATGTAAGGTCCTCTCCATGTAACCAAAGTCAGATATGGAGAAACCTCAACAGTTTTACTGAGTCCTGGCCATAAGCAGGAGTTCCACCCACATTTGCAAAAACACACACCAATGGCTCTGTGCCTTATGGGAATTTAACGGGGAACATCTAAAGGTAGGCCACGCACAGTGCATACAGCCGTACAGTAAAGCTGCTGGTCTGAGGCAGTGTACCCTGCAGCTCAGTGAGCAGAGGAAAAAGTGTGTAAAGTTTGTATCTTGGCGTTTTCAAGGCTCACTAGGCTGCATCGGGGGCAGAGCTGCGTTGTTCTGCTGCTGCTAAGTAACTGAATGTAGAGCACAAGCATCCAATCTGTATTTTAGACGATTCAGGACACATTCATTAATTAAAAGAACAGTAAATGAGTAAAAGTATTGTTTTGGCATATGTATATTTAGCATTCTTATAATAAAATTGCTTTGCGGTCATTGTAAGCCTATATTAATAATAACTTGGACGTATACAATGATGGACAAAAATAGCTCACGACAGAATTTTTTCGACCCTGTCCATCAAAATGACAGACAGTAATTATCACTAGCATAACCTCTGCTGAGGAGTGAATGAATAATGCACCAAATTGTAAAGCGAGTGTCTAGAAAAGTGCTGTATAAGACATGCATGGCATTATTATTATTATTAAACAGCCCCTCATATAGGTTTTGCAAAAAGGACAAATACAACAAACATAGATTATCGTCACAAAGCATTCCAATGTCAGTATCACAATGTTTTTAGCCATGAGTAATTTGCAACACTTTTCCTTAAGGGGTTTTAACAGTTAATATTAACCAGTAAAAATGAACAGTGATTATAATAAACTGTCCAGAAAGCAATTAGCACCGAGACAATACATGACTCAATGACTAAAAATCCTTTCATCGGGCTTTCACACCTGGGTCTAGACCAAACTAAATACCTTTTATAAATCCATTCTGGGTGTAAACCGTGAGCCTCCTGTCAGACTGAGGTTATTGTTGTTTTGAACCAGTGTCCGTTTCCCTCATGTCCGCTGGGCCAAGCATCGATCCACTCAGTTAATTGTTCTTGTTATCAGATGCTCCTGAACACACCTGGAGGACACTTCACTGCCCTTGGAGATAACGTAAAGATCAAAATAAACCTTATATCTGCTGTCAGTGATGGGACTGGGAGCTGTGTCAAAAACAGGCCCAAGGTTGGAGATGACCGTCCAACGTTTGCATGTGTTTTGGAGATATTTTTATCGTTCAAATGCTATGCATATTTGAATTTAACAATTTCCTTATGCCTCCCACAACTCCATACAATAACACTGTATATATGAAACAAACCAGGCCTTTCTGTTTAACCCATTTAGTCGACATTTGTGCCGACTAAATAATCCCTCTCTGTTCCTCCTCAATTAAACATAGAAGCTGTTCATTATTAATTAAAGTGCATTATTTACTGCATAATTCACAGCACACATGGTACAATCATGTGTTGAATTTTTTATTAGCATGTCCCGATGTGCGGCTCCTCTCGCTGCAGTTGGCTGCGTTCCCGTCAGCCTACGTCCTTCACAGCACCGCATGTTGTTCTCGGCGAGTGGTTGCGTTTAAGTCAAGCTATAGGAAGGAGCAATGACTGTGTATTTTATTTGGCAGTAAGTTATTATGACTTTTGAATGGGTCAGAGTAATAGGAACCGATATTAAGTGTTTATCAAGCATTGGGCCATAAAAATGTATCTTCTTTCACCACAGCAAATCATCTGCCTCCTCTTGTGCAGTGATTTGTATTTTTATTTGGCATGTTTTACACTGGATGCCCTTCCTGACACAACCAACATGAGCACACTGGCTTGTGACTCCTTGTGGCTGGATTACCGTATTTTCTGGACTATAAGTCGCACTTTTTTGTCTGGCTAGGGGTGCGACGTATACTCAGGTGCGACTTATATATTAAAATATTTCAGGTGTTGGTTAGAGGGCGCTCTAGGCTTGTGTACCAGCATCTGCTGCACCTGTACCACTGACAATTTAAAATGTAAACATTACCACTAACAACTTAGGCTATAAAGACAACTGAGAAAGAGCGGAATAATTGGAAATGGAACTGATGCTGAGTCTGACGACAGCCACGCAGCGGAGGAAGCGGCGCTTCGTCTACCTCCGGAGTTGGCGGAGTTGTTCAGAAGCGACACTGAGGATGAAGAATTTAAAGGATTTAGTGATTAGGAGTGAGATGGTGAGTTTGGTGAACTTGTTATATTATGTTCTTTATGCTATAGTGTCATAACACGGCTCACGGCTATAACAAGAACAACGCCAAGCAGCAAATCAGGCCAATGATGAATATTTATTTACAGAAAAATTAGTGTGGAATAAAATAAAGCTAAACAAAAAGATAAGGCAAAGGCAAGGTGCTGCGGGCGCAGGTGTTGGCCTGGGAGCGGAGAGAGAGAGTGGCCGGCTGTAGGCGGGTCTTTTATACGCGCAGTGTGTCGGGCCCTTGACGCATGCACAGCCAGGTCCACCCAGGGCTTCCCCTGCACACAGGTACATGATTACAGAGCACGGCCACAACGAAGAAGGGGCCGTGACAATAGTTATGTGAATAACTGTTAATATATTACGTTAACATACGAGACACCTATTCAGTTCGTTGTTTATGCTTCATGTAGCTGAATAACCATCAATGTGTTACGTTAGCAAACCGCACACCTATTCAGCTGTTGTTCTCTATTCTATTATTACTATAACTTGCCTTTCAAGATGAAATGTCTGTTCTTGGTGTCGGATTTTGTAAAATAAATTTCCCCCCAAAAAATGCGAATTATATTCCAGTGTGACTTATATACATTTTTTTCTTCTTCATTATGCGTTTTTTGGCTAGTGCGACTTATACTCCAGAGCGACTTACAGTCCGCAAAATACGGTACTGTCCTGAAAATGTAGCCTAATGTAAATATTAACACTGTTTTACATCCACTAGCCTTAGAAATACATAGTTTGAGAGCGGTCAAGTAATTAGGCTATATTGTGCAAAATCTACTTTTTTTTAAGCTTTTTACCATGTTATAATGTTGTTCCTTCATCATAAACAGACCTGGAGTTGTGTTTTGTTTTATTCAAGTCTGTTTCAGTAATCCTGTATCCTCTGGTGCTGAGTTTCTGAGGCTTCAGAACGCTCGTTTCCACAAACCCCAGCCCACTCCAGGAAGCACTGGCCAGTCAACAGAGCCCTCTACATCCAGTCTGCTCTCATTCATTTATCCAAAAAACTGTGTACAGCTCTGTCACCACTGATTGACATTTTTGTAGTAAAATGGCATCATACAAAAAGTTTAAAGAAGTGAAGTCCCTTTTTATTCTTTAAAAACACTCCTCCCTCTTCACCTGTTTCTTTATGGCACCAGTAGAGTACTTCATAAAAACGTTCTCTTTTAGCCAAAATGTTTTTAAAGGTTGTAAAATGCTGTTCTAGACCAAGATTTGTTTAAAATGTGAATAAAAGCATAATATAGCTCTTTAATGTAGCTCACTTTGCAATCTATAAATAGCCAAAAGAAGTCACAAGCCAGTGTACTTTTTGTGCCAGTTCTTTTCTTTCCTACACTATGCACAACATATTGACTCAGATGATGACCCAGTCTAACCTACTGTGCATTTCCATATGTAATTTGAACCCATACTGTATTTCTAAACAAAATGGGCCTTGGTTGAGTTTACAATCAACATTTTGCAGCCATAACAAAGGCCACAAACCACAATTTCTGCATAAAAAGGATGATTCTGGCAAATAATAACATGTGTAGTGGGTAGAACACCTTCCTTTTTTAGGCAGCTGAAGGCTACAAAACCAGGTGGCTTGTTTAGTGCTTTGTTGATGAGCCACTAGTTCATCTCCAGTATCTCAGTGCAAAGATCCCTTACCTTATTTCACATTTTGTATGGGTTTAAATGAGCCTTTTCCCCCATCTTATAGCCTTGAGTGTGTATTGACGATGGCAGTATATATAGACCGACTACATAAAGGCTTTACTGTGAGTGGATGGATCTTGTGATGAATTCGAGTCATTTTCTCCCCAGGACAGACACTGTTACACCGGGGCCCCATGTCCTCTGAGTGTTTTCTCATCAGGCTGTCAGCGGGAAGCCCAGATTGATGGAGCTATTTTGTCATTGCATCTTCGCTTCGGGATGGCTATATATTTAAAAAATGAGGGATGTCTCCATATTGTTCTGGTTTGCAGAGGTGGAAAGTAACTAGATACTTGTCATTTGCTTTACTGTACAGAACTTTTTGCTTTTAGCTGAGTAAAAACTGACTTTGCTTTAGGTCAGTGTGTTAGTAGAAGTATTGTTCTCTCAGTGATAAGGTTTGATAGTAGAAGTGTAGTTGTAGTAGATGTTGTTTTGTACTTACTACTTAATACTTTAGGTCTGATGTTCTCCAACCGTCCAAAGGCATACCACACCTAGATCAGATTTTTTTTTCTACCAGTTCTTAAACGATACCTGATTTTTGATATCGGTACCTGAGCAATACTTTTTCAGATACCTATGTTGTGCTAATTCATCTTCTTCAGCAACTAAAATTGCTTGGAGTCCACAGAATTCACGTTGTACCCTGCTGGGGTCCAAACATAACATATATAAAAAAAAATAGTAAATAGGCTATGTTACAGTGTTATTTATGTATTTAATCTGGGCTCCCAAAACATGTACAATGCTTATTTCTGTCAGAGAAACATTTATTATTTCCACTTTAACAGCAGCTGATGTTTGAACTGTGTCAGACTCAGATCATATTGGAGAAAGATGGATTTATAAAGACTGCCACTGTCCTCCAGGTTACAGTGTTTGGATAACACTGTTTTAAATATATTTATTTTGAATGTGAACGATGCAGGGGAGTGCAGCAATAATACTGGATAAATGCGCATATTAGCAGCTAATTAATATGCACAAAAACTCAGTCCATTCACGCCTTGTTCGCGCTTTGTTCTCCTGTGTAAAGTGAGACCAGAAATTGTGACATCTTGACTTGACTTCTGCTAATTAAAGTCCATATTAATTCAGAGAACAGTGTTTATGGGCTGTAGCCTGATGAAGCTCACATATTAGATGCTAAAAACAAAAGCTAGAGAAGTAGCGCCAAGACAGATACACGTTTCCAAAACTCACCACAGACCTCGTCATGCAGATTCTTTTAATCTTGATATAAAAGGAACAGTCCATAGTCCTGGCTTGTTCTTGACTTCAGCTCAGTGTGAAGAGGCTCTAAAGTCAGGACATTGGTTTCATGAGCTCCACACTGACAGAGCTGTTCCGATACAAGCAGGCAGTGCTCTGTGCTCTCGCAGTGTAAATCTGCGCTGGAGTTCGTTTTTATTTTAGCAGTTTTCAGCTCTTTGTAGCTCATTTAAACCTGCCGCTGTCTCAGTCAGATCAGTGTACTCTGTAACTGTAGTAACCCACAAGGACCCCTCACGTCTTACTCGGGCTTGTTCAAAAACAAAATGCAGTAATATTTAGCTATTTTTAAAATATGTGAGCATTATAAAAATTGCTTTGGGGTCCGGATCAAAGCCTCTGGAGGTACAGAACCGGGCCGCGGTCTGCGAGTTGCCGTAGCCTGTTCTACAATCATAAAACACAGAATTATTGAATAAAAGAACAATTTTTGGAGCAAAATTCTTATCTGTAAGTTAAAACTAGTAGATGTATTGTTATTTATTTGATTCATGCATGCAAAGGAACATTAAACATCTCACTAGGTATAGAAAGTTTTTTTCTCGATACCAGTAGCATTGTAACTTTTTTTTCGATACTACAAAGGCATCGTTATACGGTACCCAGTCCTACAGTATCTTGGTATACTTTAAAGAGTCCCTAGTTAAGGCTTTATTCCATCCACTCGCACAGCTTGAAAAATTCTGTAAAAGAGACAAGGCAGAAACAGAGGAGAAGAAGCAATGGGTGGGGCGTGGACATGTGATTGAGAGCTGTCAATGTACGGACGTGCACACAGCAACAAGAGAGGACTGAGACAAGAGTGTAGGAGAGAGGAGGCAACTATGTGGTAACAGGGAAACAATGCTAGTCATAATGGTCTATTACAAACTAGGGAAGAATCAGAATCAGATGCAACCACATCACTCCGGTTCTGTCTTCTCTCCACTGGCTCCCAGTCAATTTAGTTTTTTGTTTTTAAAGGTCTTAATGATCTTGCTACTCCATATTTATGAGAGATTTTAACCATCCACCGCCCCAGCAGAGCCCTCCGGTCGTCTACTCAGATGGTTTTGGTGGTCCGCAGGTCCCGGTACAAACAGTGGGGTGATCGGTCATTTGCTGTTGCCGCTCCTAAACTCTGGAACACCCTGCTACTTTATCTGCATGTTATCACTGAGCTGTCTCTGTTTAAGTCCAGGTTAAAGACTCACTTGTTTAGCAGAGACACCTTTAGGTTTTAAGTCTTTGGTTCACTCTATTACTGTGTGCTGTGTCTTATTGTTTTATGCACTTTACAGTGTTTGATTAAACCTTTGTGATAGGGCTGCACAATATATTGCAGAATTATCGTTATCGCAATATCAGCAAACGCAATATCCGTATCGCAAGATGGAAGTGGTCTTCCATCTGACAGAGATTTACACTGAAGAATCATTTTCCACCAGAGCCTTAAAAGAACATGTGTTGTGACTAAATAAAAATGTTTAAAAAGTCCAGTTTTAGTGGTAATTTAATGAATTTAGTCACAGCTTAGCCTTGTTTTATTCCTGGTTTAGTCTGTGTTAAGTTTTGATTTTGTCGCTGTTTTGACTTGTAAATACAGGAACTTACATTTTTGTGAAATGTAGTGAATTTATCTTACTATGTTCAAAAAGTAGGCTCTATTTTCAAATATTGCAATAATATCGTTATCGCAATTTCCACAATAGTTATTGAATATCGCATGTTTTCTCCATATCGTGCAGCCCTACTTTGTGATAAGACTATACATGAATTGAGACTTGAATGGCAAGAAATCCTGTAAATCATAATTGTCTTGTATAGTCCCAACAGAAGCTCACACATGCATCTTTTAATGACAACAATTTCCCCATTTTGCCATTTTCACCCCAGGACGGCCACTCTTACACTGCTGTTCAAATGTTTCCTCATCAGGCTGTCAGCATTTAGGCAAGATTGATGGATCTATTAAGTGTTTCTATTTCTGCTCAGGACAACAGTCTGTCCAAATGCAGCGTGCCCCTCTCAATAGCAGCAGCAATAGAGGAAGCAGAAAACAAGTATTCGTCCTCCAAAAGTACACAGCGGACCAGATAAAGCCCTTTTAGTCGTTATGTCATTGATCCCTGAAGTTTTAAAGAGAAGTTGAATTTACTACTGTTCGGTCTGTCCCATTGATCACAGTATTGTCTGGTTGTATAACAGGAGAGTGGACTCCGCAGCAGTGACATTGAGGTGGAAGCTCATTCTCACCTTGGCCAATTTTAAAAGGGAGATGTGCTTAATGACTGTCAGGACAATGGAGACTGATGAGGCCCAGGTGCACTACGCGAGTTTGGTCTCTGTCCCGATGGCAGCCCTACAGCCTAACACCAGCATAGGCTATAGCTTTCCTGCTTTTATTTCTTTGTAAAGAAAAGTTAAAGTGGGCCAATCCACTTCTGCAAAATCCTATATTTAACTACTGGAGCTTTTGAAGAAAATGTACATTCTGTTATTTTCTAAAATATGCTTTCACTTGAAGAACTTTGAAGAGAAAAAGTTACAGAGCCACTAATGCCTCTTAACAGCTTTTTGGAATAATTTTGGACACCTTTGCATTAGTATTTCACGTTTTGTAACTTAAATAATGTATATGTAGGGGTTTATATGTAATGTATTATGTTCTTTTTGGGAGCTGTTACTTTGACTTTGCAGAGAGCGCTTGGATTAGGTGTCTGTTGCCCCCTGCTGGCCATGTAAGCACTGAAATGATCAGAACAAGTCAGTGTATGGGCTTTAGAAACGCGCATGTTTCATGGTGTCTACGTAGAGCCGTGAGACCGAGCGTTTTAAGCCCTTAGAAAGAGATGGCCTCGGCATACAGGATTACTCAAACATGTGAATGAAACAAAATACTACTCCAGGTATGTCTTTGAGGTGCAAACAACATTGCAACAAAACATGGTTAAAAGCTCAAAAAAGTAGATTTTAATAGTGGAACTTCATTGTATTTTTTGACTTTGGTGGAAAATATTAGTTGTAAAGTTTAATTTATACGAATGGCAAAGCTGAACCCATATTATGCAGGTGTTTGTTTGGTCAGTGCTGGAGTGGGAATTATCATCTATACATTTTAATAATAATAATGCATTAGTTTATAAAGCACTTTTCAAGGCACAAGTCGCTTTACAGTTTTTATTCCATCACTCACTCGCAAGCGTCTCCACCAACTGAGCTACTGCCGCTACTTTAGAAAAAAAGTTTAACATTGTCTATTTCTTTGTAAGCATTTAGGAGTGCGCAGTGGTAGTGGCTCCTGCCTTTCAGTTACAAGGTTGTGGGTTTGATCATCAGGCTGGTTGACTAATACCAGCGGGGTGTACCCTGCCTGAAGCCCATAGTTGCTGGGTTAGGCTTCAGCCCCCTGCTACCCCTAGTGATAATAAGTGGAATAAGATGGCTGAATGCATTTACTATTGAGGAGGACAGCACAACGAGGGTCATGCTACTCAGTTCTCTCTGTAATTTTTTTATTTATAATTGACACAAAATG
Organism: Bostrychus sinensis; assembly: GCA_020698575.1. Lineage (NCBI taxonomy): Eukaryota > Metazoa > Chordata > Actinopteri > Gobiiformes > Eleotridae > Bostrychus > Bostrychus sinensis. The sequence goes on from CM036251.1 coordinate 7,192,623, forward strand.
GCTGACCCTTGAGATGTTACTTTTACAGTTTATAGGTAAGCGCTATATGTTGCCTCAAGAGTGTTACCTAAATGCTAAATTGACATATTTACCGCTTCTCACATTTGGTGCTGGTTTAAACTTCCATCTTCCCATTGATTGTTGTGTGGACTGTAGCGAATACTCACCTCCAGCTTCCCCTGTTTACTCCTCTAACTCTGCCAAACTTTTTAACAAGCATCTTTAAACCCTCAGAGTTTAGACCGGCCCGAGCGAGTGGACGATTTCAGGCTATGTTTTTGCAGGTGAGCTGTCCAAGTTTCTGGTTGGATCGAAGTCTAAAAAGCGCCTAGCACCCATCTGGCTTGTGTACACTTGTCAAACAGCAGCTTTCACAGCAATTTTATCAATAAACCATGGATTTTGCCTCGAGTTTTGATACAAATGACAGAAGTGCCCATTCCTCCGCCTGTGTTCCCTCTAGACGCTGCTCCCCGCTGAGTTTGAACAGTCGCTGCTTCCTTCTTCGCCTTCTTCAAATAACCTACTTTGAGGCGAGACGTGCCGAGGCAAAGCGGCACATTTTCTAGAAAACAGTTGCTTCACTTGTGTCTATATTTAACACTGCTTTGGACTTCAGGAGATCTGAAAGGCTTTAAGGCAATCAGAAAAATGCTACAGTCTTCAAAAGCCAGACAGAAAATGTACAACTCCAACTCGACAGTGAAATGTGTATCTAGTGGAACATTGCGAAAAAGAAAGAGGTTTTTAGATGGGTTTAGAGTTAGAAAGAAGTGTTTAAAACGTGGATGTTCAAGTGCTTCTGTTTTTGAAAGCAGTTGCCCATATAAAATACTATTATATAACATTAAATTGATGTTTGAAAATGTTTGCAAAGAGGAGAAGAGCCTCGAGTTGTAGATGCTTTTGGTTTCCCATAGAGCTCCAATAGACCAATTGTCGGCATCTGTAGATCCAATATCAAATGCTCTAATTGCTCTTTAGTGCTGTATTTTTGACTTCTTAAAAACTGCCCCTTTAGTCATTCATTTACACTCACGCTGGTTTACATCAAGTACATTTAAAGAAACAGTTGGGGGCATCATTTTATGGAGTCACTTCTTTTCAGACAGCATCCTGGGATGGAAGTGAATGGATGAAGCACCAGCTAGTGAACATCTACCATAATTTGTTTTAGCCAATATGACACTGTTGTTGGAAGATTTTTGCAGTGTTAGTATTGCAGCATACGTTAAGTCAGTGATTCTGAAACGTTTCACACCAAGTACCACCTCAGAAAATATTTTGCTTTCCAAGGACCATCTTTAATGGATCAAAATTACAACATTACTGAATAAACGAGCACTATACCATTAATAAACCAGCTCTAAACCGGGACTATACCAGGACTATACCAGGACTAAACCAGGATTACACCAGTATTATACCAGCTCCAAACCAGCTCTAAACCAGGTATAAACCAGGTATAAACCAGGTATAAACCAGGGCTAAACCAGGTATAAACCAGGTATAAACCAGGGCTAAACCAGGTATAAACCAGGGCTAAACCAGGTATAAACCAGGTATAAACCAGGTATAAACCAGGGCTAAACCAGGTATAAACCAGGGCTAAACCAGGACTAAACCAGCTCTAAACCAGGACTATACCAGGACTAAACCAACTCTAAACCAGGACTATACCAGGACTAAACCAGGATTATACCAGTATTATACCAGCTCCAAACAGCTCTAAACCAGGTATAAACCAGGTATAAACCAGGGCTAAACCAGGTATAAACCAGGTATAAACCAGGGCTAAACCAGGTATAAACCAGGGCTAAACCAGGTATATACCAGGACTAAACCAGCTCTAAACCAGGACTATACCAGGACTAAACCAGCTCTAAACCAGGACTATACCAGGACTAAACCAACTCTAAACCAGGACTATACCAGGACTAAACCAACTCTAAACCAGGACTATACCAGGACTAAACCAGCTCTAAACCAGGACTATACCAGGACTAAACCAGCTCTAAACCAGGACTATACCAGTACTAAACCAACTCTAAACCATGACGATACAAGAACTAAACCAACTCTAAACCGGGACTATACCAGGACTAAACCAGCTCTAAACCAGGACTATACCAGGACTAAACCAACTCTAAACCATGACGATACAAGAACTAAACCAACTCTAAACCGGGACTATACCAGGACTAAACCAGCTCTAAACCAGGACTATACCAGGACTAAACCAACTCTAAACCAGGACTATACCAGGACTAAACCAGGATTATACCAGTATTATACCAGCTCCAAACAGCTCTAAACCAGGTATAAACCAGGTATAAACCAGGGCTAAACCAGGTATAAACCAGGTATAAACCAGGGCTAAACCAGGTATAAACCAGGGCTAAACCAGGTATATACCAGGACTAAACCAGCTCTAAACCAGGACTATACCAGGACTAAACCAGCTCTAAACCAGGACTATACCAGGACTAAACCAACTCTAAACCAGGACTATACCAGGACTAAACCAACTCTAAACCAGGACTATACCAGGACTAAACCAGCTCTAAACCAGGACTATACCAGGACTAAACCAGCTCTAAACCAGGACTATACCAGTACTAAACCAACTCTAAACCATGACGATACAAGAACTAAACCAACTCTAAACCAGGACTATACCAGGACTAAACCAGCTCTAAACCAGGACTATACCAGGACTAAACCAACTCTAAACCATGACGATACAAGAACTAAACCAACTCTAAACCGGGACTATACCAGGACTAAACCAGCTCTAAACCAGGACTATACCAGGACTAAACCAACTCTAAACCAGGACTATACCGGGACTAAACCAGCTCTAAACCAGGACTATACCAGGACTAAACCAGCTCTAAACCAGGACTATACCAGGATTAAACCAGCTCTAAACCAGGACTATACCAGTACTAAACCAACTCTAAACCAGGACTATACCAGGACTAAACCAACTCTAAACCAGGACTATACTAGGACTAAACCAGCTCTAAACCAGGACTATACCAGGACTAAACCAGATCAAAACTAGGACAATACCAGGACTAAACCAGCTCTAAACCAGGTCTAAACGATACCACCAGGTTTTAACCCAGGCTAAACCAGGCCTAAACCAGGACTATACCAGGACTTAACCCAGACTAAATTTGGACCAATCTAGGACTGCTATGAGTCTCTGAATTACTTGTACCACAGTTTGTGAACCTCTATGTTCAGTCTTTCGATGTTCGATGTTTCGATGATAATTAGTAAAAGGCTTGTTGTTGTCTGCAAACCTGCACACAGTTACTTTCTTTTTTCTGTTACCAGGCCTATCCAGTGCTAAAATACTTTGTCCATTCTTTGAACATATATTGACAATACATTTAAACATAGTGGAACCATTAGTTGCATTGTACAGTATTAAATTCTCAGTAATGTTTTAAAAAGCAAGGATATTAAATGCATGCATGTTTTTGCCAAGGCTTTTCTACACACTCTGTGCTTGTGTGTGTGTTGGTGGTAATGAGCTGCAGTATCCAGATATAAACTATAGGCTCATTGCAGTAAAGTGGTCTCCTTTGGTCTAAGTACAAGAGGAAACGCTGTGAGTGGCTCAGCTCCAAACAGGGTCCTATATCACTCCCATTAAAGAGCTTTCATGTCCAGGCATATGTTTTAGTTGCTGCTGCTGCTCTCGAACTCACACAGATAAATGCACTCTTAAAACTCTGCAGCACATTATGATATACAGCATTATCCTCAGAGGAGCTGTATGTGGACCATTATCACTTATGTTATTTTCAGTTGGAACAAGAGAGGTTTAGTTTTGTTTATCTAAAAATGGGAAACACAGACAGCTTTTTTTACTCTAAATAAACTGTTTTGGAGTCTGCATGATGGTTAAATGGAGTGAATGGAGCAACCCCAGGCCTTAATTTGAGCCGGATTCTGCCGGAACAAGATCTGGTAACTGCTTGGATCCGGTAACTTGGGCACAACTCAGAACAACAGTTGACACCATTTCACTCTTTTAAGCTCCTGAAGCTATGTTGAAGGTTGAATGTGTAAAGAGTTACACAAAAAAAATCATATTTTTTTTTACATACAAGCCATGTTACTTTCATTTGTGTTTCCCAACCAGGGGCATGGGGACCCCTAGGGGTACACGAGCACATTGCAGGGGGTACATGGAGTTATAAGATCATTTATATGTTTTATGTGTAGCTTTATATGTTTTAAAGACTCAAATAAACCAGAACTAACCCAGGACAAAACTAGGACAAAACCAGGACTAAACCAGGTCTAAAACACACAACAGTCCAGAATACAACCAGGGAAACAACATGACCAGAACTAACAGGACTAAACTAGGTCTAAACCAAGTCAAACCAGGACTAACCTAAGACTAGACCAGGAATAAAACCAGAACACAATCAGAAAAAAAAGGTCTAAAACCAGAACTAAATGAGGTCTAAAACCAGGAATAAACCAGGGCTAAACCAGGTATAAACCAGGGCTAAACCAGGTATAAACCAGGGCTAAACCAGGAATAAACCAGGGCTAAACTAGGAATAAACCAGGTATAAACCAGGGCTAAACCAGGTATAAACCAGGGCTAAAACCAGGTATAAACCAGGTATAAACCAGGGTTAAACCAGGTATAAACCAGGGCTAAAACCAGGTATAAACCAGGGCTAAACCAGGTATAAACCAGGGTTAAACCAGGTATAAACCAGGTATAAACCAGGTATAAACCAGGTATAAACCAGGGCTAAAACCAGGTATAAACCAGGGTTAAACCAGGTATAAACCAGGTATAAACCAGGTATAAACCAGGTATAAACCAGGTATAAACCAGGGCTAAAACCAGGTATAAAACAGGTCTAAAAGCAGAACACAACCAGGGAAAAAAACAGGACTAGAACTAACTAGGACTAAACTAGGTCTTAAACCAGAACTAGACCAAGTCAAACCAAGCCTAAACCAGGACTAAAACAGGTCTAAAACCAGAACTAAATTAAGTCTAAAACCAGGAATAAATCAGGTCAAACTAGGTCTAAACCAGGTCCAAACCAGAACTAAATCACAGGGGTACACAGAACCAAAAAGGTTGGGAACCACTGACTTACATCTCTAAAACGCTAAGTTAAGAGTTTCATTTCCACTTGAACCCTTCACAATAAAAGCTTCTCACCCTCCACGGCCGCTAAACTCATGGGCAATTCATAATAAACACTAAAATATAAAAAAAAAATAGAACGACTAAATCCGTTGTGTAATTATTGAAGCCAGGTCTTTAATAAAAATTGGATTATCATTATTTATAGACATTCTGATAAACAGAGAAATGCTTGATGGATAATTTACGTAAGTCACAGACACAGACCAAAGGCGCCGATTCACCAAAAACAAAAATAACTGCAAAAATAACTTCTTAGATGAAGCTGATTTGCAGCCGACCCGGTGTCAGAGAAGTCTCAAGTCTTGCGAGAAAGTGGCACATTGCTCTTAGCCAAACAACACGCTAGCAATGGCTTTTTTTTTCTCAGTTTTTGTCATGGCAGGGTCGACAAATGGCGATAAAAATGTAAACCCGAGCGAGGGATCTTATAGGTGTCGACTTGACTTGTGAATATTTACAACAGTGCTTTACTCTAAACTGTAGGGGGCGCTCCATAGAGGAAAATGAGGCAGAGCCAGAGCAGAAATGAGAAAAGTTACTGAGTTCGGCTTTAAAAGCAAATGCACAAATATAATATTAACAAAATGCTGAACCTCGCCATGCATTGACCTTATTTCACAACAGTAAAGATATTGTGCCTCTAGTTCATGCGTAAATGCTCTTTCCATAGAGATTATAAATGTTTTTTTTCATCTTTTGTCTGCTCCTTTTCTTAATCGGGGTCGCCATAGGGAACCAGTCACACAGTGATTTGGCAGGTTTTTACACAGGATGCCTTTCCTGTTGCAACCAACCACATACTGTGACTGGAGTGGGCAATTTGGGTAAAGTGTCTTGCCCCAGGACACAACAGTATGTGCTTTGGGCGAGATTTGAACGGTTGGTGGGCAAATGCTTAATACACTTCAATAAAGGTTTGTGTTTTTATCCAAACTTTTTTTAAGGTCCTGAATGTTCTCCTAGAAGTATCACAGTATCAGTCGTTCAGTTTGACGTCACAGTGCCGTTGGCTGAGTCTTAATGACCAAAACCTAAAGAAGCAGCCCGGGTTCGTCAGTCCACTTAATTTCTGCTCTAATCCTTCCTCCCTGTTCTTGGCTCCGAGCTGTAATCACTGCACGACGAGGAGCCAGCGTTTAAACTACAGCAGTGATTAAAGGAAAGGTAAATTATTCAGCGCAGAAAGTGGGAGAGGCTTCAGAGGCCTCTCACACTGTTCAGGTGGAAAGCAGGACACGAAAGTGACTTAGTCCTGTGCCATTGTTACTTTAGTGTAGTCACTTGAGTCAAAATCAGCTGCTTTTTCTTTTGGTTTTTTTCCTTCAGGGTCACCACAGCAAATCATCTGCTTCCTAGCGTGTGTGCTGTTTTTTTGCAGGTTATCTTTATCCCTTCCTGACACAAACATCTCCAATTATCCAGGCTTGGGACCAGCACACACATACACCCCTTATGGCTTCATAAGAGGTCCTACTTTCAGTTTCACTTTTCCTCTTTCTACATATAATTATAGTTATTTGAAGCTCCTTAGATCCCAAAAAAAGTTCAATTCATTCCTGTTCCTGGAGCTGGTTAGAGAGGACAAACTGAGCACTGCTGGAGGAGAAGCACACTCATCTTTCTTTCTTATCTTTTTGAAATATTTTGTTTCTCTGGCAGAGTGGTTAGAATTCCTGCCTCGAAGTAAGAAGGTTGTAGATGTGATCCTTGGGTCAGTTGTCTTACAATCTCTCTGAGTATGTCCTCCATGAGTTATGCATGGACGTGAAGGAGAGTGAATTTTTTGTTTTTTAACGGTGAAAAAGTCCTCGGTGACACTACAAAGTCCTAACATTTTGGAAGCTGTAGGTGCCCTGTCAGTCAAACACCAGTCGTTTCTTTTTACATTTTGTTCTATGGGAAAAATCCTTTCTGGGCAGCATGGGATTTTTTGCTGCAGTTCCACAGATCAGCCACACAACACAAACACAAAGCTAAAATCAAGGGCTTTATTTACAGAATCAATTCAAAAAATAAAAGGCTATACAATTAGTTTCAACAGTTTAGGAGGGTTTTAGCCAACGGTAAAAGTGTCACCAGTGCCGAATCTCAGTGTCAATCCTCAGTGTCCTAATCTGAAGCCGCCGTGGTCCCAGCTCTGCAGCTCCCGAGCGCGTCGTCCTCACGGTCCGTCCGCTCCTGAACCTGGGTGTTAAAAACAATGCAGTCGTCAGTGGATGAGACTAGACTTCACAACAATTCTTTAGAGTAGCTATGGGAACATCCCTTTACTTAGCTGAGTTTAGCGTTTCCTCCTCATTAAGTCCGCAGCATCCTATTCCTCGTTTACTGGCAACACTCTGTTGTCCCGTTTTTCTCTTTTTTTAAAACAGTCAGGTGATTCGGGCACTGACACGGAGCTCTACGATTGGCTGCTCGTATGGATCAGTCCATTGATGCAGGGGTGAAACACAATACATTACAGTTATACACAATAAAATAAACCATGCAATAAATAACAAATAACAACCCCAAAAAAATACCTGCACAATGTCTGCCCCATCCTGACATTTGGAGAACTTGTAAATCTAAAATTACCCCTATAGTAAATGAATGTGAGAGTAAAAAATGTCCCTGCAGGGCTACCATAGGCGCTCACAGGCTGTACAGAGTATTTCTTTTTTGCTTTTGGCTTCTCTTTTACCCCGCAACAAATAATCTGCCTCCTAGTGTGCAGTGATTTCCATATTGATTGTGCAAAGGTATTTGGGACACAAGCTTCTTTATTTATCCAGGCTTGGGACTGGCTCAGAAGTGACCCATTGTGGAGACAGGGACACAGAATGTTGTTTTGACGCATAAATACAACTGAAATAGAAACCATAACATTAAAATAAGATGCCAATAACCACTTCACCAGACTACAAGCTACATTTGAGATTTTACAAGACAGAAAATCGAGGAAGCTTTTGGTCCGATTAAGATAAAAACTAAATTCTGGCAGGATGTCTATCAATAATATATGGTCTATGCTTTGAAAAAGAATCCTGAAATCTCTCCGTTCCCTGGAGCCAGTCGTGACGGCACTAACAGGACTGGGGCCGCTCTGTGTCGAAGAGCTGAGGACAGACTGTATCAGCGCCTAACACAATGTCCTGACTCCGTAATTCACGAGAGAGATTAGAACAGAGCAGAAGGAAGAGTTAGAGCCAAGAAATACATGATTAATCACACTTTGAACAGCTCTGGAAATAGCCCTGTCTTTAAGAAACTATGGCTGTCTGAGTGGAGGAACAATCTCTTAGTCCGCAGATGTCCTTATACAGTCACTGTGTTTACATGCAGTACTTCAGCAAAATACTAGACCTGAACTGATTTTTGATTTTTGTGATGACGCAACCTGAGCTTACGCTTCAATGAATCACTGAGTCATTGTTTTGTGGGCTCAGACTTGGATTCGTCACAAACTTGGACTATGACTATGACGGGAACTTTGACTCAGATTTGTGAAATTACAATTTAAATTTCAACTTGGACAATACCTGACACTTGCAAGTTGCATGTGTGTCCATTTGGGTTAGAGTTGGAAGCAGCTGCACTAAATTTAAGTCTGACATCAATTGATACAAAACTAAATTCTCACTAAAATGACAGTGTGAAGAGTACTAATGTTGGTGACTACCTGGACTAGGGCTGTGTCCCTCTTCCCTGTATCTTGCACTATACAGTGGTCACACCATTTTTAGTGGTGTCTGAATATGTAGTGAATAAAAAAGTAAAGCACTCCAAATTTCCCACAATGCATTTTGAAAAGTAGATGGTTAATATAAACCAGAATGCTTTGTGACTTCCAGAGGATAACAGCGGGACCGCCTTTATACTGTACAACACGTTTATTATTAATAATAATAATGATAATAAGAATAAATTAGTCTCATATTGTGCTTTTCTAGACACTCAGTTGCTTACATTAGTCCATTATTTATTCACTCCTCAGTCACACTCGATGGTGGTGAGCTACTTCTGTGCCTACGGCCCCTCCGACCTCCACCAAACTCAGTCACACTGACACAATCATACAGGCAAGGTCGCTGAAATGTCTTGCCCAAGTAGAATGACAGTATGCAGTGCCGGTTGTGGGGATCGAACCACCAACCTTTGTTTTAGCGGGCAAACATCTCCACCGACTGAGCTACTGCGGCCCCAGTTGGAGATGCTGTTTTTACTTCCTGTTGCATTGTCATCATGAATAAATTACTCTGAAATAAGCCATTACGATGTGATGTAAAAGTGCTAACTTTAGCTTAGCACGTGAAGCAAAAAGAGCTGCGATAATCCAATCCATTTTATCCTTTAGCGTGATAAATAATGTTAAATATAACATATATGATTATTATTTATCAGGACTGATAGCGATTTATTACAGAAACCCATGATGAATGGAGAGTTAAAAACAGCGGGTCCACTCTATAGTCTGCTGTATAGTGTGGGACCATACAGTGATTGAGGGTTTAGCGGCTAGAGAGGACATTCGGACACAGCCTTGGACTGGCCTTCAGTTTATTTGGACTGGACTTTGATTCAGTTTGTATTGATCTGGGCTAGACTCGAACTTGACTCTTTTCTTAATGACTTGGACTCACACCTCAACGGAAAGATGTTTTTACATTTTGTGGGTGACTCAGACTTGGGCTCGAATTCAAACACTGAGGACTTTTGTGATCCAAAACGTGTGTGTTTTGCCCGTCTAAAGCTGAGAATAGTTCTTACCACAGGTTGTCATCTGTTTTCCTTTGTCTCCCTGTGCCACTGTTGACTCTGGAGGCACCTCTCAGACTTTAATCACAGTAAACATGCCGCCATAGTCCAATAATTAACCACATTATCCAGGTGTGTTTCTCTGATTAAGAAAAAATTTAATTACTTCCCCCAGTTGAACCTGCTTGTAACCAGAGTGACTAATATCTTCTCTAAGTGTTCATGCCCTTTGACCAGCCAAAACTAATAATGTTTTTGAGTCCAGCGGTGTGCAAGAATATAATTACTTGAAGCCCAGGAGCTTTGCATTGGGGACACCAGACAAATTGAACTTCTTCTTTATTTTTTTCAACTCAACACTAAAGGAAACAAGCCTGGCCTAAATGTTTGTAATGGGACAATTACTCATGAGAAAAATAGCATGTGTTTTTCACTTGCTGCCGAGAAATGGGAATTTTAAAAAGCGGAAACACAGTAATGAGAAGTATTAGTCCCCTTCAGAGCGGATCGTTAGCCTGTTTCCAAGGATTATTAGCGAGAAATGAGGAGGAGGGAGAGTAAAGAGTGGTAATGCCATAACTACAGTTGTGGACCTGCTGGGAGGAGAGTGAACTCGAAGCTCATTAGATTCAGCTGCGTTTATGCATTTTGGAGTTATATTTGTCTCTTGTTAGAGGACGCAGAAGAGCAGAGCCTGTCCCTGCTGCTTTGGGCCTGAGGTAGGAGCTCTCTTGTGGGTTCAGGATGATCTGGATGCCCGTTAGGAACATTGACACTGCTGATGTGTCCTTGAGCAAGACTGATGTGTGACCGTGTGTGTGTGTGTTAGTGAATAGGTGAAAGTTTCCTTGATGTAAAGAGCTTTGAGTGGCCATGCAGATAAAAAAAAAGTGCTACATTTTCGACGCCCAAGTGCCTGGAGATAACCCATTGTTTGTTTTGGTGTGGTTTGTTATGGGATAGAGTCTTGCCTAACCTCGGGGACAACTAAACCCTGACAAAACATGGAGGAGCAGCAGCTCTACTCCGAGTTCTTTCTGGTAGTGTTGTAGCTCCCGAGACCAATCTTGGGCCCATTTTTTTACAGTCTTGGTCTTGTCTCAGTCTCGGATGTGCCGGTCTTTGAGATTTTTTGTAAACATTATGAGAAAATTCTATTCTTCATATTTTTGCTGTAAAATTCGTTTTCCACATCAGAAGAACCCCCTTTATTTAGTATTAGTTCACAGGGTTTGGCCTTCGTCTCAGTCTCGACTTGGTCTCAGCCCTTAAAAGTCTTGGTCTCAACTCAGTCTCAAACCTGAAAGTCTCGGCCTTGCCTTGGTCTCGGTTTACTCTGGTCTCGAACTAGTCTTGGTCTTGATTAGTACGGTCTTGACTACAACACTCGCTCCCGGTGATAAGTCCTCTCCTGTGTCCTTTTGTTGGGCTACAAAAGAAGATCAACTGTAAATGTAGATTTGTCTGTTGATGTTCAGTCTATCCTTTCCTCACTTTCTCAGATTAAGAACCATGGACTTAGTCTCTTGCCACTTCAGACTCGGCTAGAAACTAGTGATGGGAGTATTGATACTGTGGTATCGATATATCGATACTCACACAATACTCATACTTTGGGTATTGAGTACTTGAATAAAGTATCGATAGTAATTATTACACGTGAAATAAAAGCACATGCATACTTGGGGGTAACTTACTCCAGTGTTTTGTGCCAAAACAGCAGCATTTTGGTCTGGTCCAGCCATGTCATGTGACAAGAAGTTAGTAGTTTTCACTAATGTGCACACTTAAGTTATTTATTCTATACTGTCTGCAATAATATTGTTAAATGCCAGGATTAGTCATGAGGTTTGTCTTCAAGGGTAACAGTTTTTTGAATGAAAAAATTTCACCCATAAATCATGAGTATTGAGTATCGGTATCAACTAAGTTCCCCCCAGTAATCAATATCGTATCGAATCTAAAAAGTGTGGTATCACCCGTCACTACTAGAAACTGTCCACGGGGAATTTGGCAGGACAAGATTTTCCACAAAAAGCAGTGGTGCTCTTGTGATTCCCTCACTAAAATCCCTCCAGTCCCCGACTTTTTTGGGAAATTCAAAAAAGACATGAAAGACAAAGTTTCACCAGCTCAGCTTAAAAGCTGATATTACACATTATTACTACTGAAACTATTGAAACTTCTTCCTATTACTTCTCAATGTCTCCCTGATCTGCCAACACCCGCTTCTGGTTTTGTTCCTCAAACGAAGTGAGAACAGTCTTCTTCTGGTAGCAGATCCATGTCCGCCTTCTCCTTCTGCTGTAAAAGGCGGAGTAGAGCTTATCAGGATCCCCAGGGCTCCTTTCCCATTGACTCAGCTCATTAATTCAATACTTTAAAGTGCAATATGTAGGAAATGATATTCATGAGTTAAACTTGCTGCTTAGTGTTAGCACTGCTTGAATTATGAGTCCGAGTGAGATATTTTTAATTAAATTGAGCTGTAAAGTGCTGGTTTGGATGGATAATGGTTTCACTTTGCTCATTTTGGTGAACAGCATGAGGGTTATAGCAGCAAGAGATAATGCTAAAAGTAGCATTAAGTGTACACATTTTAATAAAAAGTCAAATATATTCTTAGTTCTTCTATTATTTTTCTAACTTCCCATGTTAAATGTTTTGGGAGAGTGAAAAGGAGACATAAAACAGTTTTACTCACTAACTAGGTTGTGGCGGGACAGCAATAGCTTTAGTCAGTTACCCACTAACTGCAGAGTTGGTGGTTTCCCCCAGTTCATACTGCCATTGTGTCCCTGGGCAAAGCACTTCACCCACTTTACCTCCAGTGGCTGTGAGTGCTTGTGAATGTGAATAGATGGATGGTTCTTTGATATAAAGCACTTTGAAGACCCATTGGCGGCATTGTGGCAAATTGGTAAGCACTCTCGACTCATAGCAAAAAGGTCCCGGGTTTGAATCCCGGACCATGTGGGGCCTTTCTGTGTGGAGTCTGCATGTTCTCCCTGTGTCTTGGTGGGTATCCTTTGGGTGCTCCATGTTCTTTATCTTGCATCACAAGCTGGATTGTCATTAAATTTGAGTTCACGAAGAAGATGAAGAAGAATAAGAAGAACAAGAACAAGAAGAACAAGAACAAGAAGGACAAGAACAAGAAGAACACAAGAACAAGAAGAACAAGAACAAGAAGAACAAGAAGAAGAACAAGAAGAACAACAAGAAGAAGAACAAGAACTCGCAAATTCCCCGCTGCTACTCTTTTCAGAATCTGTAATGACCAGCTTAAGTATTCTACTGAAAGTCCCGCCTCTTTACAGCTGTACTCTGTGCTAACGTTATCTAAGTCTGGCTTTTGTCATATTACCTTTTTTTTCCATCAGATTAGTTTTCTTGAGCGAACGGTTCAGTGTTTTTAAGCATTTTAATTCCTCCAGACATTGTCCTCCATGTACACTGTAGTTACAAGAGTTATTATCAATATTAACATGAAATCAGCGTCAAGTTAATCATGTTTTTAGCCTGGTGGCACCTAGCACTGATTGAACAAAACACCCTCAACCCCAATTACCTCCATAAACTGTGAGCTGATGGTGATGAATGGAGTGAGCTGGGCATAATTCATGTTGGTGTGAAAGAGGTAAATGCTGCAAATTAAGTCTTTTTTTATTCAGGTTTTTATGGATTTTGATGGATTCTTAGTACAAACAAGTTGAATTGTGGGTATTTATGTCATTTATCAACAAGTCATGTAAAAATGGCAGCTTTTTTACTTTACCCTATAGTAATAATAGCACATAATACAGTTTTACTCACTAATTAGGGTTGTGGCAGGACAGCAATAGGTTGAGTATGTTGTCCACTAACCAGCAGGTTGGTGGTTCCCCCATTTCATACTGCCATTGTGTCCATGGGCAAGACACTTCACCCACATTACCTCCAGTGTTTTGTATGTCTGTAGCATGGAACACTTCTGTGTTATTTTTTGTTAGAGTATGACCTTAAAAATATTGTATGACTTCTGGGCGTGGACATGCCCGAGATGGACGTTTAAGCAGAGTGCTCCGCCCAACTTAAAGTTTAAACAGCCTGTTTAAGTATTCCAACTCCACGGACAGACTTGAGGTTTAATTACAAATATCTACGACCATGAGCTCGAGCCAAAAACAACACAAGAAAGACTCTAAAGCGGGGAAGAATGACGAAATGAAGATCAACCAGAAACAGCTAACGCTAGATGCTAGCTTAGCTAACATTGACAGTGGCAGTGAAGCGGTGTTGCTAACGGAGCTAAGGAAACTCCGACAAGAATCTGGAGATGCATTTCGAGACATTAAGGATTCCCAAAATCGCCTCGAGGCTTCAATGGGGGAAATTAAACAGCAAATAGACAAGCTGGAAGAGAGAATGACAACGATTGAAAGTAGAGTGAGTGACTCCGAGGACAGAGGCATGCGCCAGGAAAGAGCGCTAGCTTATTTGCTGAGCAGAGATGCTAAGATAACCGCAAGACAAGAGGATTTGGAGAATAGGCTTCGCAGAAACAACATTCGAGTGTATGGGATTCCCGAAGACTCTGAGGGCAAGGAAATGGTGCCGTTTATGATTGCCTTTTTAAAATCAGCAATAATGTTACAAGAAGATATAAATATGTGTCTCGAGAGAGCTCACAGAGCTACGACACCGAAGCCGACAGCGCCGCTGAGATCTATAATAGTGCGGTTCTTGGACTTTAGTGTGAAACAAATGGTGCTTCAGCAAGCGTGGAAGCAAAGAGACATTGAGTTTCAGGGAAAGAAGGTGTACTTCGATCAGGATTACTCCCCTGATGTTTTGAGAAAAAGGAAACAAGTTCGTGACGTGATTAAGAAACTAAGAGAACGCAATGTTAAGGCCCAAGCACCATACCCGGCGCAGCTTAAAATATTTCTGGACACAGGAGTCAGAACCTTCCCCTCTCTGTGGGAAGCTCAACCAGTACTGAAGGAGCTGGGTGTAGACGTGGACATGGAGGAACGTGACATCTTGGAGAGAGAGCTGCTTCACGACAAATGGATGATCCAGGGCAACCAGAAGAAGATCGGACTGTCACTAAATCCGGCGGAAATTAGATCCATTATGAGCAGTGTCGACCAGCACTAGAAAAGGGACGTGAGTAACCGGGTACCAGCTTGTCTTTGGGATGAGATTCTGTCATGTCAGTGGAGTATAGACAGGTTAAGATATAGTTAATGAAGGCCAAATCATAACTGTAATTTACGTCCGAGGGTCTGGGCAAGTAGACCGATGATATTCCTCACGAGAACAGTCGGGCATCACCAGCAGCAGAGATGTGGACACAAATCACCTACGTGGACTGCTGCTCACACAGTTTGTGCACTTTATCCAGGGGGTCATGTCTCCCTGCCCGTTTACATCGGGAGTGGGTTGCCTACAGGGTGCTAATCATATGTTTGATTTTTTGGGGCAACTCACTGCATTATTGGAAGTTCATTGTTGTTATTGTTAAGGTTTTGAGCTTGTTCGGCTCTTTATTTCTCGGCAAACCTTTTCACAATGTTCCTATTTGCAAAGGTACTGAGAGTTACAAGGAAAGGTTAAAGGGTTAAATTATCTTGAACATACTATGACAACCTTAAAAGTTGTTAGTTACAATATAAATGGACTAAATCACCCTATAAAGAGGAAAAAAATACTTGCACAATTAAAAAGGTTGAATTGTTCCTTAGGGTTGCTGCAAGAGACACACCTAAATGATAAAGAACACAATAAGTTAAAAAGAGAGTGGGTGGGACAGGTGTTTAGTGCTTCATATGAAAACTATAAAAAGAGAGGGGTCGCTATACTATGTCATAAATCACTATGTTTGGTTCCAGAGAAAGTATTGCAGGACAAGAATGGTCGCTGGGTAATGGTCATAGGTACCATAGGAGAGGTTGCGGTAACAATTATGAACATTTATGCACCGAATGAGGACAAGCCAGATTTCTTTAAGGAGGTGGCCCTGCTTTTAGCAGGACATTCAAAAGGCATTATTATATTGGGAGGGGATTTTAACTGTGTGGTTAATGGTTACATAGACAAGTTCCCATTTGAACAGAAATACCAATCATCAAAATCAAAGGCACTGGGTAATATGTTAGAGGAACTTGGGCTTGTAGACATATGGCGCTTAAAAAATCCTAAGGTCAGAGATTACACTCATTACTCAAAAGTCCATAAGAGTCATTCTAGAATAGATTTTTTCTGTTTACCTAAACAAGAAGCTCACAGAATAGAAGACTGCCATATTGAGCCTCAAACCCTTTCAGATCATGGACCTGTCGTGATGTCTATGCGAGTAGATCGGGATAAGCCTTATAAACTTTGGAGATTCAATGTATCGCTTCTAAATAATCCAGAGGTGGTTCAATATATAAAAGATGAAATAAAGAACTATTTAGACTTGAATGATAATGGAGAAGTTTCTGCTTCCACTCTCTGGGATGCAGCAAAGATGGTGCTGAGAGGCAAAATAATAGCACTCTCCTCCAAATTAAAAAAAGAACGTGAGAAAAAACAAAAAGATTTGGAAGAGCAGATTAACAAGTTAGAAAAAGATCACAAAAAGACAAATGATGATGTAGTGTTAACAGCATTGAATAAGTGCAGACAGGAGTTAAATGACTTACTAACTTACAAGGCAGAGGGGGCATTACGTTTTTCGAACCAAAAATACTATGAACAAGGCAATAAAGCAAGTAGATTACTTGCATTTCAGTTGAGAAAATCACAAGCGAGTCGAATAGTCCAGAAAGTTGCCTGCCCCTCCTCTGGAAACTTGGTGTCTCATCCTAGGGCAATTGCAGACGCCTTTTCTAGGTACTACGAAAAGTTGTATAACTCACCAACTTTACCCAATAAACTAGAAAAAATTAAAAAATTACTTGAACAAGTCAACCTTACCAAACTTGACGAAAATGAGTCCAAAGCTTTGGTGGGAACTATTACTCAGGAAGAAATTAAATTTATTATAAAGAAGCTTAAAAATAATAAGTCACCTGGGGTGGACGGGTTTCCCGGGGAATTTTATAAATGTTTCCAAACTGAAATCATTCTTCCTTTACAAAGAGCATTCAACCATGCCCTCAGTGCAAAAGACCCACCAAAAACTTGGGCTGAAGCAGTTATCTCAGTGATATACAAGGAAGGGAAAGATCCCACCCAGTGTGCCTCTTATAGACCAATAAGCTTATTGTGTAATGATGTTAAGATTTTGAGTGCAATATTGGCGAGAAGGCTCCAGACAGTTATTAACAAACTCATCAACCCAGATCAGACGGGTTTTATACCCGGAAGGCTGGGAATAAACAATATCAGACGCACTCTGAACATTATTTCAACTGCCCAGGAGAAGTCCTACCCAACAATGCTTCTCAGCCTCGATGCTGAGAAGGCATTTGATCGGGTGGACTGGCTGTATTTAAAGCATGTCTTGCACAAGATGGGTTTTGATAAAAGATTTGTTGAGTGGTTTGATGTATTATATAATAATCCTACTTCTAGAGTACGTGTTAATGGCCATATTTCAGAAAGATTTCAACTCGGCAGAGGAACTCGTCAGGGGTGTCCCCTGTCACCCCTTCTATTTGCAATTAGCATCGAACCTTTAGCTGAATTAATTAGAAATAATCAGTCTATTTTTGGTATTTCAGATAATGAAAAAACACACAAATTATCATTATACGCAGACGACATTATATTGTATATTAGGGACCCACATATTTCTGTAGTTGAACTTCTAAAATGTCTGAAGGACTTCTCTGAAGTTTCAGGTTATAAAATTAACGAATCAAAATCTGAAGCAATGATGGTGGTGGGGAGACGGCCATCGGAGTTGGATAAAGTGGTTAATTTTAACTGGTCACCTCAAGGATTTCGCTACCTGGGGATCATACTTACTCCGGATAGTTCACAATTATACAAGGCAAATTATGGAAAACTAATTGATCAAATACGGATAGATTTGGAAAGATGGGAAATACTGCCACTTTCTTTTTTTGGCAGAATTGAAACGGTCAGAATGAATATTCTTCCTAGGCTGTTATACCTATTTTTATCTCTTCCAATTTGGATTCCAGCAAAAATTTTTAAAAAGATTCAAAAAATGATTTCCACATTTATTTGGCAACACAAGAAGCCCAGAATTAAATTCACTCAGTTGACATATAGTAAAGCTCGTGGAGGGCTCAACCTCCCTAATCTGAGATCATACTACTGGGCAGCACAGTTACGTGGAGTAATTGAATGGCTAATGCAAAACAAGGAAACAACGTGGTTAACATTGGAACAAAGCATGTGCCCAGTAGTATCTTTGCAGACGCTCTCATTTTGCTCCAAAAAATTCTGGAATAAACAAAAGATAAAGAATACCTGGATGAGGTGTAGTCAAAGAGTTTTTCATCTGGTGAGAAAGAGAGTTAATGCTCCCCAATCCATATCTAGGGCAATGAAAATTACAGATATAACAGACTTTTCACCAGGAAAAGTAGATGTAGGCTTTAAGGAATGGGCAGTTAGAAATCTTACCTATATAGATGACATGTTTGAAGGTGAAATTCTGAAGTCATTCAAACAATTGCAAAAGGAGTATGATTTAACCTCCAAAGACTTTTACAGGTTTTTACAACTTAGGAGTTACTTGATGTCACACAAAGAATGGCCACTTGTGAAGGTGCAGCCAACTGAACTAGAGGCACTCTTTATTAATGTTGTCAAAAAAGCAAAATGTGACAAAGCTGTGTCACGCCTATATAAGTGTTTGCAGTCAACTATGATAGAGAGTGCTCTTGGAGTAAAAGAAAAGTGGGAACTGGAAATGAATATAGTTATTGAAGATGAAATTTGGGGAGATGTGTGTGAAACTGGACACAAGTTAACCAGCAGTCCCACATGGAAAGAATTCAACTGGAAAGTAAACATTAGGTATTTTAAAACTCCATTTATAATTTCTAAATTTGATAAAAGCAAAACAAATTTATGCTGGAGGAACTGCGGACAAATCGGCGATCACACACACATCTTTTGGGATTGTCCCAAATTGAAATCATACTGGCTGGGGATACGGGATGAAATCTGTAACATTTTACAATATCCCATTGTGCTGGACCCACTCATCTTTGTCTTTGGAGTGCTCCCATATGACTCATTGTGTAAAGAAAAGAGGTATTTATTGAAAATATTACTGCTAGTAGCTAAAAAAATGGTAACTCTGTCTTGGTGTAAACCATTGCCCCCTTCTATTCACCACTGGAAAGAGAAACTTGTCACGGTGTATACAATGGAAAAAATAACTGCTAAACTTAACCTAACTATTGACGTATTCAAGAAGAGATGGATGCCTTTGATCAACCATTTAGGTCTGGCATTATAAGCGAGCAATATTGTATACTTGTATGAACATTCAGATAGTTTCCTCTATTGCTCTTGAATAAGTACCTGTTTGCCGAGCTGTTCAGTATGTTTCTTACTGTTTTGTTTTTCTTTTATTTGTTATTCTGAATAATTGTAAGAAGCTCTGTACAATGTGAAGTCAAGTGGTGGTATAATGAATGTAAAGCTTGCAATATTAATAAACGCAATTGTTCAAAAAAAAAAAAAAATTGTATAAATACATATTGTGTTAATATTGAGTTAAATATCCTCTTCAGCAGGCACGTGCAGAGACTTCTACAGGGGCAGGTGCTCAAAGCGAAAAAGGGGCACATACAATAACCAGATTTTAAAACACTGTTGTGTTAGGACTGTGGCAAGCAAGACTCTCACACAACTATTACATTTCTGTGTATACTATGATATATTGCAATACGGTAAGGATGAAGCTATAGATTTTTAATATAATTTAGGGAAAATTGTAAAAAACTAATGAACATATAAAATGTAAAGAAAACACACACTGCATGACACTAAACTAAATAATGTAATTTTATCCATGCTCTGACAAGATGAGAATTATTCCCAGCGCTATGAGGAAGTCCTTAGACATTTTTAGTAATAAATTAAATAAGTTATGTGGGAACAAGATTTTGGGACATCACATTTTTTCTTTTCAGAACACATTTTCCCAGCTCCCATCACCAACTAGTTCGTATTTTTTGCACAATTATAGCAAATTCCCGCAATTTAATTGCATTAAAATGCCTAAATGCTAACTGCAATCCATAATTTATAAGCAACCCGGTCTAAAAATAAAAACATTTTATGCTATCAACAATCATAAAGCATTTTATGGAAGCATTTTGTAAATATCTAGGTGGTTAGCAAGTAGCGGTCAAAAGCTCAGTATTTAAACAGAAATTATCTAACGTGCGTGCATAATACTTTCATGGCTTTGTCTTACAAATCACGCGACATGAACAGCTCACTCACCGCTTCTTTCATTCCCAGTGACTGTACTGGGTTTTAAGTTCTAGAATCGGGACCAAAAAAATTATAACAGCCCTCTTTATTGGCTCCGTAGTCCGCTCTTTCTCCTCTGTTTTCCGCTGCGCTAGGGGCACGTGACAGCTGCGCAACTCACAGAGGCAAAAGGTTAAAGGTCACGAGGCACTGGCGGCCATGTGATGTTATTTATTTCAAATTGTTAATAATTAATAAATGAATAAATGTTCTTATGAAGAGCCACATGAGGGCTTAAAGCCACAAAAAAAAAAAAAAAAGACCAAGGACCAAAAGGGCACTTGGAGGCAACGGGCAAAAGGGGCAGGTGCTCAAGCCCCCCCCCCCACACACACACACGTGCCTGCTCTTCAGTGTAAGGTTGGGAGAAGTGGATGAGTGGTTAGCTCTCTTGCCTCCCAGCTAAGAGGTTGTGCGTTCGATTCTTGAGCCGTCCGACTACAATCTCTCTGAGTAAAGTAAAAGCTCAGTGTGTTTGTTTTGAGTGACATACACCAATCAAGCTTAACATTATAACCACCTGGCTAATATGCAACCTCATACGCAACAAACTACGATGCACTGTGTATTCTAACACTTTTTTTTACCAGCATTAATGTCTGTAGGTAGCTCATCTGGATCAGACCACACACAGGTCCTCACGTCTCGCTCCTCATGCGCTGTTCCTTCCTTGGACCACTTTTGACAGATCCTGACCACTGCAGACTGGGAACATCCCGCAGGAGCTGTGGTTTTGGAGACTCTCTGACACAGTCGCCTTTGTCAAACACATTAAAATCCTTATGCTTGCCCATTTTTCCTGCTTCTAACACAACAACTTTAAGCACAAAATGGGTTATTCACTTCACCTGTCAGTGGTCGTAATGTTCTGCTTGATTGTTGTATATTTATTGTTTATGAGCTGACTGTGCAGTCCTGACGAGGCAGTTCTGAGCCTGGTTCAGCTCAGTATCACTGGGGACACTGGATTTAATTTAGCTGCCAGTTGGTGGTAAAGCTGCGCCGCAAACTATTCCTATTCGGAGCATTCCCCCCCGGATCGCCCCGTTGTGTGAGCAATTACTCACTTGGATGAGCTGTGTTTTCTTGCGGTGCTTTGGTTTGTTGAAATTATTTTTATTCTCCAACAGGCTTAAGTAACTTCTATTTTGGTTTTGTCGAGTTGTGAGTATTTACACATGGATATGCTGTACTCTGCTGCTCGTAGTAGCTGTACCTGAGCCGAAGCCCCAGAAGAGACTCTTTATGTCCTTTAACTGGATAGTGTTTCTGCTGGGTTTATGTCAGCACTTTATTCAAGAAGCATTACAATACAACTGGATCACTAAAAACTTCCAAATGTCTTGCTTTGTCTGTTGCCCAGACCCAACTTCTGCAGATTTGCTAAAGGATTTTAAAAAACCGTTTCTTTGAGTGTGCATTGTACTGAACAAACTGGTTTATATAGATTATAATTTTACACCAAGATGTAGAACAAAAAAATTGATCTTTGACTTTGTTCCACCTTGTTGAGCAGTTGACTATGCACCTTTATAAGACTTTATATCAGAAATGTGATGTCCACATGCACAAATACAGATTTTGTAGTCTTAAAACTGAGTGTGCAGCAATACGATCTGTATCGATTAGCATTGTTTCAATCCGATTCATGAACGATTAGTCATGGCTGATTTAGAACAATACGAGTTGATATACCTTCATATTGATACAATAGATACAGTAACTTTTTTGCCAAAAATCATAAAAGTACTGGGCTTTTCAACTATATTTTCCTATCGGCTAAATTATTGGCAGGCTATTGGCCTGGGGGCCGGACATTCCCCTGTACAGCTGCAGTAGTGCTGCAAAGTGTTGCAAACTGACGTACGTACAGTTTAGCGGCTTTTAAATTATTGAAGTATTATTTATGGGTAGATGGGCCGAGGGCCGGTCCGACTTGACTGATGGGCCTGTTCTGGCCCCCAGGCCACCTGTTGAATAGCACTGCTCCAGGGCTGATTATGTCACATAGACAGAGCAAAGCAAAGGTGAATAGAGGTTTATAGGAAATATAATTACTGATTTACTGTCGATATGCACTTCCTAGAAAACTATACAATTTGATACGAGGTTATGTGTATTGATGTAGTTGTATCGTAGGAATAAAAAGTCGATACATTGATATTGTAACTGTATCGTTACACTCCTATTTAAAACATGTATGTATGTATGTACAGATACTCTCACTTTTTACTGAAGTACTTTTTTGAAGAAAAGGCACTTTCTGTTTACGTTTTAAATCTTTTTTTTTTTTTTTTTTACTGTTACTTGAGAAATCTGTGAAGAAATGTTACTTTTACTAGAGATTTTTAGTATTTTTAATTGTGTTGAAGTACTATATTTGTTGTCCTTGGTGTCAAAGTGGGTAGCACGCTTGGTAGTAGTAGTAGTAACAGCTGGAGTAGTAGTAGATTTTACAGTTGCAAAAAGCTTGTACTTTATAAGTAATACTTTTGTACTTTTACACCACACTAGCAGTACTTTTACTTGAGTACAGATTTCATGTGGGTCTTCCACCTCTGAGTATAAAGCACTGCCCTGATAACATTAAGGTAAAGGCGTGTAAGTCATCAGTGTCTCCTTTGTCCCGTTAGAGACTTCCTTTGTCCTGGTTTTGTGCTCCATTTATCTCCTTCCTTTTACCTCCTCCCTTTGTGAACACTTTAAGGAACGGGGCCTATAGTTGCTGAGCTGTTTCTGTCGGAGTGTGTGTGTGTGCTCGCCGCTGCTCTCTGGGGTCGTGTTGAGCGCTGTAAAGCCCCGGTGCCGAGTTCTTGCTGACCTATTCACTATGTCCCTCCTCTAATGGGTCATATTTTAGCTCCCGTGGCGGTGACAAATGGGCGCGCTCTTAAAAGCCCTGTCCACGGTGCTGAAACCCGGTTGATCTATGACGGGGCCGCGCTGATAAATGCCTCCCATCAGTTTGAGCGTGACGCCGATTCATCACCGCGCCTCAAGTTTGTGTTAGGAATCTGTATTGGATTTTTAATGAAAGGGAATATAATGCAATTCAGAGTCAATGGTTTCGCAGATGTCCTCGCACTTTCTCACGCGCCGGGCTATTAAGGCGTACACACATCTGCAAACCTGATTCAGGAAAAGTTAGGGCAATGTGTAAAATGTAAATATAAAACATAACGCCAAGAGCTCACCAGGTAGCCATTCATTCTACTTCTACTACTACTTCTGCCACTACTTCTTTCACTAATACTACTAATATTACTACTACTGCTAATAACAAAAACAATTATAATAATTTAGCATCATATATGTCTTATATAGGGCTTGTCTAGAGAAACACAAAGTTGCTTTACAATTTAGGTGCATTATTTAGTCACTCCTCAGTTGGGCTGCACAATATATCGCAAAATTATCGCAATATCATCAAACGCAATATCGGTATCGCAAGAATCTAAATATATCACAGTAATGCTGTGGTCTTCCATCTGACAGAGATTTACACTGAAGAATCATTTTCCACCAAAGCCTTAAAAGAACATGTGTTGTGACTAAATAAAAATGTTTAAAAAGTCCAGTTTTAGTGGTAATTTAATGAATTTAGTCACAGCTTAGCCTTGTTTTATTCCTGGTTTAGTCTGTGTTAAGTTTTGATTTTGTCGCTGTTTTGACTTGTAAATACAGGAACTTACATTTTTGTGAAGTGTAGTGAATTTCGCTTACTATGTTCAAAAAGTAGGCTCTATTTTCAAATATCGCAATAATATTGTTATTGCAATTTTCAACATAGTTATCGAATATCGCTTGTTTTCTCCATACTGTGCAGCCCTACTCCTCAGTCACACTCTACGGCCACGCACCACCAAACATACACTGCCTGGCCAAAAAAAAAGTCACACACTAATGCACACTAATATTTTGTTAGACCGCCTTTAGCTTTGATTACGGTACACATTTGCTGTGGCATCATTTTGAGAAGCTTTTACATTGTCACATTTATTTCCGTCCAGCGTTGCATACATTTTTCTCCAAGATCTTGTATTGATGATGGGAGAGTCGCACCACTGCGCCAAGTTTTCTCCAGCACACCCCAGAGATTCTCAATGGGGTTAAAGATCTGGACTCTGTGGTGGCCGATCCATCTCATGCTCCCTGAACCACTCTTTCACAATTTCAGGCCGATGAATCCTGGAATCTTGGAAGTTGTCCGTGCCATCAGGGAGGAAAAAAAATCACTCACTGCATCAGTTAAAGTGAAATAACTCATTGCCAGTCCCAGCTTAGCCTTGTTTTATTCCTGGTTTAGTCTGTGTTAAGATTTGATTTTGTCGCTGTTTTGACTTGTAAATACAGGAACTTACATTTTTGTGAAGTGTAGTGAATTTAACTTACTCTGTTCGAAATGTAGGCTCTATTTTCAACCCTAAAAATAATCACCCTTGCAGTATTTATCCAATGGGAGCTCTCTTACTCTCTCACTAACACATTTATACAGGCAATGTGGGTAAAGTGTCTTGCCCAAGGACACAATGGCAGTATGCAATGCTGGTAGCGGGGATCTGTCGGCTGAGCTACTGCCGTCCCAAATCTTCTATCCTATCTAATGAAAAGGCAAAAGCCAAAAACAAAAAAACTAACAAAAAAAAAAACGGTTTGAATCCTGTCCATCTATGCTGTCTCTGTAAAATAAAGGCTTAAAAAAAATTATAAAATGTATATAAAATAATGAAATAATTAGCAAATATTATAAAATCATATATTGTATTCACAGTAGAACATTAAGAACATATTATGTGTGTGTTTTCTTACTTTTCTTTTGCCTGCTGCCTTTGGAAAGTTTTTATGCTAGATGCCCTTCTTGTCGCAACCAGCCCCGTACTGTGACGTTAAGTATGCAGTGTGGGTGAAGTGTCTTGCTTAAGGACACAACGACAGTATCCACTGGATCAAGCAGGAGCTGAAACTAATATTCGCTTGTTTTGAATTTGATGGCTGCAATACATTTTACAAAATGTTGTGAATAAAATATGGTTTTATGAGATTTGCAAACCATTTTATTCTGTTTTTAATTTACATTTTACCATGTCCCAATCAATCATTCTTTAAAACTTTTCACTTTTTAGCAGCTCAACTGTTATTATTACAGGTATAAATGATTACCTATAAATTGTACACATTAATTTCTTCTCTGTAGCTTTTTCCATTGAGGGCTGGCTTAGGCCCATCCCAGCTGCTTTGATCATGATGCGGCCTGATTCATTCATTCATCTTCTTCCACTTATTGCCATTAGGGATTGCAAGCTGGAGCCTATCCCAGCAACTGTGGGCCTTAGATGGGGTGCAGAGCTGACAGAGAAAACCATTTACTCTCACATTCGTTCACTTGGGACGATATAGATTGACATATTCTGCTTTCACAATTTTCTAATCATTATTCCCGCAGCTCCTTTTACCATTTCTCCAGTGTCAGTTCTATGAATGTGTGCATGAATATGTGTGTAGAAAAGTGCCATATAAAACCAGACATTGTTTTTATTGTTATCAAAGTTATCCTCTCCCCTCTTAGATTGCAATTCCATGGGTTCGAGCATCTTGTTATTCTGTTTATTCTGGTTTATGCCACTGCTTCATTTCCAAATTGACAACAAGAGTTATGAGCCCCGCGTGTAAATTTGTATTTTTGCATTTTCCCTGTGTCAATATTTGTGACTTTGAAATATGTGTGCAGCGAAGAATAGTATTAAAATGTGACAAGAAAAGATGGCAGTTATAAGACACACACGGTTTTAATG
This sequence comes from Bostrychus sinensis, assembly GCA_020698575.1. NCBI lineage: Eukaryota > Metazoa > Chordata > Actinopteri > Gobiiformes > Eleotridae > Bostrychus > Bostrychus sinensis. The sequence goes on from CM036251.1 coordinate 7,218,789, forward strand.
AAAAAGTGTATTTGTTCATAAAACTGTTTACAGTAGACTCAGATTTATTGTACACTATAGACTAACAAGGTTTCTCTGCCATTATAGGAAGGCAAAGTCACACACCCTTCAAAAGATCCCATATTGGCCCACAATTCAGAAAATATGAACCACATTTTTACAGTAATCATTGCATTTGCCATTAACCATAGTTTGAAGGAACAATAAACATAATCTACTGAGCTAACACAACTTCATGACTATTTTAGGCTCTTCTGACTGGCTAAAAGGGGAATGGAATACACAACATTTTTACATACAATTGTACAATCTTTGTTTTAAAAGCGACGGGCTGTGAAAACTAATGACTCAAGAAAAAGATGTTGGTGCAATTTCTCAGTCATCCAGGTAAAAAGTGATAAAAAGGCATCTGGACAAATGTTCCTGTTTAACTTAAAGTTCACCTTTTTGCATTTGAAGTTGTTCATTCATTCATTTATTTTCTACCGCTTATTCCCGTTAGGGGTAGGGCTAGGTATTTTTCCGATACCAGAACTTAAACAATACCTGTTTTTTGATACTGGTACCTGAGCGATACTTTTTCTGACACGTATGCTGTGCTACTTCATTTTCTACAATCATAAAACACAATATTATTGAATAAAATACCAATATTTGGAGCAAAACCCTTAGCTGTAAGTTAAAATCAGTAGTTTGTATGATTTTTTTCTGTTATTTATTTGATTCATACATGCAAAGGAACATTAAAGGTCTCACAGGTATTGAAACTTGGTATTGAATAGAAATTATTTTTTGATACCAGTAGTATTGTATCTCTGTGAACTACATTTTGATCCAGTACATGAACAAATAAGGTCTTCCTAAAAGGTGTGTGACTTAACCTCTCTGCAAACTATCATGGCTTTTTTACCATTTAATGTAACACAGCAAAATAAAAGCTTTTTGCAGACACAAAAGCTGTCTCCACACAGACAGAGCAGTTTAAGTGCTGTGCTTAACTCGAACTGCACTGCGTTAATGACCAGTAGCCATGTTTAGATTATAGTATTTGAAATATCTGCCAGATTAAGCTTGCTATATTCACACAAAATACAAAATAGTCTCTGCTGTCTTTTTAGCTGGTTATTTAAATGTATAGGGATTTCCCTCCAGAGCAACATGTCCCCAAACTGAGAACCTAAGAAAAGCGGGCACTTTAATGAAATTGTCCAGTGTCCATCACTCTTCATCTTCCTGTAATCCCAAAGTGTTTTTTCCAGACAAGGGCGTCCCCTACATGGAGTCATTTGGTAAGTCTATTACCGTTGCCCTTACCTTGACCCCACTAGACGCACCGAAATCAAGGAAAGAATTGCGATCGCTGGCGAGAAGCAGTGTCTTATCCGGATCAGCTATGAGTTTTCTGTAAAATACTTGGCTGTACATAGAGGTATACATAACAGAGCAAGCCACGGCAACCACGACAAAAAACACAGCACAAGTTGCCATTACAAGACTGTCCCATTTGGCAGATTTAGCTTTTGAAATGGGTAATTCCTTGGTTGTAAGGTTCACGCAGTCTTTGCCGAATTCGGGCTGTGTTGCGATGACCTCGACACAAATTCTGTATTCAGTTCCAGGTTTTAATTGCCTTATCCGATACTCTTTGACGTCGGTGGGAAGTCTGGCCACAAAGGGCATAGAAAGCTGGGCGCTATTCGACAAAATGGTCCACGTTAGTTGAGATAGCAAGCCGCTAGTGCTCTCCCAAGATATCATAACAGAATGAGCTTGGATGGAAGTTATGTACACATGGACAGGTTGGGTCAAAGGCTGAGCTATGAATCCGTCGACCGAAATCGTGACCGATTTGAGATCCGCACCGACGAGATTATGGGCTATACAAGTGTAAGACCCGCTTTCAACTTCGGTGGCGTCGTAAATGTCAAAAGTCCCTTCTGGATGCATGTAGTACTTGTCTGAAATGCTCCCGGGAAGTATCCGATCTCCAAGGGGGGTCACCCAGTAGATTTCCGGCTCTGGTTCGCCAAACGCCCGACAATGCAAAGAGATTGAGCTTCCTTTACTGATTTCAATTTGATTAGGAAGGCTGCTGGGCGAGATTAGCGGTAAGCACGTTTCAGTCATCTCCCTGAAGTGGACCTGACGAACGTGTTGGCCTTGGTACTCCGGTGGATCCACGCAAAACAACGAATCAGGCTCCATAAATCTGACCGCCGTCTTGTTTGTGTTGACCCAACGGATGACACAATCGCAGCGAATTGGATTACTATGCAAACTGACTTCTTTTAGATTTGGGAGGGACTCTATGTTGCTGCGATGTAAAGCACTAAGGGCGTTACTGTTTAGCATCAAAGTTTCCAATCTGGGGAGTTTGTTGAAAGCTCTCGGATGGATGTAGGACAATTTAGGATTGTTGGTCGCTTCGATTTTGGTGAGCTCTGGCAAGTTACTCAGAGCAAAACCGTCTATGGATACAAGTTCGGGCATGCTGTTTATGCCAAGCTCTTTCAAATGCATCATATCCATAAAGTCGCCTCTTTGAATCCTCTCGATCGGGTTTTTGTTCAAGTCTAAAAATTTCAGGTTTTGAGCTCTGGTGAGGGCCGATCGCGGGACCCGTATGAGCAAGTTGTCAAAAAATGAAATGCTCTCCAAGTTCTCCAAACCAACCAAAGCGTTATCAGGAACGTCAGTCAAATTCATCCTGGCAAGCACGAGGCTGCGGAGGTTAGCGAGTAGTTGGAAATTCATGTCTGCCAGCTCGAGAATAGGATTTTCCCCCAACATCAATATCTCCAAGTTTGGCAGGTGCCTGAACCATTCGCTGTTGATGCTTGTAAGTCGATTTGAGTTGAGATGCAGCCTCACAAGCCGCTGTAGTCCGAGGAAAGCTCCAGGATTGATGGAATAGATGAAATTATGGTTGATATAAAACTCCTGGAGGTTTTGGAGCGACGGGAGGCAGCTTTCTCCTAGCTCCCGGATTAGGTTTTCTTCCAAATGGAGTGAGAGTAGCAGCGGGAGTGCCCCTAAACGGACATCACTCAAAGACGTAATGTTGTTTTGCGATAGATCAATTTCTGTAATGTTCTCCAGGTAATCCAAAGTCTTTTCAACATTGACGATATTATTCGTCTGTAACAACAAGACTTGCGTTTCCAATGGGAGTCTGTCTGGTAGTAAAGATAGTCCCAGGTCGTTACAATCCACAGTTGCGGCTTCAACGTAAACCGAATTAGGAGAGAACCACGGGCGGATCTCACATCGGCACAATGCAGGACAGTGGTCTTCAGAGCTTAGAGCCAACCCGAGAAAGGAAACCTTGGTCAAAAAACAAACAACTACTACAACAACGACCTCCTTCATCTTGGCTTTTTGTCCCGCCTTTGGGCCCTGTAATTGGCCCGTATGGACTTAGCTGTTAGCGCTGTTAGCTTCACAAATACAAGCTCATCTGTTACAACGAGACAAAACAAAGTGGATTTATGCTGACGGTCGGTCCCACGAGATCCGGTTCTGGAAGTCTTGGCAAAACCCCTCTTGTCGTCGTTCAGTCCGTGCCAGGTTTGTGAGATGTCAAGGTCGTCTCGCAGTGTACCCTTCAGGAAAAGAGCTGCTCCGCTGAGGGGCGAATCTCTCCTCTCTCCATCTTTATTAGGCTCCCCTGGCTGTCGGTGTTGTCAGTTTCCATCTGCAGGAACAGGAGAGGGGAAAAAAAAGGCCAATAAAATACACTGCAGCTGTTCACATATGTCGACATATACTGACATTTAGGGATATTGAGACTTATTAAACCTTTTCCGCCTCATTTCGTTTTATTGCTTTCCACCGCACCGTCAGAATTATAAGTTATGATTAAATTGACCCGTGCTTATTATTTTTAAAGGTCGGATGCTAGATACGGCACTTTTGAGAGTCTTTAAAAAGCTGAAGGGCAGTGGGACGTACTTCTTGAAAACTATTTTTTTTTTAATGTCTACTGTATATGTAGTGTGTATACAGGTGCATCTCTTATAATAGCAAGCAGTACACACAAATATTTCACACATTTATTAATTTTAATTGTCATGATTCTGATCATGGTGTATTATTTTATTTTATGTTAAATTTGATTAGATACTAAAAAATAATTTGGTGTTTTTATTAAAGGGGCTATATTATCCAAATTTGACTTTTCTGAGCTTTCTACCATGTTGTAATGTTATTGCCTTTAGTTTCATTTTGTTTGAGTAATCTTGTATTAATCTTAATCTTGCTGTATTTGTTGTCTTGATGACTGTATTGGCTGCTGCCTTGGCCAGGTCTCTCTTGTAAGAGATTCTGAATCTCAATGGGACTTCCTGGTTAAATAAAGGTATAAAAAAAAATAAAAAATTCTCTGTCATGGCAATTCTGAGGCCTAAGAACGCTCGGTTTTACAAATCTCTGTCTCTCCACGAACCCTCGCCCACTCCAGGAAGCACTGACCATGATCAACAAACCCTCTACATCCAGTCTGCTCTCATCCATTTATCAAAAAAACAACAACAGCTCTGCTTCAAATGATTCCTCACAGCTATTTTTAATTTTGTTGTAAAATGGCATCATATAAAAAGTCTAAGGAAGTGAAGTTCCTTTGATTCTTTAAATTATGTTCATAAAACAGCAACAGTCTTCACTCTGCTGCCTTGTTTCTTTATGGCACCAGTAGAGTTCTTAATAAAAAACGTTTTCTTTTAGTCACATAATGCTTTTAAAGGTTGTAAAACATAAAATGCTGCTCCAGAGGTGACCAAGATTGCTTTAAAAATATCAATAAAAGCATAATATAGCTCCTTTAACTAAATCATAACTCCCACTGCAAAATCCCACCTGGAAAAAGCTTTCATGCCACCAGTAGAGACATTATTCTTCTTCTCTACATAATAAAAAGCACAATTTTGGGGGGATCTTATTTGTCACAGCTTTTACGCCAGATGCAGCCCTCTCCATTTATCCAGGCCTGGGACTGGCACATACCTTGCTTGTGCTCCTCCATCGCTCAAAATTACCCCAACATTGTAACATTATGGAAATAAAGCAATTTTTCCTCAAGCTGCTGAAGCTAAACCAAAACATTTTTCTTCCTCCCTTTATAATAAAAGAAAAAACAATTGATTTGTTCTCCACCTGTAAACATTGATGCTGTAAACTTGCTAATATATGCATGAAGTGTCATAGCTGCTGCTCGTCAGCCGTGGCCCACACACACACACAGACACACACATGGTTTTATCTGCGTCGTGCACTCATCGCTCCGTCGTGGCTTTTTGCTCTCAAGGTCAGAAATTAATCAAAACATCGATACGTGCCGCCGACATAAGCAAAGCGCGCTGTAGACCTGTCACCTGCCTCCCACAACATTGATTCAAAGCTTTATGAATAATGCAAACGACACAAGGCTGGAAGGCAGAGGTATTTTGGGTAGAGAGAATTGAAGCGGAGGTACGAGCTGTTTGTGTTGTGTTGCGTGGGCGGATGGTTGTGGCGAAGTGTGCACAGGTGCAGAGAAAGAGAGAGAAGAGGATTGGAGAGGATAAGCTTTAATTCACCCCAAAAAGCAGAGACTTCAAATGGTTTGGATTGAATATTAACATGTTTTTTTTACCATTGATTAGTTTAGGCTGCTCTTAGATTATGCCTTATAGCTGAAATGTTTTATATAACCTATGAGAGAATAGTTGTCTTAAAGCAGAAATTTTAGACGGGACATCCACTAACGGGTTAATACTAAAACAAATACTAGACAAGCTGAGCCAATGTGAGGTGAAAAGGACACAGATTTTGAGGAAAAACAGAAGAAAGGTCAGTCATTTCAACTCAGTAGGAGTGTAACGATGCAGTAACTGTATCGATGTATCGATTTTTTTTCCTATGATACAACTACATCGATACACATGACCTTGTATCGAATCGCATCAGTGAATACAATACACATGAAGTATTGATTGATAATATTGGAAATATCGAAATTAGAAGTTTGTATGTTAAAATAAAACCAGGTATGGCTTTTGGAGATAAATTTTGTGTTTTTAATTAAATAAAATGTTATATTCAGCTTTTCTTCACTCTCTGTCTGCTGGACATAATCAACCCCAGCCACGGTGCTACATTTGAGAGTAAACTTTTATGATTTTTGGCAAAAAGTTGCTGCATCAATTGTTGATATGAAGGTGTTGAATCGTATCGAATCGTATTGTTCCAAATTAGCCAATATCGTTCTTGAATCGTATCGAAACACTTCTAATCAATACATATCGCATTGTTGCAAAAATGTATCGTTACACCCCTATGGCTCAGTGAAATAAGTTCTAACATGTTATGCATCCATTTTAGCCCTTTTGGAAATGTGTCCTCAGAGGTTGGAAGTAACTAGATACTTTAAAAAGTATTTAAGTAAATTAGAGTGAGTTAATAAAAGTACTTTGTCAGTACTTTAATCCAATAACTTTCAGAGGGAAAATAATACATTTTCTCCTAGTACATTTTTTAAATACAATAAAAAGAGTCATTATCACTGGCAATGTGGGTCACACAGTCGGCCCACAGCCAGAAAGTAGCAGTATTAATAGTAACAGCTGCAGTAGTAGTGTAGTAGGTAACATAAACCATAATCCTTTGCTGTCGAGTAAGTCAGAGAGAGATCCTACTTTTCTGTATAGCGTTATAGCTGTAAATGCCAGACTAGATTAAAAAAATGCTTAGATGTTTTGGTTATTTTGCTGATATTTATACCAAGCAGAAGATGTATGCATGTTTCTAAGTTTTTGTGGAAGACCAAAATAACAAACGGGCCATCTTTCAGTACAAAGGATAAAAATGGTCAGCAGCTTTTTGTGCTCTGTCTCTGAAATGGCAAATATTTTTATTTATCTCCAATTCTTCACTGAGACCATGCACAATGTCTAGTTTACATGTTGCGTGTTACCTTGCTGAACAAAGACATTTCTAATCCTTCTCTTTTGTTTCCTCTCTTAAGCCTCTCACTAAAGCCCTGCAGACATTTGTGACCACAGAAAACAGAGGAATCCACTCGACTGTAGATAAATATTATGTAAACTCTTCCCCCGCCGAGAACCAAACTACACATTTATGTTCTGCACTTTGGTAACAACAAAACAACTTGTCAGATAATGAGACCAGTTTGTCTTGAATGGTAAATGGTCCGTTTAAAAGTCAATCTTGATATTTTTTGTTGTAGAGTCGGCTTTATAAGGACTCACATTTTTCTGGTTTACTAGTACTAGTCTCACATCCATTGAGTTGGTTTTATTTAACGCTGATGCCCTGCTGTGTGGCTTTCCTCCTCATTTCCAAACCCTTTTCAGAGATAGTATCAAACAAAATAAGACCTTTAGATACGTTTAAATACATGTAATTACATTTGTTATGACTATAGACCAGTTAATGCTTCAAAGCTGGAATCATCACTCGGTCCAATGTGACGTGCATGAGCGAGAACTGCTGTCTACTCATAGATTTTACTGGGAAATTATTGATTTGTTTAGAAATAGCAATGGTGACACTAACACTTTACAAAATGACACACAACAAACCCATTCCTTTTTGGTCAATGTGCCTCCTGAAAGCACAAAAACACATAATAAGCACTCAAGCCTTTTACAAAAAGCTGAGACAAAAATAACTAAAAAAAAAAAAAAAAAACAGCCAGGGACAGAGTGGCCAAAAATATCTACCTTCACCGGTCTGAGAGTGCTCTGAGTATTGCTCTGAAATGTGGACTTCATGTTCTTGTTGCAGTTCCACAATGAATCACATTATTCAAGTGTGTTTAAAGAGGCCTTATTATTACCTATCAGGCTTTCTGAAATAGTTTTGCTTTAGTATTTCACATTCTATAACTTAAAATAATGTATATGTATGAAAAACCTCTTGTTTGGGGGCGCTGTTACTTTTACTTTGCAGAAAACGCTCGCATGATGCTAACAGATAGATTAATAACAGCAGTTCAAGCACGGAAATGATCAGAATGAGTCTGGAGTGGACTGAGTAAGGCCAGGTGTCCTCAAAAGGGCAATGTCTCAATGTCAATAAGGATTTTTATCATTCCTCTCTAATTATTTATCTTATTATTTATCTAATTGGATTGACTCATCCAGGAGCTATTCTGAATCTGCTAAATATGCAATAATATTCAACTTGGACTTTGTTGATGGCAGTAAATGTATTTAGATCACCTGTGATATTAAGAAAACAGAGGGCCCAAAAAGGACAAAGCAATTATTAAAGTTTTGTTTGCAGCTTAAATACATTTTGTAACTCTGCCTTCATTAAAGCATTGACTTCATACCTTCATTAGTCTGCTAGAGAGGCATTTTGTTTTTAGTACTAATTGTGTGTGTGATATTGAGGTTCTCTTTGTTCATGACAAGGATGGATAGGATTAGGAATGCGTTCATCAGAAGGGCAGCTCATGTGAGATTTTAGTAATTATGATAGAAAGTCAGGGAGGCCAGACTGAGATGGTTAGAGCTGCCACAAGGACATGAAGGATAAGTGTTGCAGAAAGCATTCCACCTTTGTTATGATTGGTCAGTAGGATTGATTTCATGGATGACAATTTGAATGGGAGAGGTTTTAGCAGTAGTGGACAATAACTAGATACTTTTACTATTGTAATTTACTTGCTTTATTTTCTTTTACTGGGGAAATTTTAGATGAAAAGATGTTCTCTGACTCACGCAAACCTTTACAATCATAAATGAATACATCTATTGGTAGTACCGTATTTTCCGGCGCACCTAAAAGCCTTTCATTTTCTCAAAAACCGACAGCGCGCCTTATAAACCGATGCGCCTTATATATGGATCAGTGTTGGTTAATTATGGCTACCGTATTCAGGGGGCGTCGCCGAAGTGACAGCGGTAAAAACGGTAAAGGGGAATTCCAGTCCCAGCTGTTCATGTGTGCCATAGGCGTGTTTATGGATCCTGCCGCAAAAGAACAAGGAGGCGCGGCCTTTGCTCCATCTCAGTAGAAGAGTTGCGACATTGAGGGGACAGAAAACTGAGCGCTCGAACGCTGTTCATGTAGCTTTGAACTGTGACAAATGGAGTTGGAAATACACTGTTTTCAATGAGGACAGCGCAAATAAGAGCTACCGGTACGTACGGTACAGTATTGTGAATGCACTAACTTGTTTTGGGAGTGAACGGAGTTGTAAGAACGCTGGTTTGTATTCTATTAATAAAGTTTGACTGACTGACTTATCTGACTGTTTTATTGACATTCCCTTTAGCGCAGCTCCATTTAGTGGATGCATAACGCAACCTCAGCCACTACAGTAGCTTCTATTCTATGCGCCTTATAATGTGGTGCGCCCTATATATGAAAACAGTTTTAAAATAGGCCATTCTTTGAAGGTGCGCCTTATAATCCGATGCTCCTTATAGTGCGAATAATACGGTAGTATTAGTAGTAGCAGTAGAGTACAGTGGTGTTCTAGAGGTGACCAAGATTGGTTTAAAAATGTGAATGAAAGCATAATATATCATCTTCATCATCTAAACTTTACACTACTTAGTTTAAATACTTTTTACTCTGAAGTACCAGAATAATAATACAGATACAGATATAATACAGAGTTTGAGCACTTCTTTCACTTTATTCACGTTACTAAAGGAGTTTTCTGTGATCTGGGATGTCAGGCTAAACTTCAGCTACAAATAAAGAAATATTCTACCAGTGTACATCCTCTAAGATAAAAAAAATAAATAAAAAAATCTTCCAAAAATCCTAGTACGACGAGCTTTAACTAGATAAGACAGCAGAGGTAGAGCTTGTGATATTTGCAGCTCCACACTGGTCTGTCTCCTCCATCAGGCTCAGGTCAAAGGTCAGGTCTTTTGTTTTCAGTCGGTCAGCTCACAAAAGACTAACTCCACTCACTGAACAGTCTGATTCAGAGAGATTTTCCCTTCTGTAACTTCTCCCAGAGAGGAGTACAGCGGAGGTCAGATCAATATGGCAGCTCTGTTGCTAGAGACAGCAGCATAATAGTTGTGTCAAATAGCCGCTACATGTGAGGTATAGAATAAAGTTTAAGTTCTCATACAGGTACAGTATGTACACATGATAAAATCTGTGTATTTTACTGGGAAAATGTCTTGAATTATTATAATCTTGCAGAAACACTACGATGGCTACAGTGTTAAAACCTAGAGACAAACTACTTTTACGAATTATGTCTGCCTCATTGAACATCACATGAATACAATGTCAATATTTATTTACTTTTTACTGTATTTACAACATGTGAGCTGATAGACATAGTGGTACTCAAAATCTGTACTCAAGAAAAAGTATTGTGACTTTAACAAAAAAGTTATTCAAGTAGAAGTGATAGCACAATCATTTAGTTGAGTACTATTATTCAAAAAGAGGGCTGCAGTTCAGTGGAATACGAGAGAAACTGAAGGAGAAAGCGCTGTGAGGACTAAAGAATTTAATTTGCATTTTCTCCGACTCAAATTTTGCACACAGGTGGAAAACGCCTCATTTTACAAACACATCCAGTCATCGGAGTAAACTCTGCGCTCAGTTAGCAGCTGTGAGAGACGCTAACCTCAGCTGTGCCTGGGTTTGCTGCACTTTTAGCTCGTCTTATTCATTTAGTGTGCACGCAAACCTTTAAAAAATCTGGCCTTATGTTTTTTGTTTTGTTGCTCGAAAATGCGTTACGTGTAGGGATAGCTCTTAGATACACTATATTTCAAAAAGAATTAGCTCTGCCTTTACACACATATGAACTTAAGTGGCATCCCATTCTTAACAGATTTAATCCTTCTGAGAAGAGTTCCCACAAGGTTTAGAAGTGTTTATGGGAATTTTTGACCATTCTTCCAGAAGTGCATTTGTGAGGTCAGACACTGATGTTGAATGAGAAGGCCTGGCTCACAGTCTTCGCTCTAATTCATCCCAAAGGAGTTCTTTCAGGTTGAGGTCAGGACTCTGGGCAGGTTCAGTCAAGTTCTTCCACACCAAACTCACTCATCCATGTCTTTACTGTTCCCACAAAGTTGGGAGCATGGAATTGTCCAAAATCTCTTGGTTTGCTGGAATTTACTTTTGGAAATATAGTTTAAGTGTGACAGAGACTTGATGTATTTATTCCCAAATCCAAGCTTCAACATACCTTTAGGGGCTCAAGACAATGATGTTTAGTCATATTTTTGTTTATTCTTTGTTTCTTCTTCCAGATCCAACAACAAACTCCACTTCCACTAAATAAGTCTCAAAGAAGAGATGCCTAAATTGGGCCAGCATGCGATATGTTTATTTTAGTACCTTCTCGCCAAGCCAAACGTAAATAAAATCTTTAAATGCACAAGACACTTTTTACAAACTGGTCTTCGGCGCCTCATCCTGCAGTCTCCCTGTCCCGCTGCTGATAAAAGTATTTAGTAATGTATTATACAGGCAGCAGTCCTCCTGTTTAACCCACCACAGGACTTTCCTAAGTGCTGAGTATTGGCATTCAGCAAATGGATTAAAGCGGTCCAAGTGTGAAATATTTATGTATATTTTCTACACAGTGGTGGAGTCAGAGGGGTGAGCTTTTAGGGTACTGCCAGCCGAATGTGGCAGACGTTTCATAAAATGCTAACACTCCTTCCATGTTTTATTCAGGAGTTGCTAATACACCCAGCTACACGCTCGCTTTTACTGTGGCCCCACAATTTTCTGTCATTTTATACATTTATACGCTGGGTTTTTTAGAGTCGTTTGCTGCACTATTTTCACAGTAAAGGTTTTCAAAGCGGCTACATTTTTCTATTTTAAAGGCCTACACTGTTGAACATGTGCTTCCGGTTCTCATCAGGCACTGGCATCTTCCATTTTGACCAATGGACTTTTATTAGTTTTACATTTATAGGAACAAATACATACAACTTAAAGCCAGCTATTTTTGGTTTACTCCTCAATTTGTATTTGTTGGATTTGTCCTGGTTTAACCATATTCAGTTCTGGTTTGGGCCTGGTTTAGTACTTGCTTTGCACTTGAACTACTACAAATAAAATTAAAAGTATTGAGTGAAATCCAGTCTTGCGTTGAGACCCTCCTTTTTATTCAAGTGTGGGGAAAAAAACACTTGACGGTACAGATTTAGACTCATTTTAGTCCATTAACGATACTTAGAAAAGCAAATATATTTCTGAGGTGGTACTTAGTGTGAAAAGATTGAGAATCAGTGCATTTTCTTTTATCCCATCCCATTTTCTGCTCTCAGAAAAGCCCTTAATGGCGCTCAGTTGGTAGAGCTGCGGCGCATTTACAGGGCAACTACAGCCTGCCTTGGCATTGCAGGTTTGAGTCCAGATGCCAACACTTTGCCAAATGGCTCTTTCTGCTCTCTCCCCCTTGATTTCCTGTCATTACTCCTAAAAGTGGCCACAGTGGTGTATTAAAAAAAAGCCTAAAGCCTGAAAATGCACCACAAATATATATAGAAAGAAAGAAAGAGTGTGTTTCTTTGCAAACATTTGCCAGAACTACAGCATGTTTCAGTCTAACCCAGGACTAATCCAGAACAAAAGCAGGAAAAAAATAGTAAGAAAGAGCCATGCACTAAGCTTCTGTTCAAAAAGTCCAAGAACTGCACAAAAACTAAATCCAAGACTTTGGAGTAAGCCTTAAACAATAGAGAACAAAACTAAAATGGGACAAAATTGGGAATCAACCCAAGATTAAGTCAGGACTAAGCTTGAACTAAACCAGACTGTAATTATATATCCAATCGTCCCACTAGAAAAAGCCTGTGTACCACCAGTAGCGCCCGCACCACAGCTTGAGAACCACTGCTGTAGTACATTTACACACGGTTTATCTGTGATTACCGCTGCATTGTAAGTGACCTTTTCTATTCTAAGTAATGACCAGTCCCTGGAGATGCAACCTAATGACCTGCTAATCTTTATAAACCACTCCTGTCTGTTCAACCTTCACCTTTCCCAAAGTGCCCTTGAGCTAACGAATGAGCGGCCACTGTTTGTGACCCTTCCCCTCTGACCTTTTTACCTCCCCGTGGGCATAAAAAAGAAAAAAAAAAAAAAAGAAAAAAGACTATTCCTGGTCCAGATAACGGTCCGTTGAGGGAAAAAGAGTTCACTTCGCTTTACCTCAAGGACATCGTCTGCAGCAGTGGCTCTCAAATTCAATCAGGTTTATTCCCGAAGCACTATCAAAGCTTGGCCAGACAAGATTTAGATGTTAAAATGTATCACTTTAATCAGACAGGATTGCACTGAGTGTGGCAACAAAACAAAGTCTAAGGCCGATTACCCAAAAAGGAAGAGCTCCTGAGCTGGTCACATGGACTGTTCAGTAACACAATGATATTTCCCATTGATGTTTTTAAAATCAAGTTTAAGAGGAAGTCATGTCGTCTGATGGCTTTAGTTCTGCTCAAATACACCAACCAGGCATAACATTATGACCACCTGCCTTGAATTTGTTCCTTGTCAATCTCACTCAAATCCTTATGCTTGCCCATTTTTTCCTGCTTCTAAAACATCAACTTTGAGGACAAAATGTTGCAATGATGTCAGTGGTCATAATGTTATGCCTGATCAATGTATGGTATGAGCTTGACCAATGGTTTTCAAACTGTGGTACGGGTACCACTGGTGGTACGCAGGAGTCTTTAGCACTCAAAGTTCTGATTGACTTTTATTCTCGTTTTAGTTGAGTCTAGTCCTGGTTTAGTCTTGGTTTAATCCTGGTGTAGTCCTGGTTTGGTCCTGGTCTAGATTTTGTTTAGTCTTGGTTTAGTCCTGGTTGAGTCCTGGTTTACGTTTGATTTAGATTTGGTTTAGCCTTGGTTTAGTCCTGGTTGAGTCCTGGTTTAGACCTGGTTTAGATTTGGTTTAGTCCTGGTTTACATTTGGTTTAGATTTGATTTAGACCTGGTTTTGTCCTGGTTTAGATTTGGTTTAATCATGGTTTATGTTTGATTTAGATTTGGTTTAGCCTTGGTTTAGTCCTGGTTTAGTTTTGGTTTAGTCCTGGTTTACATTTGGTTTAGATTTGATTTAGACCTGGTTTTGTCCTGGTTTAGATTTGGTTTAATCATGGTTTATGTTTGATTTAGATTTGGTTTAGCCTTGGTTTAGTCCTGGTTTAGTTTTGGTTTAGTCCTGGTTTACGTTTGGTTTAGATTTGATTTAGACCTGGTTTTGTCCTGGTTTAGATTTGGTTTATTCTTGGTTTAGTCCTGGTTTAGATTTGGTTTAGTCCTGGTTTAGATTTGGTTTAATCCTGGTTTATGTTTGATTTAGATTTGGTTTAGCCTTGGTTTAGTCCTGGTTTAGTTTTGGTTTAGTCCTGGTTTACGTTTGGTTTAGATTTGATTTAGACCTGGTTTTGTCCTGGTTCTGATTTAGTTTTGGTATAGATTTGGTTTAGTCCTGGTTTACGTTTGGTTTAGATTTGATTTAGACCTGGTTTTGTCCTGGTTCTGGTTTAGTTTTGGTATAGATTTGGTTTAGTCCTGGTTTAGCCTTGGTTTAGTCCTGGTTTAGATTTGGTTTAGTCCTGGTTTACGTTTGGTTTAGATTTGATTTAGACCTGGTTTTGTCCTGGTTCTGGTTTAGACTTGGTATAGATTTGGTTTAGTCCTGGTTTACGTTTGGTTTAGTATTGCTGCAGTCCTGGTTTAGTCTTGGTTTAGACCTGGCTTCGACGTCTGGTTTAGTTCTGGTTTAGTTCTGGTTTAGTTCTGGTTTAGATTTGGTTTAGTCCTGGTTTACATTTGGTTTAGTATTGCTGCAGTCCTGGTTTAGTCTTGGTTTAGACCTGGCTTCGACGTCTGGTTTAGTTCTGGTTTAGTTCTGGTTTCTGGTTTAGTCCTGTGTTAGTCTGGTCCTGTGATCATGCATTGAACCATTGTCCCAAACACAGAACATGAACAGTTTTGTCCAATTCAAACACAAACCGCTCATTTCTCATCCATTTTACCCAAGTCGTGAGTTTCTAATCATCCATAAATGGCAGCTGCTCATTTCTGTCAAAACTATTTAAAGTTCCTTCTCTTTTTAACGAGAGACGACAGAGATTTATGATGAAGACGAGACAACAAAGACAAACAAATCTGTCCCAAACTCGACGGGACAGATGGAGATATGGGGCCGCACCTGTTCTCGGTGTTTACAGTGGGATATCTCGTGTTTTAGTTTAAGACCAGCCCAGATTGTGTGTCCCCGTCCCCCTGTCACAAGAGACCGCATTATTAACTTTAATCATCCATTCATTAGGAGATGAGGCTGTTATTAATTACCCCAGAGTTTGTTATTGTCAGATCCATCTTAATCGCATTTTGAATGCATTAGTGTTCAGTCAAAAGCAGGTTTATGTGAGGACAGCAGTACTGGGGCGTTTACATCATTACAAACTCGTACAGATGGAGCAGTTTGCAGAGATTTGAGCTGCGAAAACTGCTTTCCTTGGACATGAAATGGTTTAATGTTCTGGTTTGAGTTTGTAGGTGCAGCAGGGCACATGAAAACCCTTTAGATTTGATTAGTTTATTTGAAGGGGACAATGCCATTTCATAAAACACATGATAATACACGAGTAAAAAAGCCAGAATTAGCCAAAAGGTTATTTTTCATCTGTAGTTAGAGCAGTGGTTCTCCACTGATCTGGCTTTGGGACCCACCATCACTCTGTAATGACAAGCCGCGACCCAAATACAAAAGATATTGAGGAAAATTAAGCGATATCTCAGGAAAATGTTAAGATATGGAGGAAAATTAAGAGATATTTCAGGAAAATGTTAAGATATGGTGGAAAATTAAGAGATATTTCAGGAAAATGTTAAGATATAGTGGAAAATTAAGAGATATTTCAGGAAAATGTTAAGATTTGGAGGAAAATTAAGAGATATTTCAGGAAAATGTTAAGATATGGGGGAAAATTAAGAGATATTTCAGGAAACTTAGAAGATATTAAGGAAAATTAAGCAGTACTCACATCAACCTTAGGTATAACTGAATGTTATAGAACTGGAGTTTTGCTCTGGTTGAGTTTCTTTTATATTATTCTATTCTATATGTCCAACACTGCCACCTACTGTTAAGGAGTGTAAATTGATGATGTATTTTTAAAAATAAAACTTTCTTTTTTTTTGCCCTGGCAAAGGCCCGCGGCCCACTCTTTAGAGATACTTCAGTACATTATATATGCAAGTGCCGCTGACGTCGCTGTGGAGTCCACTAGTGAATTAATGTGAAGGTGTGCCCCGCCGAGGGCCCGTAGTTACCAGGACAGGCTCTGGTCACCTGCAACCCCCAAACTGGATGGAATGGAAGAAGAGTATTTGGTCATATATTGTGTTTTTTTTTTCAGGCTTATAGAAATTGTTTTGGACACTTTTGCATTAGTATTTTAAGTTTTATACCTTAAAATAATGTATATGTACAAAAAATGTCTTCTTTTGGGGACTTTCACTTTGCAGAGAACGCTTGGATTAGGTGTCTGTCGCCCCCTGCTGGCAACAATGGGGACGGAGCATAAAATGGTAATTAGTACGGCTATTAAAAACATGACGCTAACAGATAAATAAATGAGCTGACTGCTTTATATTGACGCTGAAATGATCAGAATGAGTCCGCCATGAGACCGAGCATTTTACTCATTTACTCAAACAAGGGTGAATGAAATAAAATACTACTTCAGGTATATTTTTGAGAAGGAAACACGATTATAAAAAGTCAATTTAGAAGAGTAGGGGACCTTTAAATGTCTTGCTATTGCTTAGAACAAACAAGAGAGTAAAGAGAGTAAATCCTTTGAGAGACCCAAGGTAAGAATTAAAGTGTTTGATGCTTATGTTAAAAAGGGGCAGCTAATATAAGATTACTCTTTTTTTCTGCTCCTTTTCATTATTTTTTCATTTCGCTGTCATGTAAAATCAGATGAATTTTCTGTGCTTTTTTTCTTTTAAATTAAAATAAATAAATAAAAATATAAATTGCTACAATACAGAGTAGGAGAAAACAAGTTCTGCTGCTTTTTGCTTTACACGATGTAGAGAGTAATCATCGGAAACCAGATACATCTGCTGCTGCTAAACACTAAATTTATAAACTTTTGTCCAACACTGAGCTTTTATTCTTCTTGAAATATGACAGTAATTAGTACGATGCAGCTCAATGGACACATACTTCTCTTGACAATGTAAGCTGATTTACAAATGGACCTGACTTCATTAAACAAAACAGATGTGTGCTAGGAATAAAAAATGTCCAATAAGTCACATTAAAAATATGCCTTTTTATTGCGTGTAAGGAAAGGTTTTAATCACCGAGTACAGTATGTTTCATTGAGGAACTGTAAAATGTCACACTCTAATAAGAGACATTCCCATTAGCTGTCTCTTAACATTGAACATTATGGCTGCCGATAATACAACATCTAGCGTCTAATTCAGGGAAGCTATTTTCTACATTTCAATGCAAGCCATAACTCTTGGACTTAAGGGATTTGATTTCCAGGATGTCAATGTATTCCCATCTCTTTTTTTGTCCACAACCAATCCATGGAAAACCCTTTCATTTCACAGACACGTGGCAGACTGTCTCAGAGCTTAACTGGGTGTAAGAAATCGGATTAGCTTTAGCTGCGTGATTCACCATTTTATCAATAACATCTGAATTGCATCATCAGGCATGGACCAGGCATCCCCTCTCCTCAGTTTTAATTGAATTCACTGCGTGTGTTATTGGCGGGTAAGTAAAAGGTACGGCGGCGCCAAAAACATCCTGATAAAATCAACATTGCTACATCAAATCCCTGCCTCCTTCCTCCCCAGTATCTATTGATTTACAATTAAACCGGTCCCATGTGACTGGCCTATAGCTTCTCTCGTTAGCGACGCCGGCATTAGTATTCTCACTAAAACAGGCCCCGGATCCCGAGAGACGCTGGCGGTGCTTTTAATCAGGAGCTCACACGCTGTTAATTACCAGAACATGCACAAACAGGACATGTTGAAGACCATAATATAGGATTTGTGGCATTTACGGTGCAGAAAAACACAAAAAAACAATAACCAAACTGAGAGAACTTGTGGAAAAATGGGTGGATTTTATGCAAGAGCCACTTATTATGTTGCTGTAGAGTCTTTACAGTTTGGTGCTTAGTTACCAAAACGCTGATATTCTGCATACTCAGGTAAAAATATGCTGACTTGCCAATAGTGTAGCCTTTTTTGTTCTATTGTTTGTAAAAGGAGCAGAATAACCAGGACTTTATCATGACGGAGACCAACACAGATCATATTAAGTTGTTTTTTTTTTATTTGGCAATTTTGTATTAAAGCAGCCAAGCTAAAGGAATAAAACAGTGTTTTCTGACAAAATCAAATCATCTTCAAACATGTTTAGAGAATATAAAGATGTTTCACTTTGACTCTTTTCTTAGTACAAACAACTTCTGGAATATCTTAAAATACAAATGAGGTTAAGCTGCTGTTTTTGACAAATGGAAGACGTTGCAAGTCCTTGTATCATAAGGTGGTTGCAATTTTTGTGGCAAAATAAAGTGCCACCATTCTCACAATCAGACAACCAAATTTTGCTGTAAGAAATGCTCTAACTGCAGCGAAAAACAGTCAGCTAAATGGAAGACTGTTAAACTAAATTTTAGCAATGCAAAGACCCACATTTAAACTGTAGCCTATGATGTTTTGGCAGCAAACTTCTGCACTAGGTTGCAGCTGATTCAAGTAGTAATCCTATACAACTGCAAAAAAAAAAAAAAAAAAAAAGGTTTGCAGTGTCAGTTGCCTAAAGAATGTTAAACTTTTGCAGCTGCAAGCATTAAAATCTCCAGTTTGTGTGTCATCCGAGTTTTACAAAACCAAAAGGAGCCAACTGAAATCATTAAAGTTAAGATGTTTCTGGTCTGCAACAAAAAAAGCACTTCACTTCCTTAAACTTTTTGTATGATGCCATTTTACCACAGAATGAAAAATATCTGTGAGGAGTCAGCCGAAACAGAGCTGAGCATTGTTTTTTGGATGGATGAATGAGAGCAGACTGGATGTAGAGGGCTTGTTGATTGGTCAAGGCTTCCTGGAGTGGGCAGGAGTTCGTGGACCTCATAAACTCGCAGGATTACTCAAACTCAAGCGTGATTGAAGCAAAACACAACTCCAGGCTTGTTTTTGATTGACATTATAACATGATAGGAATCTCAGAAAAGTCAATTTAGCAGAACATAGCCCCTTTTAAGCACCAAAGCATCATCAAAAGCTGTCTGCAAAAAAAAAAAATCAAAGACCGTTTTCCACAGATTCACTTTGCATTCATCAATACTCAACTTCATTTCCAACGTGTGATTTCTCAAAGGACCTCAGAGTAAATTTGTCTGACTTAACTACGCACAGGAAGCCAATATGTCCCTTGTAAGTGATGAACAAGGTTACCTCCGATGTTCCTCTGCGCTGTTTAAGAAATGACTGAACCGAGCAGATAAATGTGGGCAGTAAAAAAGTGGGACAGGTTTGTGGTTCTGCAGAAGACAGATTTAACGCAAGTAATCAAATGTTATTAGGCCTTGAAAAAGACTTAGCCGCTAATTGTCTTACCGGGATTTAGTGGCATTGGAGGTGTCCTTAAGCTTAAATTTTTATCATAGGCAAAGAAAGAGAAAGGAATCCTGTTGGAAGCATGTTTCAGTTATACTTTCTGTCTATTGGAGGGAGAAAAAAAGTAAAAATATAACCTACTTCATAGCTCTAAGTGTAGCTGAGAGTTTTCTTTGGTTCTGATTGAAGACTGTTTATGAAAGCATTGGTCTTAGCGTCATAATCTCTCCCAAACAGCCCGAGAGTTGAGACGGACGCCCGAGGGAGAATTTCTCACCAAACAAATCGTCTTTGTGATAAATAGTGACAGAAACTCGTTTGTCACACAAATCAGGATTTATGCCGGCTTTAATCTCATTGTGGAAAAACCCAGAAAGTGGCCTAAATTGGACTAAACCTGGCTGGTCGTGTGCGGTCCAGGTCTGCAGAAATCATGATTGAAAAGCAAAACAAAACATTTTAAACTTGTGTCTTCATGTACAAGGGGAAAATGATAAACTAGCCAACTGTTTGTAAAAAGGAGCAGACTAACCAGGACTTTATCGTCACAGAGACCAACACAGAAAAAAATATGTAGTTTTTCCCAAATTAAGCATGAGCCTGAGTTGTGTCCCATGGCCAAAGTTGACATTTGCTAATTTAATTATGGTGAGACTGATAAATAGATTATGGAGCTCAACAGTGCTCGCCCCAACCCTGGTTCCAGAAGTTCATTTTTCCCATTGACTTTTCAAAAAATACGTATATTAAAAGTTTAAAAGCTTGACGAGGTCTAATCAGCTCCTGTATGTGGTAACACGATTCATTTCTATCAAAAAGATTAACTAAAACTTGAAAATTCAGCAAAATGCGTTTGTAACTTTCGCTTTTGGCGCGTTTTCGATCCGTAATGATAGCACAATTATTCGTTTTGTGGTCATGAGTTACCTCAACCTGCTGAACATTTAATTAATTTTTTTATATATACAATTATAATTTCCGGAATTGGGGGTGAGAGGGCGCTGTTGAGCTCCACTGTCTTTATTTAACCTTTGCTAGGTGTGGTCATTGCCTAAAGCAGTGGTTCCCAAAGTGGGGTCCAAGTACTGCAGGGGGCGCAGTACACATGAAACTAATTTGAGTTTAAATTACACTTAAAAATAGCATTTAATTAAGCATTTTTAGTCATCAGTCTGTGTTTTTAGAATGTTTTTTATAGCAGTCTATGGGGAAAAACATGACTTTTGAATATGAAGTTTCATTGTTGGGGTCTGTGCTCTCGACTTTGGGAAAGACTGACCAAAACTTATGCATTAACCCTTACTTCTTATACATTTAATGAAAAAAACTATTTTTAGGTGGCCATTGTTTTCCCTTCAACCTGATCAACCATTTTATTTTTTATGTCAACATTAATTTTTGATCAAGATTTCTTATGTTAGTTTCCCTCTACAACATTTTTGCTTCACTTTACCCAAAAAGGGAGCAGTAGCTCTGCATAAAATTGTCCCTAGAGTAGCAGTAGTAGTATTTTCCATCACTGTACAAAACTGCAAAACACTACCAGTCTTTTTACCCAAGTTTTGCCATCAATACTGTCCAAAAGTCACAAAAAAATGTGTTTCAATTAACAAAAATACACACAAATACACAGCCTAGACCTCTGCCAAGGCACTGGTCCTATCTCACAAGGTCTCAAACTCAAAGATCTTCTAGTCCAGGGGTAAATGCTCTTTCCATTGAGCAACAGAACCCTTATATCTCACAGTGGTAAAGAAGTTTGTATCTTTGGACTCTATCCACACCGAAATTAATAATTTTTCCTTGGCCTATGACTAACCTTTGCTGAAATAACAAAAAATACATACAATTATTAAAGCACTTTTAGTTAACAGCGTTTTAACACCTTCCTAAAACTTTTGCTCAGTGCTGTAAGATGCTAAAATGGCAGCCCTACACCACACCTAAGGCAACACAGCGCTGCCTTGACACCAATATTTGAGCAATGTATCATAAAATTCCCTCATAGCCCATTTAAACTATTACTTAAATGTCAAAATCTTCCCTGTTCCCCCATTAAATGCTTCAAATTCAGGTTTCCCAGCAGCACCGCCGCCGCCGCCGCCATGCACTGCCCGTCTACCCTCACAGGATTTGACAAATATGGTCGACTTCCCCCCTCGTTATAGCTCTCGTCCTGGTGGCTCCATTTCCCTCGAGGGGCCGTGTGTTTTGCTTGTTAATAAAATCTCCTTTCTTCTGGGACGTTTTGCTGCGTGTCATTTCTGCAGACGACCCCAGATAAGACACTTCTCCCCTCCCCTTTTTTTTATCGTTAATACTATTACGGCTTGTTGCACCCTTTCTGCCTTTAGGGGCATTAACCTGTGGAGTGACACTGAACAAGTGGATTGCACAAGACTTGGAGTTGGAAATGGTGCGGGCACTGCTGTAACCATCATTTAAAATCATAATTTGGTTTCTTTTAATTGCATTACAAAGCATGTTGGTGCCAATTTTGACTATAAACGTTATCCAAAATCCATTTTTTTCCATGCATCATAGCTTACTGCATTTACAAAACTCCTTCCATCTCTCCTACATTGATGCGTTTGCAAATAAAATAGCAAATTTTCTTCTTAACCATAGCAGTAGCTCATTTTTAAGAGCTTTTTGTGATTCATTATTGCTTTAGACATGATATTTTACTCCCATTTGAAAGGAAATCATGATTGTCCCTTGCAAAAAAAATGCTCTTTTAAATAAAATTACATCCCAAACATGTATAGCAGCACCTCATTTTGATATTTTGAAGGGATTTCCTAAAGGTTTAGACCTTTGTCACTTGCCCAAACTCTAAAACCAAAGCAAGTCAGGCTCGTGTCTCTTGTGAAAAATCTGCGTCAGAAATATCCTTCGAGTTGTCTGAACCTGCAAAGCTAAGGACTATACCGCAATCCACCAAAACCTTAAAACAGACATTGATGAAGCGTATACTCACCAGAAGATGCATGCAGTGGTCTCTTTCTCTCCTTCAGTCCATGCAGCAGTCAGTTCTTTAGCGGCTAATTCCCAGCATGACCGCATCGGCACTGCATTTTTCAACGTGGATTTGTCTATCGTGCATCTGAGGCAAGCCGTGCTGCATGTTAAGATCCAAAGACTGGCAAAAAAAGAAAAGCGAGAGAAGGGAATCGGAAGCTGTTATTTCCTAGTTTCCCTTCGAATGTCTCTCCAAAAAGCAAAAAGGGGAGAAGTGGGATGCGTTCACAAGCTGCGTCGGAGACAGACTGTTGTTGTGAAAAGCCGTCACTTCGCCTGCGCTGCCGGAGAATAGGAGATCATCCATCACTCAATTATACACACACAAAGTGGCACAGAAACGCATTGCTATAACCCACACGTTGATACATCCCCAGAGCTCCCCAGAGACCCGGCCAATCAGCGGTCGGCTCCGAGGCTCGGCGGCCGAAGCGATTGGACGAGAGGGGCGTCAGTCAAAAACGTGAGCCGCTCTGTCCCCACAGCAACGGAGAGGAAGCGGAGGGGAGGGAGGGAACGGAGGGAAAGGAGAAAGTCTATAATGCTCTAAAGGGTTTACATACATCCTGGAAAATGGGAAGTGAGGAATAGTTGGAAAGCATCACAGCAGTGGTTCTCAAACTGTGGTGCAAGTGCCACTGGGGGTACGCAGGCTTCTTCTTTTGCAGTTTACGTTCTGAGTAATTCGGAGGTTTGGTTTAAGTCCTGTTTTAGTTGGGGCTTAAATATGAAGTTTATACCATTGCTTAGTCCTTGTTTCGTTACAGATTTGTCTTTGTATAGCCCTGGTTTAGTCTTGGTTTAGATCTGGTTTAGTCTTGGTTTAGACCTGGTTTTATCCTGGTTAAGTCCAGGTTTAATCCTGGTGTAGTCTTGGTTTTGTCCTGGATTAGACCAGTCTTTTTACATCGTTTTAGTCATAGTTAGTTTGGCTTATGTCTAGGTTTAGTCCCATTTTTGACTTTTAATAATGTATGCATGTTGCGTTTTATCCCTTGGTTTAGACTTGGGTTAGTCAAGATTTAGGCAAGGATTTTTGTCCATTATGAATGGAAATACAAATATTGGTGATACTTGGTGTTAGGGCTGCACGATATGGAGAAAATATGTGATATTCGATAAAAATTGTGATAACGATATTATTGCGATATTTAAAAATAGCGCCTACTTTTCAAACATAGTTAGTTAAATTCACTACATTTCACAAAAATGTAAGTTCCTGTATTTACAAGTCAAAACAGCGACAAAATCAAGACTTAACACAGACTAAACCAGGAATAAAACAAGGCTAAGCTGTGACTAAATTCATTAAATTACCACTAAAACTGGACTTTTTAAACATTTTTATTTAGTCACAACACATGTTCTTTTAAGGCTCTGGTGGAAAATGATTCTTCAGTGTAAATCTCTGTCAAATGGAAGACCACAGCGTTATTGTGATACATTTAGATTCTTGCGATACGGATATTACGTTTGCTATTGCGATAACGATAATTTTGCGATATATTGTGCAGCCCTACTTGGTGTAAAAAGTTTGAGAACCACTGGAACTAGCAGGGATATTTTTGGAATGTGTGTCATCCTAACATATTTTTGGCCATTTTTTAGGCTTTATTGGAAAATCAGGAAATCAAAGAGAGAGCAGGGAGAGACAATTGGCAAACTGGAGAGTCCAGACTCAAACCCACAACCTCAAGGCCAGCTGCAGTCTCCCTGCTCATGTACCACAGTTCTACAGTTCTTCTTCTTCATTTTTATTGTTTGTTTGTATTTGTTGTCATATCTAAAACTAGTGAGATTTACTCATGCAGGTCCTCGCCTTGTACGCAAAAGGTGCATTGTTGAGCCTAGTGGTTCTGAAGCTGCAGACTTTTGCCAAAAAAAAAAAAAAGATTGTTTCATTTTGAGCCATTTTTATTCCTGTTTTAATCCTGCTCCGGTTTAGGCTTGAATTTAAATTTAATATCACAACACAGTCCTGGTTTTGCCCTGATTTGGACCTGGTTAAATCCTGGTTATGTGCTGCTTCAGTCCTGGTTTAGACCTGGTCCTCGCTTTTCTGAGGTGGTACTTGGAAGACATTTATGAACTTAACTGATTTTGTTTTAATTTCTTACAAGGAAACCTCATTATTCCTAGGCCCACTGGGTTTGTTGTCCCTGCAGAGCTTCCATAGCTGTGTAAATTATAAAGCAGTAATAACTGTACAACCTTTATTCATCGTCCTTCCCACTTTAGGCCATATTTTCTTATGCCAACCATTTTGTCATTAAACAGCAGATGCTTCACATGTAAACTTCTAATGGTGGTCATTATGAGCTATTTGTCAACATCTGGAAACACCTGCGCCTCAGGTTTCTTTTGTCTTCCGCCTGCATCATCTTTCTGGCTAATTTTATCTACCTACGTTTGGCACTTTTTACTAGTAGCTCCCTCCAAACCTTAAGGAGAGGCTGTTTTTAGTAAATGTGTACAAGCCTTTGGTCCAGTCCAGCTTCAGGCCGCCATTTCTTCTTTATTAGGACAATATAAAAATCAGAATAAACTTGAATGTGTTGGTCCCAGAGGGAGAGCATTTAGCGCAGCAGATGGCCAGTCCAGCCTGAGTGCAGAACAGTTTATGGCGAGCTCAGAAAACCAGTGTTGTCATCTGTTCAGCCATTTTGAATTTTGGGTTTGTTTCAACTAGACTCATTAGTTTAAAACAATGGAACACATTATATTATTATTAAATGCTTTATAATTTCTCCTGGGGTTAATTATTGTGCAGCCAAGAGTCTAGACACATGTAACATTAATGTGAAAAAGAGCTGTTAAGAAAGAAAGCTGCACAAAATTAAAACAAGATATAAGACAGGGATGCACACTGGCAGAGTGGTTAGCGATCCTCAGGCCAACTGACTAATTCAGTAAAAAAGAATAAACAAGAAAGGTCATCTGGACAAAGTTTGTTCTCTAAAACAGTGTTTCCCAACCAGGGGTGTGGGGACCCCTAGGGGTATGCGAGCATGTTGCAGAGGGTACTTTTTTGATCATTTATTAACAAGAAAATATTTGAATTATTTTCATATTGAAGTGTTAAAACTTATGAAATCTTAAGCAAGCTTAAGTGGTGACTAATAAAAATAACTAAACTAAAAAATATTAATCATATATTAATATTATTATTGTTTTTTACATTTTTTTTTAAGTGCAACAGTTTGTTTCAAAGGGGAATTATTTTACATACATTTACATGTTGTAAATTTATTGAGTTTAAGAAAAAATAATAATATACAGTAGAATGTAATCGGAGTTTATAAGGCAAACATAAATTTTATTTAATTTAAATGTTTTGTTTTTATGTGAAATTTGAATTTATAAAAAAAAAAAAAAAAAAAAAAAAAAAAAAAAAAAAAAAAAAAAAAAACTCATGGTACTCACGGTATGACCAAAAACCCAGGGGGTTCATGAGACAAAAAGGTTTGGAAACCATTGTTCTAGAAGATGCTCTGTCACTTCATCTGAAGGACTTAATCATTTTTAAAGACAACTGCTGTCAATCATCATTTATTTATAAAGCCCTGTACAACACACAAAGTGACCAAACTGCTTTCCAATAAAATCAAGTAAAATCAATAAAATCATAAAAAGAAATACATAAAAGACTATAATATAGAAACAAATAATACAAACTAAATAAGATGTCGCAGTATTACTATGTTAAAAGCCAATCTGAATAAAGAACTTTTGTGTGTAGATTTTAAAAGACCAAAATCTAAAAGCCCAGAGTCTGGGCCCAGAAAGCCCAGTCACCCCAGTTCTTATATTTCATCCTTGCAAAGGAAGACTTCCAAAAGAAGTTTGAGGATCTCAAAGCCCTGTTTGGGTTGCAAATTGGCAATATCTCAGCTCAGTATGGTGGAGCCAGGCTGTCCAAGGCTTTAAAAACAAACAATAAAATGTTTAAATCAACTCTAAAAGAAATTGGAAGCCAATGCAGTGAAGCGCTGGTGCAGGTTCCCATTCATCCAGGATCCAGAACTGGTGAATCTGTGTCTGTGTCAGTGCATATTGCTCAGAGGCCTGCGTTCTTAAAGCAACCATATTGGATGTTAACCATAATTTTAGTGGTAGATTAACTCTTTAACAAGACGAACTGCTCTTCCTCCGACCCCCAAATGCATCTTGTTGTCAATGTTAACTTCGGGGAGCGGGCTGGTCACTCTACGAGCTTTGCGAGGTGGAGCTAGCGGCTGCTAAATGATGGTGATGAAGCTTTCTAACATTGCATTTTCAGAACCAATGCCTGTGGAAAAAAGGGAGGAGGGTTTTGTCAGAGACTGTAAAGGAAAGAAAGAGACAAAGCATATACAATCTGAAAATGCCAATTTCTTTACTATCATATGTTGCTCAAAAAGGCCAAAATGTACTAACATCATCGTTGGTTTCCTTCTTCTTATTGAGGTCTATGAGGTCTGTGAATAGACTTTAGTGAATTAAATGATGTAGAAGCTGGTCTGGAAGAACAGTTGACTGCCCAGAGCTGTCTGTCATTAACTGCCTCACGCTGAGTGGTTTTTATTTGGTCGTTTTCAATTTAACGCTCGTCTCTTTTATGTTTATGGCAGGTCTCCCAGGAACCCACAACAGAAGATCATCAAGAGGGTCATCGGCCTCGAGGGAGACTTCATCAGGTACGAACATTAGACGTGGACATGTTTTCTAACGCCAAATTGGAACTGAATTTGTGTAGTGGCCACAGGTGTAAAGTTATTTTTACTCAAGTTGTCCAATTAAGTACATCTTGAACATTTCCTAAAACATGCTTTTACCTTGACTGCAGCAAATTTACATGTCAATGGGTCCAAGTATTTTTTTACCTCAGTGGCAAAGTTTGTAGTGCACACCTTATAATCAGAAGGTCGATAGGTTGAAGCCTAGTAGTAGCAGCAGCATTTTGTAGTAAAATGGCATCAAACAAAAAGTTAAAGGGAGTTAAAAGCCTATTTTCACAGTTTATGTTCAAAAGACGGTAACAGAGATGTACTCTGCTGCCCTCTGCTGGTCTCTTCACCTGTTTATTCATGGCACCAGTAGACTACTTATTAAAAATGTTCTCTTTTAGTCACAAAGGATTTAAAAGGTTGTAAAATGTGCTGTTGTACTAGATGTGACCAAGATTGGTTTAAAAATATGAATAAAAGCATTGTATGTGAGAAACCATGCACAAAAGCAAAACAGAAATGGACAGAAGCAAAGCAAAGTAAAACATGGGGAAGTATTGGCCTGGCTGTTACACAAGGAGGCAAAGACAGTTCGTCTTTTTGGGATAATGCTCATTGTTAACTGTGGCAATTGCTCAGGCTGTACACCTAGAACACCTGGGACATGCTACACACTCACGCAATGAAATAGTTGTTCATAACAGTATTAACTCTTTATTTCGCAGTATCAGATCATCCAAAACTGACTTCCTTTGACTATTTCCCAATTCAGAGTTGGTGTGAAATTAATTTTGAGTGTGCGTGTGCCATTAGAACACATTAGGTTAGGTCTTGTATTGAATCAGTGGGAAGAGCAGATCTGGTTTGTGGTTTGTGTAAGCATAGATTTTGGAGCTAGACATTTTACTCATGTTCCTCTCCCTCTTCAGAGTAAATTATCTCAGTAATGACACACAGCGGGAGGATGGTTTGGTCGTGCTTCGATACAACGACTTCTACTAAACTCTGAGATCGCTGTGTCCCTGTCCTCTGCCTCTGACATTAACCAAGCAAGTGGATTTCATTTTATTTTTTAATCAGAAAGACTGGGACACATAATTCGGGCACAGTTTGTTAAATTACTAATACGAATCTAAAGGTCAAATGTTTTAGTGAAAGATGTAGAAATGTGCTGCTTTCGTGTGGTTCCTGGAAATTCGGAAACATTAATTTGTTAATAACATACCAACTTTTTGTCTGTTTGCTTGGCTCAGCCCCAGCCTGACTCATTATCTCTCTGTGTGGAGTCTGCATGGGTTACTGTGGGTACTTAGACATGCACGTTTTACAAGAATTGCCCCTTGTGAATGAATGTGAGAGTGAATAGTTTGTCTGTCAGCGTATGTCTCTAAGTGGCAGCCCTGCGATTGACTGGCCAACGCCTCAGGCCCATGGTTTCTGGGATAGTCTCTGGCCACCATTTAGACTTTATTATCCTGTAATAATAATATGAGAATGTGTCACGTCAAGCGTCTAGCCTGCCTTGCATTCACCCAGGTCTGCTTTCTTAACAGAATAAATCATTTACACAAAAACAGGTGCTCATCAGGATAGTCAGACCCATACCGATAAATATTACTATTATTATTTATCGGAATGTGCCCGACTATCCTGAAGAGAACCTGTTTTTTTGCTTTTTTTTGCCATGTTTGACGTTAAGAGCCAAGCCATTTGAGCGGGTGCAGCACTCTCCCTCCATTTGCTAAATCATTTACACAGTTGGATACAGACAGAGCGCTCTGTCAGCCTTCTGCGTTCATTCTATGTTCATGTCAGTCCTTTTCCCCTGTTTTTGCCTCATTTTCTTGGCTCTTTTTCAGTAAATGTGGTATAAAACCTCCCTCAGTGCTGTCATGTTTGTTGTTGCTGTTTTTCTTTTTTTCCCCATTTTGGTAAAACCTTTGACTGTTTCCAATGGCTCCTATTGGTTATTTAACATGTTGGCTGTTGGCTGTACTCGGCTTGACAATGTTGAATCTATAGCAGTCAGAAATAACTCAAATTTTTGTTTCTATTGCTATGCTGACAACACAAAGATAAACCTCCCGCTGAGACCAAGTGACCCTGGAAGCCTGGCTTGGAGTGTTTCAGTGATGTGAACAGTTGGATGGCGCAAAACTTTCTCCAACTCAACACCAACAAATCTGAAATAATTCTAATCAACCCCCCACAGCCCATCTCCCATATCTAGAACCACCTTGGCCCTTTTTCCATCTTCGCACCATCTCCAAAATTAGGAAAATTCTCACTCTCCCAGATCTCAATAAAGTCATCAACACTCTCATCTTCTCCAGGCTCATTTACTGCAGCTCCCTCCTCTCCGGTCTGGACAATAAATCTTTCTCGCGCCTCCAACTTGTTTAGAAGGCAGCAGCTTGGCTTCTCACGGGTTTTAGCAGACGACAACACATTTTTTTATGGTTTTAGCCTCGCTACACTGGCTCCCTGTGTGTTTTAGAATTGATTTTTAATTTTACTGATTACTTTTAAAGCTCGTTTAGGTCTTGTCCCGAGCTACATCACAGAGTTCTTGACTTCATGCGAGCCTTAGATCCTCAGGCGGGTCCCTGTTTGTTGTTCCAGGGTCGCGATTCAAAACCAAAGGTGACGGAGCATTTTCGGTACAAGCCCCTCGTCTCTGGAACGACCTTCCTGAGGAGATAAGGCTGGCACCATCTGTATCATCTTTTAGGGGCGATGGTGGCGCAGTGGGTTAAGTGCCGGTTCGAATCCCATCTGAAGCACATACTGGGCAAGACACTTCACCCACCCCAGTGTGGCTGTGTTTGGTGGTGGTCGGAGGGGGCGTTGGCGCAGATTGGCAGCCACGCTTCCATCAGTCTGCCCCAGGGCAGCTGTGGCTACAGAAGTAGCTCACCACCACCGAGTGTGACTGAGGAGTGAATGAATAATAGATCAAAAATTGTAAAGTGACTTTGAGTTGTGTGAAAAGCGCTATATAAAATTGATGTATTATTATTATTTTAAGTCACTTCTTAAAACCCACTTTTATCGTCTTGCCTTTTTATAATCATTATTTGTTTTTATTGCTATTTATTCTGTTGTTCATGTATTGTTTTTTGTATTTTATTGTTAAGCACTTTTTAAACCTTGTTTTTAAAAGTGCTATAAAAAAAAATTATTATTATTTTTTATTTTTTTTAAAGTGTCAAAACAAATTAATTTGTTTCATTTGCATATTTAATTTTGGACGATGTCAAAAATAGCCAATATTAGCATCCTCCTAATGCCGCGCTGTTTTCTGTGTTGTGGCTCTTGCTACTGCTATCACCCAGAGCAGCTTAAGTACTGACTGTGGAGACTCTACAGATGCTAAAAACACTAATAATCACAGCGAAAGGAGTCTTTTACCCTCTGCAATGTCCTTGTTTGGATGTGGCAGCAGTTTTGGCCAAAACGAGCAGTGTAGTATGAAGATGATAGAGCTAACTTACGTACTTTGTTGATGTGTACAGATTAACCATGTGTTTGAAAGCTTTTACCGTCTTCAAGCCTTCATTTTCTATATAAATTATAATAGACCTGGCCTTTAGAAGCAGATAAGGCTAAAACTAAAAGATATGTCTTCACTGATGTCACTGTTAGAGTAATGCACACTGCTGCTGCTTCACTGATGTTTTGTACAGACGTTTAGCATACAAATATAACTGCCATCATCTCATTTATAAATAAAAATACTACTTAAAACCAAAACTAATCACTACCCGTCCTAGTCTTCCTGCATCTAGACCTCTTTCCTGTCAGCTTTATTATGTTTTTTAGAGTAAAATGTCCAAAAAATCAGGCAATGAGGAATGAGATATTAATAAATCCCGCTTTAAAAGTCTTCAAAGTTATTTATAAGACTAAAAAATGTGGTACTTGTGAGTTGGAGTGCGCCTTATCTAACTGCTCTAACCTTGATACATGTTACACTTGACAAAAACTTCATGAATTTTTTTTTTTTTTTTTTTTTTTTTTTGCATGATGAAATCTGCTTCACATATTTTTCTCCAATTAAACTGAAGAGCTGCGTGTCAGAGACGATGATTCACACAAGTCTTTAGCCGTCATCTCGGGACGTCTTCGAGCCCCAGACCTCATCTCTCAAACTGACTCTGATGTTCGGCTATTGGCATGTTCAGGTCAGATAAGGTTTACGTGTCTAAATGCAGCGCGTGGAGCTGTCAGTGTCTGTCAAACTCTCCCTCATTAGACTCTTTTACTTTAGCTATAGTTATCAACAGCTGCTGTGTTGAAAGGTGTGGGGGAGTACTGCTGGTCTGCAGGATCTATAGGGACTCGTCCTGGTTTAGCCTTTTGTAAGTGGAAAATAGAGAATGTAAAATGTTACACCGGAAGCAGTCATTTCCAAGATACAGTAGGTATCATTTATTGTCTGCATAGAGAGATTTGTCCTCTGTATTTGACCCATCCTTCAGTGCCGCTGGGGGCGACCTGTCAGGAGCAGGGACCCCTCTCCAGATCTTGAGCCAGGAGAACCTAACTGGAGGATTAGCCTATTGTGCATGTTTTAGGTTGATGGGGGAAACCGTAGCACCCAGAGGAAACCCCGGGAAAAAGATGTAAACTCCACAGAAAGACCTTGTCCAGGGATCGAACCTGTAGTGGAACGGCTTAACTGGATTTTTCTCCAAAACTTGCATCGGGCCATGGTGCACACTAATAAAAACAATAGTTAAAAATGGTAGGCATGATGGTAAAAATGGTCTGGCTCCTGGCCTATTAGTCTATAGGCATTATTAACAACCATGTTGGAAAATGGCTGCCATATTGGAAATAGAAGTGGCTAGCACTTTGTTCTGAAAATCTAGTGTATAATGAATATTTCAGCCAAATTTCACACCTGTATCATTAACTGAGCTTTTTTTCATTAAGCCAACACAGTACTCTTGCTGTGAAACCATGGAGCTAACTGCTTTGGCACCACGATGCTCTTCTGGTCTAGCAAATTAATAATAATAATAATGCATTAGTCTTATATAACACTTTTTTAGACACTCAAAGTCTCTTTACAATTTGGTCCATTATTCATTCACTCAGTCATACTCTGTGGTGATGAGCTTCTGGAGCCACAGCTGCCCAGCGGACTGCCATCACCAAACACAGTCACACTGACACGTTCATACAGGTGAGGGGGGGGGAGTGTCTTGCCCAAGGACAAAACGACATTATGCAATGCCAGTAGCGAGGATCAAACCGCAAACCTTTGAGTTAGTGAGCAAATGTCTCTAACAACTGAGCCACTGAAGCCACAATTACAGTGATTGTTTATTTATTCAGATCCCCATTAGCTATCAGCAAATTAGCAGCTATTCTCCCAAATAGACCCATACAGAATTTAGTAATGATATGATATAAAACATTTGCTAAACATGTTACAAAATAAACTCTGTACTCTTAATTACATTTCAAGTATTGATAAAATGATGCCGATTTAATAAAAATGTCTGTATACTTTATTGACGTCCTAACATCCTTTTATAACAGACCAACCTAACCAGCTTGGCAGAGTTGTTAACGTGATGCTGTTATGCTGCGTTCCAGTTGTCCCCATGCTGTTGGATTTTAACTGGAGCACCCTCCAATCCAGAGATGTGACGTTCATGAACAATCCAGATCTTTAGAACGGCTCTTCACCGTGAACGATAAGAGCCGAGTCATGGTGGCGCAGGAGTCGTTAGTTTTTCTTTAGTTTTTTTTCAAGCTTTTTTGTTTGCCAACCACAAAAAACTCATAAGAAAACGTAGAATAAAGCTCAAGAGCGAGTCATACAGAAAGAGACGAGAGGAGAGGAGCACAGCAAGTCTCTAGTTGTAAACAGTGTGTGTGCATGAAAGTTTATTGCCTGCTTAGTTTTTACTGACATTTTTTTGTATGAACATATGTAAATGTCAGACATTTTGGACACATAATAAATCCTAAAGGGTGGTCTCACTTTATGACGTCACCATTAGAGAATTTTGTCCACACATGCTCATTTTATTATCATCAATTAATAAAACAATAATAATGTCCACCAATTGAACGGCTCTTTGAAATGAACGGCTCCCATTAAAAAGCCAGAAATACCATCTCTACTCCAATCTCAGTATTCCTACTCTGGAACTTGGGGAACAATTCACAACCCTGAGTTAAAAAATTGCATTACGAGTTCACTACTGTCCAATCTCCTGCGCACAGACAGAGGTTGTGAACATGCAGCAAGCCTCTGTTGTCACAAAATGCCCTGTAACACTCTGTTGTTGCTTAACTATGTCACAATTTTCAACAAACCATGTCCCACTTGTCCCCATTTAACCCAATAGAAAAGCATAGAAAACTTAAAATCATTTACCTGAAGATGTTTGCCACTAAATGTATTTACAGTGTCATCATTTTTATCAATAAATAGCTTCATATTCAAAATTTAAGCCCTCACGTCACATGACAGAAAATTGTCTGGGTTTTGGAAGCTTTTTTGTCGCTTGGTGAGTTCAAATGCACCGTGATAAGTGAAAAAATGTGCAGTTTTTCAGTCTAGAAATCTGGTCACCAACATAAACCAACTCTGTTCTTTTCTCCTCATAAAGAAAACAACGCTGCCTGACTGGATTTAGTTTATATGTCACATTTTACACGATTTTATTATCTGCATAGTAATTTTATTTGTATTTGTCATTGTTGTTTTTCCGACGTAACAACTGGAACGCAGTAGGTTGGAGATAATGTCACTCCAAACTGTGAGGAACCCAGCATTAGTTCACACAATTGCCTATTTACAGAAACGCTCAATGTAAACACTATTTCCTACAGAGATTTCAAGGTTAAATGTTGCTCAGATACACTTTATACTAATACAGCAATTTCTCCATAATCTCAATATGACAGGTCTATTGAAAACCATTTTTCTCTTTCACTTATTTCTCTTAGGCTGGATTGCTTTTTATATTTTGCTTGTTTTAAGTCCTATTTGCACATGCAGCGTTTTCTCAGTAAAGAGCCAGTTTCTTCCATGAAACTGATATGTGTGGCATGAGCTAGAGCTGGTTTTTCAAGAAATTCACAACAGCAAAATAGGCTTTGTAGCATCACAGGAGCATAACCTCCACAGCCAATAACACAGCCAATTTACCTCTGTACCGTCTTCATGTTGACTGTGTCCGTTTAGTAGCCTGGCTCTAACTAAACCCATTTATTTTCATTTGTTGAGATTAGGGCTGGGTACCAAACATCAAAAATCATTTTCTTTTTGGACCAAGTTTCGATACCTTTCAGGTCCAGAGAGAGCGCAACAGAAAGATTCACGGCAGACGCGTCACTTTCAGCTCCATGTTCTGAGCTGAGTTTTTAACTTAAGCACCGGTTGTGACAGAGACAGGACATCATTTAGCTCCAGAGCACAGGGGACAGACCTGAAGATTAGGGCTGCACAATATATCGCAAAATTATCGTTATCGCAATATCAGCAAACGCAATATCTGTATCGCAAGAATCTAAATATATCGCAATAACGCTGTGGTCTTCCATCTGACAGAGATTTACACTGAAGAATCATTTTCCACCAGAGCCTTAAAAGAACATGTGTTGTGACTAAATAAAAATGTTTAAAAAGTCCAGTTTTAGTGGTAATTTATTTAATTTAGTCACAGCTTAGCCTTGTTTTATTCCTGGTTTAGTCTGTGTTAAGTTTTGATTTTGTTGCTGTTTTGACTTGTAAATACAGGAACTTACATTTTTGCGAAATGTAGTGAATTTAACTTACTATGTTCAAAAAGTAGGCTCTATTTTAAAATATCGCAATAATATCGTTATCGCAATTTTCAACATAGTTATCGAATATCATATGTTTTCTCCACATTGTGCAGCCCTACTGAAGATCCACACCAGTCTTTATTTACTCAAAAGTTACTCGTATCAAAAACTAGATATCGTTTAAGTACCGGTATCAAAAAAATGTAAACGGTTGCCAGCCCTGGTTCAGATTCATCCAACACGACCAATAATATTTATATAAGTATAAAGTACTGCCACTCTACAACTATTACAACAACTTACAGTAAATATTGCTACTTCTAGTGCTACCGCTATTACTATTACAACACATTAAGGTAAAAAAAACAAAAATGATTTCTATTTAAACATATAGCAATGGATTTAAGTAAAAGTAACATTTCACATTTCTAATATTTGCTCAACATCATGTCCCTTTTCAGAAATTAAACTTGAGTACTCAGAACATGTACTCAAGTAAAAAAGTACTTATTACTCATGTAAAAGTACTAACAATTCAGCCACAATGTATGTACCAAAATTAATACTTAAGTAAAGTGGGTAAAGTGTAGTAAAGTTTAATTTAAAATAAAGTACATTTTACCTTTTTTCCCCAATTTTGCAAACTGAGACCAAGTCAAGACCAAATCCTGTGAACTAAAGGGAAAAAGTAAGAAAAAAAACTTAAATCAAATACATAAATGATTATTTTAATGATCTAATGCAACACCAATAAACAGAGACAGATCTTTTTTCAGGTTCTTCTAATGTAAAAAAACAAATTACTCCAAAATTATAACAAATTTTAAAGAATTATAATGTTTTGTAAATAAAATCTCTGAGACTGCCACATCCGAGACTGAGACCTGACTGGGTAAAATTGGATTTGAGACCAAGACCAGGCCCAAGACTGTAAAAAAAATGTTCCCAAAACCAAGACCAGGCACTACAACACTAACTACTACTATCCCTAAACCAATAAAAATCACAAAATATATACACAAATGGAAGTAAAAGTATATACTGAACTTAACTGATCCTGTCAAACTCAACTTAATACAAGACTTTGGTTCCTCCTTAAATAACCCTTGATAGAAAATCTTCCCATCAGACAAATGTGGGCATATTTTAAAACTCAATTTCCTGTGTGATAAAAACTTCATTTTTCCATCTCTCAATTTGTACAAATGTCCAATCGCCTCAAAATGTCCTAGCGACTGATTTGGTCCGAGGCAATCACGCTGTTATTCACAGATTCAGTTGATGGAGCCACGAATGAACAGATTTTACAATTTAGAGTCAAAACCACTGGCTCTGTCTTGTTTCTCTTCTGACAAAAGTGAAAGCCAGTCATCAAACAACTTTTTGAAAATAAAGTTGAAAGATACTGAGCTGACGAAACCCAGCTGCAAATATAGAAACTGTTTTAGAGCCAGGTGCTTTGACGCTTTCACTCTGTTTTGTCAAGGATTTAATGAAGTGTATGACTTATGAAGTTAAAGCTGGTTCTGATAGAAATAATAATGTTTTGCCTGATCTGTGTATATATATTAAATATGTTTCTTTTGTTAAATATTCTCATAGGACGCTGGGCTACAAGAACCGATACGTCCGAGTTCCCGACGGACATTTCTGGATTGAAGGAGACCATCACGGACACAGTCTGGACAGCAACAGCTTTGGACCGGTACGAAGTGAACTCATTATTTAAATTTTATAACTAATAATGGATTTTTACTTGGTTGATGGTTTAATAATCAATAATAATGAATTGGAGTTATATAGCACCTTTCTATACACTCAAAGCACTCATTTTCTTACCACGCACTCAGCTAGGGGTGCACAGTTTGAATCACAATTTTAATTGAGGCTGCAGTTATTTATGTGATATAATGTCATCTGCAGAGAACACAATATCCCAGCTCCATAGGGTCCTAATGTGTATAAAGTGTGCTACAGCTGTACTTCAGACCTCTACAGTGATTCCTTGCATTAGTTCACTCAAGTGCTTAAAATGTAAACTGTAAACTGAACATTGATTTAAAAAAATATACTGCAATCGAAATTAGCTATTTTTTCAAACTTGTTTAGCCCTACACTCATTGGTGGTAAGCTTTTTCTATAACCTCAGCCGTCCTGGGGCAGACTGGACCTCTGCCACCACTGAGGAGAGGAGGTGCCGTTGTATCCAAGGTCACAGCAGCAGGATCCAAACCACCATCCTTCTTCCAAGCGGATGGCTCCAGGATTTTAGTGGCTCTAAACGAGTTTTTGCTTGTAGCCTCCTAATTACTGCAAATAACACAAACTGCATAAACAGACACATATATAATAGACCAGGACAAATAAATTAATCCTATTTGAATGAGATCTATTATTGCAAATGAATACTATTAACAACACAAACCTCTCTGTGTCTCTTCCCGTTCTGTTGCCCTGATAAATGTATAGCAGATAAGTTTTTATTTGTAATCACGGATCTTTCTGATCATGTGGCCCCCTAATGGTCGTGGCACTAAACAACGCATAGAGCGTTTATGCCAGGAACGGCTCTACCTACTGAGCTACTGCCGCCCACTCTGCCATTACTGAATCTTGAACCACGTTGTTTGATAAAAGGCCATTATTAAAAGCAAAAGCATGTAGCCACCAACTGTTTCCAATGTGAGGAAACTTTAACCAGTTCTACATACAGCACATTCAGTGGAGCCTGTGTATTTTACCTGAATAAAATAATGGAGTAATGGTGCGTTGTTAGTCTGACAATAACTTTCAAAATGGTTTATTGAAATCAACTTTAATTTAAAGGTCAGTAACATCAGAAGGAGCCACATAACTGCAAAGAACTTGACACTAGGGCTGCAATTAACGATTATTTTGATAATTGATCAATCTGTTGATTATTGTTTTGATTAATTGATTAATCAGATAGTGAAGTGAATGTGGTAAAAGTGGTTGAAATGTTGCAGTGTTTTGTAATTCCTGTAAAAAGTCTACCAAAAATCACTTCATTTTTACTCAATTTTAACCAGACAAATCTACAACTGTCAGTGGGGGACGTTGGAGTATATACGATAAATTATTTTTATACGTTTTTTAAATGTTTTTGTTGCTTTACTGCTCCGTCCTCTCTCAGCACATGGCATGTTTCAATCTTTGAATAACCCAGTTAACGAATAAATGATTATTTAATTAGTTAACAATCATTTCAATACTCGATTATAATCAATTAATCCACTTAGTTGCAGCCCTATTTGACACTAGTCCTTCATTTACTATAGACCAGTGTTTCCCAGAGTGGGGTCCGTGGCCCTCTGGGGGTCCGCAAAGGTACTGCAGGGGATGTTGTCAGTATTAAGTACATAAAAATAAATTGAGTTTGAAATAAACTACAGTTATATACTTGTTTAAAATGTAGCTTTTAGCCAACAGTCAGTGTTTTTTGTAAAGTTTTTAAGGAGAAAAATATGGCATAGTCTTTTGAATATGGTGACGTTTTATTGTTGCTTGTGATAGAAATTTAAGGAGGCCGCAACAGTCTTGACTTTGGTAATGGCTGACATAGACCAATAGTATTTTATGTATCAGGCTAAACCACTCCAGCTGAGAGATATAAAACTCTGCTGTCTCACCAGTTTGCGCCAACATTGACAAAATCTCTAGAGACTTTCTTCTTAATGCGTGTTTCTCAGTAATATTTTTCCACATCTCTATCCTAGCATTGATCTGTGTGAGAGCGTACTTTAGATCCTAAGACGAACAGTTATTTCTCAATTCCCGCCTCAAAAGAAAATGCGAAAAAAAACAGAAACAAAACATTTTCTCTACCAAACCAAGTTATTCCTGTGGCTTTGACAGAGACACAGTGAAAACAAACACATCTGAAATGCCCCCGTTGCATATTACAGGCCACAGTTGTATGCTGTCCAATCCATTTTACCCACAATCCCCCGCAGCTCGAGCCTAAAGGAAGTGACAGGCGGCGTATTATGAGTTTAGCCTCTCCAGGTTCCGGGCTGAGTTATGATTATTGTTCACGTCAAGTCGGTTTGTCCCGGGTTCCTTCTGCAAACATGAAGATTTTATTAGGCCCGGTCTGTGGTCCTCTGGGGTCCGCCGTCAGCACTAACTTCCTCATATTGACTCCCGTGCTCCGTCGGTGTTTGAGGGCTGCGTCTCCCGGGCCGCGAGCGATGAAATTCTTTAGGAGCGGAAAGAAAAGAGGCCTAGATCTACAGCAGGAGTCGGTGAGGAAGAAGGAATCCCCAAAGAGTCAACAAGGAGAGGAATATGGGTTGTTGCTGTCGCTGCAGTGGTAAAAATAATAATAAAAGTCAAAATACAGGAAGGCTTGCTCAAAAATATTAACATAGAATATTCTGACCTGCGTTTGTCTCTGGACACAGAAGCAGTACCGTATTTTTTTCCCTTGTATTTGAGGAAAACAAAGGATTTAGGCAATAGCTGCATTGTTATGAAGTGTTTTGGACAGAGGGGGAACAAGAGCAGAGACTGGATTTCTTCACCAATCACACGCTCAGCACAAAAGGAGGTGGTCCCATTCAGATC
Organism: Bostrychus sinensis; assembly: GCA_020698575.1. Lineage (NCBI taxonomy): Eukaryota > Metazoa > Chordata > Actinopteri > Gobiiformes > Eleotridae > Bostrychus > Bostrychus sinensis. The sequence continues at coordinate 7,258,528 of CM036251.1, forward strand.
ATGGGTTGAGTTCGAGCTCGTGCACTTTGTCTTTATGCACTGGAGGAATGGCGGCGGCGAGGACGACTGGAAAGAGACCAATTCAATAGTAAAAAAGAAAAAACAGAGACAGAAAAAAGAGAAGCAGAGCACAAAATTGACATTAAACAAAGTAAAATGGGAATATATAAGAGGAACGTAACTTTTTTCCACATTCTCAGAAACTTTTGTTTTGTTTTTTCTTTTGGCTTCTCCTTTTCTTTATGGAGGACCCAAACTGCCAAATCAATCAAAAAATAAATGATCACAACAAAAGGTTTAAAAAGCAGCCAATTCTTTCTCTCAGAATTGAGAAAGCATCTTGGATAAAAGGTGAAAATGTCTTCAACTTTAAAAACCAAGACCAGGTGACTGCTTTAAACTTTTTGACCCTAAATAAATAAACAGGACAACAAATGCTGAATTTGTTTTAAATGAAGATGTAAGTTTTGGTTAAAATTAATTTTAAAAAGACCTATAATTATTCCCTTTTTGTATTTATTTCTATGTTTATTTATTTGTGCTTTAATTTATTTTTGCTTTATTTAATTATGATTTTTTTCTTCTTTTATTCATTCCCATATTGAATGATTTTTGTCAGCGAAATCCAGATGAAGGGGACGTGTTAGACAAAAGCAATCAAAGCCACAGATAATCTGCAGATGATCTCTCACCCAGATCGACCAATGACATCGTCAGGACACGCCCCCTTTATTTATCAAAAATTATTAAATAAATAAATGTGGGAATAAATTAATAATAATAATAAATTACAGCAAAAATAATTTAAAGCAGAAATTAATACAGAAAGGGAATAATTAAAGGCCTTTATTTATTTATTTTATATTTTTTTATTTAAGCATTTGTTGTCCTGTAAGCAATTTATTTATTCATTTGGCAGGTTTGATCCTCCATATTTCTTACACAGTCATTTGGATGTTTTTTTTTACGCCGGATGCCCTTCCTGTCTACACCAGCCACACACTGTGACTGTAGAAGGCAGTGTGGGTGAAGTGTCTTGCCCAGAGACACAACGACAGAATGTGCTTCAGGTGAGATTTGAACCGGCCACCCTCCGGTTGTTGGAGGCGCTTAACCCACTGCATCCCATTTACAAAAACTGTGGTAGTGGACCTTTAACATATTCACTTAAAGTACAAAATGTTTTAGTAACGAAGCAAAGTTTATGCAAATTGAAATAATCCTCATGATTTATGGATATGTCAAGTATTTTAATAAATTCAATATACGTTTTGTTTTTTGGCAACAGCTTCCATAGCTTAAGGCCTAGACTAAGAAGATTTTTTTTTTTATAAATTAACCATTTTTGCTGACTTTCTAGATTTTTGAGCTGCAGGAAGGCTGCATACAGTAAGTGGGTTTCATTGTAGGGTTGGCGGATTGCTTCCCGCTTGACCCAGTGCATACTTTCACTGTGTCCTTGGGCAAGACACTTCACGCACCTTGCCTACTTCAGTCACAATACGTGGCTTGTTGCGGCAGGAAGGGCATCTGGCATAAAAACAAATCACTGTGCGAAGAAGAAAAAGAGTCTTTGACTTTCTAGATTTTTGTTAAGTACACTTTAATGGGGTAAGAAAGCTGTCAGTAAAGACGTGCGTGTAAAAGTGAAATGTGTATATATCTGTGTGCATAAAATACATTTTGTAAATTATTATACAAGGGATTATGATTCCAAAAATTACAACATTATATATGTGCAAGTTACAGTACACAGTTTTTGTGTTTTGTGGGGTTTTTTTTTTTTTTTTTTTTTTTTTTTTTATGAATACAACTTGTAATTTTACACTTGTTATTGCTCCCAAAACTTACATCAATAATGTTGTAATTTTTGGAATCGTATTCTCTTGTACAATAATTGTACTGTAATTTTCGCACTATAAGGCGCATCGGATTATAAGGCGCACCTTCAATTAATGGCCTATTTTAAAACTGTTTTCATATATAGGGTGCACCACATTATAAGGCGCATCCACTAGATGGCGCTGCGCTAAAGGGAATGTCAATAAAACAGTCAGATAAGTCAGTCAGTCAAACTTTATTGATAGAATACAAACCAGCGTTCTTACAACTCCCTCGTTGAAAACAATGTATTTCCAACTCCATTTGTCACAGTTCAAAGCTACATGAACAGCGTTCGAGCGCTCAGTTTTCTGTCCCCTCAATGTCGCAACTCTTCTACTGAGATGGAGCAAAGGCCGCGCCTCCTTGTTCTTTTGCGGCAGGATCCATAAACACGCCTATGGCACACATGAACAGCTGGGACTGGAATTCCCCTTTACCGTTTTTACCGCTGTCACTTTGGCGACGCCCCCTGAATACGGTAGCCATAATTAACCAACACTGATCCATATATAAGGCGCATCGGATTATAAGGAGCACTGTCGGTTTTTGAGAAAATTAAAGGTGCGCCTTATAGTGCAGAAAATACGGTATTTTATGCACACAAATATATACGCATTTCACTTTTACGTGCATGTCTTTATTGACAGCTTTCTTACCCCATACACTTATACTCTATACAACTAACATTAGCATAGCCTCATTCACTGCAGTTTTGTGAATATGAAACATTTTAAAATGCACTTTTCCATGTATGAGTTTGTTTAAATGGATCTTTGTTTATGGGGGCAAATGCCGGAGGCTTGAATGTTGAAAAGTAACTACACAATGAACAGCCTTGCTTGAATAGGTTTGAGCTGAGACTTTTAGTGCAAACATATTCCTGCAAACTGCACATTTTCACTTACATTTTTCTAGCCTTTTGTGAGCTGTATCTTGTTATCGGAACGCTTGTCAATCCATTGACCTTGTCCTATTCTTGGCCTCTTTCTCTCCGTCTTTGTGCCATTGAATTGAAAAATAGCTGCCCATCCCTTTACTAAACCATATTACATTCTGAACAATAATTTAAAGCAGAAATCATCGTGTTACACTACCAAGGTTTGAGTCAGTGCCATAAAACCCGAAGGAACATTGCTAGAGCACTAATTTAATGCAGTTCTTTTCACAGCTGTGGCAGTGAGGAGGTCTCATTTCAATAATATATTCTGCTAAAATGTGGCTCGCGGCATTGGTTTCCTCCCACCAACGATCGCTAAACATGAGCTTATACAGAGCGACAGGAATTATTTAAGACAAACAACACCCACGTCACCTTAATACAGAATTCAGACTGATACGCTATATGTTCATGTTCAGAATATGAACAGAGAACTTATTTCTGGTCTTTTCAAGGCTTCATTAGCAGAGGAGAAGTGGCAGCAGCTCAGGAGGTAAAGCTGGTCACCCCCTAAGAATGTGTGATTGTGTATTTGCTGGCACCGGCATGGCTGCCACGTCTCTGTCAGTCTGCCCCAGGACAGCTGTGGCTACAGAGGTATCACCACCAGTGTCTGGGAAGTGATTGAATAAACGAATGTAAAGGGCTTTTAGCGTCTAATGCCTACTAGAAAGAAATACTAGACAGTTAATTTGCACAAAAGAAAATCTTTGCTCCAAATTTAGCTTCATATAGGCATAGTTATTCCAGAGATAGAAAATCAAATGTACATAGACACAGATCTAAAGTGTGTTAATAATATAAATGATGATTCAGTCAAAAAACAAACTGCTATGTAAAGGCGGCAGTAGAGACGTTTGCCCACTAACCCGGAGGTTGGCGGTTTAATCCCCACTGCTGGCATTGCATACTGTTGTTGTGTCCTAGGGCAAGACACTTCACCCATCTTGTCTGTGTGATTCAGGGTTTCTGCAGGGTCTTAAAAAGTCTAAAAATGTCTTGAGGCCGGGACACACCGGGGCGATCTTCGGCCGTTGGATGCGGTCGGATGGTTTGACGCGGTCAGCGACAGTGAGTCTGTTTGGTGTGTTGATGTGTTCCGCACCATCGGACGTAGTTCTGGCCGATTACACATGTTGAATCGGCATCGGGCCGTCGTGCTCAACGAGCTCTGATTGGCTGTGTGTCCTGTTCACAATTTGTCAAACAGCTCGAGTTTAACATCAAAATATAAGGAACTTTCTGTTCTACAACTGCTTCATTATGTTTCCACATCTGTGACAGTAATGTGCTGCAGTTAGCTTAGCTTAGCTTTAGCCTCGTGCACATAAAAATGTAATCCTCCTCTGAGGCAAACAGCTGCAATAATCCAGTCTCTTTTATTCATTACTGTGATCAGACAAGTTTAATCTAGTGCGTATAATTATTACTGACTGATAAACAGGGCTTAATTCTTGCCGGAACAGGATCCGGAAACTCCCTTATTTTGACGTGGTCTGATCCGGCAACTGTTTGCTTGCATCCGGTAACTCAGGCACAACTCAGAACAAAGTGTTGACTACATTTGACTCTTTTCACCTCCTAAACCTGTGTTGAAGGTCAGAGGTGTAATTACACAGAAATGCAATGTTTTAAACATAAAAGCCACGCTTCATTTCCACGTGGGCGCTTCAACACAGACTGTCCCCGCACTGTAATTGGTGTCTATAGAGTGTACAGGGAATCGGGTGGAAAAGACCTTCACGTCAAACTGAAAGATCTGTTCACCACTGTTAACACCAGTGGTGTCTGCAGGTGAACAGCAGTACACACTGTGTGTACCTTGAGATGTCCCCTGACCCCGCCCAATCCCTGCTGCATCCACAGAGCTGCACAGAGTCATAGTAGGCTGTGTGTTTTTACAAACGCGAGTGGAGCTACAGCTGACTGCTGCTCTTTAAGTCAAAAGTGATGTGTGAGACATGGCAGTGCCACATCTGTTTGTTCTTTTACTCAAAAGAATATGGAAGCTAGAGCTAACGCTGATTGTGGGTCACAGGATGAGACCCGGGGCCAACGCCAGTGTCACTGTTACATGGCCATAGTTACGCAGAGAAACCTTACACCACGCGCCCTCGATGTGCGCTTTTTATTCCTCCAAGTCTTAAATTAAACTTATTGAAGCCTGCAGAAACCCTGGTGATTATGTCAGTGTAACTGTGTGTTTGGTGGTGGTCGGACTGTATAGATGTTAGCGCGTTTTTGACATGGACTGTGGCTGAGGAGTGAATGAAAAATGCACCAAATTGAGGTTAGACACATGAGGATGGAGCAGAGAGAGAAGGGACAGGGTCTAGAGCAGCTCAGGGGAACAGAGAGAGAGAGAACAGTACACTAAACACATGGGGAAGTTTACTGTTGCTGGTTTCTCAGTCTTATCCTGTGTAGAAATTATAAACCATGAAAAACATCTGATTATTGACAATTCAGCAGCAAATTCTTCCTGAAAATGCATCTCATTTAAAAAATATATCCCTCATGTAAACGTGTTAAGTAGCTTGTACTGTGTGTCTTCAGGTGTCAGTGGGACTGCTGCATGGTCGAGCCTCTCACATCATCTGGCCTCCTCATCGCTGGCAGAAGATCACTCCAGCTCTGCCCCCGAACCGAGGACCTCTGGACACAAGCGAGGATGAAGAGTGACTTTTTCCTACTCGTATAGGACTGTGTTATAGTACGATTACCACAAAAAGAGCCACCTCAGTTACTGTATGTTCACTGGTTTATTTTACAATACTTGTTTACAATAAAAGGGAAAGTGAAATGCCTAAATGTATGTGAAAAACCACAATGACTGTATAAAGGAGCCATTTTGTTTTTGTAAATAACATTTTAGCAGCTGGAGTTAAGCCACACTACCACAGGAAATAGCTACGTAATTCTGCATAAACAAGATATTTTTGGGAAAACAGCAACTATGCATGCTGTCACTGAGTGGGTAGAGAATCTTAAAGCTGAACTCAGTAGCTGTTTTACTGTTTTTAAACCCTTTCGGAGTGGATGTGATGGTTAAATGAGTTGTTGTGGTGTGGGAAAAAAAGTGTTCTGCACCTCCCCGTGACTCTTGCAAGAACTCGCGCTGCCAACCGAGTGTCACTGAAGTCTCAAGTCTCGCATGAAAGGAAGAGATCTAGAGATGGCTTTATTTCTCTTTTTTTTTGTCATGACAGCAGCCAAAAAGCAGAAAAAACTTTGGAGGATCTGCTGATGATAAGCTTTTTTTCAACCCCAACAAAAGTACTACAATGGAAGTGTATTTAAAATCCTAGATACATGTAATATAATTTTCAATCAATTATCATGGTCATGCTTTTTCATATAAAATAATTGAGATTGTGGTGCCATTAAATGCTGTATAATCCCAGATGCAAGCTGTGTATGTTGAAGTACAGTGGTTTGTTTATATATATATATATATGTGATGATGATTAATAAACTCTGAGACACATTTTCAAAGTTTGTTTTTTCCTAAACATAGCAGTAACATTACAGATACAAACTGCAAAACACAAGTGGGTAGTAATCAGAGCAGTTATATCCGTAATCAGGGTACAAGCCACAGCAGTAGTCGTACTTACCAGTATTATGAGTAGCCATAGTAGTCATAGTATAAGTTGTAGCACTACTGCTAATAGTAGAAGTACTTTACACTTAATACTTTGCACTTTTATCCAAGTGCTGCTTATTACAACTTTTCATAACCAATCCAGTCCAATTCAAATCAAATATTATTATAGACACCTAATGGTTAAACAATGACAAGCCAGGGTAGTTTTTGGGTGTTAAATGCAAATGTTAAAGGGTCTATATTACACTATTATGCTTTTTGAGCTTTCTACCATGTTATTATGTTGTTCCCTCATCAAAAAAACATACCTGGTGTTTTGTTTCATTCCTGGCCTGTTTAAGTAATCCTGTATTCTCTGCTCTGCTCCAAAAGGGTTATTCCTACCTACCCCTGACCTCCTACATACCCCCCACCCACTCCAGGAAGCACTGACCAATCAGCAAGCCCTCTACATCCAGTTCATTTGTCCCAAAAAACTGTGTACAGCTGTTTCCACTGATTCCTCGCTGCTATTTTTCATTTTGTAGTAAAATGGCGTCATAGAAAAAGTTTAAGGATGCAGCTTTTCTCTCTGTTTCTGTTCAAAAGAGCACAACAGAACTGAACTCTGCTGCCCTCTGCTGGTAGTATTTACCGGAAATGTTTTCTTTTAGTCAGATAATGTTTAAGTTTGTCTGTCTAGCACTAAAAAAAGCTGTTACCCTTCAACATCCTACATACAGCCTATAATAACATGATTGACATTATACCATTTAGCCTCCTCCTACAAATCCTCCCTCCTTAATTACAGCTATAAATTAGTCTAATCTCTCACATGGGGCAGGTTATATGAAGTCCTAATTATACGTCCACTTTACGCGAGATGAAGCGCGCATGTGTGTGACTCCAGTATTCCCTCTCCACCTCTGAAAAGCCCCGTCTCAGGCTCAAAGCGGCTCGTGGCTCATTAGCATACATCAGATGGAGAGGCCACTTGTGCTAAATCCGTCGCTTGAAACGGCGCTCTTCAGATGGAGGCTGTTGATTGTGTGAAGTCTGCGTCACGTCGGGAAGGCTAAATGCAGGTGCACTCGGCAACATCTGCATAATGAATTCACTTCAGTCAGTGCGCTGTGCTTTTTTGCTGCAAATTAAATGTGACATATGAGGCTTACGGATGGGAAGACTGCAGAGCTAAATGACTATAAGCTTTGGGAAATTGAGCTTTGAAAATAACAGGCAGTGCTTATTTGCAAACAGTATGGATGCTTTTAACATAAAGATACCATAAGCTAAACAGAGCACAATACACTTTGTATGGAGGAATTAGCATTGGCTATCAAAATATGAAATCTAGATGGTTTTGGCAACAGACAACTAATCGACTAGACTAGACAAACTATTTTTCTATTCTATACAAAGAAGTTAGTCTGGTATCCCTTCATGCAAGTTTCATTTCTATGGATGGAACAATCACAGGCGACGTAACCAATCAGAGAAACGAAGGGCGGGACATAAGAAGTGCATCACTGAGCTGTAAGCAAAACAAACGTGGATGATTCTTGCTGGTTTTGCCATATAACACATGAATTTGGCGTATTATGAGCAGCTCTGTACCGTATTTTCCGGACTATAAGTCGCTCCGGAGTATAAGTCACACAAGCCAAAAAATGCATAATGAAGAAGAAAAAAATTTATATAAGTTGCACTGGACTATAAGTCGCATTTTTGTGGGAAGTTTATTTTACAAAATCCGACACCAAGAACAGACATTTCATGTTGAAAGGCAAGTTATAGTAATAATAGAATAGAGAACAACAGCTGAATAGGTGTGTGGTTTGCTAACGTAACACATTGATGGTTATTCAGCTACATGAAGCATAAACAATGAACTGAACAGGTGTCTCGTATGTTAACGTAATATATTAACAGTTATTCACATAACTATAGCATAAAGAACATAATATAACAAGTTCACCAAACTCACCATCTCACTCCTAATCACTAAATCCTTTAAATTCTTCATCCTCGGTGTCGCTTCTGAACAACTCCACCAACTCCGGAGGTAGACGAAGCGCCGCTTCCTCCTCTGCGTGGCTGTCGTCAGACTCAGCATCAGTTCCATTTCCAATTATTCCGCTCTTTCTCAGTTGTCTTTATAGCCTAAGTTGTTAGCGCTAATGTTTACATTTTAAATCGTCAGTGGTACAGGTGCAGCAGATGCTGGTACACAAGCCTAGAGCGCCCTCTAACCAACACCTGAAATATTTTAATATATAAGTCACACCTGAGTATACGTCGCACCCCTAGCCGGACTATGAAAAAAAGTGCTACTTATAGTCCAGAAAATACAGTACTTATTTCTGAAAGGAACAGCCGCAAAAGCCAGTTGTGTAAAGAGTTGTGGAAAAAGTTGGTTTGTTTGAATGTGGTCGTTACATCGGACGTCAATGGGATTTTACTGCTGTTAAAATGGAAAGAGGACAAAGAGAAAAAGTCCCACAGAGGACTAAACAACACAAACTTCAGCAGAACCAACAGGTGGTGAAGGAAAGCACTAAATGCTGTTAATCAGGTCAGAGAAGTTATAAAATTCACTCTGTTTTCATATTTGTAAGACACACTGCAGATAAACAGCCAGTTCCAAACTGATCAGAGAGAAATGATGCACTGAGAGAGAGGAACCTGAGTGTCCTGCTTTCGAACAGAAAGTAGGAGAGACTGGCTCCCTGTGGTCTGAACCAACAGACGACTTACTGTGGCTCAACAAATGGAAGAAGTTACTGCTGGCTCAGAGAGAAAGTGGTCAGAACAAACAGTGCATCACAGTTTGTAGCATATTCTCATGATTGGGCTCTTGTATACCAAAGCAACGAGTGCGAAAAAAAACATACATAGCTTAAGTTACTGCTACTGAAATTTTATAGAAATTGGATAATTTTGAAGTTGCACGATGCACAGTTTATTGCAACAGAAACAGAAATATGTCACAGCTAGGCAAACATGGGTGAAAAAAATCCCAAAAAGGCAGAACTGCATATATGAAAAAACTTGAAAAAAATGAAAAATATGTAAAATGGGAATAAAAGGAAACACAATGCCCAAAAAAATCCCAAAAGACCAAAAACAGACCAAAACAGAAATGACAAAATGTAAAAATGTTTAAAAAAAAAAAAAAAAAAAAAAAAAAAGCAGAAAAAGGTAAAAATACAAAGTGACATGACACACAGGAGACTCTGAGGACAAGAACAAGACACGGCATGACATGAGAAAACGATGAACCAACAAAGAACTGGGGAGAACAAAGGGATTATTTACTGTACACCGGGGAAATGAGGCACAGGTGAATCACACTGGGCCGGGGCAGACAATCAAACAAACAGGCAGGACACACAGGAGGGCAGGAAGTGAATCCCAAAAACACAAGGTTTTAAATACTTCAACGCGTTTGATTAAAGTTTCATTTTAAGTGTTTTGGTCTCACAGCCACTCGGAAGCCGCTCCGCTCTCATGTAAACTAACAGCCCCAATCTGAACAGTTTAAGTCTCATACATTCATATTTAGTCCAGTAACTGCCTGTGATGTCTGTATAAATACTTAATTTTATGAGAGACTTTATGAGAATGTGTCCAGAAAATCACAAGTTCCTAAAATAGTTGTAAAGTTTCAGACCGGAGCTATCACTTCCTCTGCTGTTTACTCAGTGTGTGGTGTAGAGCATTTGTGGGGCCCACAGCGCCGTTTGCTGGACAAACACGGGTACTACAGTTTATATTTGTTTTCCTTACACCTCAGCGTCACGTAAATGCGAATCAGAGGAAGCATGACTGTTTTCCTGGGCAGCGTTGTCGTGTAAACAGGCCCTTAGACTTCAAACACAGGGTCATGAAAAACGGTGAAGAAACCAAGCAAACCAAGAGGCTTTATAACAATCACGACCTAATGCTACCTACACTGCAACACTGCACATATATAGCATCATTAAATATTATTAATTAAACCAATCTATGTGGATAATTGATGAGATTAATGGCAGCATGGTGGCAAAATGGTTAGCACTCATGTCCCAGGTTCGAATTCTGAACCTAAAACATGCACAGTACGCTAATCCTCCAGCTAGCTAATTCTGACCAGGATCCTGGCTCAAGATCTGGAGAAGGGTCCCCAGGCACTGCTCAGTGGTCGCCCACTGCTCCTGACAGGTCGCCCCAGCAGCACTGAAGAATGGGTCAACTGCAGAGAACAAATCAGTAAAGTCTTCCTTACCTGGTTTGTGGAAAAGATCTTGGTAACTCTGGACTTCGGGCCTTTTCTTTGGGTGTTTTTCTCTCTATCTCTGGTCATTTCTCAGTATGTGTGACCCCTTTGTGAAAATGGCAGCTAGCATGGCAAAGTACCATATTTTCCGCACTATAAGGTGCATCGGATTATAAGGTGCACCTTCAATGAATGGCCTATTTTAAAACTGTTTTCATATATAGGGCGCACCGCATTATAAGGCGCATCCACTAGATGGAGCTGCGCTAAAGGGAATGTCAATAAAACAGTCAGATAAGTCAGTCAGTCAAACTTTATTAATAGAATACAAAGCAGCGTTCTTACAACTCCCTCGTTGAAAACAATGTATTTCCAACTCCATTTGTCACAGTTCAAAGCTACATGAACAGCGTTCGAGCGCTCAGTTTTCTGTCCCCTCAATGTCGCAACTCTTCTACTGAGATGGAGCAAAGGCCGCACCTCCTTGTTCTTTTGCGGCAGGATCCATAAACACGCCTATGGCACACATGAACAGCTGGGACTGGAATTCCCCTTTACCGTTTTTACCGCTGTCACTTCGGCGACTCCCCCTGAATACGGTAGCCATAATTAACCAACATTGATCCATATATAAGGCGCATCGGATTATAAGGCGCACTGTCGGTTTTTGAGAAAATTAAAGGCTTTTAGGTGCGCCTTATAGCGCGGAAAAAACGGTAAGTGACTTCACCCCGACCGTAATTATGGCACTGAATATTAGGTGGGTGGTCATAATGTTATGCCTGATCAGTGTATGTATCTTAATTTCCCCTCTTATGACATTTAGATTCTCACCTTTCTCTTTATATAAAACAGCATGTCTTTTGGTGCATTACTTGCTGCTCGTATTTATTTTATTTACACAAAAGGCCTGAGTGGTTTCCGTGCCAACGCTCTGCTGCTGCTGCTGCTAGGATACCTGTCGCCGTGGAGAGAGAGAAGCTGCAAACGCCATGACAACAGCTAAGAAAGCACAACATCCACCGCCATAGGCAAAAAGACACGTTACATGTATTTTCTTCCTGGATACGAGAAATGTGCATTGTTCTCATTAAAGGGCACAGGTTAGTCACATGGCTGAGATATACACTGACTGATAACTCACTCAGGGCAATTTAGAGTCACCAGTTTACCTGTACAAGCAGTAACTGTAATCTCTGGTGCTGAGTTTCTGAGGCTTCAAAATGCTCCCACCCACTCCAGAAAGCACTAACTAATCAACAAGTCCTCTACATCCAGTCTGCTCTCATTCATTCATCGAAAAAAACAGCAACTGTGCAGCTCCATTTGCACTGATTCCTCACTGCTATTTTTTACTTTGTAGTAAAATGGCAACATACAAAAAATTTAAGGAAGTGAAGGGCTTATTTTCTCTGTTTATGTTGATGATTTAGTGTGGCATCCCCAGAAGAAAAAAGCCAAAAGAAAAGACTTAGATAGAAAGAACTTAGTACGATCGCTGCTACTATCACCTTTCCTACTACTACTACTACTGCTGGTGCTATTATAACTTTTGCTACTTCTACCACAACAAATATTACTTATGTCCTGATTTGTTTTAATTAAGTGCCAGTTTACTTCCTGGTGCTTTAGCAGGGGTTAGTTCTGGTTAAGATCCTGTTTAAAGGTCCTCTATGTTGCTAAAGTGACTTCTTTTTAGCTTTTAACCATATTATAATGTTTCCATCTCAAAAAAAAATTTGTGGAGTTGTATTTTGTTTCATTCACGCTTGCTTGAGTAATCCTGTTTGCTGAAGCTGACTCTTTCTAAAAAGCTGGAAACACTCGGTCTCACAGCTCTATGTAGACACATGAAACCAGAAAGTGCTCCTGTGCGTTTCACTGGACTCATTCTGATAAATTTAGCTTTTAAATTGCTGTCAGCTCATTTATCTATATGTTAGCATTATGTTGTGCTAATAGCTGTGTTAATTAGCCATTTTATGTTCTGACAAGTCCCCACTGTTGTTAGCATTCTCTGCAAAGTCAAACAGCTCTATTGCAACAGAAACAGAAATATGTCACAGCTAGGCAAACATGGGTGAAAAAAATCCAAAAAAGGCAGAACTGCATATATGAAAAAAACTTGAAAAAATGAAAAAAATGGGGGGAAAAAAAGGAAACACAATGCCCCAAAAAAAAATCCAAAAAGACCAAAAACACAGAAATGACAAAATGTAAAAATGTAAAAAAACAAACAAAAAACAAACAAACATTATTTTAAGATATAAAATGTGAAATACTAACACAATGGGGTCCAAAGCGCTGTGGGTTCCCTCTCATCGTCCAAAGACATGCTGCTTTTTCCCACAGCTGGGTTTTTTTAGGAGTTTTTCCTTACTGAGGAGAGGAGTGTCCTGGGTCCGTTTAGTGTAGTTATTGTTTGTGTTGATTGTGTGTTAAGTCTGATTGTGTGTTTATGTTTGATCAACTGTTGTGAAGCCCTTTGAGGTGACTTTTGTTGTGATACTGGGCTATACAAATAAACCTGAATTGAATTGAAAGATGAATGAATGAAAAAAGCATAATATAAGACATTTATGTCCTGGTTCAGTCCTTGTTTAGTTGAGGTTTAGTCCTGTATTTGTTCAGGTTTAGCCCTCATTTTGATCTTGTTTTATTCTGTTTTATACTGGTTAAATCCTGGTTTATAGGCTCGTTGTAGTCCATTAAAGATGATAAGTTTTCAATTTTTAGTTTTAAAAAGCATGTTAAAAAGTTTCTAATACTTTAAAATATAGTCTGTCTGTGTTTAGAAACATTTGAAACAAATTGACCTATGATGCTGCAAAAGTGTACCTTGATGCAATGATTATTTCACATATTAATTATTGTATATCTTGTTGGTCTCAAGCATGTGAGACAACAACAAAACCTCTAAAGTCCTTATATAATCAAGCTGTTAAAATATTGGACAAAAAGCCACTGCCATATCATCATTGTCCAATATTTACACAACACAACATGCTAAATTTTGACAATTTAATTACCTATTCAAATGTGCGATTAATCTTTAAAATCTTAAATAATGCAGCGCCTCCTCCACTGGAAAAATGTGTGCAGCTCTGCTCTGAACAGTCAGGACCACCAGGTCCACAAGTCCAAATGACTGCAGATTACCTAAGCGGAGTTCTGCTTTCTCACAGACAGCTTTCTCCTTCAAAGCCATTAAAGAATGGAATAAACTCCCACGGAGTCTGAAACTTTCCTCTGACATGAAAAACTTTTCATTTAATGTCAAGAAATTACTATTGGAAAATCAGCAGTGTCAGCATTAAGAATTGTAACAGGTATGATGTGGTCTTTGTCAGATTTTAGTGTATCATTTTATTGTGTAATAATTCATAGTCACAGCGTGTGAATGTGTTTTGTTTATATTCTTGCACTGTATATGATGATGTGGTATTTCTCACCTGCTCAGGGACTACAGATGGAAACTACCTTCAGCCATAATCTGGTGTAAAGCATCTTTAATGTATTTGCACATTGTCCCTGTCAAATAAACTAATAAATAAAATAAAATAAATAGGTGAAAAGTCAAATATTTTGTAAGGTGGTACTTGGTGCAAAAAGTTTGAGAATGATCTAGATTTCTTTATTTATTTATTTTATAGGAAACCTAACTAAAAGCATTTACTTTCTACTATAACCCTGATAACATCACACAAAACACTTCTGTCAGTGAGTTACTGTCATTATATCTACATCATATTAGCACACAGTTTAAGGGGATTATATATCGTCTTAAGCTTCAAAGCATTTCAACATTATCTTTACTGTGTGTCCTTGAACAGATGAAGGAATCCAATCATTTATCCTCGTACCAGTGTCGTGCGGTCATACATTTTACAAGACTTCGGTCCATTACTGCTGCACCACGACGTTTTTGGTGAATCCTTAATGAAATCTGCTCCATAAACGCTTCATTTGACTGTGTGATTGGCCCCTCTCCCTCGGACATCTTGACCAGTTTGAGATGCAATTATGCAAATGAGGGGCGAGTGGCGGGTCGTCCTGCGCTGGGGGGGGGTAGTAGTGGCACATTGAGGGTTTCTAAATCTGCAGTAATAGGCTTTAAACAGGGGCTAGGAGCTGCGTGGTGGAAATTAACCTCCGCTGATCCGGGTCGTTCACTCGAGCCGCGGGAGAAGCTCAATATTTGTCTAATTCAGGAGGAAACGGTTGGTACCAAAGACACAAACTACTGGGTCACACAAAAAATTGACTTTTTAAGATAGAGAGTCGAGGTCAAGCCATGTGGGTCCTCAAGACACACGTTTTTATAGACATTGGTGAGCAGGATTTTTTCATGTTGCCTACATAATTGTTTAGTGAAAGTTCCCATATTGAGCTTTTATCTGGCTTTCAGTTTTGGACACCTTTGCATTAGTATTTCACATTTTAAAACTTAAAATATTATATAATGTAATAATACCTATCTCACCCAATCTTATCTGGATGAATCCGTACAGAGCTGATCTATGATCCTTTAGATGAACTAATGAACTAACTCCTAGATGCATTGCCTGTCCGTCCTGGGAGAGGATCTCTCCTTCAATATGGACTCCATAAGGTTTCTTCTTTTTTCCCGTAGCTGTTTTTTTTTAGGAGTTTTTCCTTACCAAGAAGGAGGGTCTAAGGACAGGAGTGTCCTGGGTCTGTTTAGTTTAGTGTAGTTATTGTTTGTGCTGATTGTGTGTTAAGTCTGATTGTGTGTTTATGTTTGATCAACTGTTTGTGAAGCCCTTTGAGGCGACTTTTGTTGTGATACTGGGCTACACAAATAAATCTAAATTGAATTGAAATGGAAAACATCTTCTTTGGGGAGAATGAAGACAACACAACTGGAAGCGACAGGAAAATATGCACAATTTGAAGAAGAAAAAGAAAAAGAAGAAGAAGAAAACATAAACAACCATGGCAAACACTGAAGAAAGTTGAGCGCTACCCAAGCAAAACTGGATATATAGACGTTTTTTCTTTTTCCTTTTTTCCAAACAGAGAGCTGCGCACACAACGGCAGCAGCGACCCAGGGAGCGTCCATGTTTGTTTACCATTTAGTTTTCAAAACTTCCCCGCGAGAGTTTGCTGTGTTTGGTTGGCGTCAGTTACGGTCTCAACAGATCTTGTAGTGTGTGAGAGCCAGTCTTTCAGTCATCAGAACTAAATCTGCTGAAACCAGTCATTAGTGTGTGCTCCTCGTCTTTTCAGAATCTGTAACTGAGAAAATTGTATCGTGTGTCCCCAGCTTTAAGCGCTGAATTTATCAGAATGAGTCTCTGGACTTTAGAAATGCGCAGGAGCACTTCCTGGTGTCACGTGTCTATGTAGAGCCGTGAGACCGAGCGTTTTCAGATCTTGAGAAGGGGATGGCCTCAGCATACAGGATTACTCAAATTTGTGAATGAAACAAAAATAAATCCATACTCCAGGTGTGTTTTTGAGGTGAAAACAACATTATAATCTTGTTAAAAGCTAAAAGAGTTGATTTTTAATTTTGTCACAACACATTTTCATTTAAGGCTCTGATCTGAAAATGATTCTGACGATGTAAATCTGTGTCTGATGGAAGACTTCAGCATTATAGTGATACATTTGCATTTGTTGATATCACTATAACAAAAAATTGGTGATATATTTTACAGCCCTAGTTAGTCCATGTTTGACCCATGGACAGAGCCTCACAATGGAACAGAATCAGACAAAATCCTGAACCCAGACAGTGTTACCAAAAAGTAATTTCTTCCTCGGCCCCATCACTGGCCTTTCCAGGTGTCCAGGTGATCATCAATTGAACGGTTTGAAAAGAAAAGGCATCAGGACAAAGTTTGTTTGTTAGAAAAAATAAAAAAGGGACTTTGTGGGGATAAAAGCTTAGCTCACATTCACAATTCATGTCAAGAAGGACAAAATGTCTTCTAAAGAACAACCTTTTTTGTGTAAATCAGTGTTGCCAAAAACATAATTTCCTTTTAAGTAATTATGCCAAAAAGCCATTGTTTTTTTTTTTCATTTATTTTCTGCTGCTTATTAATGTTAATGCTCGTGTCTGGCAGCAACTGTGGGCCTTAGGTTGGTACTGCTATTTTCACATAATTATAATCTTTATACAGCATATGGATCCTGCAGAGACTTTTACTGTAACGTCGAAGAAGCCAGTGAAATGTAATAAACTTCTGAGCACAGTTTTCATGTTCTATTGATAAAAATAGCTTTCATCAAAGTTATTAGCTCAGTGGGTGAAAGCAGCGCAAACTATAAAAAGCTCGGATGTATTTCTAACCAGAACCAGCTGTGTTTGTGTGAGCTGCTCTGGCTCCTGCTTCCTGGTTTATTTCTGTTTTAGCCCAAACTCTGTCCGGGATGAGTCAGCTCCTCCTGTTCCCATCACACACTGAGGCATTAGTTCAGTAAACCTGAGGTGGAAGAAGTAAAAATACTGCAACTTTAAAATAATATTAATAATATAATATAATAAGTAGAAGTAAAAGTACTCAACAAAATGTAAAAAAAAAAAAAAGTAAAAATGATTCAGTGTTATGTTTACTGGACTGCTTCTATGTACTTCTACCACTACTACTACCAGTACCACTACTACTACTTACAGTAAAAAGTACTACTACAACTACTTTTGCTACCACTAGAACCACTACTAGTATAATAATGTTACTCAAGTAGAAGTAAAAGTACTTAACAAAAGTCTTAACATTAATAAAAGTAATTGATGTAAACTTTGCTAAAGAAGAAAATACTACTACTACTACTACTACTACTACTACTACTATTGGTAGTTAAGTAGAAAGTACTATTATTACAACTACTGCTGCTACTGCTACCACCATAATCACTACTACTACTATTACTATGACTCAAGTAGAAGTAAAAGTAATCATCAAAATTGTTACTTGAGTAGGAATAAAAATGTATTGAGTGTAAAAATTACTACAACTGCTGCTACTACTACCACGACAATACTACTACTACTTCTACTACAACTACTACTACTGTTAATACTAATAGTATTTCTAAAGTACACTTAAAAGTACTCGACACAATTATTACTTGAGTAAAAGTAAAAAAGTATTGAGTGTAGATTTTCCAAAAAATAATTATTATTACTACTTGAGTGGCTCAGTCGGTACAGACTTCACCCACTAACCCAGAGGTTGGTAGTTTGATCCCAGCTACTGGCATTGCATACTTTTGTTGTGTCCTTGGGCAAGACATTTAATTCACCAAGACCAATGCAGCATTATTATTATTATTATTATTATTATTATTATTATTATTATTATTATTATTATTATTATTATTATTACTGCTACTACTGGTGCTACTACTTCTACCACTACTACTACAACTACTATCGCTACTACTATTATCCAATTTACCATTAAGGAAAATAAAATAAAAAAACTTAAATAGAAGTAAAAGTATGTATTATATAAAATGTATTCAACAAGTACAAAAAAAACAAAAAAAAAACAACAACTTCAGAGTGTTTTTTGTGTCCCGGGTGGAGCTCACACAGACCGAGGTTACACCCGACTCAGGTCATTACGTTCCTAATGATAATTATAATTGCATGGCACTTTAGAAGTGCATTAAAACAAAAGGAAGCACGACTTCCAATAAGAGTTCAGTGTTTACTAATGAAAACTATTATCTGGAAGATTTTGGGGCAAATTAGAGAAACTTTGGGAGCAGCATTAAAGTAATTAGTTATGAGAAGTTCCTCCATTAGACTTTATAATTGTGTTCCTGACTTTCCTAACTTATTCTTTGTTTGCCTTTTTTGCCTGTAATTCATTTATTTATTTTTAATGTCAATAACAGTGACATATTTCTTATTTATTAGGCAGGGCAGTCCATTCCATTTTTAAATCTTATTTCAGTAGTGTACATACAAGGCAACTACAGCCTGCCTCGGCGTCATGGGTTCAAGTCCAGACTCTGTGATTCCCTGCTACTACCATCCTGCCAATGAAGCCTAAAAAATGGCCCCAAAAAAGTCTCTCTTGATGTTTTTCAGCTACCAGCCATAGCTGCATTGTGCTCAGACCAGCTCCAGGTGAACAATGGGAGTGTTGTGGTTTTGTTAAAAAAAATAAAAAATAAAAAAGAATTTTTAATTTCCACCTTAGTCATGACAGAATTTGATTTTCATTATCTGCACTTATCACCATTGTGTTAGATAACACAAATGAATGAGCAGAAATTAAATCCAAGTGTTCACATATCTGCATAAGCAACAATAAATCAACCAGGACAGACTTAAAACAAACACAGACAATTAAGTGAAGTGTAACGGATGATTTATTGAAGGAATAAACTAGACCTCGGGAGGGAGAGACGTCTGAGATGAGGCGAAGGGAGAGTTTGAGCAATTAGTTAAGGAAATTTTATCCCCCGTGCCGAGATACTGGAGGTGGTGGTGAAGAGGAGGAGACTGAGGAGGTGCAGGAGGCTGAGGAGGTGCAGGAGACTGAGGAGGCTGAGGAGACTGAGGAGGTGCAGGAGGCTGAGGAGGCTGAGGAGACTGAGGAGGTGCAGGAGGCTGAGGAGGTGCAGGAGGCTGAGGAGGCTGAGGAGGCTGAGGAGGTGCAGGAGACTGAGGAGGTGCAGGAGGCTGAGGAGGTGCAGGAGGCTGAGGAGGTGCAGGAGGCTGAGGAGGCTGAGGAGGCTGAGGAGGTGCAGGAGACTGAGGAGGTGCAGGAGGCTGAGGAGGTGCAGGAGGCTGAGGAGGCTGAGGAGGCTGAGGAGACTGAGGAGGTGCAGGAGACTGAGGAGGTGCAGGAGACTGTTTTTTTGCCTTATTTTCCACTATAGAGCACCCCCTACATTTCAAAGTAAAGCACTATCGTAAATACTCACAAATCCAGTTGACCCCTTGCTCAACTTTACTTTAATTTTCCTTTCTGTGTTTCCATTTGAAGATTTTTCTTTTCTCTGCCATAACAAAACTCAAGAATTAAAGCCAGTTTGTTGTTTGGCTCTAACTTTCTCTCGAGACTTGAGACTTCTGTGACACCGGGTTGGGACGCTCAGACTTGTGAGAGACATTACATGGACTCCGAAACAGTTTATTTAAAGTAAAGTTTCGCTTTAAAGGTGTAAAGTAAGTATTGTAATAGTGGAGCAATGAAATGCGAAGTGTTTTGTTGTGGAGGTTTTATTGTGAAAGTTAAATAGTCACGCTTGTACTGGTGGTAGTAAAGTATAGCAGCAGTAGTAGTAATAACAAAAACTAACACACTTCCCTGTCCTGTAACCTCTCTCTGTCCTGAGTGTCCCAGTGTTCTCAGATGAGCAGATGTTGTCCTTGAACCGCTGGAGGACGGTCTGTACTGGGCTGGTCACTCTCATTTGTCTCTCTTTTGCACTGGGGAGGTTCAAAAAGCACTGCTCCGGGTCCCAAACTTAAACGGGACGTCCCAGTGACCCTTGCACAGTCAGCCGCCCAGTTAACCTCCGCTGTCCAAACTCTGATTTATTAGGAGCTGACGCAACACAAGAACTTAGTGCAGAATAAACTCTTTTTCCCAAGGACTCGTGACTCACAGACTTTTTTTTTACACCAGTGACTTGGACTTGGACTCAATACTGGACTTTTCTTTTCCCCCAGACTTGGACTCCAGCTTTGAATCAGACTTTTACACCTTGGACTTGGACTTAGAACTGGACTTTTCTATTCC
Organism: Bostrychus sinensis; assembly: GCA_020698575.1. Taxonomy (NCBI): domain Eukaryota; kingdom Metazoa; phylum Chordata; class Actinopteri; order Gobiiformes; family Eleotridae; genus Bostrychus; species Bostrychus sinensis. The sequence continues at coordinate 7,278,928 of CM036251.1, forward strand.
CACAGACTTGGACTCATGCTTTGACTCAGGCTTTTACACCAATAGCTTGGACTTGGACTCAAACCCAGACGTTTCTATTCCCACAGACTTTGATTCATGACTCAACTGTGACTTGGACTTGGACTCAATACTGGACTTTTCTTTTCCCCCAGACTTGGACTCCAGCTTTGAATCAGACTTTTACACCTTGGACTTGGACTTAGAACTGGACTTTTCTATTCCCACAGACTTGGACTCATGATTCAACTGTGACTTGGACTTGGACTTAAGAACTGGACTTTTCTCTTCTCTCAGACTTAGACTCAGGACTCGACTCGGACTTTTACTCCAATGATTTGGACTAGAACTTGGAGCTGGACTTTTCTATTCCCACAGACTTGGACTCATGCTTTGACTCAGACTTTTACACCAATAGCTTGGACTTGGACTCAAACCCAGACTTTTCTATTCCCACAGACTTTGATTCATGACTCAACTGTGACTTGGACTTGGACTCAATACTGGACTTTTCTTTTCTCTCAGACTTGGACTCCAGCTTTGAATCAGACTTTTACACCTTGGACTTGGACTTAGAATTGGACTTTTCTCTTCCCACAGACTTGGACTCATGACTCGACTCGGACTTTTACGCCAATGATATGGACTAGAACTTGGAGCTGGACTTTTCTATTCCCACAGACTTGGACTCATGACTCAACTGTGACTTGGACTTAGACTTTAAAACTGGACTTTTCTCTTCTCACAGACTTAGAACTGGACATACAACAAGTATGAATAAAACAAAATACTACTCCAGGTCTGTTTTTGAGATGGAAACAACCTTATAACATGGTTAAATGCTCAAAAAAAGTCAATTTAGCAGAATAGGGGACCTTTAAAAGCAGCATAATCCAGGTCTATAGGAATATGTTTTTAAAAGGGGATTCAAAAGATGCTACCAAGTTTGCAGTAGCCAGGATAGACAAGGATAGGTTGAATATGAATGAATGAATTTTCAGCAAAGACCAAGCCTCAGAGCTGTGTCTGTATTTATTGAAGCCACTGTAAACGTTTGAGTAATCCTCCTTTTCATGCACAAAGATGGCCACCTGCAGCGTTCACCAGAAGCTCCTCTTCACTGAACGCCTCCAGGGGAAAAAAACAAATAAGATATGAAATCATTTGTTGTTAATTAGCCCTAAAACCTCCCTCAGATCGTCCCGCGTTGAGTTGGAGGGATGGAGCTAAACTGTAGCTTATCGGGACACGCCACGGCATTTCTCTCACAGCAGGATTCACAGCGGCTCCGTTCTGGTTTTTTTTAATTGGTTTTGCGGCGTACCAGGGGCGGCCATGTTGGATTCATTTAAAGAAACAGCGTGTTGGCGTCGCTCCGCGCTCATATGGGCGTCCAACTGAGAGGAGAGCGAGGCGTTTTAGAGGCTGGGGTTCAAAATGAGGGCAGTGTAGTGTAATGTAAAGGTCTGTCTAAATTCTTAAATATTAAACTATTTTTCTCTGTGTTCAGCTGGTCTGTAAAGGGCAAAATCTATTTTATATTCTGATTTTTTGTGTTTTTTTGATAATTAAAAATGTATTCTCTATCAAGCTAAAGTTTTTTTATACTTTAAAATGTATGGAAGGTGATCTTTGAAATTACCTTTTAGTAATGGTGTGGACTGGTCAAAGACTTCTTTACCTCAGACTATTTTACTTGATTTTACTTGTTTTTACTCGCTGCAAACCAATTTCCTTACGAGGACAATAAACTGCTACCTTCCTACCTAAATGGTTATCTGTTTGAGTGTAAGTGTCCACGGTGTATCCTTCCTCAGGCCCATAGTTGCTGGGATAAGCTCCAATCGCCTTGGAGCCTATGGAAATAAAATTAAGATGAATGAATAAGTGAACGTTTTATAGTCAGCGATTTCCAAAACACAAACTCCTCTTACCTGAACTACCTCCAAAAGCAACACAAAATATTATTATTGTTTTAAAGTAACTAATAATACTAATACTACTAATACTATTGGTAATGAAAATAACTACGCTTGATTAAGCAGTAATAATACATTAATAATTAATATGTATTAACAATAATTTAATGTAGAGAGCGCTGATAGCTATTGAATGAACACTGAGCTTATTACTCATAAATTAGACCTTAATAACAATGTTTATAACTGGTGGTGTTTAGTAATGTTGCAGTAATGTTTTGTAATTAACTGGTTACTAATCCTTAACTAATGCTTTATAGTGTGTAGTTATTATTATTTATTGTATTATGTGTTACCAGTGTACTTTTACTTAATATCTACTTATTCTTCTATCACTGTAATCCACTGAATATAGCCACTGTTTTCTTTTTAACAAATAACATTTCTTCTTAATTCTTGTGATTTTTCTTATTAACAAGGTGTTTAATTGTGCTTTTAAAGCTGTTGCTGGTGATTGTGATGCCATAAAATTATAATTCCTGCTCACGTTATGACCTCTTGAGTTGCCATGTCATGTCAGTCAAACTTGAGTTAAACCACGTCAAACCTGAGTTAAACCACATCAAACCTGAGTTAAACCATGTCAAACCTGAGTTAAACTATGTTAAACCTGAGTTAAACCATGTCAAACCTGAGTTAAACTATGTTAAACCTGAGTTAAACTATGTCAAACTTGAGTTAAACTATGTTAAACCTGAGTTAAACTACGTCAAACCTGAGTTAAACTATGTTAAACCTGAGTTAAACCATGTCAAATCTGAGTTAAACCATGTCAAACCTGAGTTAAACTACGTCAAACCTGAGTTAAACTATGTTAAACCTGAGTTAAACCACGTCAAACCTGACTTAAACCACATCAAACCTGAGTTAAACCACGTCAAACCTGAGTTAAACTACGTCAAACCTGAATTAAACCACGTCAAACCTGAGTTAAACCACGTCAAACCTGAGTTAAACTATATTAAACCTGAGTTAAACCATGTCAAACCTGAGTTAAACTATGTTAAACCTGAGTTAAACTATGTTAAACCTGAATTAAACCATGTCAAACCTGAGTTACACTATGTTAAACCTGAGTTAAATCGCGTCAAACCTGACTTAAACCACATCAAACCTGAGTTAAACCACGTCAAACCTGAATTAAACCACGTCAAACCTGAGTTAAACCATGTCAAACCTGAATTAAACCACATCAAACCTGAGTTAAACTACGTCAAACCTGAATTAAACCACGTCAAACCTGAGTTAAACCACGTCAAACCTGAGTTAAACTATATTAAACCTGAGTTAAACCATGTCAAACCTGAGTTAAACTATGTTAAACCTGAGTTAAACTATGTTAAACCTGAATTAAACCATGTCAAACCTGAGTTACACTATGTTAAACCTGAGTTAAATCGCGTCAAACCTGACTTAAACCACATCAAACCTGAGTTAAACCATGTCAAACCTGAATTAAACCACATCAAACCTGAGTTAAACCACATCAAACCTGAGTTAAACTATATTAAACCTGAGTTAAACTATGTTAAACCTGAATTAAACCACATCAAACCTGAGTTAAACTACGTCAAACCTGAATTAAACCACGTCAAACCTGAGTTAAACCACGTCAAACCTGAGTTAAACTATATTAAACCTGAGTTAAACCATGTCAAACCTGAGTTAAACTATGTTAAACCTGAGTTAAACTATGTTAAACCTGAATTAAACCATGTCAAACCTGAGTGACACTATGTTAAACCTGAGTTAAATCGCGTCAAACCTGACTTAAACCACATCAAACCTGAGTTAAACCATGTCAAACCTGAGTTAAACCATGTCAAACCTGAATTAAACCACATCAAACCTGAGTTAAACTACGTCAAACCTGAATTAAACCACGTCAAACCTGAGTTAAACCACGTCAAACCTGAGTTAAACTATATTAAACCTGAGTTAAACCATGTCAAACCTGAGTTAAACTATGTTAAACCTGAGTTAAACTATGTTAAACCTGAATTAAACCATGTCAAACCTGAGTTACACTATGTTAAACCTGAGTTAAATCGCGTCAAACCTGACTTAAACCACATCAAACCTGAGTTAAACCATGTCAAACCTGAATTAAACCACATCAAACCTGAGTTAAACCACATCAAACCTGAGTTAAACTATATTAAACCTGAGTTAAACTATGTTAAACCTGAATTAAACCATGTCAAACCTGAGTTACACTATGTTAAACCTGAGTTAAACCGCGTCAAACCTGAGTTAAACTATGTTAAACAAGGCTTTCTGAACAAACGCTGGCTTAACTTAAATCCAGTTTAATGTCAGCCGCTCTGTGTTTCCTTCCCAGTGTTTTTGATCTGTACGTTTTGATCTTGAACAGTTTGTTGCATCATTTTGCTGTGGAAAAGTAATCCATCTGCAGCAGGATCTGTGTACTCGCCGCTCAAACACAGAACTTGTCAAATTACTGTCAACGCACTTTTTAAAGGCAACAACTGACATCATACAAATACTGAGGTGTACAGATACTGTTCACTCACAAAAAAATATATCGTTTTAGTAGTATTTGAAGTTTGTGGTCTAATGGAAAGAACAAAATCTGCTGTAAGTGTGAGCTCCCAGCCTTTTCAGAATCTGCAGAGACTGGAAAAGCCACGTTCTCCTCTTGCGTCTGAACTCAAATCCAACTTCTCTGAGGGTTCTGCGCAGTATCTTTGTATCATTGTGTTTTATGGCAGCTGTTCTTCATAAGCACCATGTTTGTTTAGGAAACTGATTAGTTCCTCCGTCAAATAAAATTCAAACAACGAGGTAAAAGACTAACTTCGTCTGTATAGAATAGGAAGAGGAACATTCATACACATTTCTTTGTTTATAGCCCGCCATAAAAGACTTTTGCACAGCGTCTTTCAGCAATCAAAAATTGCCTGGAGCAGTTGCTTTTTTGCCCGCCGTGAGGAAATGTATTGAACAAAAATAAACTTCTTCATAAATAAACTAAATACACACGCGCTGGACAAAACTCTATAGGGCTGAAGTGTTGAGTTCACTTCAGATACCGACTTTGAAGCCCGGCTGAATCCTAATATCTGTAGCACTGACTTAGTCTTTCCCTAATCCTCGATACATCAAGGAGCCCACTTTTCTTCACCTTTTCTCCTCGGATTTAACCTGTGAAGTGTAAAACTGGACTATATGTAGGAAAGCCGGCTGGGATCTTCTCTGTCCGGGTCTAAGCAGAGGTTACACATAAGAAAAGGCATGGGAAAGTTCAAAACAGGAGTATCCCATAAAGACGTGTTATGTAAGAAAGAAAAAAAGATTGACGTATGCCCTGGTACTGTAAGGCAGAAGTTCCAAAATGGTGGATAGGGACTCAAAAGTTGAAAAAAGTTGCAATGTAAAGTCTAGAATTACATAAAATGGTGAAAGATTTGGCGTTTTGGGGCCAAATTGAAAAAATAAAAATACGAGCACTACGAGAATAAAGTCGTAGCCCAAAAAAAGTCATAATTATACGAGAATAAAGTCAAAATCTTACGAGAATAAAGTTGTAATATTTTGAAATTAAAGTTGTAATTTTAAAATAATTGCTTCAAAGTCCTACTAATGATAATAGTAGTAGTAATGATGGGACTAAAGGCTCAGTATTTCACTGCGCATGAAGTTAAAATGAAAGAAAAACCTCACTAAATGCTTCAAATTCCCCAGGACGAAAGGAGAAACCGCAGCATGGACAGGTTACCTTCATTTTTTAAATATTTCAACTTTATTCTCATAATATTTCGATTTTATTCATGTAACATTATCACTTTTTTAGCTACAATATTATTCTCAAATATGATGACTATTCTCATAAAATTATTATTATTATTATTATTATTATTTTCAGTGACTTTATTCTAGGGATGTAATAATGCACTTAAGTCACGATTCGATTCAATTCACGATTTTATGTTCACGATTACGATTTAGTTGCAGTATAGAAACACTGTTTTTACTTCTGTCATGTCGTAATCAGAAATAAAAAGCTCTTAAATAAACCACAGTGTAAATTGCTAACGTTAGCTTACCCAGCGTTCAGCCTCCCCACGTAAGGCACAGAGCTGCAATAATCCACTCTGTTTTATTCATTATAGAGATAATTCATGTTAAATATCACGCGTATGACTATTATTTATCTATAAATACTAAAACATCAAATGAGTCTGGTCGGGCTTTATCACAGCAAAACATTATCAGCGGAGTTTCGCCGAACCTTTTTTTTTTTTACACAGACGCCAGAGTCACGTGATCACCGGTGAGTTAAAAATAGTGTGCGTCTGTCCGAATCATTCACAAAATGAGTGCACTCTATAGTCCGCTATATAGTGCTGTACTATATAGTGATTGAGGGGTTAGGGGCTAGGGGTGACGTTCGGACACAGCCAATGTCACTTCAGCACATGCCATTTCAACAAAATGGCCGCCATTGACTGTGTTGCCAGATAAGATGGTAAACCTCAGCTTATGGTGGTGTTCCTCCTCTACTCTGGGGAGGAACAAGCTGCTTCACTCACAAAATGCCAAGTTTTTTTGTGTGTATTTGTCAACCTGGATGTGTAAAAAAAAAAAAAAGAACATAGACCAAAGTTCCAATGTTATATCCTCACAGGGGACGCGAACGAAACACAATACTTCTCCATCTACGTTTTAGAAGCAGGAACAACGTTATAACAAAAGCCCAGAAAAGTCCTCTTTAATGAGTTCTGTAAAACGACAGCAAAATGTGCAAACCTCCCTCGCATTTGTGGACAGACTGAAATTAGCCTCATCGGGTCAGTCTTATTTACAGTTGTTTGTGATTATCTTGCTAATGAGCCCTGTCCAATAAATCAATGAGAGGAATGGATGGCGGTGGCAGAGAAGAGCTGATGCGCAGAGACTGTAAATGTCACGAGGAGCTCAGTCTTCAGAGACCCGGCCTGTGTTAGAGAGGTACAGTAATTAAAGGTGCAGTGTGTAAAAGGTTGCGGTTGTAAAACAATGCAGCTGTGTTTTTATGAGATTTAAGTCATATTAGAAGCACACGATTATAGAATAAAGTAGGTGTAGATGAGACACTGCAGCCACAGTTTTTATTAATTACTGACTATTTTGGCTTCTTTTGTATAGCTTTCTGAGTGGGGCACGGATTTCCTGCATTTTATTTTGACGTTGTTGTGACAATGTAGACAATAAAGGCAATCAAAAGCAAAAGCTGTATGACTAAACCCGGAAATCAACTTTTTTTGTGGACTGAAACCTGTTTAATCATCCAGCACAGTTCAATGTTGTTAGGAATAATCTATTTTGTTTGTAAAATCAACCTCTTTAATGACATTACCTGATCAAAAACAAACCTGGAATTGAGTTTTGCTTCATTCACACCTATTTAAGTAATCCTCTATTCTCTGGCATGGCTGTTCTGAGGCCTCAGAACGCTCCGTTGCACAAACCTCCGCCCACTCCAGGAAGCACTGACCAATGTTTTCACTGATTCCTCACAGCTATTTTTTATTTTGTAGTAAAATGCCATCATACTAAAAGTTTAAGGAAGTGAAGTGTTTTTTTGTTTTTGTTTTGTTTTTCACACTCTGCACTCTCCTGGACTCTGCTGCCCTCTGCTGTTTCTTTATGGCACCAGTAGAGTTCTTCATAAAAAACACTTCCGTCATGTTTTTAAAGGCTGTAAAATGGGCAATGCTGTTCAAGAGGTGACCAAGATTTGTTTAAAACCATGAATAAATAAATACATGAATAAAAGCATAATATATCCCCTTTAAGACAATGTATAGGCTTTATTATTAATGATTTTAAAATGCTGTAAGAGGTGCTCCCATTGGCTCTTGATATGTTTTGTCAGAGAAACAGTGAAAGAACATGAAAAGGAGGGAACACATAAATATTGCCAAATAAAAAATATTATGTTAGGGCTAATAAGGCAGAGATAAGAGCTGGTCTGATCTAACATTAAGCTCTAGTTATTTAAAGTTGTTCTAAACTTTATATATTTGTATTTTGAAGTAGTGAAATGATTCTTGTCAGTAAAATAAAAGCAGAAAAGTAGCTGCTGTTCTTGTTGTAGTTAATCTCGATCTCTGATACAAGCAGCTAAAATTAGTTTTTTCTGCAGGGTGGCTGGGTGGGTCATGGACAAACATATTCTTCATTTAGATACATTGCATCAGTACTTTTCCATTTGTCCTTGTTTCACATCGTTCCAGTGCTGATGCTTCATGAACCTTGGCATTTGACCGGATAAACTCCAGTGTGGGCCTTTCTTTGTTTCCAAAAGAATAAACGCCACATAGACAACTGATTAACTCAAGACCTATTATTTCTTTCTCACACAACTGTACAACCTACTAAAATTTCCACGACAGGCGCTCCCAGGCCGGGACACACGGGGGCGATCATCGGCCGCTGGGCACAGTCGGATGGTTTGACGCAGTCGGCGATGTGAGTCTGTTTGGTGTGTTCCGCACCATTGGATGTAGTAGGACACCGTTGGACATAGTTCTGGCCGATTGAACAACGAGTGCTTGGCTGTGTGTCCCATGTTTGTCAAACAGCTCGAGATTAACTTCAAAATATAAGGAACTTTCTGTTCTACAGCTACTTCATCATGTTTCCCACATCTGTGACGGTAATGTGCTGCAGTTAGCTTACCTTAGCTTTACCCTCGTGCTAATGTGCTGCAGTTAGCTTACCTTAGCTTTAGCCTTGTGCTGATGTGCTGCAGTTAGCTTACCTTAGCTTTACCCTCGTGCTAATGTGCTGCAGTTAGCTTACCTTAGCTTTACCCTCATGCTAATGTGCTGCAGTTAGCTTACCTTAGCTTTAGCCTCGTGCTGATGTGCTGCAGTTAGCTTACCTTAGCTTTAGCCTCGTGCTGATGTGCTGCAGTTAGCTTACCTTAGCTTTAGCTTTGTGCTAATGTGCTGCAGTTAGCTTACCTTAGCTTTAGCCTCGTGCTAATGTGCTGCAGTTAGCTTACCTTAGCTTTAGCTTTGTGCTAATGTGCTGCAGTTAGCTTACCTTAGCTTGTAGCCTCGTGCAGATAAACATATAATCCTCCTCTGAGGCAAACAGCTGCAATAATCCAGTCTCTTTTATTCATTACTGTGATCAGACGAGTTTAAGCTAGTGCATATAATTATTATTCACTGATAAATACTTGAGTTAATCACGTGTGTGTTGTGGAGTTTTATTTACTAGAGTTTAAATAACTGCAGAGTTTAGTGACTAGCGCCGCCTGCTGTTGTAAATAGTTATTACGTTTTGCACATGCACACTGCTCGGGTCTGAATCTCTCCGGTGTCTGCAGCTACTTTCAGTGGCGACAGTGGAGACGTGAGGAGACAGCAGTCGCCCCGCCTCTGCTGACAGTGGTCGGGCGTTGGGTTGGTTTGTCCCAGGCTTTAGAGATGGTGGTGAGGACCTTGGAGTAGAGCCGCTACTCCTCAACATCAAGAAGGAAGAAGCCCCAGGGAAGTCCTAGGACACGCTGGAGGGACTATGTCTCTCAGACTGGCCCAGGAACTCCTTGGGATTCCCCCGGAGGAGCAGGAGGAAGAGGGAAGTCTGGGCGTCTCTGCTTAGACCCGGAATAGCAGAAGCAAAATTGGGTGCAGAAATAAAATTGTATATGCTACCTTTGTTTTGAAGCATTTAGCATGATTTCTCTTTGTTTTTTATGCTCTTCCTATAGGCATTTTAGCCCAACTTATATTTGCTGTCATTTAAAAAACAAATACTGTTTATTTGCTGCCTGGACTTGAAAACCCCATTGTACTGACGGCTCCCTGTCTCTGCACCACTGCGGACTCTTTTCTCTTTAATTACAGTGAGTCAAGGAGCGGCTGGTGACAGCGACACGCAACAAGATAAAGATTTCTCTGCCTCCGGCTCCTTTAATAATTACAGTCATTAGGAAACACAATGGAGCGCTGCCTGTAGTGATTATAACATGAGATGAAAAGTGTGACAGTGGAGAAGACACTCAAGTCAGCGGGAAGAGATTTTAGACAATAGGCCTACTGCAGGACACTGATGGAAACAAAAGGCTGTGAGTGCCCTCTGCTGGATAAAAACACTTACTGTATTTTTGGTTTGGTTTCTTTCTTATAAAAAGGTTGAATTCCAGTATCATTAGTGTTTTCTATGCCTCGCTGTACTACTTTTTGTCTTAAACTGAACACAAACACAGCATTTCTTGTCATAAATGCAAAATATATAAGATAAAGCATGTAATTAAATTGCTCTAATTAAAAGAATAAACAAATATACTGTTTCCAAGTCTATTTACTGGTTCCCATTTCTAAACTTCAGCCTTCTTTTAGCATACAGTACAGTGCATCAGAATCACAAAATAAAATCTTGAGTCAAATATTACAAAAACACAAATCCAAGACCTTGTTCATAAAACTTAAAGTTAAAGATAAAAATAGAAAAAACTTGCTCATCTGAAAGGTCAAATATATAAGTAGCTCAGTAGGTACAACTGTTTGCCCACTAACTGCTGTTCTCCTGCCTCTGGTGTCTGCGTACACTGGTGAATGAATGAATGAATGAATGAATTAATGAATGTGTGAATGGGTAGAGGTAGAAAAGCGCCATATAAATGTGATCTTTTTTTTTCTTCAGGCTTTTTGAAAATGGTTTGAAATGGTTTTGGACAACTTTGCTGTAGTATTTCATGTTTTAAAACTTAAAATAAAAATGTATATAATTGTTAAGGACTAGATGAAGCTTAAAATGGCAAAATAGCAAGGCTGTTAGCAACATGAGGCTAACAGATAGATAAATAAGCCAACAGCTTCGTGGTGACGGCAGTTCAAATGCTAAAATGATCAAAATGAGTTTGATGACGGTGTATGGGCTTTAGAAACACACAGGAGCACTGTGAGAGTGTTTTCAGATCTTGAGAAGGGGATGGCCTCAGTAGGCTAATCCTCCGGCTATCAGGGTCGACCAAGGTCCTAAAAGCTAAATAAATTGGTATTAAATTTGATCTTGTCAAAAGGCCTTAAAAGTATTCAATATTATGAGTAGGTATTCACTTTTGTTCATCTAGGTCTTAAAATTTGCCAAACCATTATGTTAATATTACGAAAAAGTAGAGTCACCGCAATAACAAAATAGATTTATTGAAAAAATGCAGGATTTATTTCATTCATGATTTTTTTTTTAAATACAGCACTGGAGTCTTTTTTAATCTGTATTAGACTTGTAAAACAAAACTCTTGAATTTCAGAGAGTATAAATAATTCATTATTGTAAAATTCATACAGATTATTGTTCTGTTGTTGACAATGCTGCCAATTTATTGTTATATTGTATTAGTTATGTGCAGCTTTCTGCTATGTGCAGCTTTTTGCACGACCCTTTATCATTCATTTTTTTAACATCTGTCCAATGTTTTATGTCTTTCATGTCTATTGTATGTATTGTGTGACATTAGCTGCTGCATTGCATTTTAGCCCAAAACGAATTTCCCTTTGGGACAATAAAGTGATTCTGATTCTGAAATTTCACGCTAAGTGTCACTAAAAAGTCTTAAAAAGGTCTTATATTTCACAAGACTAAACCTGGAGCGACCCTGAGCTAGGTTCTCCTGACTACGACCCTGGTTCACATCTGGAGACGGACCCCCAGGCGCTGTACCGCGGTCGCCTACTGCTCCTCAACACTGGCCCCAGCGACACTGAAGGATGGGTCAAACACAGAGAACAAATTTCCCTACAGGGACAATAAAGAATACCTCACCTACTGTAGCCTTAGAAGTGCTGCTGTATAGATAAACAGTGCATCTCTGCGTGAGGCCAAAACCAGATAGTATTCAACTTTAATAGAAGAAAACAGAAACAACCCTAGGTTTGTGTTCAGCGCTGTAGCCAGGCTGACCACCAGTCACAGCTCAGTAGAACCCGGTATCCCTGTTACTCTCAGCTGTGAAAACTTTCTTACATACAACAAAATCACAAGTATTAGAGACAAATTAAATAAAATTCTTCCTACGATCAGCTCAGAGCAAGCCAAAGCTGTAAAAATGGAGGCCACTATAAAACCATCTTTAACGTTAGACTGCTTCATTGCTGTAGACCAAGCTGAGATAACATCAGTCATTATGTCCTCCAAGACCTCAACTTGTCTTTTAGACCCAATTCCTACCAAACTTTTTAAAGAAACTCTTCCCCTAATTAATGAATTTATACTGAATATAATAAACACCTCCCTAGAAACAGGTTATGTGCCACAGTCTTTTAAATATGCAGTTATTAAACCGCTTCTGAAAAAACCCAGTCTAGATCCCGACATTTTAGCCAACTATAGACCAATATCAAATCTCCCTTTTATTTCAAAAATCCTAGAAAGACTTGTAGTTAAACAGTTATGTCGCCACCTACAGGACAATAGCTTATTTGAAGATTTTCAGTCAGGGTGCGTCTGTGTGAGGCTGGTGTGTTTCTGTGTGAGGTTGGTGTGTGTCTGTGTGAGGCTGGTGTGTGTCTGTGTGAGGCTGGTGTGTGTCTGTGTGAGGTTGGTGTGTGTCTGTGTGAGGCTGGTGTGTGTCTGTGTGAGGCTGGTGTGTGTCTGTGTGAGGTTGGTGTGTGTCTGTGTGAGGTTGGTGTGTGTCTGTGTGAGGTTGGTGTGTGTCTGTGTGAGGCTGGTGTGTTTCTGTGTGAGGTTGGTGTGTGTCTGTGTGAGGCTGGTGTGTGTCTGTGTGAGGTTGGTGTGTGTCTGTGTGAGGCTGGTGTGTGTCTGTGTGAGGCTGGTGTGTGTCTGTGTGAGGTTGGTGTGTGTCTGTGTGAGGTTGGTGTGTGTCTGTGTGAGGCTGGTGTGTGTCTGTGTGAGGCTGGTGTGTGTCTGTGTGAGGCTGGTGTGTTTCTGTGTGAGGTTGGTGTGTGTCTGTGTGAGGCTGGTGTGTTTCTGTGTGAGGTTGGTGTGTGTCTGTGTGAGGCTGGTGTGTGTCTGTGTGAGGCTGGTGTGTGTCTGTGTGAGGCTGGTGTGTGTCTGTGTGAGGTTGGTGTGTGTCTGTGTGAGGCTGGTGTGTGTCTGTGTGAGGTTGGTGTGTGTCTGTGTGAGGCTGGAGCTAAAGCTGTATTAGCTTCAGTAAACAGGAGACTATTTTAGGTTTACCGCCAGCTTTCTGTTCATTAAACTCACTTCCCTGCTCCACTTTAACACATTTTAACACCTGAACATAAAAGGACATTTGTTTAACTAGTGTTTAAACCAGTTTAAACTTGAAATGTTTAGATTCTCAAAGCGAGAGCACTACTTTGCTAAACCGGAAACCGATGTTGCTAATATACCCTAGCTTTATTTTTAGAAAAAGTTGCAAGAACATTGAGCTCGTCCTCTCTCTGAATACGGCTGTTTATTGAAAGGACAAGAACATGTTTGATTTAAAAAAACAAAAAAACAAAAAAAAAACAGGTTCCTCTTTATTTGAGGTTTCTCTCTCATTCAATCAACTCCTCTTTCTATTCCAGACTGCTTAACTGTGCTGGACCCTGTCCCGAAAGGGTGCCAAAAGTAGAACAGCTAGGAACACTTTTTGGGAACAACTTGGAATGCTTTGGGAAGTTTGGGAAGATAATCCTTGGACGGGCTTGTGCTATGACCGGAGCAAACAGACACTGGCATGTGTGAGGAGATGGTCCGGACGGCAGGTGATGTCACATGTGCTGATTTAGTCCAGAGTTAAATCCTGAGTTTGTTGTAGTATGTTTAGGGCTAGGTCCTGGTGTAGGCCCAGTTACGTCCTGGATGTAGTCTGTGGCAGGCCTTGAACAGAAGTCTAGTGATGGTTTCTTTATTCCTGGTTGCCCTTGTTCTGATTTTGGCCCAGTTTAGTCCTGGTTTAGGGTTAGTGCAGTAGTCCTTGTCTCTTTTCCATCATGTCTGACAGTGTGGAGATCACTGTCCATCTTATCAGTGACACTTTGTTCCTGTTTAAACTGTGGTTAATGAAGGGCTACAGCCAGGAACACCAGCTCTCACCTACAGTCTAAACTCGGTCCGTTGTTGACTCTGTCTTCTCGCCACTGGAGGTGTCTCCTGAGGAGGAACGACGTAGACGTGACCATGATGCCCAGAGTGGTGGCTGCCTGTTGTATTTTACGTAACATTTGTGAACTTCTTGGAGATGATTTCTTCCCAGAGTGGAGGCGGAGAATGGAGGCAGTGGTACTTTTGTTCAGCCTGAGGTGGCAGTGTACAATAGAGACGCCTACTGCAGCCCGGAGGTGATCAGGGACACTATGACCTACAACTTTTTAGAGATTGTACAACACCACTCTCTATAAATATAAAGCAGCTCCAGTTCAATTTCAGAATTGAGAAAGCCTCTTGGATAAGAGGTGAAAAGTCTTCAACTTTAAAAACCAAGTCCAGATGACTGCTTTAAACCTTCTGTTGCGATGCCCTGGATGAGTGAGAGTCTTCACAGACAACATTTTAACATAGTCAAAAAAGTGAATTTAGTAGAATAGGAGAACTTGGAAGTGTATTAAATGATCCCACTGTAGTTCTCTGAAGTAAAAAAACTCAGATGAACAATATAAATATTTTTACAACACAGTTTTTATTTGATAAAACTGACACCGCACCATTTCCATTTTACAAACCCCCAAGGGGTAAAATGTATACAATCCCCTTAACAGTATTTTCTAGGTGAAAATCATTCATGTCCCAAAATTAAACTAAACAAAAATATAAAAAACAAAGTGAGTAAAAACAAAGTGAAACTGTTGTTGGAGCTGGTTAATCCAACTATAATACTAAAACAAGAAGAAACACAGACACGTTAAATGGTTTACTTGCAAGGAGAGCAGACAGAGATAAAGACCCAGTGACATGCACCGGGGACATTCCCTCCATGTGCTCTGGGCTCCCTGGTGCTCTCATGCTTTTTATTAAAAATCACGCCCCTGGTTACATGCACCGTCTCTGTCCGATAAGGGAATTGGGGAAATAGGACAGAGACAGTCATCAACTCTACATATGATAATTTAACATAACAACGCTGGTTATCAGTTCTGAGGCCGCACTTTCTTATCCAGTTGGTCATTCTTCTGCGGCCATGCCATGCTTAATCTATACGGTCAGTATAGATTAAGCAGTCAGTCGTGCGTCAGCATTATCTACTGGAACACTCTGTAACTCAGCACATGATTAATACATTCAAAACACACATATTGTACTTTATTTTTAGGATTTTATGAGGCATATAAAAGTAGATAACTTATATACACATTTCTCTAACATTTCCCTCCTGTTTATCAACTTTTATTTTATCATCTCATAACCACTTCTAGTAGATTTTTTAGTTACGGAATCATTATGTTTTACACTCAGAGTGGTGTTTAGACATTGTCTTCATTGAAAAGTTCTGCTATCATAGTCTTTTTGTTAAATGCGCAAGATGAGTCTGGTTGTTGTTCTTCAGTTGCAGTAACAACCTGTGAGGTGTGTGCTCTGCTCGGTGTGAGATATGTGTGTATTGTGAATTCACCGGAGCGAACACAGGCGGCGCTAGGCTCGCACCTGTGTCCGTGCAGGTCAACGCAGCCTGACTGTTGTGAGTCAGTGAGTGGTGATCCTCTTGGTCAGTGTTGATGTCCTCAATGTCCAGAGAGGAAGGTTGTTGTTTGTCTCCAACTGATGAGAAGTTGTCCCCTGGCTCAGGGACCTTTTGAAGCGGCTGGCATTGATCCAAGTGGAAGTTGTAGAAGCCGGAGATGGAGCAGAGGTTGTTGTGGAGAGTTGAGGCCCTTCTTAAAAGAGCCAGCGTTGTCCAGGTGGCTCAGTTGGTCAGCTGTGATGTTTCCAGTACAGGCAGAGCTTTGGGCCCTGCCTGTTTTCCCTCAGCACTCTCCCATTTTGTTATCTACTTTTCCAGAGTGGAGGTTATAGGAGCAGTGATACCTCACAGCATTCATTTAGGAAACATGTTTTTGGTAAACGTATTATCTGGGACCTGCTGAGAGAAAATAGAGGAACACGTTGCACACAAAACAATGCCATCCCCTCTTTTTTTTTTTTTTTTTTTTTTTTTGGGATGGTCTCGTGTCTGGACCATGATCTCTGATTTCAATTCTCTCATGGATTTTTTTTTGTCAAGTTGTAATTTGGCAAAATAAGTTAGACTCACATAGATAGCACATAAAAGCATCAAATATGATAAGGCAATCTGAAATAATTTACCAAAGGTGTTATAGTTACCACATCCATGTATTTTCCTTGGATTTTCCTTAGTTCCTTGAATGATACACACTTTTCTGAAGTGTGCTTGTTCCATATTTCATATTGTTCCATATGGGTTTGTATCAGCTCAGTCTTTTGTTCCATTTGTATTGCTTTTAGGTGATAGTTCAGTCTGTGGAGGGAAATATCAACATATACACACAACAACTCTTCTCCTAGATTTGTTTTCAGTGGGTTCAGATCCAGTTTGTTGGATCCTTATTATCTTTATTAAACACCTGTTAAAACCTGTTAATTTCAGAAATATCAACATTTTGGATCATAACAACACAAAGAGTGATTAAAGTTCACATATTCACATTCATTCAGACATTCACACAGAAAGTGTTATTAAACCTGGTCAAGTCCACATCAGAGTTTGGTCAGTCCCAAAAATGTATTTTACCATTCCCCTTTTCATTTTTGTGCACAATTTTTTAAGAATGACGTCATGTTAACTCAAACATTTTGTTGCATTATTGCTGAGGCCAGGAAGTATCCTGTCTGTGATCACATGACCCCAGAAGGTCACCACTGTTTCAGATGAGCAGAGTTTCTAATTCTTGTTGCAACAAGTTCAATACACCTTTGAAATAAAACAGAAAATGCTTCCTAAATTAGTTATTTTACACTTACAGAAATACACAGAGCTCTCAGTAAATGCAGATTCCTTACCCCAGCTGCAGGTGTTGTGTGTGTGCTTTTACCTGCATTATGTGCTTGTGGACAAGATTTCTGTACATAACCTGTCAACCCTTTTGTGTACCACTTTTGCTTGAGTGCTGTTAACATCCCCCCTTTTTGACACAATTTAAAAAAATTAAATTGTTATGAAGGCAAGGCTGGGATTCAGGCCTATACTAAAGATCATCATGTTGGGTTGGTATGCAGACAAGGAGGGGCGTAGCTTGTAAATTAACCAGTCTTGCCATTATTATTACCAACGACAAGACCTTGACATGACAGGACATTGGACAAACAGACAAAGACAAAGAACAGAGACACAAACAACAAACAAACTCAGAGTAACACTAGTATTAAAAAATAAAAAAATAAAATAAAACATAACAAAACATCTTCGAACATTGCTGTCCCATCTAAAAAGAGCAAGCTAAACCCTCTCAGTCTAACGTGTTTCTACTCCCATCGTACAGGTTATCCGTTGTAACCTGGGGCTTTTGACCTTCTCCCACGTCTGACTACATGACCGCAAATGGCAACACTTAATGCCATGGTGATATAGTTATACAAAAAAAACAAAAAATACTGGAGAATTTTCACAAAGCAGTATTACTCCTGCCTCCCTTAGAGCATTAAAACTGGAGTAATGCCAACAATAACTTCTTGTTTTAAGGGGTACTGGCGCTGGTATGGCCTATAAGTAGATTTTGGGGTGATCACCACTGGTTCACAATCTTTGATTAAACCAACATCATATTTTACTTTTTGCCCACAGGTCCTGTGAAACTGCTTTTAAAGCAGGGATGGCTGCAGCCTCAGAGTCAGAGAGAAAGAGGAGGAGGAGGTGCTGTTTTGATAAGCGTCATGCTTATCTGGCACCAGAGACACAGAGCAGTCTGAGTGTAACACAGAGGTGAAAAGCATTCTGTTTGCTTCAGCACAGAAGAGAATGAGACCCAGGGTCAGAGGTGGGGGCCCAGTCTGTGACTTGGGTGATGTGCAGTGCAGGTCATCCTCATGCATATAAGTAGTACCCTCAGGAGACACCTGGTTTGTGCCATTTTGATTAGGTCTGTAGTAATTGGAGTTGGTGGCAATTTCCATTGCTATAAATACAAAGGAGTCCCAGTTCCCAACCTGACTCCTGTGAATATGTTGTTACTGGCCAAATGATCAGTTGTTACGACCTGAGGACCTTCTGGTGTGGAGATAAGGCAAATGTCTAATCTGCACATCAGATCTCAACGCAGAAAATTAACTGGACATAACGTGGAAAAATGGAAAAGAGCTTAAAAGTTTTGCCTGCAGGGTCTAAGCATGAAAGTGGAGACATATTGCTCTCGCACAGTGTCACCAGAGGCACTGACAGAGTAAAACATAACAACCACTCATTTTGGGAGATTTCTTTAAGACTAGCCTTTTGACCACAAAATTAGTGGCCCCTGAATCAACAAGAAACATATATATATTTTTTTTTTTTCCATTCAATTCAATGGTATATCCTCGTAAGGCTGTATTTGTCAATGAGACCAGACTTGCATAAGTTGTAGCTGCTGGCTTAGTCTTATTCTCCAAATAAGTGTCTGCTTGTGAAATCAATGTGTGTGTGTTAGCAGTAAGCAGTTCTTCATTGCAGAGCTACAGATGTGAATGTGTGTGTGTTGTGGGTGCAGTACCTTCCTCTGGGTGACGTCTCCTCGGTGCGTCTCTCACCGGGCCTGTCCTCGCTGCCCAGTCAGTCTGACCCCTGGGGAGCACTCAGGCGAGGTCCTTCACTGTATCTTTGTGGACCTCTCGCATCCAGTGTCCAACTTATACAATCTCACGTTCAGTGTCCAAACTGTCCTCAAGTGTACCATACGTTGTCTTGGCCTCTATTTTGTCCTTGGTGGACCCTCTGTCCTCTGTTCCAGTGACCACGACCCTTGCCTCGGCCGCGTCCTTGTGCTAGGCATCCGTGCTCTCTGCCCACAGCTGCATGGTCAGAGCAGCTGTGTGTAAGTCCTTGGTGATGCTGTAATTGTCCATTTCCTCACACTGGCAACTTGGACCACTGGACATTGTGAGGAGGAGCCCAGTTCACAGAGTGCAGCTTTAAGGCCCGACAGAAACTTGCTTTCTTATGTGATGGGTGCTACAGTCAGTTCAACTCATGTTTAAACTGGTGGACTGGGCTTCCTGTTCTTCTTGTTCTGAGTCCGATGACTTGGGTGGCTGCAGGTGGAGCTGTAGCCTGGCCTGATGGTGTAGGTGGATCGTGTCGGCTTTTGGTCTCACTGGCAGGTCACTGGAGGAATCTGGCTCGACCTCGGCTGTTATCTCTGGGGCCGCTCAGGCTGCTGCTGTTGTTGCTGGGGACTGACGTGTGGGCAGGAGTCCAGGTCCAGGTGGAGTCCCACCGTGGAGAGGTCTGGAAAAACAGAGGAAACACAAGCAGCAGTATCTGATCTTTTTTTTTTTTTTTTACATGTTATTCACATTTCAAAACAATTTTGTGTTCTTGTACCTTCTCTAAATCAGATTTCCTTTGCTTTTTATTCTTCCGCTTGTTATCAAAATTGTTTTCAATTTTTTGAATTACAAGAAAACATTTTAAATATTCTGTATAGTGTATCCTCTTTCAAGCATCAGTTCAGAAGAAGTAAGAAAAATGAGATTACAGTGACACAAAGACCTACTATAACCTACAAAGATTGACTTTTAGCTTGACACTCACTCAACTCTTTGTCAGACTCACCCTCCATTGTTGCGGTCCTCTCCACACACACTGACCACAATTTAGTTTAGCCAATAGCAGAAATTTGAATAAACAGGTTTTCTGCTCACCTTTTAGTAGAGGCCGCCCGGGTCAGTGGGAGGAGAAGTTCGCTGCAATGACGATGGTTGACTGGCGCCTTTTTTTTTTTTTTTTTTTTTTTTTTTTTTTTTTTTTTTTTTTTTTCCCCGTGGACTTCTGGCCACGACTTTAGTACTTTCAAATTATGCGAACTTCTGGCCGCGGTGTAGGCTTCAGGCTACTTTTAGTGTCCAATAGAACAGGCTTCAGGCTGTTCTGAGTACTCTTTTTACGCCGGCGGTTGAGGTGACTTCAGGCCTCCAGGGCTCTAACCCTGTTTTCTTGTTGACCTCATCACGTCGGGGTCACCATAATGACGTGTTCTTTTTCTAATCAATAAAGACTCCAATCAGTTTCTTTTAGCTTTTTGTCTTTTTATTTTCATAAGCCAAATTACAGAGCTCTGGGTTGGATCTGTCCCTACCGCCTTCGTCTTACTCAGGGCTTACGCTGGGCGTCCAACAACGACCGTCCCTATCACACTGAATATATATACCCAGGCTCAACTTCATACCACCCACTCCAGATATGGGCATAGTCCAGGATCTGAACCAGTTCTCAGGCAAAGCAGTGCGAGTTGTAAAGGAGGGGTTGTTATCATTAGCAGAGAAGTGCGAGTTGTAAGGGAAGGGGCTGTTATCGTTTCTGCTCTCCCATGAAGGCCGCATCGCCCGCACAGATTGTTCTCTTGCACTTGTTGTGACGTCTTGAGTTCTGGGTCAGATCCTGGTCACATGATTAGATACATTTCATTATATTTCATTATATTTCATTATATTTCATTATATATTTGATCATGTTAAAATCACATACAACATTCCCCCTTTTGATTATAATAAAACCCTGTTTATAATAATCAATAAATAAAGTTAATGACAGCAGCATGTATTTTTTCTCATAGCTGCGCCAGCTCTATTGTGCTGAGTTTACCATTGAAGTTATATTTTTCTATCCATTTGCGGAGATATTTATTTAATTTAGGGTCATGGTTTTTTACTACTTTGTAATCGTTGTGTTTTAGTTGTTCCGGGTCGGCCGCCCTTTTTTCCTGGTTGTTTCCCATTTTTATAATTTAGTTCCTCCTGGCGGGACCTAAGGTCCCTCTAAAGAGGAAAAGATTTCAGTCAGACAGTGACAATAGTTAATACAGTATTTCTCAGGCTTCTACCTGCGGTCAGGCGGAGAAATCTTGTCTAGCACATCTGTATTACTTCACTGTATTTTTCTGACTGTTTCACATGAACTTTCACCGTTGCAGTTCCTTTCACGCTCACATGCATGGCCTGTGTCTACTTATCCGTTTTTTTTTTCTCTTTTTAAAAACGCGATATTTTAGTAGACCAACGTTTACCGATCTGCCGTCGGAGGGTGGTTCAGCCCTTTTTTTTGCATTTACCAACTACTTGTAACCTCGAGTTACTCGTTGGATGACTTCTCTGTTACCCTGCCAGAGCCTAGGATGCCACAGGTTTCTTTTTTTACTGCGCGTCGCGTCTTTTCTCCCCCATTCACACTCACATTCAGTCTACAACGGTTACTCACTCTTTGCGTGTCTGTCTTTCTCCTTCGGATTCTCGTCAGCCGTCAGACTCCAGTCGACAACGAAGAGCCAGCCGGTCAAACGGTATTTGTGCAGCGGCCGCTGTCTTCCTGGGTCTCAGTTGCCCTCCGGAGTCCTCAGGCATCTTGAGATCCGGCTCGAAGGACCAATTGTTGGAGCTGGTTAATCCAACTATAATACTAAAACAAGAAGAAACACAGACACGTTAAATGGTTTACTTGCAAGGAGAGCAGACAGAGATGAAGACCCAGTGACATGCACCGGGGACATTCCCTCCATGTGCTCTGGGCTCCCTGGTGCTCTCTCATGCCTTTTATTAAACATCACGCCCCTGGTTACATGCACCGTCTCTGTCCGATAAGGGAATTGGGGAAATAGGACAGAGACAGTCATCAACTCTACATATGATAATTTAACATAACAACGCTGGTTATCAGTTCTGAGGCCGCACTTTCTTATCCAGTTGGTCATTCTTCTGCGGCCATGCCATGCTTAATCTATACGGTCAGTATAGATTAAGCAGTCAGTCGTGCGTCAGCATTATCTACTGGAACACTCTGTAACTCAGCACATGATTAATACATTCAAAACACACATATTGTACTTTATTTTTAGGATTTTATGAGGCATATAAAAGTAGATAACTTATATACACATTTCTCTAACAACTGTCAATGTACAATTATTTCTCAGGCATATAAAGTAAGACAAACACAGAGGTCCAGTTAACTCTTCACTTTAACACACAGTGTTGTTAGAAACACATTTGAAACAACAAAGACAAAGGTAAACAAAATAAAACCATATTAAGTGTATAGGGCTCTTTTAGCAGTACTTTTAGTAGGACTTTTAGTAGTACTTTTAGTAGGACTTTAGTAGTACTTTTAGTAGGACTGAAGTTATATTGTGGCCAGATGTGCAGCAGGAGTTGTAGCCAAAACTGTGGTCTGTCCTGTGACTACAGAGACCATGGGCCAGACCATTACAGGGACCGCCTCTGGGGGGCGCTGCTCAGTGGTCTGAGGGGATCACTTGGCGGACCACTGGGACAACGGTCCACAGACCGTCCCTCTGGCTCGTGCACATGGTCTGTCTGGTCTTTCTCAGTGGTTTAAGGTCTGTGGCGTGTAAACAGGGGTCCTGACAGTATGTAGCATATTTAAATATGGCCCTGGTCTATTTTGGAGGTTGTGTATGTTATGAGATCTCATTGTATTAAGTTTCTACTTATTGTGATATGTTCATAAAAAGTCCAAATCAAACAAAAGCATGCATTCAAGCCATTTCATTCACCGAGTATTTATGTTTGTCATTTTATTTTGTAATAGTATTATACTCAAATATATTTGATCACCTATGTAATCATTTAGCTCACATAATTAAATGAAGGTCTCTGAGAACAAGGGGTTCAAACTCAGCAAAGTGTTTCTAATAAACGTATTTCTGTGTTTATTTTTTTGTCCTGACTACTGAGACCACAGGACGGACCATTACAGGAACGATTTCTAGGGACACTGTTCAGTGGTCCGAGTGGTCCCTGGTCCCTCAGGCTTGACCCTTGTACTCAAGAACCTGCACCAAGAGGACCCCCGTTTACTCGCCACAGACCTCAAATCATTGACCATATGCACAAGCCTGAGGCACCGCTGGCTGGAGCCTGAAGGACCAGGGACCACAGTCTGCAGACCACTCAGACCACTGAACTGTGCCCTCAGGAATGGTCCCAATAATGGTCCAGACCATGGTCTCTATAATCCCAGGACAGACCACACTTTTGGATACATTCTTTCTCCAGATATGAGTACTTCAAAGTACTTCATACCAGCTCTCTGTGAAATAACCTAAAATAGAGGTTATTTCAGTTTAGGGAAATGCACAGTGTCCCCAGGATAAGTAAGTGTTACTCCAGCGTACAGAGGCTGAGAGAAAGTGGTCTGGACTCTGTGAAGGGGGGTCATGGTTTCAGAGACGCTGTAAAAGGAGAGAACCCCTGCACTGTGGTCCAGGTAGACCCCAATTTTGGACGACTTGGGGCCTGAGAGCTCAGACCGAGCTGAGTTAAACCAAAATGAATATTCATTTTTGTCACTCCCTAAAGTCCAAGATTTATCATTGCATCCAAACACACATTCAATACAGCTGTCCTTTCTCTCTATATCTTTGTATGAAACTGCTACACAAACCCACTTGGCCTCACTCACCTCCACCTCCCAGTAACAGCGGCCCCTCAGAGCCTCTCTGCTCAAGACCTGAGCCCAGTAACTGAATCTGTCCGGATGATCTGGGTAACTCTGTTGTTCATGCATAAATGTTACTCTGCTGTTTTCTTCAGACAGAGACAGGAGTGTGTTTGCTGTGTTTGGGTCCAGTGTGAGTTCTTGTGATAATTTTAAGAAGTCCTCTCTGGAGGTGGGCTCAGGTTGTGGCAGGACAAACTCACTCAGAGTGAGCTGTAGTTTCTCTCTGAGCGCTGACACAGCTCTGGTCAAGTCCTCAAAGTCCCTCCTTGGTCCAATCTGGATCTTGACTGAGTCTGGTCTCTGTGTGTCTGTGAGCAGTGAAGGATAGAGCTGCAGAAACTGGTTGTGGTCCGTTGTGAGTGACAGGACGTCCAGCTTACAGAGGGTCCTCCACAGCTCAGTGATGTCCTGCTTCACTTTGTCCTGAAGCTCTTGGACTCGACTCAGTTCAGTCTGCTGTTGGGACAGGATGTGCTCCTTCACTTCCGACCATCTTTTATTGAAGAGACAGGCTATCTCGCTGAAGCTGTCCCTACTTTGTAGTGCTGCTCTCTGGGTAGAGCGGCTGATGTCCCAGGCCTCCTGTTGGAGCCTCTCCAGGTCTGTCTCTTTGTCCTGGACGGTCTGGAGGAGCTGGTCTCTCCTGGTCTGCAGCTCTGCCTGTCTCTGGGCCCTCTCTGCTGCAGCCATCACTGTGTCGTGGCCCTTGTGTTGGTCCTTGCAGCAGACCACACAGAGGAGCTGCTGGTCACTGCGGCAGAACATCTTCTTCACCTCGTTGTGTTCAGAGCAGATGTTTTCTTGGAGTTTGTCGGAGGGCGCCACCAGCTGGTGTTTCTGTAACACTGCCACATCTTTATGAGGCTGGAGGTGGGTCTCACAGTAAGAGACCAGACACTGCAGACAGGACCTGACGGCCTTCAGCTTCCTCCCAGTGCACACATCACAGGACACATCTCCAGGACCGGCGTAGCAGTCAGCAGGGGGCGCTGTCTTCTTCAGCTGCTCCACTAAACCTGCTAACATGATGTTTTTGCTCAGGACAGGCCGGGAGCTGAAGCTCTTTCTGCACTCAGGACATCTGTACCTGTCTCTTCGTCGAACTCGGACCCAGGATTTTTTGACACAGTCCATGCAGTAGCTGTGTCCACAGGGAATAGTCACCGGCTCCTTCAGAAGATCCAAGCAGATCGGACAACACAGGGCTTCTCGGTTGAAAGATTTCTCTGCCATTTCTCTCTCAATAACAATGACTATGATAGTTTCGCTTTGATACAAATGAAAACTAAAAGAGTTGTGCCTGGTCTGGGAGGAGGCAGGCTCCACCCTCTGCTGCTGCGCCGTTTAGATCTGAACAGGAAGCACAGACTGAGGGCTGTATCTGAGAGAGACAGGTTAAACAACCACTCACACAGACAGGGCTGTGTCATAAGTTACATATTTCTAGCTTTATAGCTTTATGGTAAAGAATAGTTCAACCAAGCATGAGTCATCATTTATGTGGTCAGAGTCCAAAAGAGTGGGTGTGTTTGGACTACTGCTTTCATCTCTTTCCTTAACTAAAATATTTTCTTACATCTATAATTTTAAATCTTGTAAAAGAATAAAATGTATAAAAGAGAGATCAGTCTTTCAAAAATGCAAAAATGACAAAGTGAAATGTAATAATTTATTGGAACAAGTTTCAGTTGACCTGAAATGTTAATATTTACCAAGTTCAGTTTCTTTGCAAAATCTCCAATATAGCTTTGTTTTAAAAGTTCAGAAGTAAGTAATTAGTAGCTGTAAACAGTTTAGTGGATGACAAACTATAGAGTGAAGGTGCATTTGTGCAAAACCAGTAACAAAATGAGATGAAAAGGAAAAAATAATTCTATATGAATTCTCATAAAAAGCAGAATAATACTGAACTTTAAGGAAGCACTCAAAAGCACTGACTTAGTTCATGTTTAAAATGCTCAAACTGTCCACCGTGAACAATAGTCCAGTGTATTGTAAAAGCAGAAATACAAGATAATTAAAACTGACTCTTTATGGTGGGCAATTGTCATTTGGAGAAGCAGACAGGAGCAATGACACAGGGCTAGTGTTAGGTACAGAAGTGAGAACAGACCTTTAAAAGAACCAAGGCTAACAACTAAGGCTTCCAAGATTAAAATGAATTCAGAAGTATGTAACATAGAAAGTATTTACATGCATTTTCGTCATCCTGCTTCTCTTTTCTCCAGAACTTAGCACTGCCCAGTACGAGCGCCTCAATGTGTCTCTGAACCAAAATTATTGTGTGTTCAGACAAATAAATGAAGAATATCTGTGTTTTAAACTAACGAATGTTTACATCAAATTGGAACTGCCCTCGTTTAGAAGCAGTGCATGGTTTAGTCTCTGTCTTCAAGCTCCCATCTGTTTCTCCAGTGTAGGGAATACACTGGTCCCAAAAGTTACCAAGAGGACCACATTTACAAAATACTGGACTATTCCATTGAAAACACATTATTATTATGCATCACATGACATTTTAACCACTTGGTAGAAAAGTAATGGCTCTCAGAGGAAGCAGAACATTGATTTCTTGCACTAGTAGTGAATGTAACGGCTGGTGAATGTATTTTTTTTATTATTATTATTGTTACCAGTGGTTTTCTGGCCCCAAAAATAGATCACTGAAAGGTTGAATACAGTTTTAGTGTCCAAAATGTGTTTAAAATGTCAATACTCTCTTTGTAAAACCATTGCCTAAATATACACTGTAACATTGCTACATGGAGTGCCAGCTTATCCATAGAAGTTAGTTATATTTAAAATACAGAGGCACAGTTTTTCTTTCAAAACATTTTAACCCGAGCTGAGCTAAAGTCTGTCTCTCCTTCGATTTCCAACCTCAAATGGACCCTGTAATGTGTTTTGAGCTGCAGGTGAGATTTGACCTCCTCTGACTCCGGCTCTGAGCCAAAATCCAACTGGAAATATCAACTTACTGCTGTGGTTACCTCAAAACAACCTCACAGACAACACACCGGTCCATCCAATAAGTCATACACTAATACTGCCAAGCCTGGACTACAGCATGTAATCACACTGGCGTCGTGTCTTGCTATTGTGAGCTGCAGGGACTGGTCCAGATGTTGTAATGGGAAGTTGTGTACAGCAGACAAAATGTCACCCACATCCGTGTCAGATTATATTAACCCTAAAGTCTCATTTGTACATAAATAGATCTGTCAGTTTCGAGTTGTTGTTATCGTCACAGCACTTGCACTTTCAATCCTTTCCTATGTCAACGTCAGTGTCATGTTAAATAACCAAGATTTTACCAAGACGGAAGAAAAATAGCAACATTAACAACAAACATAGCGGCGCTGGTGGAAAAAGCCAAGGAAATTAGGCGAAATTAGGGGTGGTCTGTTCAGCCTTTGAATATACTTCGACTAGGGCTGGGTACAGTTCAGATTTTTTCAATACCAGTACCTAACTATACCTGGTTTTCGATACCGGTGCCTGAGCAATACTTTTTCTGATACCTATGGTGAGCTAATTCACCTTTTACAATCGCAAAACACATTAATATTAAATAAAAGACAAATTTTGGAGCAAAATTCTTAGATGCAAGTTAAAACCAGTAGTTTGTATGATTTATTCTGTTATTTATTTGATTCATACATGCAAAGAAACATTAAAGATCCCACTAGGTATTGAAAAGTGGTAATGAATAAATTTTTCCCCCCAATATCAGCATTATTGTAACTTTTATTTCAATATCACAATTGTACCGTTTAACGGTACCCAGCCCAAACTGCGACCAACTTACACAAAAGTTCAGCTGTTGTCTTCTGCTTTGACTCTTGAGCTGTGTTCACTAGCGCCCCCAATGGTCAATACATGTACTGCTCATTTCATCTCTATCAAGGACACTCTATGGACAGAATGAATGCAGAAGCCGACAGATCGCGTATTCAATGTAGGCTATAAATGAGCTTCAATCCTAAAATCCTAAACCCTCACTCTTGAAATAAAGCTGCATCCCCTGGCGAACACTGTGCAACAAGTATGTAATGATGGTTACACACAACAAAAGTGTTAAAGTGGTTTAACATAATGGAAGAAACTGCTCAAAAAATGTTTTTTAATAGTATCCCATTAAAATAACACTGCTTTTGTCTGTTGTCTGTCTCACAAAAGTAGACATCTAAATCTCCAAAGAGGCCTCCAGTTTGTACTGTCAGAGCTGGATAAACTGAGCACTGCAGGAGAAGCGCACTCAAAAAAATCGAATCAGTTTCCACTGGGTTTAATGTAGACCAGAGCATGTCCCTGCATGGCTACCATAGCTGACGCAAAAGGGCCACAAACTACACCCCTAATCACTTTTAGCTGTTCCTCTCTTGTTTTCATAGTGCTTTTGAAACTCGGCAAAAGACAACCCACTGCATCTGTAAACCTTTTCATTAATGATTATTGCACCAATTATCCACTCAACGTTTAATCCATTTTAAAAAAGCTGCACTGACCTGACTTTTTTGTGCAGGGCAGAGGATTTCACCCCCTCATTTGCTGCTCACCATCATTTCCAAGACAAATAGTTTAATTCAGCTAAAATCTCAGAAAGACCAAACCAGCTTCCTGTCTGCGCCTCAGGGGGTGGAGTCAGTTTGTCTTTGCAGCCGTTGTTCTGCGGCTGACGCTAACGTTTGTCTTCTCTGTGTCACAGATTCAGAGTTGTGAGCGTCACAGTCTGAGGATGAGCTGGTTCCTGAAGACAGTGGACTTGCTCCATCTGTCCTGGCCAGATATTCCCTGAAATTTAAGAGACAAAAGGTTACGAAACATGTGAATATAATTAAAGTGCTTACAGTGTCTAGAAAGGTGCCAAATAAATCCAATCCATTATTATTCTTACATAAAACTTTTTTGCAATATTCAGGGTTCTTTAAATGTATTAATTTCTGTAAAAATTATTAAAGTAGTTAGATATAATTCACTATATTTTGGTGCTGTACCTGCGAGCTCTCTGCAGCAGCTCCTCTTTTCTCTGGCGCAAGAGTTTTTGTCGTTCTTTGGCCAAAGTCGAAAACCCAACTTCCATACTCTCTCCGCTTTCCTCCATCTTGTCCTCCTCCACAGGAAGTCCCCTCTGCACTTCCTGCTCCTCTTCCTCCTCCTCTTCTTCCTCCTCCTCTTCCTCCTCATCTTCGTTGTTGTCTTCTGAGTCATCGTCTGTTTCAGATTCACTGCTGGCTCCGCCCTCTTGCCCAGGAGGCGGAGTCACTTGGATTAGAGGCTGGTCTGGTGCCTGATAAGGACAGACAGGAAGGAGAATTAACAACATACAAATTATCTACAACAACATAGAACATTTTTTGACTACTCTGCCCACCTCAGGCCCTGAAAACAACAACAAGCTTTATCTTTCCACTGTTTATGACATTACCATGATGGGGGCAGCGCTGGGGATGTGTCCCTCCAGGATGTTGTCGGTGGTGACTTCGACGGAGCGAGTGATCTCCAAGTCCTGACGGATCAGATGAAGTGGCACCTGAGGGAACATCTCCTGGATCTGCTGAGCCTAGTTTGACACAAAAGGACAAGCATCAACAGCAGTACTACAATATCTAAAACATTAAAATAATGGTAAGACCACGCCTATGGTTATGGAAAAATCTACTTTTCTGAGCTTTCTACCATGTTAAAATGTTGTTCCCTCAGCAAAAACATACCTGGGGTTGTGTTTTGTTTCATTCATGTATATTTGAGAAATCCTCTTTTCTCTTACACTGAGTTTGTGAGAGACCAAAACGGTTCGTTTCACGCCCCTCCTCCCTCACGACCCAGTCCTGTCCAGGAAGCACTGCTACAGCTCACACCTCCCCTGCAGCAACCAAACAAATCCACCTGCGGACTGCAGCAGACAACACTGGCTTCTGCACCGGCACGTGTTGTTGGGACACACTGCAGGGGTGTGACAGCAGTGGGACAGCGGAGAGGGAGGGCTCTTAAAGTGACAGGAACCTAAGCTGAGTGTTTCTCATGATGAGTTTCTTCAAATAAGTTTTTTTCAATAATTATTGCATTTTCTGACCAACAAAATGTAAGACGCTGATCTAGTTGTGTCCTTAATTAATTTAAAAGACACACAAAAAAGCATAATATACCCATTTAAAGTCTCCTGAATAAGGGATGAAATATATTTAACCCTATAAACCACTGACTTTGACCCCAGATATTTTGTCCTTTTGGCTTTACCAAATAGGACAGCAAAGTATCAACAGAGGAGAGCAGTATGAGTCCAAACTTAACCCACAAAACTGAGGTGAGCTGCAGAGCTGTAGTTGCTCTGTAACAACTGAGTTATTCTGCAGTGCCAGATGACGTCTTTTTAACCTTTTATGTAGTGCAAAAAGCTATCAGCAGCTAACTTTGTAAACTTTTAGCCTTAAGGCTCCTTTATACTCTTATTTCATTCATACGTAAATAGATCCATCCATTCAAAGCGTTGTTTGAGTAGCATTTATACTTCAAACCGTTTTCTATGTCAACGTGTGTTATATTAAATAACCAGTAGGGAGCAATCGGTGACAGTCAAAGATTTTACCAAGACAGAAGAAAAAGAGCAACAACCACAACAAACTTGGCGGCACATTTATTGAAAAAGAGCCAAGAAAATAAGAATAGTGGTCCATGACTAACTTGCTCTAGTCACTCCTTAAAAAGTTTCTTCTTCTATGACTGTGGAGCTGGTTTCGCTAGTGTCCCCCACGGTCAATGCATGTACCGCTTTGTTCGTCTGTATTCACGAGCTCTGAGGAAACGGACCAACGTACGACAGATTGCTCTGTCAGTATCTGAATGTGTCTCTAACGTAGGGTATATATGAACCTTTAGACTCCACAGCTCTGTATATAATCTACGTTTAGTTTGTACTCACCATAGCATTGATCTGGGATGGACTGGCTGGTGCAATGCCCAAAAAGTTTGTCGAGGCCATAACCTCCACAGAGAAACTGGGCAGCCAGCTGGCAAAACGGGAGCCTGCAGACAGACAATTATGGTTTACAGTTGATAAAAAACAAAACTAAGTATCTCATAAATCAGAACACTGCATAATAAAACATAATTGTCCTACACATGTGAAAACTCTCACCGTCAAAGTGGAAGAAGTGGTTGAGCTGGTTGAAGTGTTGACGCGCATTGGCGGCCATGTTGTCCGGCGCTGGGTTGTCTCTGTTGTCTCTCCTTGCGTTTCCTTCTTCTGTTTCTCCGATGTTCAGGGCCATGCGACACGTGGGGCAAGACGTGTCCTGCTCCAGCCAGGAACGGAGACACGAGCTTTGGACACAGACACAAACGTATGGTATGGTCAACTGATGCATAGTGATCAGAAATGTGTTACAAGTCAAAATAACTCAGATATGCAACAATAAATAGATTTTGTTGTTGGGCTATATTCTGCAAAATCAACTTTTCTGATCTTTTTACCATGTTACAATGTTGTTCCATCGCCAGAAACATATCTGAAGTTGTGTTTTGTTTCATTCATGTCTGTTTAAGTAGTTCTGTATTCTCTGGCGCTGAGTTTCTGAGCAAAGGCCTCATCCACAAACCCCCGCCCACTCCAGGAAGCACTGACCAATCAACAAACCCTCTACATCCAGTCCACTTACATCCAAAAAACAGTGTACAGCTGTTTCCACTGACTCCTCACAGCTAGTTTTCATTTTGAAGTAAAATGAGATCAGACACAAAGTTTAAGGACATAAAAACCTATTTTTCTATGGTTGTGCTCAAAACAGGTAACAGCTCTGCACTGCTGGTCTCATCATCATTGATTTATGGCAGTAGTAAAGTAATTAAAAAGCCCTTTTTAGTCAGATAATGTTTTTAAAGGTTGTAAAACATGCAATGCTGTTCTAGAGGTGACCGTGTTTGGTTTAAAAACATAAATTAATAAGTTTTTGTCATTCATTTTCATTATCTTTCATTCACATCATTATAATGTCTTTTGAGTGAGGGGGTTGAACATTTCTGATTTCAACTGCATGTTATTTTTTTCCTAAGATTAATTATATTAAAGAAACAAACACTTCTAAATCAGAGCATTTGTTTTCTGCATTATGTAAAATTCCTATTCTATTGTACTGTATCCAACGACGGTATCATTAAGTGTAAACTGCATCTCATTACCGTAATTATCCCATTGTTGCGTGTATTTTGCTCTGATTACACTCCCCAGATGTGTTTGTTTATTCATGAGTTTATCCAGTCATTACACTGTTTCACAGCAGAGTTCAGCAACTTGATAACTTCATAATTACTGCATAGTTTGTGCTGCATTGGCCATAATCACCATTTAGTTTTATGATTTTAAAATTGCATGGTTTAAGTTAAGATTTCTTTGCACATCTGCTTCTTAGGACAGGTTGTGTGTCAATAAATTTACCATTTCAAGTTAATTATTAAGCAGGAGGTAGGATCAACCTTCAGTAAATGGGTGTGGCTGACCAGGTTAGCATAATACTGTATTGTTAAGGCTTTTTTCCACGAAGGAGAACATTCGGGGATGTTTCAGTATGGGACACCTTGGAACAGGTAGCCCTAAAACCTACAGGTGTTTCCATTACTCTGGGTCCAGGAGTCCAACAAAAGTTAATAAATGAGATAAAAAATGTGTTTGGAACTGACTTTTAAAACGTAAACACGGTGGCGATATTAAATAAGACGAGCGTAAATGCCGGTGTCTGTGTGAGGCTGGTATGTGTCTGTATGAGGCTGGTGTGTGTGTCTGTGTGAGGCTGGTGTGTGTGTCTGTGTGAGGCTGGTGTGTGTCTGTGTGAGGCCGGTGTGTGTCTGTGTGAGGCTGGTGTGTGTCTGTGTGAGGCCGGCGTGTGTCTGTGTGTAGGTGGTGTGTGTCTGTGTGAAGCTTGTGTGTCTGTGTGAAGCTTGTGTGTGTCTGTGTGAAGCTTGTGTGTGTCTGTGTGAGGTTGGTGTGTGTCTGTGTGAGGTTGGTGTGTCTGTGTGAGGCTGGCGTGTGTCTGTGTGTAGGTGGTGTGTGTCTGTGTGAAGCTTGTGTGTGTCTGTGTGAGGCCGGTGTGTGTCTGTGTGAAGCTTGTGTGTGTCTGTGTGAGGTTGGTGTGTGTCTGTGTGAAGCTTGTGTGTGTCTGTGTGAAGCTTGTGTGTGTCTGTGTGAGGCCGGTGTGTGTCTGTGTGAGGCCGGTGTGTGTCTGTGTGAGGCCGGTGTGTGTCTGTGTGAGGTTGGTGTGTGTCTGTGTGAAGCTGGTGTGTGTCTGTGTGAAGCTCGTGTGTGTCTGTGTGAAGCTCGTGTGTGTCTGTGTGAGGCCGGTGTGTGTCTGTGTGAAGCTCGTGTGTGTCTGTGTGAGGCCGGTGTGTGTCTGTGTGAGGCTCGTGTGTGTCTGTGTGAAGCTCGTGTGTGTCTGTGTGAAGCTGGTGTGTGTCTGTGTGAGGTTGGTGTGTATCTGTGTGAAGCTGGTGTGTGTCTGTGTGAAGCTCGTGTGTGTCTGTGTGAGGCCGGTGCGTGTCTGTGTGAGGCCGGTGTGTGTCTGTGTGAGGTTGGTGTGTGTCTGTGTGAGGTTGGTGTGTGTCTGTGAGGTTGGTGTGTGTCTGTGAGGTTGGTGTGTGTCTGTGTGAGGTTGGTGTGTGTCTGTGTGAGGTTGGTGTGTGTCTGTGTGAAGCTGGTGTGTGTCTGTGTGAGGTTGGTGTGTGTCTGTGTGAGGTTGGTGTGTGTCTGTGTGAGGTTGGTGTGTGTCTGTGTGAGGTTGGTGTGTGTCTGTGTGAGGTTGGTGTGTGTCTGTGTGAGGTTGGTGTGTGTCTGTGTGAGGCTGTATTAGCTTCAGTAAACAGGAGACTACTTCAGGTTTACCTCCAGCTTTCTGTGCATTAAATTCTCTTCTCTGCTCCACTTTAACACATTTTAACCACTGAGCATATAACAAAATGAGTTCAACTTGTGTTTAACCCAATCTAAACTAAAAATGAGATGTTTGGATTCATGAAGTGAAACCCAGACTTCGCCAAACCAGAACCACGTACGCTAGCTTTATTTTAATAAAAAAAGTCGCCTCAACATTAGCTCGTCCTCTATTGGAATACTGCCGTTTATCACAAGCACAAGTATGTGTTTCATTAAAAAGAACATTTTCCCTTTTATTTCTGTCCTTTGGCTTGTTGTTTTTGCCTGAGTGAGGATTCACTCTCATCCAATCAACTCGCAGCAGTGCCCACCTCTAACTGTTCCAGGATCCAGCTTGGAGGTGCCAAAAGTAGAATGGCTTGGAATACTTTGGGAAGTGGAAACACCCCCAAACCACCCCGTCCCGCCCCCTTCTGTCCTCGTGGAAAAGTGCCTTTACTGATATTTGTTAGAGCAGTGGTTCTGATTTTTTTGTGACCCACTTGATGAACCAAAGCAATTTTTTTTTATTATTATTTCACTACATCCAATATTGGAACTTTTTTCTGCGACCTACTTTTAGGTCCAACCCCAGCAGTAAGGAACCACTGTGTCCTGGCAAGGTGAGTACTGTACACAATATAGTTGTCTTGCAAAAAAGCCTGAACATACAAATACAACAAAATACAATCTCTCTGAGTGGAGTCTCCATGTTAATGTGAGTTCTCTCCTCTCCCTCACGCCATCCAAAGTCATGTGTTTGTTAGGTGATCTACTCACACTAAGAGTGTGTTCACACTTGCTGGTTCGCAGGACTCGATGTGCTTTGGGGCAAAAGTCAGCACCTGGGTCGATGATGTCATTGGTGTGGTTCGAGTTCACATTGAGCTCTGTCAAAAGAACTGAACTGACTGAGAGAGCAGTAACAAACCTCGCCTGTAGAGGGCAGTGCATCAGTATTTATTAAGAGAAACTTGGGAAGAAGAAACCCTGCTCTTCTATTGGTCAAAGGTCTGCCTCTTCAGCTCCAATAATATCATACAACACACTTTAATTAGTATTTAATGAAGTTTTACGAGTAAAGCAGAGCTATGGCTGAACACAGCTGTGGACTCTCTCTGTGAGTAATATGAAATCTGTGTTGTTTCAACAGTGTTTTTACATTCATTTGCTAATGTTAGCAACCTTTTAAATACATTTATGTACAGTATATTTGTATTTTTTTTTATTATAGTCACTTTAAAATCGCGTATGTTTCTGTGTCTTTGGTAAACGGTGGTGTAGTCCTCTCCCTGGCGTTAGTCCGTAGTTTGGTCTTCGTTGCGTTCGCACTTCACCAGGACCAGACCAGGAACACACCAGGGCTCAAAGCGCACCGCACTGAGACCTCAGTTTTCAGGAGGACCAGAGTTCACCTGTTTGGTGCGCACCTGAGTCTGGTTGCGCGTTCACAGCTGCTCAAACAAACCAGACTTTCCCAGAAAGCGCACCAGGGTTCAATAGACCCTTTTCACGATGACGTCAAACAACTTCCGTTTTGAGACGATGGGATGTATCTTCATTTCCAGTGCTGCTGCTCGCCAGTAAGGAATTTACTCGGAGTCTTAAAATTGGCCAAATATAAGGCTACATGATGTACAGAAACTCGAAAAGGGATATACATTTTTCATTGAGGGTTACTTATTTGATTATGAAGGTAAGTGTTTTGTCTTGTAGCTAAAGCTAGTAGTTGTTAATGCTGTAGCGTTAGCAATAGGTCTAACGGGGTGTGTGATAAAACAATATTAGATTATATTACGATCTAAATGAATGACAATCTGCTCGTCTGAAAGGCTCACTGCACAGTACTGC
Source organism: Bostrychus sinensis (assembly GCA_020698575.1). Taxonomy (NCBI): domain Eukaryota; kingdom Metazoa; phylum Chordata; class Actinopteri; order Gobiiformes; family Eleotridae; genus Bostrychus; species Bostrychus sinensis. Next base: position 7,314,242 of record CM036251.1, read on the forward strand.
AATGAACTTCTAATTAGACCTGAAAAGTCTATTATTTTGTCACAGACTGATCACTACAGCAGAGTCAGTGTTCGAGCACAGAGCTTTACTAAATGAAAATATACTGTAGTACTATCCAGTGGTATTTCCTGATAAGCAGATTGTCAAATATTCAGATAAACTCAGATCATGACATGATCTAACACTGTTTTATAGCACAGCTCTATCACTTAGCCATGTTGCTAACGCTATCTAGCTACATAACAAAGCACTCACTTCATCATCCAAGTATCCTTCGTTGAAGAATTAATATCCTTTCGCAAGTTTTGAACGTTTTGTGGGTAAATATTCATTTGAAAATCGCTGTATATTGTGTAAACTTGTAAACGGCAATTTGAAAAAAGTCTGGGTGAATTTCTTATGGGAGAAGCGCGGCACCAGAACTGAAGATACATCCCATCGTCTCAAAACGGAAGTTGTCTGACGTCACGTGAAAAGGGTCTATTGAAGCGAACCAAACACGGCAAGTGTGAACACACCCTAAATTGCTCCCAGTGAGTGAATGTGAGAGGGAATGGTTTACTGTTTGTGTCAGCTTTGCAAATAATTGACCATTATCCAGGATGTACCCTGCCTAAGGCTCATAGTTGCTGGTCTTCAATTACCACAGAATAAAAAATGAATGAATGTTTGTATTCAGCTCTGCACAGTGCTTCCCTGAACCATGTCATCTCCCAATTTCTTATGCATGAGAAAACTATTTAACAACATATTAGTAAAATATATTAGTATCCAGTACCACAGTCCTACTTCAGAAATCCCAGAATATCACTTTAATGTGTGTTATGTTTAAACATGCTTTACTGTAGTTATTATTTTGTACCGACCTATGGAAGAGGTGTCCACAGGGCAGTTTTCTCGCCGCACTCATTGAATCCCAACAGATCGCACAGTCGTCATTATTAGCAGCCAACTCATCAGGAGAAGCAGCAGAAAACCTAGAAAACAATTCACACATTCAATTTAATCCCTGTGGCTGTTTAATAAGAGCAGATATGAACTAAAACCTTGTCATTTAAAAGATTGTTTCTCAAACTGTGGTACGCGGGCCTCTTCTAGTGGTACTCAGGAATCTTTGGCAGCTCAAGTCCTGATTTAGTTTAATTTAGAGCTTAATACAGTAGTGACTACTGCTTAGTCTGGGTTTAGTCCTGGTTTAGACTTTGTTTAGTCCTGTTATAGACCAGTTTAAATCCTGGTTCTAAGCCAGACCTGGTTTAGGCCTGGTTTAAACCTGTTTTAGTCTTGGTTTATGTCTGGTTTAGATCGAGTGTAGACCTGAAATAGGATCGATTCAGACCTGGTTTAGTTCTAGTTTAGACCAGGTTTAGACCAGGTTGTGACCTGGTTTAATCCTGGTTCAGACGTGATTTAGGCCTAATTTATTTCTGGTTTAGTCTTGGTTTAGCCATGAATTAGTAATAGTTTAGGCCTGGTTTAGTTTAGAATGGGTTTAGTCCTAGTTTAGTCTTGGTTTATATCTGGTTTAGTCTAATTTTAGACCTGGTTTAGTTCTGGTTTAGACCAAGGTCAGACCTGGTTTAGCCCTGAATTAAAAAAGGCTCAGAGCTGGTTTAGGCCTAGTTTAGAAAGGGTTTAGTCTAATTTTAGACCTAATTTAGCCACAGTTTAATCTTAATTAAATTTCTCTGGGTCTATTCCTTGGTTTAGACTTGGTTTAGTGTTGATTTAGTATCATTTAAAAGCCAAATGCCTTCTGAGGTGGTACTTGGAGTAAAATGTATGAGAACCACTGCTCTAAAACATTAATAATTCATCCCAGATTAACCCTTTTGGGCCTGACCTCGTCTCCATGTTCCGAAGCACTCGTAGATAATTGTGGTGGCGCCGGATTCTCTTCTGGACTTCTTGAATGAGGAATCGAAGCTGCATGAAGATCACGAGACTCGCCATCGACAGCCAAATGTTACTGAAAAGCTGAAACAGAAAGAGGTATCCATTGTTATTCATAGCCTCCAAACAACCCCACATGGCTATTTCATTTATTTATATTAATTTAAGCAAGGTTGGTTTATTACCCACAAGGAGTCACAAGTCAGTGTACTCTTTGTGCTGGTCCCAAGCCCAGATAAACAAAGAAGATACTGACCAGCATGTGGATGTGGTGAATTAAGTCTAGTCCCAGTAAAAGCAGCTCCATGAAGAGATCGGTGTAGTAAACACAGGACGCTTTGTTCTCCCAGCTGCTCTCTTGGTTCATGTCCCACAGGTGGATAGAGTAGCTGTGCACAAATGGACAAGAATTAGCCAAATTTATAAATCTATATATGATATGTAGGAGACGGTTCAGTATTTTTTTTTTGTTTTTACTTACCGAAAAATGACGTGAGTGGTTCTGATTGTCACCAACATGCACTGAAAAACAAAGAGTTGAAGCAATTGTTGCATTTCTGACACTGCGACTAAATGGTAGTGTTGTAGTCAGAGCCACATTAATCAAGACCAAGACTAATCAGAGTCCAGAGTGAACCAAGAGCTAGTCAAGGCCAAGACTTTCAGGGTTCGAGACCAAGACCAAGGCATACCAAGTCCAGGTTGAGACCAAACACTGTAAACTAACATTGAAAACTGGGAACATTATCAGTGGTTTAAATGTTATTTTCTTAAAATCATTGATAGAAAAAAAATCTCAGAGACTGCTACATCTGAGACTGAGACAAGAGTAAATTTGGATTCAAGACCAAGATCAAGCAAGACTGAGTAAAAATGCAACCAAGACCATGACAGGACCAAGAACGCAAAAAAAGTGGTCTTAAGCCTTAAGAAAGACTTAATACCAGTGGTTCTCATCTGGTCTGATTGTGGGACCATCTGATCATTTTATTGTGACCACTTTTTACAGAACCAATGTTATTTTATAAATCAGTGGCGATACCTGGTGGGACTCAGGGATCTTTTGCAGTTCAAGTCCTGATTATGTTAAATTTAGAGCCAGTTTTATGTCTGTTTTAGTTATGCTTTGCTTAGGGTTAGTCCTAAAGATTTTCTAAGATGGTATTTGGTGGGAAATGTTTCAGAAACACTGTCCTAAATTATTTTAATACAACCTTTATGGCACAAACCACTCAGGCTCTTTCATAGTCTATTAGTCTCCTGAACCTATAGACTTTAGGTTCAGGTCTAAAACTCCTCCTTCCTAGGAGCATAAAACCTGCTCTCTTACCAGTTCAATTTCAGAACTGAGAAAGCCTCTTGGATAAGAGGTGAAATGTCTTCAACTTTAAAAAGCAAATCCAGATGACTGCTTTTTAAACCTTTTGTTGCGATTCAATTAGCCTGGACGAGTGAGAGTGTTCAGACATCTTTATAGCACATGAACAATTTCCAAAACTAAAAAAGGATGACACTACATAGTTAATAAGTGCTATGTTTTGATTACTGTTTTGATCTAAGTGAGATTAGTAATGGTCCTACCTCCGCAGCCATGAATGCGGCAGTGTGGCGGCCCTGAGTTTTAGCCAGACAACTGCAGAGTGTGGCCAGTCCTCCACAGCACAGCAGCAGCATCACCAACAGCACCAGCACCCAGCCGTGACTCGACATGGGAGTGGACGGAGAGAAGGACAGCTGTAGAGACATTTAGGCTTCAGTTAAAGACAGTCAGAGTGGATGTTTAGGGCTTTTGTTGCTTTTTACATTACAAACATACTATGTACCCACTCGTCTAGCCATCAAAATCTGGGCCTTGTCAGCTCAAATCCTTACAGTTGCCCATTTTTCCTGCTTCTAACACATCAATTATTGGAACAAATTGGTGCCTGATGTGTCCCACCCACTAACAGGTGTCATGATGAAGAGATTATCTGTGTTATTCACGTCACCTGTTAGTGGTCATAATGTTATGCTTGATGCATTACACACTGCTAAAAAAGTCAAAATGTCTGACCTCTTTCTTTTAAAGTGGTCATTAGGCAGAGGTTTTTCTGCCAGATGCTGGTTTCTGACACAACCCCTGTCTATTTATCCGTGCTTATGACTGGCACACCTGCAAAACTCTTCCTACCATTTTTTATAACTAACTATTCACACAACCTAGATAAATTAGGGACCATTACGTATTCAAAGCGGTCCTTGCAGAGCTGCACCAGGAGATGGAGGAAGACGAGCACCGCAAACCAGAGCCACCACATCACCACTTCCTCCACCGTCTGCACGTTCAACACACCAAACACAAAGATGAACTTGTAGAAGATGAAGTTCCAAAACTTGTCTTTCAAATGCTGTGGACACAAAGGGACAAGCACAACTTCAGGACATTCCCCCATTGTAACAGAGATATTACTTTCTCTTAATAAGTTATGAATCCTGTTACAAACCTGTTTTTCACTGACACGGAGCGGACCAAATACAATGCACTGAATGAGTTTGGCCAATAACAGGAGGATGCAGCAGGCCGTGTTCACCATCACCTAAACAGAAGTCACAGGTAGGGATACAGCATTTTATAGTTGCATTGTGTAACTTTAAGAATTCACTTAAACCAAACAGAACACACTGTGTCTAAGTTTTCAGTCAACAGTACTTAGCCATATTATCAATAAAAGCAGCTACACAACTTTGGCAAAACATGCAATATTTTATAATAGCTATGTCGAATAACCCAGCAATGATATGACTTTATTAACATAAACAGTCATCTTCTTCCGCTTATGCCACGCTCATGATACATCAGAATTGTACTTGAACACTGTCTCAGGTCAGGATTTTTGGTCAGAAACTTGTGTTGAAGTGTTGGACTCCAAGTTACAGAGTTGGTTGATGTCACAGTCATGGGCACTTCCTTTGTGGCAGGAGGACAGAGTGGTTACTACACTAATGGTGAAATTATTCATTTTAAACAAGAGTTCTCACACTTGTGTTCAAAAATGTACTTATCTTTATATAATAAATAAATAAGTTACCAGTGCTTAAGCTCTACAATAACGCCTTTGACAATTCATTGAATTCATTGAATGACCAAACTTGAAATAGAAACACCCTTGATATAACTCTGTACCATGCAGTTCTAATGATGAATTTATTTGTTTACTATAAAACAACATGCAAATGCAAATATAGTTAAGTTGTTATTGCGGTGATCCCCGTATGTTTTCTGAGCTGATCTTGTGAATGAACGTTTTTCAGAACTCGGCTTATTTAAGTCAGGACTTCCAAGATTGCGATGTATCATGAATATGTGGGTGGAGCCTATCCCAAGAACTAGGGGCCTTAGGTGGGATACACCCTGTACAATATTGAGATCCATTCTCTAGGGGCAGTTTAGAGTCACCCATTTGCCTGGACATGCATGTCTTTGGACATTGAGAGGATGGGGAGAGATCCCACAGAGTCATCACTCATGACAGGTCATTAAAGGGGGCTGACGGCGCACACAGATCAAAAGGACAGAAATGAGCGACGTGGAAGAACCGTTCAGACGGCTTCAGATGGGCGATCGTCGCCTTGGTGTATGGAGGCCTTAAGACTCAAACCCACACTCTCAGGAAGACTAACCACTCTGCCACCTATGCAACCATATTCTGATGATAGATGAAAGATAATAAGACGAGGTATCATTTTGGGAAAAAAATATTTCTCAGCTTTTTTTTCGGTCAAAAAAAAACTTGCTGGTTGAATAAAAGTAACTTTAAGTCAGAATTTGCCAGGGGTATGAATAATTTCACAGTGTGTATTATATATATATATTTCAGATTTCAGTCACAGTTTTAAGTTCAACATACTGTATATTTGTTTAATTCTTGGGTTTGTCCTAATTTAGTTTTGGTTCAGTCTTTGTTTAAATGTGACTTTTGCATTTCTTTTATGAATAAAAAATGCATTTTGTGACACTGACTGGCCATTTTAAAGCGATAGAAAATAAATATGAATGTTTGACAAAATTTCAACTTTACTCACCCAAACAAACACACTGTCATTCAACAAATACAGGAGGATTTCTGCAGCCACATCTCCGTACAGATACTGCCCTCCTTCTCTCACCAGCCGGCCCATCCTGGAGCTGCTGCTGTGAGCGGGCTGGCTCTGCTGGAGGTGGATCTCCTCCTCCCCGCTGGTCTGGGACTGGGACAGGGGGTCCTCGGAGTGGGAAGAGGCGGAGGAGGAGGGGTACACGCTCAGGACGGTCCCAGCCAAGAGGGCGGCACTCAGGGCGGCGTATGTCCGGACACTGGGCCACGGGAACCGCTCCACAAACAGAAACGGCATGATGATGATGTTGATGATGATGCTGGAGAAGGTGGAGCTTGTTGTAGTAATGTCAAATAATACCAAAACCGTCCTGGATGCACATTTTAATCCTCATGTATCGGTGCATTTGTCTAAAGGATTTGTTGCATATCATAATTTACTTTACATTAGAGCTACATAAACCGACGAAGCTAACTAGCATGGCTATTACAAAATGCTAGCTCAGTTAAAAAATAATATTCAGAAGACCTGCTGGTGACAATAACATTAACATAAATAAGTTGACAAGAGCGTAAGCCTCTTTTTCTTCGATAATTTAGAAGGTGACTAAAGAAGGTGACATTTTACGCAGCTAAGTTAAATCCAGCTAGCTTCTCCAGTTACAACCAGACGTAAACAAACACTTCTTGTTTTAACGCCGAGAGCAAACAACGCACGGCTCATTACCGCCACCTGCTGCAGCGGAGAGGCTCCGTCTGATTTTTATAACCCCAAACAAACCAGCACAGGTCAGGGATTTTAAAAGGATTTTAGAAATACTGAGGTCCATCGTGTTGAGACCCAGTTTAGTCCTGGTTTAGTCCTATATTTATTTATAATTTTTCCTGGTTAGCTAAGTTTAGACCTGGTTTAGTCCTGGTTTATTGGGTTTAGTCCTGGTTTAGGTCTGATTTAGATCTGTTTAACCTGGTTTAGTCCTAGTTTATTCATAATTTAGTCCTAGTAGAGTTTTTTTCTTAGTTTAGACCTGGTTTAATCCTTTTTTCCCCCCAAGATTCTGGTTTGGACATGTTTTTTGTCCTGGTTTAATCTTTTTGATTTAGTTCTGGTTTAGACCTGGTTTAGTCCTGGTTTAGAGCTGGTTTAGTCTGGGTTTAGACTTGTTGTTTTCCCTGGTTTAGTCTTAGTCTTGGTTTAGACCTGGTTTTCCTTTTTTTTTCCTTTTTTTTTTTTTTTTTTTTTTTTCTGGTTTAGGTTTAGACCTGGTTTATTACTTTTTTAAACACTATACATAAATTCTTAATAATTTATTTAAAATACTGTAGCTTCTGGTTATTAGATTAAAAACACAGGAAACATTTTAATAAAAACACTGAGTTCCGGACTCAACTTCCCATGAATATTAGCGTCTTTTTTTTAGTCACATGACGTCGATGAGGCGTCACGTGTCACCGCCATGGCTGCCGCTGTCACCGCCGATGATTTCTCCAATTTACAACTTCTTCTAAAGGTATTTCCAATCAAACAATTTATACATCTTATTGTCCATTTTTTTATGCCGAGAAAAAGATTTAAAAACATGACTACAATGGCTTTCTTGCACAGTTTGTTACGAAATTTAAGTCAAAAGTACAGTTGTGGTGGGCACCCATTGCAGATCATCCTGATAACTCTGATGATTGTGTTTGGTCCATGCTTTTATTTTAACATTGGATAGCACTAAATTGCACACTAAACTGTTTAACATTAAATCAGCTGCATACAAAAAGCCAAAGGGAAAAGTGAATTATTTTTTGCAATGTAAAAATAATGACGATTAACAAATTCTACGTTTATTTTCTACCCACTTTTTTTTATTATTATTATTTTTTACATCCATTACGGTAATCTCATTTCTGCTTAATTTTAAACGATTTTTTAAAACTAATCTAAATGAATGTATGTGAATGAAAGCGTCCAAGTATGATTCTTGACAACTTAAAGACTGGAGCCTATCTCAGCAACTGTGGGCCTTAGGCAGGGTGCACTGACAATCATTCACTCTCACATTCATTCACTTGGCATATACAAAAAAAAAGACAAAAAAAAGCAACCAAAAAACACTCTAGACAGTGGGAGGAAGATGGAGAGAAACCACAGAAACATAGACAAAACATGGAGACTCCACTGAGGCTTGCCATTGACCAGAAAACATTTTTTTGTTTTGTTTTGTTTCTTGTTTTTGTGTCTCGAAGGCGCCGTCTAAAGATGCAGTGAGGGAAGTGTGTGTCCAGAGCCACTGTGCTCCAAGTCGGCAGCTCACTGACAGCACAGCAGCCAAATTCAGTATCCCACCCTCTCAGGCCGCACAGGTAAAAAAACAAAAAAACCTCACACACCTGAATGCCACACGTGATGAGACTAAAATGTATTGCTGTCTTTTGATCGCAAGTAAGGCTGCCTGAAGTACATTTTGATAATTATTTGGCTTCATTGCAGTTTAATTGAAGGCAGTGATAGGTGTGCTTTATTCTAAAAAATTAAAGGTTCTTTTAGACACACATTTCAATATTTGGTAGAAAACATTCATTGAGTCAGATTGTGAGTCTTTTGTGATTCCTATTAACACATTTTTTTGGTCTTTTACAGTTGGTCCAGTCACTCCACGCTCTCTCGCGTTATGTCGTCTTTTATAATCTCACGTCTCCGGAGCAGATCCTGGCTCTCTTCCCCGAATCCTTTCACTCCAGCCTCAAAAACCTCATCACCAAGATCCTGCTGGAAAACAGGTCTGTCTTATAATTCTGTATTAGCACTCCTGGCTCTCATTAAAGAAGGTTGTGGGTGTGATGCTCAGGCTATGAAGATTTTTTTTTTTTATAGAGTGAGTGATCTACTGGGCTCCAATAATAACTGCAAATCCTGTTTATGTTTCAGTCCGACCTGGAGAACTGAAGCTCTTTGTAACCAGAGTAAGTAACCTTCACATTTCTGTCTATCCTTCCTGTGTATTTAGTTAAAGAAAGAAAGACAAAGTCATTAAAAGGGATCTCAGTAAAACTCATTTACCATATCATTAAAACGTATGTGTCAAACAGACTACTTAGTTATTGTTCTGTCCTTACTCGACGTAACTGAGCTATCCATCTAAACAGAGCGTTAACACGAGAGTTGAGTTGATTTTTTTGACTTTATTTATGGTGACCGTTTTTTTTTAGATCCAAAAACTAGAAGATATGTTTTTTGCATTTGAACCAAAAAAGCTTCCATCAGCATCATGTTATTAAAGTACATGACGCTAGGGCTTAAGTTTTGAATTTTACTGGCAATTTATTGATAAAAACAATGACATGGTAAATCATTTTTGTCTAGAGCAGCCATTCCCAAAGTCAAGACCAAGTCCTGGCCTCCTTAAATTTCTGAAAATCCCTCGCGGACCCCCAATGATAAAACTTCCCTCTGTTCAAAAAACTCTGCCATGTTTTTCTCCATATGTTTTTTTATAAAAACATTACAAAAACACTGATTATTGACTAAAAGTTGTTTTAAAGTAATATTTTAAAACAAGTATACAACTGTAATTAATTTCAAATGTTTTTAATGTACTTAATGTTTTTAGGTACTTAATATTTTCATTGACTTTTTATATTTTTGTATGTTTTATTTGTTTTTATGAACCAAAACCATGTGTCTGAATTAATAATAAAAAAAATAATAATAAATTCAAATTGAAATATAGTTGTAATTGGTCTGGTTGGTGGCAGGGGTAAGGGTGGGAGGGGTTAAGGGGGGTGTTATATTTTAGTTTATTTTTATTTTATTTTATACCATGTTAAATATTAAAATCTGAAGTGTTTTAATTGTATTTTATGTTTGTTTCTGATCTTCTTAATAAAAATTTGATGAGAAAAAAAAAAATTGAAATATAGACAGCCTCTGGGGCCCCCCTGTAATACCTTCACGGACCCCACTTTGGGAACCACTGGTCTAGACAAATGTTTTTTAGTTTGTGTTTTTCTATTGGATAGATTGGGGACAACAGGGACATTGATTTACAGATACATCTAGGGACAAGAAGCCTAAAATTGGGACTGTCCCAGTTCAGTAGCGACATCTGGTCACCCTAACTTTATTTCTGTGACCAGCAGTTGTAACTCATCTCAATTTTGTTTCTATAAAGCTGTGAAACACACAAAAAATACAACTATTAGCTTCCCATTACATGAAGTTAAATATTACATTCATTAAGTTTCACAGTTTTTGCTCAAATTGTCTGAATACATCAGCAAATAAGGCGCCAAATGGACACTGTTATTCAAATTGACAACGTCTATCTATTAATTTAATTAGCGTAACAAAAGGTCGTCATTCCTGTACATTTTTAGCTTCCTTTTCATCTCTAAATCAATGAATCAATTGTAAAACATATTACAGCTTAAGAGCCATTGTATTTAACACAAAAAAGATAACAGGCTTACGTGGGGCCAACTCTGCCGCAGGTCTGCACTTCAGTCATAGCAGGATCAGAGAACTGAACTTTCCAATGCAACTTACATTTTCTTTCCACAAGAGGGCGCTTTTAGCCTTTAAACCAGGGGTCACCAACAGGTGCCCGCCCTTCTAGAGCTTGTGAGGTGCCCGCGAGGGATATTTATAAACGGTGACTACTGCAGTGTTTTAGTCATAATTTATTTTTTTGAACTTGTTTTTATGTTTAATTACAAGATTATTTTTATAAACATTATCATTAATGCAAAGCAAACAATCATACAATCCTAGTGTCATTTGAAAGGCATGTAAAGACTTTAATATAGAGGATTATTTTGCACGAGTAGCCCTCAGTACAAATTCTCATCTTTTGGGTAGCCCTCAAACCCAGAAAGGTTGGAGACCCCTGCTTTAAACAACACATTTGTAACTGTACCGACACAGTTATGTTTTGTGTGGCTGCTAACACATTACTTTGTTCAGTTTCCCTGCCGCAGCTGAAGGAGACGGACTGGAGAGTGGACCTCGTGACCAGTTCTGAGTCCGTCAGTCGAATGGCCGTCCCCACCTGCCTCCTGCAGCTCAAGGTAACTGTGAAACCAACGCACTTTCATGAGCCGAAAATACTGTACTCATTACCATTGTTAATTTGCTTTTCAAGTAATATGAGTAGTATGTGCTGGCAAACTCGCACAAGGTTTTCATGAGAGACGTAACCAGTTATTTCCTCTCCATGCTCGTGGGAATGCGAGTTGAGCGATGCAAACCGAGATTTGAACTGAACAGAGAAAACTTTGTGCAAATTTGGAGCCACTGCCAATCAAGGAGCAAGGTTTGACCGTCACTTGAGCAAAAAAAAAAGTTTCGTCTTAAACCTCCCACCTCTTGCCAGCGACTTGAAAAGCCATTTTGTCACACACTAAAGGAGACAGCCAAGCAAATTTAGATACACTCAAGTTGGAAGTATGGAAGTAAACTTGTGTCATCATCAAAAGTGTCTGAATTTTTTGTCTCTGAAATGATCTAATATCTAATTTTCTTTGTATTTTTTTAGTGTTCGGAATAAAAAAAATCACCTTTTTAAAATTCGATGCATATATTTTCATCCTCAAATTCAATTGGCGTCTAAAACACGGAACTTTTTGCAGCATTTTATTTCAATATGTTGCTGAGACTTGACCCAGAAAATTGCAAGAGCTAACATCAGCTCTGGCTCTGTTCACACTAAAGCATGTTTTTGCAAAATGCAGGTACATTGCTGGCATCAGAGGATTTTCAGAGAGAGCTAACTTTGAGACTCATTGCATTTGTTGCTTTGAAAAGAAAATGACATTGCGATTGTTCATTACTGGTTCAGCTGGACTTAGTAAAGCTCATTTTAAGTCTGAGTTTGAGTCTTATTTTTGTGTTTTTCAGATGGAGGACTCGTGTCGCGGTGCTGAGGCGGTCTCCACGGTGACGGTGGAGCTCAGTCGAGAGTCTCTGGACACGATGCTCGATGGCCTCGGACGCATTCGGGACCAGCTGTCTGTGGTCGCCGGGAAATAAGGACACTGAGACATTTATACTTTAATCTTGGAAAGTTTTAAACTATTATATCTGTCATTGTTAGCGAGCACATTCACAGGAAAAAAAGGACCAAAACAAACCCAACCTGGTGAACACGTCGATGGTTTCTCTAACATCAAATTCAGCTTTGTACCTGCTGCTAAAATGTCTATGCTTTGAAAGGTAAACAATTTTTTAATTTTTATTTTTTGCAAGTAGAAAGTCAGGCAATTAAAATCTAATAGCTCCCCAGATGCTCAAAAATTATCCAAGGTGGTCTTGTTTGTCTGTGCTGGTATGATTTTTTGGAAACTAGCTGCTAAGTTACATGTGGAGACATCATGCTTGCTCCTGAACTGCTATAAAAACTATAAAATATGTAGTACACAAGTCAAGTACTTTTGTAGAATCTATAGCTGAGCAAAAATTAATTTAACCCTGGTAATAGCAGTAGCAGTAGTAATGGTAGATGTAATAGTAAAATATATACTAACAACATTAGTAAAGTAAAAGTAAACTAGAAACCTTTTACACACAATACTTTTTAACTTTTACTGAAGTCATATTTTTAGGTTGAGGTTATACTACTGTACTTTACTGTTTCTGTCCTCTGGATTTGACCCATCCTTTATGCTGCCGGGGCATCCTGTCAGGAGTAGGGGGCGACTGGAGACCCTTCTCCAGATCTAGAACAGAGATTTTGGTCTGGAGTACCTGTTGTATGTTTTAGGTTGATGGGGAAACCCACCCAGACACAGGGAGAACATGCAAACTCCACACAGAAAGGCGCCACATGGTCTGGGAATCGAACCTGGGACCTTCTTGCTGTGAGGCGAGAGTGCCACTGTGTTGACTTCTTTTACTTCTACTTCAGTAAAACTGCTTAGAAGTAGCAGTACTTTCAGTCAAGTGCAAATTTGGAGTCTTTCTTCCACCTCTGATTGAGACTGACGCCAGGATCAGTGTTATGACCTGTGATAATCTGAAACTACAGAGGCAGAGGTAGATGTTCTACTGTACAAATGTGGGTCAAGTTACTGTTGTGCCAAAACTGTTCATTTTAAGTTATGCATGTGAAATATCATGTATAATGTTTAAGGTAGAGTTTATTCTGGGTTTAAACTGAACTCATGAAGAAGGAAGAAGGACATTTCCATACAACCAACCAGTCTGTGTATGTTCATGTGTTGTATGGCCTTGATTGCAGATGACTGATTAATATTTGACACAAGATAAAAGTGCAAATGTCTTTATTCACATTATAAAAAAATAATGCCACAGGATCATAAGGTAATCCTTCATTAGTTCAGTTCTTAAAACAAAACATGATTTAAAATGATGCACCCATTTCTGATTCACAGTACTTTGTGAGTCAGTAATTGTAGGACGGACAATTCTGCTTACCCCATTTTACATTTTAAAGTCCCTTTTAGTGGAAATATGAGTAGTGTACTTAGCTTCAGTTGGTAAATACAATCAGTTTTAAGACATTTTATCAACTTAATGTGTAGTTAGTAAGCATCATAATGTCTTTTTCTTTATCAAATTTCAGAACCATTGTGTTATTATTATTAGTAGTAGTAGTAGTAGTAGTAGTAGTAGTAGTAGTAGTAGTAGTAGTAGTAGTAGTAGTAGTAGTAGTAGTAGTAGTAGTAGTAGTAGTAGTAGTAGTAGTAGTAAATGGAGAGGGTTGCGTCAGGAACATAAATAACTTCTTTAAGTTATTTATGTGATGTTTTCCACCGTAGTCCACAGTGATTGTAGGTTCTTAGGTCACGATGACGGCACCACTGTGATCCCATCCATGTCCAGTTCTACCGAGTGAACGCTGAAATCTCCCAGGCCCTAAAACACATCATATCACTATGGTTGGATTCATCTCACTGTGTTAAAATCCTTAAGCTTGCCCAGTTTTCCTGCTTCTAATAACACAGCTCCGAGGACATAATGTTCACTTGCTGCCTAATACAGGGCGTCCATAAAGTCTCTTTACAATTTAAAAAATATATTACAAAGGCAATTGATCAGCCATCTTAATCAGATCTGTTCTATGTACAAAGTTTTTAACTACATACGTACCAGACGGTTACAGCTCCACGTTCTACAGTGCACAAAGTCCTGCACAAGAACCTGTGATTGTACTTTGCTTACAAAGTGCAACTCTTACAGCTGCACTCGCGCCAAATGATAAACCGAGATGAAAGGAGTTTGCAGTTAACACTGGAATGAATTTCTGAGGATGTAATGTTCCTGCGTTTGTTTTAGTGATGAGGCAACCTTTCATGTTTCAGGGAAACTGAACACACATAATGTGAGAATCTGGGCTCAGAACAGCCCCATGTGACTCGGGAACTACACCGAGAGTCCAAAGGTGAATGTGTGCTGTGGGATCACCACTGATGAAGCTCTGCAAGAAAATGAGTTCTTTTCTTGGTGTGCTTTGTGCAACTAATGGTGCCCATATAGAGATGAATTAAAAGAGGCAAAAAACTTCAATATCTACTCCTCATTTTGTAATAATTTCCACATATTTGTCTGTTCATTTGCATTTGTAATATTTTTTTTAAACTGTAAAGAGACTTTATGGACACTCTGTATATCCCATCCACTAACAGGTGCCACAATGAAGAGATAATCCGTGTTATCCCCTTCACCTGTCAGTGGTCATAATGTTATGCCTGATCGCTGTATATTGTACAGCCGCTACATTACCGGAGTTTTAGCGAGCGCCTCCACCACCTCCTCTCTCTGTCCGGGCTGTTTGGTCAGGACGTACATGAAGCCCCCTCCTCCAGCTCCGGCCAGACTCTGTCCCAGGACCAGGGGCCTCAGAGCCTCCATCATGAGCCGCACTGAGGCCGGTTCACAGCCTGGCGCCATGAGCTTCTTCTGCCGCCACGACCTGTCCAGGCACAAGCCCAGACCAGAGAGAGAGCCTGGGCAGAAGAAGGGGCAGGTTTAAAGCTTTGAATGAGCTGAATATAGGTTTTAATATTCAGCCTATTTGGAGTCTAAATATTGTTTGAAATGTTTATATTAAAATACTTGTGCCATTAAGATCATAGAAAAATAGTTTATCTATTACCTTCAGGCATCGGAACAGCGGCATTCAAAGAAGATAATGTGCGCTTAAATGCTGTGTAAAGCGCCTCGCATTCACTTCTCTGTTTCTCAGCTCATGTTTAGGCAAAACTCATTTATACATCACTTTACATTGTTCTTCTTTGGTTGAATCTTTTTCTTATAGCTGTTCCCTCTCAGGGGTCGCCACAGTGAATCATCTGCCTCCATCTAACCCTATCATCCGCATCCGCTTCATCCAACTTCATGTTCTCTTTGACTACATCCATAAATCTCTTAAAAAGTCCAGCCTGACCCGAGGTTGTTCACGTTCTGTCCGTTGTTTGACTGACAGAGTACGTGCTGCCTGCTATAGCTGATAAATACATGTGTTAACTTTCCTCGCTTTGGTCTCTTAACCGTGGAGCGACACACATCCACAGTTTTCCTTCAGGAACAAAGGCGTTCGTCCTCCGGGGTTAATTCTCTTCGCTCCCTCCGCTCTTTGTTTACTGAAGCAGCAAGGCACACAGCAGACCTCTCTGTCTTTCACTGAAGAGTTTGGGGCTTTATTGCTGTACTGCACTTTAATATGGCTCTACATTTTGAGCCTGTAGCAACTAACAAGCCCCTCTTATCGCCTCTGTCAACTCAGGTAAACATATCCACTCTGCACACTCGTTTTTAAACAGCGCCTATCTACCTCATACTCACTCGCTCTCCTGTTGCTGGGAAGACACTCTGTAGATTTTCTGCCAAGTCTGAATTTCCCTGCTGTATTTTATGCAATCTACTCTAACCTCAGCATCCCATACCCATAAATTCACTAACCCTCTTCTGTACATGTCCAAACCGTCTCTCTACAATCTATCAAACATCTATAATAGAGCAGGAGCAATATGGATTTTTTGAGACCGATACCGATATTAGGTAACAAGAAAAATACCGATATCCGATGCATCAGCCAATACAGTTATACATTAGGAAAAAGTATTTTAAACCATTTTTCTTTCTGCTCTTGTTTACATGAATATGGCGTTTACAACTCAGGCAACTTTATTAGACTAAACTTATTTTTAAAATGTCGTAGAAAGCTGCTTCTTTATGCTGATTGTTATTTAGGTTGTACTGGGTAATGGTGTGGGGAGTATTATTATGTATTATATTTATTTTATTTAGCTTAACTAAATTTGTTTAACTTAAATTTCATTTAAGTAGAGCATGGGGAGAACTACAAAATGCATTTTGAATATTTGTCCTATGAGGTTTTATGGCAGAGAAATTAGCAAAATATTTTTATTGACTTTTTGAGCTTTTCAGGCCATGAGAATGAGATTTGGGCTGTTTCCTATGAACTGCAGAGTAAGAGCCCAACTGTTTGGAAACAACCAGCGCCCTCTGCTGGACAAATAGCAGAGGGCCATCATTTGCAGGTAAAGAGGTCTTATTCCAGCACACAGTAAAAATGATTCTGTTTACATCGGCGGATATCGGTCAAATTTTGGCCGATAAATTTAACGGCCTCTAATCTATAACATGAGCTGTCCCTCTGATGGACTCATTCCTAATCCTAACCATCCTCATCACAAACAAAGAAAACCTCAACATCTTCAGCTCTGCTACCTCCAGCCATGTAAAAATATGTCCAACAGGATTGATTCTTACCATCTAAACAGGCCTTGGCACAATCTTCTGCGTTGGCCACCAGCTGCTGAGCATTTTGGACCATCGAAGGAAGACGGCTGTACCAGCTACGCACCACATCCTACAGGCAGAATAAATTCAACATCACATCAGTAAATGTTGCTTTCCTGTGGTTGGAGGAGTAAATGAGGCTTCAAACACCTGCAGTAAGTTGCGAGCAAGCCGTGTCTTTCCAGTGTAAACCAAAAGAAGATGCTGCTCCAGAGAAACAAGGAAGTCTTGCGACAGACTCAGGCGCTCCACTCGGACCTGAAGAGGTAACTCTGCCCGGGACCGTCCCACTTTAACCCCGCCCACCAGTCCTCCGACCTGGTCCTGCCAACCTCCACCTGCAAAACACACAACATTCAACTTACAGTACAGCAGAAAGATAGCTAAAGGCCAGTAGTAGTAGTGATAATAGTGATAATAGTGGTAGTAATAATAATGGTAGTAATAGTAGTGATAGTAGTGATAATAGTGGTAGTAATACTGGTAGTATTAGTAGCAATAGTAGTGATAATGGTGGTAGTAATAATATTGGTAGTAATAGTAGTGATAATAGTGGTAGTAATATTAATGGTAGTGACAGTAGTCATAGTAGTGATAATAGTGGTAGTAATACTGGTAGTAATAGTAGTGATAATGGTGGTAGTAATAATAATGGTAGTGATAGTAGTGATAATAGTGGTTGTAATAATAATGGTAGTGATAGTAGTGATAATGGTGGTAGTAATAATAATGGTAGTGATAGTAGTGATAATAGTGGTAGTAATATTAATGGTAGTGACAGTAGTCATAGTAGTGATAATAGTGGTAGTAATACTGGTAGTAATAGTAGTGATAATGGTGGTAGTAATAATAATGGTAGTGATAGTAGTGATAATAGTGGTTGTAATAATAATGGTAGTGATAGTAGTGATAATGGTGGTAGTAATAATAATGGTAGTATAATAGTAGTGATAATAGTGGTTGTAATAATAATGGTAGTGATAGTAGTGATAATGGTGGTAGTAATAATAATGGTAGTATAATAGTAGTGATAATAGTGGTTGTAATAATAATGGTAGTAATAGTAGTGATATTAGTTATAATAACGGTAGTAATAGTAGTGATAGTAGTGATAAAAGTGGTAGTAGTAAGAGTGATAGTGATGAGAAGTTGTATAGTAGTGATAATAGTGTAGTAGTAGTGACAGTAAGTGGTTGTAGTAGTAGTGATAGTACTGATAATAGTGGTAGTATAGTAATAGTACTGATAATGATAATAATAATGGTAGTGATAATGGTGGTAGGAGTAGTTGTATTAGTGATAGTAGTGATATATTTGATTGTAGTAGTAGTAGTAGCACATACAGAATACTATAGTTAAATGTGTTAATCTTCACACAGAAAAGCTGCAGGTGAGCAACCTGTGGTGAGGATCTGCTCGAGGTAAAGTACGTTGTGGATCAGAGAGTCTGAGTCGTACGTCCGACCTGTGCATCTGTACACAGCAGCCAACAGCGCCCCCGCCAGGATACTGCTGGTTCCTACAAGACAGAGACAGCTTCAGTACAGACCATTATTTTAGTTACAAACATTTCATTTCAGTAATGGGCCATGGACAAAATGATTAATTTTGGACTGCATCCAGATCACTGTTTAGATCAAGGAGGGTTTTAAAGAATTCTGTACCATTTTGAGACACCAGGATCTTTAAAACCTGTCTTTGACACAGCACTGTACTTCTAGCCCTGTCATGTTCATAAGGGCACAAAAAAAATCTTTAATATTATTTAGTATTTTTGATTATACTGTGATTCTCACCAAGTCCAGTGCCAGTGGGAAGTGTAGACCAGCTGTGGAGCTCAATGCCTCCTCCCCAAAGCTGTGTCAGCTGCTGTCCCAAAGAATCATGGGAGGACAGAGACACCACTCCACTACAGACACACACTGCCTTCAGCAAAGCACCTGAACATGAAAAGAGCATGTTAGGGCAGTGAATAAACAACACGGAAAATACTGTATGTATTATTACATACATACAGTATTTTTCTCATGTGAATTCACAGAATTGCCAATAATTGTTTGTTGCACACATGTCCAGCTGACTTCTTTTTAAACCTTTTGTTGTGATTAAATTAACCTGGATTAGAGTCTTCATATATACACATATTTATCAACTTATTTCTTAATGATTCTCATGTGTTTACTGTTTTTTTCATTGAAAGTTGAGTTTAGGGCTGCACGATATAGAAAAAAAATGCAATATTCACTATGTTGAAAATTACAATATTACTGCAATATTTTTAAAAATGGCCTACTTTTCTGACACAAGTTTAATTCACTTAAAACAATCTTGTAAGTTCCTGTATTCACAAGTCAAATCAGCGTCAGCACAGTCAAAACAGACTAAACCAGGAATAAAACAAAGCTAAACTGTGACTAAATTAAGGAATTTGGACTTTTAAAACATTTTTATTTAGTCAAAACACATTTTCTTTTAAGGCTCTAGTAAGAAAATAATTATTCAGTGTAAAACTCTGTCGAATGAAAGACCAAAGCGTTATTGCGGTATGGATATTGCATTTGCTGATATTGCAATAACAAGTTATTGTAGCTGTTTTTTTGTACAAAAAAATCAACCTAAAACAATAATGAAAGGCCCCAAAAGCCCTTCAGTCTTTTACCTGGTGCATGTGGTTGACAGTAATCCTTCAGATCTTCCAAACTTTGACACACAGTCTCTGTGGAAATGCCGCTGTCCCGCCCCCCAGAGTGACTGACCAGTAAGAGGCGAGGCTCTTTGATGCGACGAGCTCGAGCACCAATGGGACGTTGCCCATCCACTTTAACTGCGACGTTGGTCACTGAGCCGCCGTGTTCGAAGGCGATAGGAGGAGTGTCGCTCCAACCACCTGGGTTTAAACATTTACACAACAAATGAATGAGGAAGGACTTCTTTTCCTTCCTGTATGGTTATTATGCTAGAGCCAGAGGGGACCTGTGTGCAAATTTATGAAATACCACACAGCTCTATCCTTTATGTAAACTGTTTCCCATAAAGTTTATATAATGTTTTCAGACACATTCCTCTTTTTATACCTGTTTATACACATCAACATCACCTTGACCAAATGCACTGATTACATACTGAGGCCCAGTTACTCAGGAGAAACCAATTCATGCAGAACAATATTTGGCATTTCATGAGAAGAGGTAGAAAATATTTACTTCCAATGTTATGGACAACAGTGTGTATATATTTTGTTTATTTTTGTAGATTAAACCTCCAGACTCACCTGCCAGGTCGAGTCTGGCCGGACAGTGCACCTCCTGCCACTCCTCGAGCGGCGGGAGCTGTCCTTGTCCAATAGAAATGAACTTTTGCGACGACATCACGGCCTGTCGCAGCAGCACTTGCCCCGCCCCTTCGTAATGACGAGCTGCCCGCACCAACAAATCTGGCCTGTAGGGGGAGGAATGAGACATAGCTCATATTCTTGTATTTGAGAAAAACTGTTATCTACTAGTACACCAATCAGGTTTAACAATATGACCATTTGACTCAGTAACCTCCATGGAGCTCCCCCTATGTTTCAGAGTAACGCCTTATCGTAAGAAGTCCAGCTGACTCGTACCATGAGCCCTCTTTCTACTTTACTCTGCTTGTCGTTTTCCCCTCCTCGTATCTGTACAAAGTTTTTTCTGCTGTTTGCTGCCACGAAAGGTAAAAATCCCGTGTGCCATCACTAGCTTGTTGTTTGGCTCTAACCCCAATGTGCCGCTTTGTCTCGAGAGTTAAGACTTCTGTGACACTGGGTTGGCGGCCCTCAGACTTGCAAGTATCGTTTTCAGCCCAGAGACAGCCGGGGGAGATGTGGAGCACTTTATTCACCCCACAACAACTCATTTAACCATCACACAAACTCCATAACTGTTTATTTATGGCAAAAAAACGTACTGTG
Organism: Bostrychus sinensis; assembly: GCA_020698575.1. NCBI lineage: Eukaryota > Metazoa > Chordata > Actinopteri > Gobiiformes > Eleotridae > Bostrychus > Bostrychus sinensis. Next base: position 7,334,916 of record CM036251.1, read on the forward strand.
TTCCACTTTAATATATATATACTATATAATACAGAGAATGACATTTCTGATGCCCACAGTGAAAGAGAACAAATAAGATAATCAGAAAAAGGAAAGGAAAAAGCATTTACATTTGCTCTAAATGTTGAACTTAGTTTATTTTCTATCTTACCTGATATTTTTGCATGTGTTTTTCAAGAGTGTCTATGTGTTAGCAACTGTGAGTTTAGCTTAAATACTGCCATTTGGTTCAGGTTTACTTTTTTAATAAAATAAAACAATTTTTCACATGGAGAGTTTGTATATGGATGCTCCATCCATATATAAACTCTCCTGTCACCACTCTTGACAAAAACTACTTATTTTTACCATCCATCTACCGGAAAAAGTTCCCTATATGAAGCTTAATTACATGCGCATCTCATATGTAGTTTACCTGTTGCGCTGCCCATGTGGACTCAGATACGTGGGTAAAACCACATGCAAGTTAAAACAACGTTTTAGCGAGCACAACAGCGCCATTAGACAGCAAGACACGGACTCTCCAGTAGCGATCCATTTTAATCAATTAAAGCACGACTTGTCACCTCTTCGCTTCTGTGGGATTGAGCAGGTGCCACTCCCACCCAGGGGAGGAGACCACGATCGCACTTTAAAAAGACGCGAAGCACACTGAATTTTTACCTTACAGACTCTTAGTCCAAGAGGTCTTAATGATGAATTTCTGTTGAATGTAATGTTGTAATTGTGGTATGAGGCAGAGAGTAAAGTATTTTCCCTCTTAGGGAGCAGATGTACTGCCCTTTTATATGGTGTATCACACTTAGTAAATTTTAAATAGGCATGTGAACTAATAATGACAGCAAATGTGCATTGTTAATATTTATTTATATTTTCCTATGAATGTAGGCTTATTATTGATTTGATGGAAAGAGGGTAATACATACATTTTGTATTAATTGTGTATGATAATTGTATGTTAGGGTCAGTAATGTTATAAGGAGACTGTTCTTGATCCTGATTGGATGTTTTTGGCGGAAGAACCTGAACTTATAAAAGGTGGATGGAAAGGGCTGTCCTCACGCCGGATGAAGGTCTGACAGACCAAAACGTTGCTCAATTAATGATTAAATGAAGAGTGAGACAGTGTGTGGGAGTTTTATGATGATTTCAAAATAAAATAAAACCAGGAAAGGTGGCTAGATTGTCATTGAGACGCGAGGATCAAGAACATTTCGGGTAGTAAAACTTTAGAGAATGTACTGTATAATGATTTTTTTTTTTTTTTGTTACTTGATGGTACTCCAGGAAATAATACCACTGTAACTCGACATAACTATAGAGAAACAGGTTAAAGTTGTTGAATGTTCCCTGTCTCTCACCTGCTGAGCCACTTCCCTCTCTCCTCAGCTAAAGCCCGGACCCCTCCCATCAGGTTCCCCTCCTCCAGCAGGACGTATGCAGACCTCCAGGCCTCATTCGCAGCCGGGCCGCTCCTCAGACCCCCTCTACCTCCAGCCATACACACCAACACGTCCGCGATACAGGACAGGCACCGAGCAGACACCGCCAACTCTGAACCAGGAGACTCAGTGTTCAGCTCTGTCCCACGTCCCGAAGCAACTACAGAAGAGAAAAAGAAATTACAGTTACTTTGAGGAAAGATTAGTTGGATTTTACGGTAGACCAGGACAAAACCAGGAATTAATCCAAAAGTCCCAGAAGGTTGGCAGTTCTTCCCAGTTCATATACTGTCATGGAGTCCAGGACCATCCACCCCCGGTTCCTGAAGTAAATTTCCAATTTACTTTTCAAATTAAAGAAGAGATAAATCCCGCACACTGTCGAACTTGCAAAGGTGAGATTTATTTACAGGTGAGGTCTGACAACGTTTCGGCACTGAGCCTTCATCAGGCAAACATTCAAAAAGTGCTAGGAAGCCATCTTAAATAGGGAGTGGCCAGTCTCAGACAACAATGCAGTGAATTATTACATCAAGTGATTTTTACACACAATGAACCTGTTACCACATAAAAACCAAAATATACTATAATAATAATGAAGCATAACTTTTACAATTTACTTTTCAAAAAATCCGTATATTAAAAGTTTCAAAGCTTGACAAGGGATAATCAGCTCTGATACTCCATAGCTAATTAGCCTCCCTCAAGCCGTTGAACTTTTAATATATGTATTTTACAAAAAGTCAATGGGGAAAATGAATGGCAATCTTACTTAGGCGCAGAATGACAGCTGTAGCTACAGAAGTAGTAGTGTGTGACTGAGGAGTGAATGATGAACCGTCACCCGTCTTCTGAAATGTTTAGGAGCGCCCCTATTGGTCTGTCACACCAGAGCACCACCCGCGTAGGTGTGAAAAACCATGACCAGACAATGATGAGTATGCCATGCTTTTTTTGGATATTTAAGATGCACACAAATACACTTAATGAGAATTTCAGCTCTTTGTCTTCTATCTATTGGTTACCTTTGTGTTGCTAACAGCCAAGCTAATCATGCATCATCCCCTGCTCTGCTCACCCCGTTGCACACAGACGTACTCCCATCATGTGTGTATTCAAGCCCAGGATCACCAGCCAATTGAAGAATCTGCTGAACCAGAGGAAGCGTCTTAAAAAAGGTGTTAAATTTCCCAAGACAAAACCTGAACCCTGAACAGATTAAGTACTGGACCTCCTGCTGGTCCAGCTCCCACTGCTCCTGTCTTCACTCACCCCCAGACAAACAATCCACAACTCACCACTGATACATTCCAGCCTATAACCTCTGCCTCCTCTCCCCCAACTCTCACCCCCACTGTGAGCAAACCTGCCCTGTGACTGTGACAACAGCCAGGTAAGAAGAGACCTGGAGAGAGTCAACCAAGGCAAGACAACAGCCAAAGTATAAACGTATGAAGCAAAAACTGTATTTTGAAATTGTCTGAGCAGACACAGATGGGGCTGTTATGACATTGGGTTCACTGAGAATGACATTTTCCCAGTACTCACGAGCGTGGCCCGGAGTGGCTACCTGCTGTGAGACAAAAATAACACCTCTTTCAGCTTAAAAAAAAATTGCATACAGAAACCCCTGTTCTTGTGTAGACAGAAGGCCAATCCACAATCAAAACACTGAGTGTAAAAGTGAAAACGCACTGTCGTTTAAGTGGTCCCTAACACCATTCAGCCTTATCTGATGTGAAAAGCTGCTCAAAGAAAGGTGTTATACACAAATGCACAAAAGTAGCCTTCTGCCAAGGCACTGGTCCTGTCTCCCAATGGTAAGGGGATTTAATGCTGAGGCCAGGACTCAAACCTGAAGACAATCTAGTTCAGAGGTAAATCCTCTTTCCATTTGAGCTTCAAAACCCTTCTGTACATATCTCAAGATGGCACAGGATCTCTCAAGTATCTATTTACGTTCCATCTTTGTGAATTTAGCACTTGGGTTCTCCCACTTACTGTTGTCCAGTGTCTCCAGTAGCGCCCCATGCTGGCCTCCCATGGCTGTGGCTCTGAAGGAGGGCAGCAAACACGCATCACTTCGACTGGCCAGAGCGTCGCACACTCTCCTCCGCCCCACCAGGAACAGTAGCTCCTCCCTCCACTGAAGCTCCGCCTCCTGATGGGTCAGTGACATCACTTCCTTCAGCGACAGTCTCCAGGCCTCCCTCCAGCGCTGAACGCCACTGGCCCCTCCACCCACCAGCAGCCAGGCCACGCCCCCCTCCAGCCCCACGGCGCCCAGTCTAGGGTGAAGTACAGGGAAGAGTCTTGCCCCGAGCAAACAGCGTCGTTCACCATGAAACCACAGCTCCTCCGGTCTATAAAAGACACAAATGTAAAGTTTTATCTAGGAATGGGCGTGATAATAGTGTGTGCTCAAGGTCTTTTCAAACTCTGTCATGTAGAGTGTTTTCAGCACAAGAAGATGTGGGGGACATATCAGAGTCACACAAACAACAAATAAATAAAACATATTAAAAGGGGCCATATTATGCTTTTTTTCCAAGCTTTTTAAAATAATTTCAGACAACTTTGCATTTAGTGGTTGATAAATGTATAAAAAAATGCCTGTCACTTTAAGGCCCTACCACCCATTTTACTCCAGCAGCTCCTTGCTCAGTGCAAGGCAAACACCAAAATTTACAGCAGCAGACAGCGGTGAATGTGTGTGGGTCTAAAGAAAAAATATAAGGATTTTAAACTTTACTCACATTTTTACACACTGCTAATATTTTAAATTTTAAATACAACTGTATGTTACACAAATGTACTGTTTATGGGTTTAAAACATAATATATTGTACTTTGAGTAGGTATAAGGGTTAGGAATCCTACTCCTTTTTGAAGCTAGGCTACTGACAGAATATCTAAGTGTTTTTGTAGCTTTTTAGTTGTTAGTTTAGTTGCAAGGTTGAACTAATTATATTTTGTTTAAGGCTGATGATTTGATTTTGTATTCATTTTGGGACATCATTTCTAATCAACAAAATATAATAATGGGGTTTTTAAAGAAGGTGAGGTGCCTTTTTAAATATTTAAATATTTAAATTAAATAAACATGGTGTGGTAAATCAAAGTACAGTATGTTGTTCAACTTTCTATTTGTGCTAGCCACAAATACTGCAAACAAACAAACAAAACTACATGGCTATATTCATTCATTCATTTTCTACCGCTTATTCCCGTTTGGGGTCGCGGGTACATGGCTATATGTTTCTAATAATTTTCATGTGTAGTTTTCTGCAGCCTCATTTATAAAAGGTTTGCGGATCTCTACAAGTGCTAACGCCTAGTGCCCAAATTCAGTGGCCCCTGACCTGCACCACAGCCTGCACAGCCTCTCTTCTTTCAGACCAATCACATCTCACTTCATAAGTGACAGCTAACTTAGACATAAAGGGTTTACTAATGTTTAATAAAACGAGGAGAGTAAATCTTGGTGTCAGTGTGAGGCTAAAGGTAAAGCTGTATTAGCTTCAGTAAACAATACACATAATATATATCCCTCAATCTGCTTATTATCAAAATATACAGATATGGAACCTAAATGTAACTTTTGTGAAAGAGAAGATTAAACTTTAATACATTTATTTTATGGTTGGTAAGTTATAAATGTAATGATTTTATTAGGAAAATTTCACGTTCACAAATACAAAATACAAAAATCTAAACCCTGCTTTAAATCTGTATTATTTTAGTATTATTCTCACATTGACACTTTGCAATACAGTAATAGTCAAAAATCTTTGTCTGTGTTATATTATGCATGAAATGTTACAAGGTCTGTAGACCTTCAAATGTTGAAACTGGTGATCAAGTTTAATCAAATCACAGAGCTTAAGGGCCAACTGGAGCGGGACATCACTGAGCTGAGGAGGACCATCTCTGAGCTGGACGCACTGTCCCTCACACCGGACCACAACCAGTTTCTACAGCTCTATCCTTCACTGTCCACTGCCACACAGAGACCAGACAGCCAGGATTCAGATTGGACCAAGGAGGGACGTCAACAGAGCTGTGCCAGCGCTCAGAGAGAAACTACAGCTCACTCTGAGTGAGTTTATGCCAGAACCTGAGCCCACCTCCAGAGAGGACTTCTTAAAGTATTCATAAGAGATCACACTGGATCTAAACACATCAAACACACTCCTGTCTGCTGAAAACACAAATGTAACACGTATGGAAAACCCACAGACTTCTCTAGATCAACAGATTCAGTTACTGGGCTCAGGTCTTGAGCAGAGAGGCTCTGACGGGCCGCTGTTACTGGGAGGTGGAGGTGAGTGAGGCCAAGTGGGTTTGTGTAGCAGTTTCATACAAAGATATAGAGAGAAAGGACAGCTGTATTGAATGTGTGTTTGAATACAACAACAAATGTTAGACCTTAGAGAGAGACATCACTAAATAGTCTGATGGTGTGAGTTAATGTTAGAAAACATTAAAAATGGCAATTTTATTTTGTTCAGTTTGAAGTCTGCTGTATGTAGCAGTAGCACTGAAACAGAGGAGTATTAAGTTGCCTTGTTTTGCAAATGTTGTCTCATTTCTTTAAAATAAAACATGGTCTGATAAAATAAACTAACCAAAATAACTTTTTTAAAATGGTACAGTATATTTTGATTTTACAGGGAAAAAAACATTTTAATTTGGGAAGTAACCTACTGTATTCCTGTTCTGTTGAAGAAGACACTCCATGTTTGGTTGAGGAATAAGGCACTGTTTTCTTCAATAGAAACCTAGAAGAAAAAAAGTTACATTTTAAACATGTTTTACTAATTACAAACAATGGACCACTAACATAAGTGGAGGCTTTTCATTGTATGTACACATTATCCAGCATAACATTATGACCACTCGCCAAATATGCAGCCCCATAGACCACAAACTGTGATGCACTGTGTATTCTGACACAGTTCTATCATAACCAGCATCCACTTCTTCTCTGGATTAACACAGTTATTATTGTCTTAAGATGGAAGCTATTAGTTTGTACTAAGCTACAGTAAGATACTTTAGCAACTTTAGAGTCTATTGATATACACTGCCTAGTAATGGCCCACAGAATACAGCCTGAACTGTGTAAATGTCTCATTATGAAAGTGTTAACAGCTGATGATCACGAGATCACAATAATGTAGGATATGCACTGTCCAATATTGCTTTCCAATGGAGTTTGACATTTGTTTACGTTCACTTTACTGTCAATATGTCAGCGGGGGAGAATTTTTGCCATGAAACTGGCAAAGACCAATTCTAAGGGATAATTCTGTCACAGTAATTCAAGTCCTACACCTCCATAAAAAAAATAATATTTCTCTTTTTACCTCTAAATTGTCATGTGCTCCAAACACTGTGTACACATTCAGCTTGAGTTCCCCCAGCATGATCCAATGTCCCTGAATGATTATGTCATGAACGAGCGCCAAATTTCTGAGTGCGGATGACGTCAACAACTCCAGTCCTGACAGTAAACAGCCAGAGGGGACGTGCACCGGGCCCTGGGAATAAAGAAAAAGTTATAATATGTGAAAAACTAAAAAATAACTGGCTAATATCAAGAATCAGGGTTCCTGTAGATATCAGCAAGTCTAATTTAATGCTTTTTAATGCCCTTTTAATGCAATTTTTTACATTTTTAATGCCACAAACATATAATCGTGGCAGCTTAAATTGTCAAAAATGTTTGCTTTTATTGTAAAATACAATATAAAAACCACCAATAATGTTGAAAGTCAAATATTTGATGTTTGGTTAATTTGGTAGCACTTGAGGCAAACTCGTTCCGCCCGTCTATCACGCTAATGTAGGCTACAAAAATGGTAAATTATTATTTATACATTATAATATTCACAAATAAAACTAATAAAAGTCAGCAATTTTACTTCAGAACTGTTTGTTGGAATCAAATGTAATGCTGTTTAATGCCACCTAAAACCTTAACTTCTGCAAAATCAATTTAATAACTTTTAATGCTTTTTAATGCCCCTACGGTAACCCTGAAGAATGCAGTGGTATACTCCTGACCTGTAGGTGGCAGTGTTGGATGACAGCTCCAGATTCAACAGAAATATCTCCCTCCAGAACACTGTTGATCACACAAGCACCTTCACTGATGCTGCTCTCTTCCTAGGGATGAAGAAAATGCAACAAAAATTAGCGTCACTATGTAAATTTGGATTCGTAAATCTTTAAAAGTCTCTCAGCCAAACACTGAGAAGATTGCAGGTGGCTGGAACCTATCCCAGCAACTATGGGCCTTGGGCGAGGTACATCCTGGACAGGAGCCAGTTGCAGGACCGACACTCAAAGCCATACACTGACAGATAACCATTTTCTCACACTTGGGACCTTCTTGCTGAGGTGGAAGCACTAATTTTACTAATGTTGTTCTTGTGTTACCTGAGCGTGTGACAGAGTGTTCCTGTTTGTGCAGCTGGAGCTCAGACGCTGAATGTGCTCCTTCCCAGAGAGAGTCAGGTAGTCGTAGAGTCCACCGAAAACATACACTGTAAAACATTCAGTTCAATTTTTGTGAGTAAGTAAGTAATAATCTCAATAAATACATTTTTAGGTAGTTCTTCTAGTTTGTATGATTTATTTATTTGTTTTGTTGTTGCTTACCGAGTTTAAGTGGAGTCCCTCTCAGTATCCTCCACAGCTCGGTCCGGCCGCTCCTCACCCGCGCCCCCTGTGGTCCGGAGACGGAGCTGCAGCCCACTCTCTGCTCGTTCACAAACTGATCCTGGGTCTGATCTGAGCACAAGCACTTCAACATGTCCAAGAAGAGAGAGATCTGAAGAGCAAAAGCAAGACGGGATTACCTCTTAAATACAAAAAGTAAAAGACATAACACATCCTTCTGGTTTTAGAAAGCATTTAGCAAGTATTTTTCCTTTTATTTGAGAAACTATAAAGTATATTCAACCTCCCTGCAACACACCTTTGGGCTTTTACAAGATATTAACAGAGAGCACTCATTTATAGTAAAAAGATACGCTCCAAATGTCATTTTAATGTAATGTAACTCATTATCTTTATTTTGAGTCATTTTTGTGGGGGTTTACCTGAAGCGGTGGGGCTCCAGAGTCGAGGCCGAGGTACTGTGCAGCCGTCCAGAGGAGGACTGACGTGGGTCTGCAGTAACTTCTCAGAAACAGCTCGACTGAAGAAGACCGGACCAGAGACCTACTACCAACAAACTGTATAAGCTCACCACAAAATGCACACTCACTTTTTTAATCCTGTTTGTTTAGCTGTAGTAAGAGATTTGCCTGACCCATTTTTTAATTCTCAACAATTCATTCCCTGTGTAGCGGGTCTAAAATTAATTTAAAGCCTTAACCTCCTCTTCCTAATTATATATTCATCATGTTATTTACAAACCAGCGGCACTTTTCCATCAGACATCACAGTTTGTTGAATCTGTTCTGTTGTTCCTTTGTAAATTATGTCTCTGATGTTACCCTGGAAAACAAAAGAAAACATAAATTGTAAAAAAAAAAAAAAATCTTCTTAAATACATTAAACCAAAAGATTCAAATACCTGTTTGTCAGACAGATAAACCCCGTGATTGGCTGCATAGGAAATGTCGCCTGGTAACGCCAAAACTCGAACACCGGAGAAGCCCTCCCAGGACAGAGCTGACAACAACACAAAAAATATAAAAATGTAAGTTCAGAATTGTAATACTTGAATTACTAAAAGATGCAAAAGTTAATTTGATGTATTTTAAAGGAGGCTTTATGTGACCTATATCTGACTTTTTCATGAGCACAACTCTGATGTTTCAGATCTGACTTCCATAAATCCATCCTAAATCAGATACTTATCTAGTCTTTTACAATGCAACTTCAGTCTGAATGGCCGAGTCTAATTACATCCGACTTTTATTACTTTAATGAAATGTAATTGACAACCCAGTAAAAAAATAAAAAATACAGAAAATAAACATTAATAGTTTTTCATTTTAGTGTTAAATTGTTTCACCTTGTTGTGGCAGAGGTGGGATGTAACATGGACAATGAATTATGCAACTTTTGAAAGTACTACAACATGATTTTACTGCCTCTCATTACTACAGTACATGGTTTAATAAGTTTTATATATAACTCACCAAAGTCTGGAGGTAAAGTGAGCATCATGTCAGTGCTGCAGACCCAGACGCCAGGAGGAGACCCAGGACAGATCTGAAAAACAGACAATGGGAATATGTATTTTATATGTTAAGTGCCTTTAAGATGCTGTCTGATCTGTCTGTACAGGGTTTTGTGACTGTTGTACAGGTGAGTGTTTTCTCTGTGGTTAGGTTACAGTGATTTGACTTCTGTTGTCATAGTTTGCTAAGAGTTAGATTGAAATTGTTAATCAGTAAAAAAATAAATAAATAAGCCAAGACAAAACCAGGACTTAACCGGTGTAGACCAGGCCTAAACAAGGTCTAAACTAGGACTAAAGCAGGGCTAAACTGGGGCTAAACCAGAACAAACCCAGGACTAAACCAAGGCTAAATTCAGGTCTAAACCAGAGATGAACCAGGGATGAACCAAGGCTAAATTCAGGGTTAAACCAGAGGCTAAACAGTTATAAACCAAGGCTAAACCAGGACTAAACCAGGGATGAACCAGGGCTAAACCAAGGCTAAATTCAGGGCTAAACCAGAGATAAACCAGGGATGAACCAGGGCTAAACCAAGGCTAAATTCAGGGCTAAACCAGAGGCTAAACCAGGGATGAACCAGGGCTAAACCAAGGCTAAATTCAGGGCTAAACCAGAGGTAAACCTTTTATAAACCAAGTCTAAACCAGGACTAAATCAGGGATGAACCAGGGCTAAACCAAGGCTAAATTCAGGGCTAAACCAGAGGTAAACCTTTTATAAACCAAGTCTAAACCAGGACTAAACCAGGGATGAACCAGGGCTAAACCAAGGCTAAATTCAGGGCTAAACCAGAGGTAAACCTTTTATAAACCAAGTCTAAACCAGGACTAAACCAGGGATGAACCAGGGCTAAACCAAGGCTAAATTCAGGGCTAAACCAGAGGTAAACCTTTTATAAACCAAGTCTAAACCAGGACTAAACCAGGGATGAACCAGGGCTAAACCAAGGCTAAATTCAGGGCTAAACCAGAGGTAAACCTTTTATAAACCAAGTCTAAACCAGGACTAAACCAGGGCTGAACCAGTACTAAAATCAGTACTAAACTAAGACTACATCAGAACTAAACCAGGAGCAGAAGAGGACTAAATCAGGTCTAAATTTCTGACCGAACAAAAATAAAACTTGGACTTTTTAAACTTGGGAGACAATAAAACAAATGTGATTTTTAAATTTTTTACTATATGAATTTTGCAGTCATATATAGTGTGATATCAGTAAGTTTGTGATATTTTGTACAGCCGTACCATCATAGCACAGGAAGGACTATAAAGGGTGCTACTGAGACCTGATTGCTGAGGCGGTCCAGCAGCAGGTCCAGGCAGCAGACCGGGGCCTGGACTCTGAGGTCTGGTTTTTCGATCGGGAGCCAACAAAAAGCCCTGCAACAAGAGCTCCAGGGGAAATCTCTGCCCTGAAGAAGACAAGGATACAACCACACTGAGAAATACAGATGTGTAAAAACAGAGAGGGGTATAAAACAGGCAGCAGCTGGACTCACCGTGTGGAGGATGAGGATGTGAGCTTCATCCAGGACGTCCGCTGTCACCACCTGCCACAAAATGTCTAATTGAATAAAATACAAAGAGTCTAGTCAAATCTGATTTTCTTTCCTTTTGGCTTTTCTCCTCTGGGGGGTCACCACAGCAAATCTTCTGCCTCCTGAAGTGCAGTGATTTGCACAATGATTTGGAATTAGTTTTATGCTGGATGCTCTTCCTGAAGAAACCTAGTATAGAAAACTGACTTCCATACATAATATACAAAGGTTATGGAAAGACACATTACCTTGCAAAGAATAATTAACAATAATGGATTCCCCTAGATGCTGTTATATCCATTAACCTAAAAAAAACTACAAGTCTAGGGTTTGCATGGAAAATATATCAAGCCTATTTTGAAACTTCCAAAAAAGCCCTAGGTCAAACCTCAGCCTTATATCAAATGAGTCATACTAACGTGCTTCAGTGCATTTAAAAAAAGTGAGACTAAGGCACTTATTCAAATATATAGTATAGAATTGCATGACACATGAAAGTCACATCCATCTATTATGAGGTTGAGGTTATCGATATTATATTTGTGCAAATTAAATTCTAAAATTGCCACAAACCAATCTGAAAACAAATGGAATAGTAACAAAAATCTACCACTACTGCTGATTCATTTTATAAATATTATGTTTGTAGCTAATCACTTTATGCTTCTGATGTGTTAGTGAGGGCCGGGTTAGAGCTGGGGGAGAGGCCTGGCTTTTCTTGGATACAAGCAGCGGGAGCTTCAAGGAAAAAGATTGGGAACCACTGATATAGACCATATTATTTCTTCCCATTCTGCTTCAGTTTGTGAAATTTGTCACTTAAGGTGGTAGCCTACAAATAAATGTCACTTATACCTGTACGCCCCACTTACAACCCCTAAACGCCACAAAAAAGTTAATTTAACATAAACAATGCATCATAAAAGCATAAAAATTGGGTCTGGGGGAGGGGGACTAAATGTATATATTACTTTAAATGGCCTATATTGAATGGTAGTCACAGTGGTAGTTGTTAGCGCTAATGGGGCCACCTTAACTATCAACTTCTTGGGGAAACACTTGATAACACCAATCATATTGCTTTAAAAAATTATATATTTCCTACTTTTCTTCTCGACTCTTCCCTTCAGGAGCTGCCATAGCAAACTGCCTCCATCTAACTTTACCCTCTGCATCGCCTCACACCAACAAAGTTCATGTCCTCTTTCACTACATCCATAAATCTCCTCTTAGGTCTCCCTCTAGAGCTCCTGCCTGTAAGCCCTAACCTCCTTCAGCCCATATATTCACTATCACATGTCCAAACAACCTCAGACATTAGTTCTTTATTAGCAGTTCTTTATTAGCAGTTCTTTATTAGCAGTTCTTTATTAGCAGTTCTTTATATTGCGATTGGTGGTACTGCAATAACAAATTCTACCCCTACTCCAAAGCTCTACTATTGTGACAGGACCATTTTTGTGTGTGTGTGCTGGTGTTACTCACTGTATATCCAGCCCTGTTGCTCAGATGTTCAGCAGCCACCAGCAGAGCATTGAGCGAGGCCCCTCCGCTGCCCAGTGGCTCCTGGCGATCCCGAACGGTTAAAACCAATGCTTCAGGAGACAAGGATCCACGCTGCTGCCTCAACTCCAGCTCTGGACATACACACAAACATACTGTAAGGCACATGGACAAAAGCATTTTCTATTAACATCTTCCTTTGTTACATGCAGAAGTCATTTTATTTGCTCCTTATTCGTTATAGTTTTGAATTGTGGGATAGTATTACAAGTATTGATAGCTGATTTATTGCACACATTACATAGCTGTCAGCACAATTCAAGTTTGGAGACAACAGAAGCAGTGACTAAAGCATGTGCTGCAAGAAATTAGTAATATTTTATTAAAATACTACATAAAACACTGTCTTTCTAATAAGGTTGCTTATAGTTATGATAACTTTTTGTCACATGCCATCTAATACCACCTAATGGTCTTGCTCCTCCCTGTTTATGAGAGATTTTAACCATCCACCGCCCCAGCAGAGCCCTCCGGTCGTCTGCTCACATGGTTTTGGACGTCCCCAGGTCCCGGTACAAACAGTGGGGTGATCGGTCATTTACTGTTGCCAGCTTAATCTGTGTGTTAATCACTGAGCTGTCCCTGTTTAAGTCCAGGTTAAAGACTCACTTGTTTAGACTGGCTTTTAAACCTTTATGTTTTAAGTCTTTGGTTTGTTCTATTACTGTGTTGTGTCTCATTGTTTTATGCAATTTACAGTTATTTACTAACCTTTTGTAATTCTATTATGTTTCTGATGTGAAGCACTTTGGTCTTCTTTTTGTTGTTGTAAAATGCTATAAAAATAAACTTTGATAGATTATACACAGTGAAGTGAATTAAATAGTAACCTTCTCATGAAATACTACCACTGTTGAAGGCATGGATGGGGATTGAAGTCATGATCTTTGGTTTACAAGACCAAAACCTTATCACTTAGCCACCGCAACACAACACAACATTATTCCATTTCCTGGAATCTGGGATGTGTCCAGAAAAATTAATGTCATCCAACATGCACATACACTAATAGTAGTTTTGATAATTTGTATAAGTGTGTTTTTACTGAACACATAAGCTGCCTTACATAACTCTAAGCATGTGGTCATATTTTTTTTTTATTTATATTTGCTGGCTTTACTTTCTGCTTCCTTTCAAGTATACAGAAAAAGATTGGACAACCTCCTGGACAACCTGCTTAGCTATTGCTAATTTATTAATGATCTTTTCCAGAAAAAAAAAGTTTAGACTAAGAATAAGCATGCGATTTCAGCTGTTTGTAAAACTTTGTTATGAGAAAACTGGTCACTTTAGTCTCTCCACTTGCTCCCTCAGCTGGCCATGAACGGTAGCATAACGCTATATCAAAATTAAAGTTCATACATTAACCTAAAAAACTTACCTCTTTGAAAGGAGTAAACGCTGTCTTTATGTTGGCAAGTGAGGACCACCACCGTCCAGCTAAAAGGACCGCCGGAACTCATCTTTTGACGTCTTAGCATCAAAGTTGAAACTTAAAAACTGCTAAAACTCAGATCCGCGTTAGCTACACCGTGCAAGCCTCCATATGTCAGCGATAAGGAAGATAATTCTTACTGCAGCGATTCGTGGGTTAACGTTAAACCTTTAGCATAAACTGAAAATCGTTTATATGCCATATCACCAAAATAATATTTATCTAATGTCCATTTCAAGCGAATCAAGATAGCGGAAGAATTATTTTTCTGACTGGACCGGCTTCCGTAGTCAGATGTGTGTTTTTTTTTTTTTTTTTTTTTTTTTTTTTTTTAAATCTTTATTCTATATTGACAAGGAGTAAATATAACATTGTTTTTCCGCATTAAATCAAATATCTACAAAAAATAAACGTCAAAATATGTCAAATTAAGTTTCTACTGTTTATTTCCTTTTTATTGTCGCGCAGGGGCGGACTGGCCCTCTGTGCAATCTGGAGGACCACAGAGCGGCCGGGCCCTGAGGGTGGGCATAAACACAACACAACCCGGCCAGAGAGGGCGCAGCCGCGCTGATGCGCAACAGCAGAGTAGAAGAAGAAAGCAGAACAGCTGCAGCCACCATGGATACATCCATGGCAGCCACTCAGTGCAGCAGGCACGCGAACAAACCTGCAAGAAGACGGCGGTGGCGCATGAGCAGAGGCTGCCGGTGCGTTTACGTAATGGATAATAAACGGTTAATAAAACGAAAGGAGAAGGGCGGAGCAGAGAAAGTCAGGGAAAAGAAGTTTAAGACGCTCGCATGTGAGGCGTCCAAGTGTAAAAAAATAACAGAACTGTTTGACAGCAGCAGTGCTAAAGCCACATCCACCAGTACAGCACAACATGAGGATGAGTAGGCTGAGAGTGCGGTGGTGGGGGCCCAGCGCTGCTCAGGCTCAGGGACCCACAGAACCAGATGAAGTTTTACCTCAGTTAGAGCCGTGTACAGAGCAAGTGGTGAGTATAGATTACTGTATGAAACACAGGGCTTTCATAGCTAGTTTAGGCTACGACATATTCCACTTCCTATACATAGCTCTAAAACACGATCATAACAATAACAATATGAATAATAATAAGAATAATATTCTATCTAATACGGCTGTGAAGACTCTCATTCATCCAGGCTGATTCCATTGCAATAGTAGGTTTAAAAGCTGTCATCTGGACTTGGTTTTAAAGAGAGCTCTCTTACAGTCAAATTTCAGAAGTAAGAAAGCCTCTTGGATAAAAGGTGAAATGTCTTCAACTTTAAAACCAAGTCCAGATGACAGCTTTTAAACCTACTATTGCAACTATATCTAATGTGAATTAAATCCAGGGATGTTCCCAAACCCTCCAATAATAAGTCATAGTGCTGGCCAGACTCCAGGGCAGTTTTTCAGTCCCAGTCCGCCCCTGTTGTCGCGTATTGTTAGTTAAGAATTTTCTGGTTTGTGTTTATGTAAGTGTGTATGATTTAAAAAAAAAATTAAACGTTTGATTTCCTTTAATAGCAGAGCATCATAAGTGCCAACCATTTTTGTTCGTGAAACTTTTTTTTTCTCCAGTGTTTTTTTTACTGACAGATAACGTTGCGCACGCATGCTGTGGGTATCCTAGCAACGGTGATACAGCCTCAATGACGTAAGGTTCGGCGATATGTTACAGTGATGGAAAAAGTATTTAGTCAGCCACCAATTGTGCAAGTTCTCCCACTTAAAAAGATGAGAGAGGCCTGTAGTTTTCATCATAGGTATACCTCAACTATGAGAGACAAAATGAGAAAAAAAAATCCAGAAAATCACATCACAAAATTTACTTCCAAATTATGGTGGAAAATAAGTATTTGGTCACCTAAAAACAAGCAAGATTTGTGTCTCTCACAGAGCTGTAACTTCTTCTGTAAGAGGCTCCTCTGTCCTCCACTCGTTACCTGTATTAATGGCACCTGTTTGAACTGGTTATCTATATAAAAGACACCTGTCCACAACCTCAAACAGTCCCACTCCAAACTCCACTATGGCCAAGACCAAAGAGCTGTCAAAGGACACCAGAAACAAAATTGTAGACCTGCCCCAGGCTGGGAAGACTGAATCTGCAATAGGTAAGCAGCTTGGTGTGAAGAAATCAACTGTGGGAGCAATTATTAGGAAATGGAAGACATACAAGATCACTGATAATCTCCCTCCATCTGGGGCTCCCCGCAAGATCTCACCCCGTGGTCAAAATGATCACAAGAACGGTGAGCAAAAATCCCAGAACCACACGGGGGAACCTAGTGAATGACCTGCAGAGAGCTGGGACCAAAGTAACAAAGGCTACCATCAGTAACACACTACGCTGCCAGGGACTCAAATCCTGCAGTGCCAGACGTGTCCCCTGCTAAAGCCAGTACATGTGCAGGCCGTCTGATGTTTGCTAGAGAGCATTTGGATGATCCAGAAGAGGATTGGGAGAATGTCATATGGTCAGATGAAACCAAAATAGAACGTTTTGGTAAAAACTCTACTCGTCGTGTTTGGAGGAGAAAGAATGCTGAGTTCCATCCAAAGAACACCATACCTACTGTAAAGCATGGGGGTGGGAACATCATGCTTTGCTGTTTTTCAGCAAAGGGACCAGGACGACTGATCCGTGTAAAGGAAAGAATGAATGGGGCCATGTATCGTCAGATTTTGAGTGAAAACCTCCTTCCATCAGCAAGGGCATTGAAGATGAAACGTGGCTGGGTCTTTCAGCATGACAATGATCCCAAACACACTGCCCGGGTAACGAAGGAGTGGGTTCAAGGTCCTGGAGTGGCCTAGCCAGTCTCCAGATCTCAACTCCATAGAAACATCAACTGAGGAAAACAACTTGTGTAAAAAGTCTCCTTACCAAATAGCAGCTAACAGACTACGTTACCCATAATGCACTCATTCAACTGTATTTGACTATAACTTGTATAGACCGCCACAGTGTAATGTGTATAGTGTTGAAATTGTTTGGAAAAAAAATAGAAACCATGTATAGGTTATGTTTTTAAGCCATATATATTAAAATGAACTGGCACAGACCACTTGCATTAATGGCTTACAATGTGTGGCTGATGAGTTGTCAGCATCTACAGCGTTGCTCCTTGTGACTCTAACGCTTCAACAGTGTTGTTCCATGTGCTGTAGGCAATTTGGTTCACACCTGAAGAACAGAAAAGACTGTAGATTTCTTGGTTTTATTATCTGAAAATAAACATTGCTGTACCCCGGTGCATGTGTTCGTCACCTGCATTGCTTTCACATTGACTGAAACTGGGTACTGCTACTCTTGCAGATGTGCTCAGTTTGGGGAATTTCCCTCTTGTGGTGTAAGTAACTTGTACTGCAAATCTGGGTCTGGAGCACACAGTGTTTATGGTTTCAAAGTAATACAACATATAATAGAATGAAAAACAAAATGACATAATGAAAGCACCAATAAAATTAAATGTAGGGGTTACTTTTTAAAGATGAAATAATTTTAATGTTTAACTCTGTCTATGTTTAATGTTTGGTTGCTTTGTTTTTATGTTGTTTTGTACAGCATCCTTAAAGTTACACTGTGTAAGTTTTCTCCTAAATATGTGGGGCATACTGACTTGTTTTTGTGATTTTTTGAGCGATTATAAGGCCTGAGGCGCGATCTGTTTTTCCGAGCGGGGCTTCTGTACTGAGAAACCGCCCTCGCAACTTGGCCGGGAGCGCTCCGCTGTTGAGGAAGAGTCACGTGACAGGGAACGACTTGAGGCGCAGGTATAACCAGGAAGCTACTTTTAGCGTTGTTATTTTCGCCAGTTCGTCAGGGCCGAAGGACACAAGAAGATGAAGACAATGTTGGACAAGGCAAGAAAAAGAAAACGTGAAAGGGACCGCACCAGATTGCAGACAAGAGTCAACATCGGACAGACTTTTGCTCGCTGGTGTCAGATGAGAGACAGAGAAGGCTGCAAATCGGATCACGTTTTTGCATCTTTATTGTTGGGCAGGTAAATTAGCCTCTTTATTTTTTCTTTAGAACGTGCTTTTTCATACAGTTATTAGTTGTTTTTACTGCGACCATTGCGCGATATTTGTTGATAAGCTAGCGCTAACTCTAACTCTATAGAAGATCCAGTCCAAAGTTCAAAAGGTAGCAGCAGGTCAACTAAAGTTGAAACAATGATGGAAATAGACGCACGCTTGCACAGTTTCAGAAGGAGGAGGGGCCCTAGTGTTTACGTTTTGCGACGGTGCAGAGGCACCTGTGGCCTCTAGAGGCGCAAGACCGGGAATCTTACACAGTGTAACTTTAAGTCTCTAGAAAAGTGCTTTATAAATAAAATGTATTATGATTATTATTTTAAACCTGAAGATTACTTACTATTTCCACTCCACAATATGCAATTACATTTTCTATCAATTTAGCTGCTAATGCATTCTTTTTCATTTATGACAGTTATCACTTCCTGCTAATTGGTTTGATGTGGCTATCCAATACAAGTGCTATCTAATTATAATATCATCTAAGAGAATTTTAGATTCAAAAAGTGAAACGCACATATTTATTTACAGTTTCAGTAAAGACAGATTGACACATTTCAAGCAGCGTTTTCATGTCTTGTTGATATTTATGGCTCGCAGTTAAAGAAAACCCATAATTTAAATATTCACAAAATTAGAAAATTGTGAAAAAAGTTTAATATTGTGAACTGTTGGTGTCACACTCAAACTCTAAATGCACTGGAAACATGTGTAAAGGTTTCCTGAGCTTTTAAATGGTCTTAGTCTGGTTCACTCAGCCAGGTGTTCAGGCAGTGACCCCTCCAGAGAAAGGAAAAAACACAAAAGTTTACTGATAAAGAAGCTGGACCCTCACAGAGTGCCGTATCAAAGCATGGAGTGAGTGCATCAGGAACCACCACACACAGATGGATCAAGACGTTTATCTACAACTCCAACAGAACTTTCCTGAACCAGAGACAAGGTCAGCAGCATTTTTTCTCATGGAAGTCATTAGCCCACTGTGTTTCCTGAAGTATAAAGTCAACACAGCCTTTTACTGTCAAGTTTTATAGCACTTCCTTCTGCTCACAAGCTTTATGGAGATGCTGGTTTGTTCATCCAGCAAGACTTGGAGTCCGGCCCTCTCTGCCTAAAGCACCACTCACTGGGCAGACGATCATGGTATTACTGGGCAAGAGTGACCAGAAAACTCTCTGGACCTGAACCCCAGAGAGAATCAATGGAGTATTGTCCCGAGGAAGATGAGAAATAGCAGATCCAGTAACAGATGAACTGAAGGCCTCTATCAGAGAGACCCGGGCTTCCATAAAACCTCCTCTCCACAACACTGCACTGTTCCAAGTTAAAACATGAACAAAAAATGATCAAATTTGTTATTGCTTTACAGAAAGTGAAGAAAAAAGAAATATAGGGAAAAAAATCAGCAGTGTGTGCAGTCTTATTAACAAACTCAAACATTTATATTATTAGAAAATGTTTTAAGATTTTGGCTTCCTGTGGATCTCTGAACTAATATTTAGTTGTAAAACCATGGTTTCTAGCTCTTCATCTGTGATGCATGGAATCCACTAACTCCTGGCAGTCATAGACCCTTTTCACGATGACGTCAGACAACTTTCGTTTTGAGATGATGGGATGTATCTTCAGTTCCGGTGCTGCGCTTCTCCCATAAGAAATTCACCCAGACTTTTTTTTTAAATTGCCGTTTACAAGTTTACACAATATACAGCGATTTTCAAATGAATATTTACCCACAAAATGTTCAAAACTTGCGAAAGGATATTAATTCTTCAACCAAGGATACTTGGATTATGAAGTGAGTGCTTTGTTATGTAGCTAGATAGCGTTAGCAACATGGCTAAGTGATAGAGCTGCGCTATAAAACAGTGTTAGATCATGTCATGATCTGAGTTTATCTGAATATTTGACAATCTGCTTATCAGGAAATACCACTGGATAGTACTACAGTATATTTTCATTTAGTAAAGCTCTGTGCTCGAACACTGACTCTGCTGTAGTGATCAATCTGTGACAAAATAATAGACTTTTCAGGTCTAATTAGAAGTTCATTGCAGTACTGTGCAGTGAGCCCTTCAGACGAGCAGATTGTCATTCATTTAGATCGTAATATAATCTAATATTGTTTTATCGCACACCCCGTTAGACCTATTGCTAACGCTACAGCATTAACAACTACTAGCTTTAGCTACAAGACAAAACACTTACCTTCATAATCAAATAAGTAACCCTCAATGAAAAATGTATATCCCTTTTCGAGTTTCTGTACATCATGTAGCCTTATATTTGGCCAATTTTTAAGACTCCGAGTAAATTCCTTACTGGCGAGCAGCAGCACTGGAAATGAAGATACATCCCATCGTCTCAAAACGGAAGTTGTCTGACGTCATCGTGAAAAGGGTCTATTGCAGCCCCAGACGATTGCACTACATTCCACAGCCCAACAGCATTTTTAATGTTATCCCACAGGTTTTCTATAGAGTTAAAGTCTGGATATTGTGCTGGACCCTCCATACCGTTAATCTTATTGGTCCTGAACTAAGATGCTACTCTTTTACTGTGTACTTTGGGTCATTGTGCTGTTGAAACACACATTTCAATGGCATTTCCTCTTCAGCAGAAGGCAACATGACCTCTGAAGTATTTGGATATATTTAAACTGATCTATGATCCCTGTGATGTGATAATTAGGCTCGACAGAAACATCCCGGGCTTTCCTGTCTTCACAGTCTACTGGGGCTGGAACTCAGTGTTTGGGGGTCGTCTGACAAACTCTCTGTGGCCCCTGGACCTAAAAAGAACAATCTACCAGTCTCAAAATGCTGTGCCATTTCTCTTTAGGCCACTCACTGTGTTCTTTGGCAAATTCAACATGTCTTTTTTTTAACAATGGGACTTTGTGGGGGCTTCTTGCTGAAAGCTACTGTTTTTGGGACTTGAGACTTGCTTGACAAATACTGCAAAAAGACTTGACTTTGACTTGCTCTTCATGACTTTAGACTTGACTCGGACTTGAGCTAAATGACTTGAAATGACTTGTTTTTTTACAGAAAATTCAGGATGTGTTTGAGTGAAACATAAACCAGCAGCGTATTTGTGTTTACTTATGCAAATGAGCCGCGTGGACCATTTAAGTTTCGTTTTTGTGAAGGCTGCGCGCTTCCACACAACACAGCAGAGAAGCAGGGAGAAAACGTGCACTCCTTACGGATGGATTAAAATCTATTCCAGTTTTTGGGTGAAGTGAAGACTGTGACAGCTTATTTAGAAGTTTGTAGAGGCCACGTAAAATAAATATCTCTGACAAATAACAAAGTATACATGCACCCAGGCTGACCTTTAACACCAGTTGGTAAGAGTTAACCGTAAAGTAGTGAATAATGTCACACCCAAACTCAGTGACTGTAGTAACAGTGCAGCTGCATGAGTTTTTTCCAGGGCATTCACATCCATTGGGATCAGTTCATACACCAGGGCTCTGTGATGTCATATGGGGTAGTTTTTTTTTTGTTTTTTTTTTTTGTTTTTTTTAGACGAACAGACTTGGAGGTTTCTGTCTGGGATTTGCACCCTGCACCTTGTGCACCCTAAGCCATGACCATTCCCCTAAACCAACGAACCATGTTCTGTTAGAGAAAAATGGACTTGTTTGTCTTAGTGCTGGATCCCATTTCTACCCCTTAGCCCTTTACCTTAGGCCCTAGCTCTTCATTTTGCGCATTCACGAGAGATGAAGGGCTATCCCAATTCTCTTTTGCAGTCAGGGCAAGGGCTAAGGCGAAGGGCTGTACTCCTCTCCAAACGGAGCGTTTCCAGATGCACACTTAAAACCAAGGGGTAGGAGGAGTTTACCATGATACGTCGTCTTTATGAGTAACATGGCCGCAACAAAGACATATATTCTGCATTTATGACCATTTTAAGAGTTACGACAGAGTTCTTTTGTGTTTCGTTCACCTTGTGCTCGTTTAAAATAATGTAGGCTACATGAAATTTGCTCGCCTAATGGCAGTGTCTTACGCCATGTATCTGTTATTTTGTTGCTACTTCTTTTGTATTTATGTTGTAACTAAATAGTCTCACAATTTTGCGCTGACAGAGAGGACCTTAAAGTTTATACCAGTGTTTGTTTTATGTCGTTAGCTCCAGTAATCACGGAGATATCCACCGTTAAAGTTTGTGGAAAACATCGCTATGAAATACAGGCTTCAGACGAGGATTTAGCGATTTATCAGCGGGACCCGCGGTGTTTTTAAATAATATAACTGATGTTTCAGTCAAAAAACAAACACAAAAAGCTTCATATATCCCATAACCTCATTTTAATGCCGCTAATCTGATGCATGAGTCACGTGACGCACATG
Source organism: Bostrychus sinensis (assembly GCA_020698575.1). Classification (NCBI taxonomy): domain Eukaryota; kingdom Metazoa; phylum Chordata; class Actinopteri; order Gobiiformes; family Eleotridae; genus Bostrychus; species Bostrychus sinensis. The sequence continues at coordinate 7,357,519 of CM036251.1, forward strand.
TGACCGTATTTACAGAGACAGGTGATCTTTACCTGAGCACAGTGAGCTCCTCCTGCCCCACGCGGTGTATGTAAAGATTAATCCCATGACAGTGTTAGTTCTCAGCAGTTTGTTGCTTTCTCTGGTGTTACAGTTGTGTTTGAGTTGAAGCTCGTTCACCTACAGTTCTCCTGTTGTTCACATGCGCCCCCTTCAGGCTGATGTTGGCTTGTTTTAAAAAAAGTAAAGTATAAACTGAGCAAAAAGAATGAGAAATGGGATTGGGCCTTAGTGCTGGCGTTTGTTATTAGGTTGTTAATGAGAACGTGGCCATGTTATTCTGATGTACATAACATTAGAGGTCTCCCACAGAAGAATGCTGCTTATTTCTTGCCTTCCAGTGACCTATATGTAACATGAGGGCTTGTCCGGGAATTGAACCCGGGACCTCTCACACCCGAAGTGAGAATCATACCCCTAGACCAACAAGCCGTAAAACTAACGCTTCAAACATGTTTTTTCCAACAAATTACAAAATACATAATGTAGCGGCTCTATCCTGATATTTATTGAAGAGCGCAGTAGCGTGCAGTGACTTTTTCAACCTTGACTTCATTAATTTTTATATGACAACATTTTGATTTAAATTAAATGTAATAAAAATTCACTTGGGTAACTGCAGTCCTATCATTATTTGTGTAGTAGATTTTTTCAAACCGATGCTCGATCCCATCAGACCTCGGAGACTGAGGAGAGCAGGGCCTGGTCGGTGCCTGGATGGAAGAGAGATGTGTGGGTGATATTATTGTGTATATGAATCCTGTTTCTGTAGAAGATCAGAGAGTTTTTTTTAAACAAGTAATCAGTCTCCGTAGAGACCGTCAAAAATTGCCATTGCCGACTATATTTCAAGTCGTCAAGGCGGGGTATTGGGTAAAGTTTTCAACTAGCAATAATCGCGCCTCGGATAAACCTCATAGGCTACGATACTGCCACTGCGCAAAGCTAACGAATGCTAGTCTGAGTACGGAGAGTCACTTTCGGGCATACACTGCTGGGTCATGGTCATGAATCCTACTTAACCTACAAACATTATATTACACATAATGACAGGAAACCTATGAAAACAGACAAATGCAGAGCTTTCAATTTAATAATAGTCGACTGAACGCAATTAAAAGTTAGGTTTTTATATGTGTATTTATACTCTTTTTACTCGCGCGGCATTATGGGTAAAGAGTCTCTCAGCAGCTACTTCCGTATTTGTGTTTCCGGTTTTAGGAGACACGCTAATGTTACGCTCGGATACATATAACTTCCCATTATGTACAGCAATTTCTTCCTATACATCAGACACGTTTTAAACCTTTCAGAGAATCTTTTCGCAGTGTTTAGGTCTGTGTATTGTCCTCGTAGTTGTCCGTGAATCTTCTACCCAGCATGCACCGCGACAAAGTACTGTTCATCACCACCAGATGGCAGAAGAGACATTCGTTTTACGTTTACTCAAAGCACTGTAAAGTTACAGAAAAAAACAGAGGTAAAAAGTAGTACTCAGTCTGTACTCAAGTAACAGTAGAGTTATTTCAAATATTAATAATCAAGAAGAAGTAAAAGTACTAAACAAACAGAAGAACGCAAGAAAAATATTGAATGTATGCCTATGTCACAACCAGGCCTACTAATTTTGCAGATTTGCATCTCATAACTGTTGCTACTACCATGACAATTATTAGTACCCACTTGCCACTGAGGTCATAAAATACTTTAAATACTTTGTACCCCCACCACTTTTTACTTGAGTACATTTTTAGGACAAAGTTTTATACTGTATATACTACTAAATGAGTATACCTTGACTAGGCCTATATCATTGTAGTATTAGCAGTGGTATTTTTTATGGTACTTTTATTTGTCCTTGCCCAAAACTCATAAAGTCATTGTTAAACAGAATTATCCTTCATGCAAACAGCACTAAACTCATTAAAAGATGCAAAAACAATGTGTTGGAGTAAAATTTCTTTGTACCCAGTGCTAACCTGCCGCATGTTAAAGGCCACCGGAGTCAAATTAACCAATTAAAGCTGCTTATAACCTGCTCTTTGTAGTATAATATTACTTTAAAACTCTGCTTGAGTACAGATTTGGAGTACTTCTTCCTTCTCTGCAACACTGGAACACAGACATAAAGCAGTAAATATTTTTATTTTTTTATATTATATAAAAATTACCTAAATGTGTCCCAAGATATGAGGTAAACATGTTTAAATCAAATATTACATTTACTGATAGCATTGGTACAGTTGATTTATTCACAATAAAACAATATTTTACATAACAGCCAGGTTGTTTGTGTTTACATTTTTTGTTTTGGTTCTAACCTTTTATTGTCAGGCATCCATTCAGAAAAGCAAAAAGACTGGCAACCCACAGACGTTTATTTTGATTTAGACTGCAGTACTGTTTTGCAGTACTGTTGCAGTACCTTTAAATACTGCAAATACTAATGACTACTTTGTACTCTACTATTGTCATCAACGCTTTCTTTACTGGTTTAACTGATTTTTCTCATTTCTTCCTATACAGACAAATGCATTTTACAAGAGCACACCCAAAAGTCATGACCATGTCTCTTGCGTGAGTGTGAACCGTGTGGATTTTTAGAGATGTTTTGCCTGTCGCGTGGCTTCTCTGGCATCATGGCGGTGCTTCTGGGAGCCGGGCAGATAAGCAGCGAGCGTGAGCCAGGTGTGAGAGCTGCCCGGACTGACACATTAGACCAGGATTTGCTCCAGCCACTGTCAACGTCAGGCCAATGAGGCTCACAGAGGCAGTCCTGGATCAGTGTCAGGGACAGGTAAGTACACAGATAAGGGGATTACACTCTGTTTGCAGCAAGTAATCTCAAATGAATCCTACACTGCCGTCCTCTGTTTTACCAAAAAGCCACAGTTTAATCCTCTAAGAAATGCATGAGAAGCCTGCTGTTTAATAGATCCTATAAGGTGAGTGTTAATTGTAGGACCAAACATTTAGGGGTTGTGCGTGGCTGGAGCCCATCCCAGCAACTGTGGGCTTTAGGTGGAGTCAATTCCTGTTTCTTTATGTCATTAAATGTGTGATTTGAGTGTAAACATACTGAAAAACTGGAAGTCTTCAGCAGAAATTATGCTTTTAAATTCAAAATTGCAAAGTACCGCCTTTTTTGTAGGTGTAAATTCTCCTGGCTCACAGTACCAACATTATCAGCTGTAGTAGGTCCTATAAACAAGAAATATTACAAATACTTTGTTCTGGAGCTAGTATTTCCAGTTTAGACCTGGCTTAGAAATGGTTTATGAGTTAAATGACAAACAAATTTAAATACATAAAACAGAGCATTCTGTAATTTTTTGTTTTGATTATGACTTTCGATTAATATGTCTCTAACTTATTTATTTTACTATTATTTATTTATGTAATTAAATGTGTGATTTGACCCTCTCCAAGTCTTAAATTTCACCTGGAAAATCTTGGATACTTTTACTAAAATGTTTGTACTTTAGTAAAGCACATTTTATAAAACATATTTTTGTAGCAGTAACAATAGTAGTGGTAGTAGTAGTAGTAGTTGTTGTTTCTGTGCTATTGCAATAATACTATAACTGTTTTTGTACTTTCTACTCACTTAAAGTTACACTGTGTAACTTTTCTCCTAAATATGTGGGTCATACTGACTTGTTTTTGTGATTTTTTGAGCGATTATAAGGCCTGAGGCGCGATCTGTTGCTCCGAGCGGGGCTTCTGTACTGAGAAACCGCCCTCGCAACTTGGCCGGGAGCGCTCCGCTGTTGAGGAAGAGTCACGTGACAGGGAACGACTTGAGGCGCAGGTATAACCAGGAAGCTACTTTTAGCATTGTTATTTTCGCCAGTTCGTCAGGGCCGAAGGACACAAGAAGATGAAGACAATGTCGGACGAGGCAAGAAAAAGAAAATGTGAAAGGGACCGCACCAGATCACAGACAAGAGTCAACATCAGACAGACTTTTGCTCGCTGGCGTCAGATGAGAGACAGAGAAGGCTGCAAATCGGATCACGTTTTTGCATTCTTTATTGTTGGGCAGGTAAATTAGCCTCTTATATTTTTTCTTTAGAACGTGCTTTTTCATACAGTTATTAGTTGTTTTTACTGCGACCATTGCGCGATATTTGTTGATAAGCTAACGCTAGCGCTAACTCTATAGAAGATCCAGTCCAAACTTCCAAAGGTAGCAGCAGGTCAACTAAAGTTGAAACAATGATGGAAATAGACGCACGCTCGCACAGTTTCAGAAGGAGGAGGGGCCCTAGTGTTTACGTTTTGCGACGGTGCAGTGGCAACTGTGGCCTCTAGAGGCGCAAGACCGGGAATCTTACACAGTGTAACTTTAAACTTTACATTCAAAACCACAACAAAAGGTTTAAAAATAAATAATCTGTTATCAATTCTGAAATTAAATTGGTAAGAGTTATCTGCTCCTAGGAAGGAGGAGCTTTAGACCTGAAACTGAATTCTATTGGTTCTGGAGACTTGACAGAGCCTGAGTGGTTTCGGGTCGTTAGGAGTGCTTTGCCCTCAGCTGGAGTGAGAGTGGCAGAGTGGTTAACCCTCCCCAGCCTGGGCAGCTCCTTCAGATGTGAATGACCTGAGTGAAACTGGTTTGTGTTGTTTAGATTTCAGGAGACTGTTGTAGACAGAAGGAAGGGATCTTAGACCCATGGTTCCCAACCTTTCTTGTCTTGTGTACCCCTTGGGCGTTTTGTCATACCATAAGTACACTTCAAGCAGGCCTCGCAGCGTACCATTTAATCCAAGACTGCTGCAGAAAAAAAGCAACAAACACTGAAGAATTTTTTTTAGATAATTGGAAATAAATTCAGGCATTAAGGGGTTAATAATTGTCCAGTTGGTCATAAAAGATGCATGACAACTAATTATTAAATATAAATAATTTTAATGTCTTTTAATGACATTTTTGACTTTATTGTACATAATAATCTTGCTTTTTTCTTTCAAACTAAAGTTCAAGATAAAAAAAATCTGTAAAATAAATTAACTATCACATGTAGAGGGGAAAAAAAGCAATTACCCGACTTTAAAACAGAAATTATTTGTGTTAATTATTTTTGAGTTGCGTACCCCTAAGGGTCCCTGTACCCCTGGTTGGGAAACACTGTCTTAGACCACTGTTTCTATTCAAAAGTGGTCTTTCCTTTGAAGAAGATTGCTTTTTGCTCCTTTCTCTCTGGCTCAGATTCAGACCTCACTGTCCTCAGAGGAGTCAGCCCTGTGATGTTGTTTCTCCCATGTCCTGTTCAGCTTTCAACATTCAAAACTTTTACTTGTACTCAAATAATGTTTCTAGCACTTTTACCTCCATCTTTACGCACCATTATTTGGAAGTATACAGATTCTGAGTGCTTCTTCCGCCTCTTTTTGAACACCACACACAGATAGGCCAAGTGAGCACCGGCGTTATCGGCAGTGCCTCCCGTCTTCGCTGGTAAAAGGGAGGGAGATGAAAATAGAGAGCACCAGATGGCTTCTCTGTGTCTGCCGTCGAGCGCGCAGGCTGCTGCACGGCCCACATAATACCACCGCTTCCAAACGGGGCGCAGTAGGAAGTCCAAAGTCTTCAACATGCTGCGAGCTGTTTCCCCCCAACCATCAATCACTGCGAGAGAGAGAGAGAGGAAAATCAATGTCACACATGAGCTGGCACACCGAGCTCGTCCAAGGCTTATGAGAGTCAAGTGTGTTTGATCTGTGGTACTGCGCAAAAGATTTTTAACACAGGGTATGAACAAAAAAAAGGTTTAACAATGAGTAAAAATACATAAAACTGAAGGAAAGGAGCACCTGGAGAGCGTAGACCTCTGCTAAATCTCACAATGGTAAACATGCAGTGCTCAGACCTGGACTCAAGCTTGAAGATCCTCTAGTTCAGGGCTAAATGCTCTTTTAGATTTAGATTTATTATTAAAAGATTGACATGGCAGGAGACAATATACAATGTGAAACCTGAAATGCATCAATCACAACATCATAAATAAAAAATAAAAAAATCATTATAAATTAACCATAAAAATTACCTATAAAACAATCTAAGAGCACGCGGAATAAAAGATCTACACAATGCCACAATGTGAAGAATCTACTACAACAAATTTTTTTTTTTAGTTCTTTATCTCAAAATGGTAACAAATCCCTTAAAACACTTCTGGATCTAAACAGTGATCAGATCCACACCAAAATAATACATTTGTCCATCAGATTTCCATAAAAAAGTACAATTCAGTATTTACATATTAAAGCACATTTATAGTTAACAGCTTTTTCAGATTTTTTTTAAATTTTTGCACAGTATTGTTGGTTTACAGTGTACATATATTTGCAGATTTGTTGGTATGTGAATAAACAGGGGACATCACAGCAGCTGAAGACTGAAAACATTTGTAAGAGAACCCCACAGAGTCAGGACACGTGATTTATTCACAGCATGAGAAACTTGTGAAAGAAGACTTTGAGATTTTTTTGTGATATGTGTCCTGCTATGAATACTATTACTACTACTACTTTTAAGTATTTACTTTTACAATTTTAGAGACTATACTTACAAAGACATTTTTCCTCTAAAATTTAATGAGATTTGCTGACTCTAGATGCCCCTAGTGAATTTCATTTTATTTTATTTGTTCTTTTCATGGTAATGTATTGGTAAAAAACAAACATACAAAAAAAAAAAAAAAAGTAAATTTCTGTAAATTCCATGCATGAACAATTCTTATTAAACTTACCCCCTTCTCATTTCACAATTTAATGAACATAGATGGCTCCAAGCACAGACTCACACATTAAAACAAATAATTATCCATAAATATTTAAATTCATTCTAGTTATTTTCACTTTTACCGCACAACTTCATTATTTTTTGTTTATACTTACACTTAAATTGAAAAATGTTTGAACAATTTTTAAGATAATTTTCCTGAGAATTCCCAAGTTTTACACCAGCCACAGAAATTCACATTTGTCTGAGTGCAGTTCTACTAAAAGGATGTTTAAAATCAAAATTTCTTCTGCTGCTGTCATCATTTACTGTACAGAGGTTTTGCAGACCGAATGGTAACTGGCCATGTTTTGCCTTCTGCATAATTAACAAGGTTAATTAACTAAATCCTACAGTTTTAATCGTCCTTGACTTCAGAAACAGCAGCTCCATGTTTCGTTCCTATTCCTTAAATCAGTGTTTCCCAACCAGGGGTACGGGGACCCCTAGGGGTACGCAAGCGCTTTACAGAGGGCACTTAAAATTGTTTCATGATAATAAAGAAAATATTTGTGATCTTTTCATATTAAACTATTGAAACTTGTGAAAGACAAGCTCACGTTTCTCACTGACGACTGATTGATTCAAAATTATTTATTGAAATGAGATGAGACTCCTAGAAATATTATTTGAGTTGGTCTTTTATAAAGCTTGTTTCAAAGGAGAGCTGTTTAAATGTTTTGTAATGAAATTTTTCTTGTCAATTTATTATGAGTTTTAGTTTTTTTAGTTGGCAAAATAGTAGTAAAATAAGTAAATGTAATAGAATTTTATATTGTTATATTTTTATTTTTTGTGATTTTTTGTATATTATATTTTTGTATGTATTGTTAATTTAAAGGGATTTTATTTGTATCCTTAATTTAATTTTCAAAGCAAAAAAATGTAAATATACATTTTTTTTGTCTGCTTTAAATCACTGGAGTGCAGCAAAGGAACACAGCTTCTTTCTTGCTACATCAGGGCATGTTCTGAAACGTGAATTTTGTTTGTTGTCTTCAGGTCGTTGCTATGTTTTACCCTTTTGTAAAAAAAAATACTCTAAATCCTTTGCCCCAATGGCTATACGTCTTTCAAACTCTTTGTAATCCCCTAATGTTTTTATTTCTATTCACTTGAATTATTTTTAGGGCTTATATTTAATATTTATTAATTGAGCTCCACTGTATTTGTTGTGTTTTTTGTTTGTTTTTTATCTTGCTGCTCAAATGAATTGGGATAAATAAAGTCATCTGAATCTGAATATTGCTCTCTTTTCCTGAATGTGACTTTTGACGAACATACCATTGTCCAGTGCCCCGCCTAGGGTGACCACCTCAAAAAGTATAAAAAGTGGGACAAGTTGTGCAATTTGGTGGGACAAAGTGGGACGGACTCAAGAAATAAATCTTTTGATAAACAAATCTAACTTACCAACTTACTGAAATACAAGTTGCCTCAGTTTAGGACTGGCAAAAAATACAATATGCTGTTTTCATCCCAAAAAACATGGATGGAACAGAAAAAAAACAAAGCTCTCAGTCTGTATCTTCTCAAAACAAACCAGCAGCAGCAGCTCACAGCTCCAGGAGAGGCCTTTCCTGAAACAGAGGGGCAGCAACACAACATCCATATATTCAACCTATCAAGATGGGATGCCCACAAATATTTATTCTACATTTTACACAGGGAACACTGACCTGATCTTGTTTTATAGGCTACTCTAGGCTAGATCCACTGAGCAACTATGAAAAAGTGGGACATTGTCTTAATCAGTGGGACGGAGGGACAGAGGACTAAATGGCTGTGCAGTACAACCAAAAGAGGGACAGGTGGTCACCCTAGCCCCGCCTAAGGCCCACAGCTGCAGGACTAGGCTCCAGCCACCAACAAAGGATGAAGTGGAAGAAGATGCACACATCAACAGTACACAACCACCAGTGCAAATGTATATAATTTAAGTACAGACACTGAACTTCACATTATTTTAAAGCTAAAATATTCTTCCTTTCCGTCTCCCTCTGACACGGAAATGCAGACGCCCGCAGACGCTTTCGCACCAGCCCACTCACTGCTGCTGCCCTGCTTTTCCCAGCTTGTGGTTATTCCCAGACTGACTCAGAATCACACCATAAGCCTGTCTGTACGCTCCCTGCCAAACCTGATGTCTTCTTGTCGCACATGCATTAGGGAGGGATCTGCGGAAACAGTAGCCGAAGCCGAGGCCAGGATCCTTTTTCCTCACATCCTTTTCTTCTCTGCGTAATTATAGGTACATAGTCATATTGTCAGCTGGAGGCCCACTTAGCGAGGTCACGGCGGCGCTCCAATCCCGGCGTTCCCTGCGCTTTAAATAACCTTCCCCTCTCTCTCCCTGTTGAGTCTTTATTCACACGTTTTTCACTCAGCATCCTGACAGTTTCCTGCGTCTGCGAACCGCTCCATCTGGCATCTCTGCATCTCTGCATCTCCGGGTTTTACTGGTGTGGCGTGTACAGATGAGCGGCGAACTGGGAAGTAATCCAAACATCAGTTTTTCAAGGTCTCGACATGTTTTGGGAGGGGTTGGCTTTGAATAATGACTGACAGGAAATGGGTTCAGAGAGAGGGGAATGGCTGTGAGCTCATCAAACCAGGCAGGACTCATACCTGAGGAAATCCACCTGGTGAGCTACCGAGGCACACCAGTCATATACTTTTATATTTACTGTTCACACACACACACACAAAATAAAATAAAAAGAAGTATTCTGGACATGGTTTTAAGTCCAGATGACTTCTTTTTTAAACATTTTTTGTGATTTCTTCACAGATCTATTCACTGTTGCCCATAAAGTTGGAATAATTTTGTTTTCAGATGCATTCTGCTTTTTATTTCTCTCTAAACACATCAGGAATGACCTTTGATCAGGTGCAGTGCACTGTAAAAAATATCTGTAGATTTCATGGTAAAAATCTGTAAAATCTCAACAGTAAAAGACCGTAGTTGATATATCAGTAAAATACTGTTTTGGTTATGGTAATTAACTGTAATATTAAAAATAAGGCAACATTGTATTTTTTAGTTTTATTTTTTGTAATGTATACAGTATAGCACTGTTAAAAAATTGTGTTTATTACAGTTTAACACCTTTTCAAAAGATAATAACTTTAAATTTTACAGTAAATGTTGATTAAAACATAAGTCACAAACTAAAATATACATTAATCTATTTTTTTGAAAGATAATAACTTTAAATTTTACAGTAAATGATTAAAACGTAAGTCACACACTAAAATATACATTAATCTATTTTTTTGAAAGATAACTTTAAATTTTACAGTAAATGTTGATTAAAAGTTAAGTCACAAACTAAAATATACATTAACCTATTTTTTTGAAAGATAATAACTTTATTTTGCAGTAAATAATAAAAACTCAAGTTAAAAACTGTAAAAACAACATTTGTGATAAAATTATACTGTAAAATGAAATACAGGCCTCTTGTAGTTTTTACGGTAGAATTCTGGCAACCACAGCTGCCAATTTTTTACCTGTAAAATTTACAGATTTTTTTTTACAGTGTGATTACTGATTCACAGTTACCTGGATGAAACTGGGTGTATACAGTACCTATGTTCCCCAGTTGCTATGGACCAGAGAACATAGGTACCTCGGATTTGTGAGAGTACCACATGGGGAACATACTGAGGAACATAGATCCCAGGGAACATACACTATATTTCCAAAAGTATTCGCTCACCCACCCAAAAAACTGAATTAGGATTACGGTGTAGTGTTGTTTTCAGGAGCTTAGTTCCAGTGAAAGGAACTCTGAATGATTCAGCAGCACCAAGAGATTTTGGACAAAACTTTGTGAAACAGTTTGGGGATGGCCACTTCCTGTTCCAACACGACTGCACCAGAGCACAAAGCACGGTCCATAAAGACCTGGATGAGTGAGTTTGGTGAGGAAGAAGTTGACTGAACCTGCACAGAGTCCTGACCTCAACCTGACAGAACACTTTTGGGATGAATTAGAGCGAAGACTGAGAGCCAGGACTTCTCTACAACATCAGTGTCTGACGCTGGACGAGAACATCAGACACTCAGATCTCTGACGTAGATGTCATGTCTCGTGTCTTTGTCTTGTTTTCTGTGTTTGTTTCCTTTGTTTTATTTTGGATTCCCAGTTTTCTTCCTGCCTCTTGTGTTTCCCGCGTGTGTGATTGCCTGCCCCGCCTTGATGTTTTTCACCTGTGTCTCATTCCCTTGTGTATTTATGTCCTGTGTCCTCCCCAGGTGTTTGTGGTTTCATTTAGTTCATTTAGTTTGTTTCGTGCGCCTAGTTCACTCACCTGTCTAGTCTTGTCGTGTTTTCTCGTGTACCCCTGTGTTCCTGCCGTAAGTTTTATTAAAGGACTTCTTTGTCCGCACCTTTGGGTCCATCCCTCCTGTCTTCTGCCATTCGTAACAGTAGATAGATGCAAAGAGTGGGCTGATGTCATATTAAACCCTATGGATTAAGAATGGGATGTCACTTAAGTTCATATGAGTGTAAAGGCAGCGGAGTTACTGCTTTTGTACTGAGGAATGCAAGAGTGACCTTGCTTAACAAGTGTATGGCATTTTATGAGAAATATTTATTCCAACTTTATGTGCAACAAAAATACTTTTTATATGTTTTTGTTTGCCGTTTGTAACAATAGATGAGAATATATACTAGTTTCACTGCACTGAAACTTGGAGATTTACCACAGCAAGTCATCTGCCTCCTAGTGTACTTTTATTTGCAAATGGATTTGGCATTTTACACCTGGGCTTTGTGCCGCCACAGAGCGTACACGTGGCTAGTGGATGGTCATTATTGCATAAAAAAAACGCATTTTGATAAATATCTCATCAACACAACACATTACTAGTGACCCTATCCTAGAAGTGGGCAGTCAGGAGGTTGGATAAACAGTGATTTCAGTGTTCCTCTTACTGGGACTGGAGGCAACATGTGCTCGTACTGATTTAAAAGCAATACTGAAATCTTATCTGGCCTATGTGGCAACTGCTTTTCTGATTGGACGATGCAAGGGTTTTAGAACCAAAACAAAAATGTAAACATACACAACTTGGCCATTATGTAAAATATGTTTTTAAATGTGAATAAATCAGCTGCACCATTGTTATCAGTAAATTTTGACTTAAAAATATTAGGGAGGATTTTTTTCGACTGCTGAGAAACCAGCGACTGTTTGTCCTTTTTTGAATAATGCGCATGCGTCAGGCCCCGCCCTTCACTGTTCCTTTCCAAGGAACTCCTCCACAGCGACGTGCACTGAGCGTTGGAACATCGAGTGTTTGTTTACAGCCGGCATCAGCAGAGATTCAGCCTAAACCTAGACCTGCATTTGTTTGTTTGCGCGACCTTTGACCTAGTTCCCCGCACAGAGCCAATCACATGCACAGCAGAAATATCTGTCCTCCTGCTGTTGGTAGCATTAGCAAACTGACGTTGCTGTACAGTTGAACAGGTTCAACAGATAAAGAAAAAAGGCATTTTTTTCAAACGATAAGATAAACGTTACCTGTCCAGCAGAAACTTGGCGACCAACATCGGTCTGAAGCTCTTTCTGTTCCTACAGCGCACGCCGTCCTTTGAAGGAATCGCCAAGAACCACACGGGTTTTATTCTGCTCTTCTACAGTTTTTCTCCTCCTCCTCTGGTAAACTTCAAAAACAGTTTTCCTTTTGTGACCGCCCGGTTCACGGTTTTCCTCAGCCATTGTGTTCTTCGAAGTCAGGCTGTCCACGCTACGATGTTAACGCCGCTAACGCGCCGCTAACGCGCCGCTAATGCGGCGCTAACGTGGCGCTAATGCCGGGCTACATAAACATAGTGTATACGCATGCGCAGGCACAAGAACGCGCACTATCGCCAAAACTAGGAAGTCAGAATGATTGGCGAGTCCCTGGAACAATGGTTAACATACTCATGACGAAAACGATTGGATGAGGTTTTTTAAGTCCCACAGAGTCCACAGTTTACTAATATTATTATTATTATTTCTAATACACCAATTTATAAGCCTTATACAGGGCAATGAAGGTAGTTTTAATAAATATTGCAAAAAATGAATTTATAAAGATCCTCCCTAATACCTTTAAAATTACTGTAAGCAGCAGGCACTCACATTGGTTTGAAAAAGGTACTGCAGTCTAAATCAAAACAATGATTTCTTTTGTGATTGGATGATCAGTGATGCAGTTGTAGAACCAAAACAAAAAATGTAAAAAAAAAAACAAACAAACAAACTTGTAAAACATATTTTTAATTGTTAATAATTCAACTACACCATCATTATCAGCATCATTTTATCTTATCTTGGCATACACGTGGGTTATTTTTATGAAATATAAAAAATATATACTGATTATAGCCCCTTTAAATATGTTTACCTTATATCTTGGGACACAATAGGGTCATTTTTATTATTATTATTATTTTAAGTATTAAAAACTGCCAAGCATGTGTGGCATAAATGTTGCAGTAAACTGATTTTAAAAATAACTCCAGCTCTGTAAAAACTTAGTCACAATAAAATAATAAGCGGGTCCCAGTCAATTGAGAACTACTGGCTTGTGTTACAGAAATAACAATGCTAATAGCCTATCTGCTAAAAGTTAAAATTACACGTTTTAAAGTGATCTCATCATTTGGTAATAACATAATACAAGTTTCCACTGAACCATGATGATAACTCTACAAATAGCTATAATTACAGAGAACCAATAAAATAAATTAAGGTGTTTTATGGCCCAGTGCCAGTTGTCACCAGCAGAGGGCAATCTGTCCCCGTGCCAGGCAGGGCCCCAGCACAGTACATAAGAAGTATTGAATCAGATAGGACCAGTACATCTTGGACAACCCAACTGTGCTGCTCTATCATAAATTAAGGCGTAGCTATATAACGCATTGATAGTCAGACATTTACAGCCGGGACCAGCGGAGGAGGGACACTGGATGACAAATGACACCGTTTGACACCCGCCTGATAAGACATGATCGCTATTCAAGCCACATAAAGGAAGGCAGTGGGAAGGTATAGGCGCATTGATCAAAATGTCATCACAGTCGAGCCTATCTGGCAGAACAAAGTGAACTTTCTATTCCACTTTAGTGATTTTAGAGAGCTCCGACTTTTGGCCCTTGCCTTGGATACCGACATCCCCCTGGGCTAGTATGTACCGCCGCAGCCTCATTACTCTGCAGACAAACAGGTTTGGACATATTGAACTCAGACCAAAACAACTCCGGCCACTTCCCCCCCTGTCTCTCTCTCTTTCTCTCCTTCTCCTTTCTCCAGCAGCAGATCTATTTGTGTTTGTGTCTCTCGCTCGTTTCGCCCGGTGTCTGTTTGCCTGACACTTGTCTTGGCATGGCCTACTTTCTCCTTGATCTCATCAGTCACCGTGAGCACCTGTGAAGGCCGTCTCCCTCGTCGTCTCGCCGGCTCTGCACCCAGTGTCAGCACTCCGGCTCATGAGTCACACCCACACAGTCTCGGTCTATGTACGCTTGGTACAAATTGGAGAATATATAAATGACGCAGGTTAGAGGGCAAAAATATGTTTACAGGAAACCATCAGCATCACAGTTTAGTCAAGTAAAACGCTCCAAACTGCATTATACGCTCTGCTCCGGGGTCCAGTGCAGCAGAGGTACATTTAGAGAAGAATATGTAGCTACTTTACATCTACTCTGAGTATTCTTTTTTAGAAACACCATTGTGCTTTCTTTCAGGCTTTTTGGAATAGTTTTGGACACCTTTGCATTCATGTTTTATAACTTAAAATAATGTATATTTATGGAAAAAATCTGACTTTGGGGAGCTGTTACGTTGGATTAGTTGTGTGTCACCCCCTGGAGCCTGAGCATAGAATAAGATGGCTATTTAGCACGGCTATTAGCAACATGACGCTAGCAGATAGATAAATGAGCTGATGGCTTTGCAGCGACTGCAATTTAAGCGCTGAAATTATCAAAATGAGTCAGCTCTTGAAAGGCTCAGCATACAGGATTACTCAAACATGAATGAAACAAAAACATTTTTGAGAAGGAAACATTATAACAAGGTTAAAAGCACAAAAAAGTTGATTTAGCACAATAGGGGACCTTTAAATGAGTAACAATATTTTTTAACTCAGTGGCAAAATGGATAAATAGTAGCAGCAGTAGTGACAATGGTAAAAGGAGTAGTAGTAGTAATATTAGTGCATTGAAAACAGTACTTTCTACTTTACACTGAATAGGTTTTTTACTTTAACTTCAGTACAAATTTGGAGTACTTCTTTCACAACTTGTCAGAAATATTTTACACTGTGTTGTGGATTAGTGATTTGAATGTACAGCAATTAGGTCTAACATTATGGCAACGTCAATAGCACAGATCATATCTTCATCATGGGACCTGTTAGTAGTTGTTAGACACAGGAAAGATGGTCAAGCATATGAGTGAGTCTGACAGTTTTGGGTCAGAGCATCTCCAAAACTGCAGCTCTTGTGGGATGTTCCCGGTCTGCAGTGGTCAGGATCTGTCAAAAATGGTCCAAGGAAGGAACAGTGGTGATCCGGCGACAGGTGACGCAGGTGGGGAGCAAAGGCTGGCCCCGTCTGGTCGTCCAATCCAACAGACAAACTCCTGTAGCTCACAGTTGATGCTGGTTCTGTTAGAAAAGTATCAGAACACTCAGCAGCACATTACAGTTTGTTGTCTGGGGCTCTACAGGTGCTCATAATAACACATAACATACCATCAACAACAGGCAGGGGGTCATTATGTTATTCCTAAACTCACGGGTGATGATGGGGCCAATCTTAAACATATGGCTTGAAATCAAAGTCTAACCCTGTATGCATGTATTAAAAATCAGTGCGTTTTTCCCACCCTGGCTTGAATATGCCTGATTAAACGCTCCTTAATGTATTCGCACTGCAGAGAAGGATTGTTACACTTCTTCAAACTTTACTTAAAGAGGCACAAATTATACTGGTGATTAACGAGGCAGCATGTAACAAAGGTACAATGAGCCGACCAATATACCTCCATAGCCTCTGTGTGATGTATAATTTGCTTTGTGAGACTTTTTACATCAATATAGTCAGGACAAAACCAATGGGGAAATATAAATAAATGAGGTTTTTACATCAGCTATTTTTAAATCAGGCTATGTCCCTAATATCCCTTTGAAAGACTAATCTGTATTCATTTGCCTAAAATGCCACTGGTTTATTTCTGCATCGTTTTGTCTGAAAAGGATACAGCAATTAAGCCATTTCGTTCTATTCACACTAAATGTAATAGATGTGCTGCTCAGAAAAAGAGACACTTTCCAATTAGTATCCCTATAGTATAGGTGAGCTTTTACAGAGCTTATACCAAAATGTAACTAATGCATGCAAAATTAGGTCCTATACTATGCTTTTTTAAGGCTTTTTGAAATAGATTTGGAAACCTTTGCATTAGTATTTCACATTTTATAACTTAAAATAATGTATATGTGTGGAAAATGTCTTCTTTAGGTGAGATATTACTATAAATTTGCACAGAATTATTGGATTAGGAGTCTGTCGCCCCTTGCTGGCGACAGTGGGGACTGAACAGAGCATAAAATAGCTAGTTAGCACAGGTATTAGCAACATGGTGCTAATAAGCTGACTGCTGCGTACAGACGGCAATTTAAGAGCTGAAATGAGTTCAGGGAAGAGGACGAGCTTGGCCTAGAGGATTACTCAAACATGTATGAATGAAACAAAATACTACTCCAGGTATGTTTTTGAGGTGAAAACAACAATATGACATGGTTAAAAAGCTAAAAAAAAAGTTGATTTAGCAGAATAGGAGACCTTTAAAAAGTATTATGTTACCACTCTTTGTACACCTCTGGTAGATGCTAGTAGATTTATGTATAGTGCTGAATACCTATAGGTGACGTAAGCCATGTATCAGCAGCTGGTGAGCAAATCCTTTGGTTCTTTAGAGGATTTGTGCAGATTAGAGCAGGAAAATGCCATGTAAATACCAATACAAAGTGTTTGCAAGAATGTGTAGGCATTTAGAGGAGGGTCTCTCAAACATCTATTCATTCATTTACTTTTGCTTATTCCTGTTAGGAGTCACAAGTGGGTGGAGCTAATAGGCCAGCTACTTTGGGCAAGAGATGGGGCACATGTAAGACAATGGCCGGTTGCAAGGGAGACATACACTTTATTTTTTCCTTTGGCTTTGCCCTTCCTGACACAACCCTCTTTATTTATCCAGGCTTGGGACTGGCACAAATAATACACTGGTTTGTGACCCTTAGTGGTTGGATAAGGGCAGACATAAACAGACACAATGGGGAGCTTGGACTGCACAATTCAAATAGTCACTATAAAATAGACTATAATATATTTTAAGCAGTGACTTATGCACAATGTAAATGTGCTTCAAGTGATCAGTAATTACTAATATGGCCAAGTTTATGTGTACATTATGTTCATATAGCCCACAACACAAAGTAGGCCTACTATAGTTTAGAAAATGTAAGGATATGTTTAGAGCACATAAATATTTCACTCTTAGGCAAAATTACTTGTTCTGAGTTTTCTACCATGTTATAATGTTATTTCTTTGTCAAAAACATGCCTGGAGTTGTGTTTTGCTTAACTTAAGTAATCCTGTAGTCTCTGGCACAGCCATTCTGAGGCTTCAGAACGCTTGGTTGCACAAACCTCTGCCTCTACTATGAAACCCACCCACTCCAGGAAGCACTGATCAATCAACAAGCCCTCTACATCCATTCATTTAATACAAAACAAAACAAAACAAAAAACTGGTGTACAGCTGTTTTCCTCACAGCTATTTTTCATTTTGTTGTAAAATGGCATCATACAAAAAAATGAGGAAATAAAAAGCTATTTTCCCTCTGTTTGCGTTCAAAAGAGGCAACACTCTTTACTCTGCTGCCCTCTGCTGGTCTCATCACCTGTTTGTTATGACACCAGTAGAGCACTTATTTAAAAAAGTTTTATTTTAGTCACATAATGTTTTTTAAAGATTGTAAAACGTGCAATGCTGTTCTAGAGGTCGTTTAATAATATAAGTGTAATATAACCATTTTAAATTAAAGTATTCCCATGTGCTAATGAGTTTTCTCAATGTAACCTAAACAGGAAATGTCCCATAGGCTAAAGAACAAGAAAGCAAAAGCTGGAGAGAATGGAGGGAAACCTAACTTCACTTGTAAATGACCTAACTGCATGAAAATCTTGGTGCGTTTACTTTAGCGGTGACCCGGAACCTTCCCCTAAAAATTCCCCGCGGATTCTCAGACCACACTTTGGGAACCACCGCGCTGCTCTCTCCTTCCTTCCCTCCTTCCCTCCTTCCCTCTCTCCTTCTCTCCCTCCGCCCGCAGCAAGGATAGTCCTAGCCTTTATTACTTTGAAGCGTCGGCCAAAAACACATGACACAACTTGCTCTCTCTTTTCCTCCTCCACGAGTATCCTCTGACTCGACGCTGCGTGCTGCTGTCTCACTGTGGCACGGGCTGCGTGTGTGTCTGTGTGTGTGTGTTTGTGTGTGTTTGTGTGTGTGTGGAGTCAGTGGGAGGGGTATAATTCCTTTCTGTGTAGCCGCCGGTATCGCGTCTGTGTTCTCCTCCTTGGGCGCGCAGCAGCAGCAGCGGCGGCGGCGGCGGCGGCAGTGGCAGCCTCCCCTCTTCTTCTCCTCCTTCCCTCCCTGACTGTACACGCTCCTCCTCACTCGGGCTCTTATTCCCAAAATCGCGATGATGACAGCCGAGGAGAGGTGAGGAGCGCATGAGTGGATCCCACAGGTGTGTTGTTACTGCCAACTGCCTCCCGGAGACGCGCGCACACACACACCTGGATTTTTTTTTTTTTTTTTGACCATGTGACTCGGCACCTGGGCGTGGAGAAAGTCCCCAATAACCACGGACTCTTTTGTTGAAGGAGTTGCCTGCTGCCCGTTTCCAAACCGCGAGCAGCTCGGGTTTTTTTTTTCCTACGGAATAGTGCCTTCCTTCCCGAAAGCCTCTCCTATTACCACCACGCGGGGCGAGTAAAATGTGAACTTGCTTACGGACTTTATACCTTTTTTGGACATTATTAAGAGGACTTCTTCTTCTTCTTTTGGCGCCTGGATCTTTGGACTGTTCGCCTTTGCAACTCCTGCTCGTCGGTCATTTCCTCCAAGGTGAGTTCCGGGGAATCCGTTGGAAGGCGTGAGGGTAGAAAGCGTAATTGCATTGAATATATATATCTTGGAGCTGTAAATTCATTGCCAATCCATGTTTTTTCCGGAACTTTACTACAAGCTACTACACGCCCCGTGGTATAGACGCACACGCGAGCTTCGTTTCTTGCCTCCAGTAACACACATCGTTGTTGTTGTTGGTGCTGCGCTGTGCTCTTCGCTTCCCTTCAAAATACCAGCGACATATAGCAGCTTAAAATCTCTACGATGACACGGGAAAGAGCTTTGTGCACTTGACATTACACGGATAGGCTCGTCCTCGCCTTGTAGCGCGCATACGAGTCAAGTCATTCAAACGTGTAGCAGTCATTCCAGCGCACAAACTTCTGCTCAACAGCTGTGTGGTAGGAGTAAAGCGAACAAGAAAGCGCATTTTTGTCCCCTTTACAATGCGTTTGGTTACAGCTACAGCATCTGCTTGGAGACTTCACAAGGACCTGTCTGTCTGTTTTAGTTAGAAGTTGGCATGTGTTTATCACTTCTGGACAATAGCCTGTGCATGCAAAGCCAAAAGGAGCCAACAGAAGTGACATAGTTGGTTGTTGTTTTTTTTTCTGTGTGTGTGTGTGTCCTTCTTCTTGTCCCTATTAGGAGACAGAAGCTCTATTCATGCTCTCTCTTTTCTGTCTCCTGTCCTGTCTCTATCCTCCTGACAGTGTGTGGATCTGTCAGTCCCTGGTGCGGCCCCTCCGCAGACCACTGTACTGGACTGGGCACTTGTTGTCTTTCTAAATCATCTCTTTATCTCAGCAGCTTTGCCAATCTTCCGCTCACCACGTGCTTTGATGGGAAAAAAATAAGAGACCACTGCAATTTGTTCTCCTCTCAGCCTCTCTCTGAGTCTGACAGCCGTCCTTCGCACACCTCACGCTGCTTTATGAGACACTTTTATTCCTTGTAGATAGACCACTGCCTAGTCCTGGTTTAGGCACAGTTTAGTTCTGGTTTAGTCATGGTTTAGACCTGGGTTAACCCTGGATTTGACTTGGTTTAGACCCCATTTATTTCAGGTGTAGTTCTGGGTGAATTTAGGCACAGTTATGTCCTGGTTTAGTCCTGGATGAGACCTGGTTTAGTCTTATTCTAGATCAGGTTTAGTCCTGGTTAACACCTGATTCAGACATACAGCATCTCAGTGCTTATTTAGCCCAGGTTTAATTTTGGTTTAATTCTGATTTAGGCACATTTTAGTCCTGGTTTAGTCCTTGATTAATCTTGGTTATGTCCTGGTTTTGCCCTGGTTTCTAGATGTGGTTTAGTCCTCTCCTAGACCTGGTTTAGTCCTCTCCTAGACCTGGTTTAGTCCTCTCCTAGACTTGGTTTAGTCCTCTCCTAGACCTGGTTTAGTCCTCTCCTAGACCTGGTTTAGTCCTCTCCTAGACCTGGTTTAGTCCTCTCCTAGACCTGGTTTAGTCCTCTCCTAGACCTGGTTTAGTCCTGTCCTAGACCTGGTTTAGTCCTCTCCTAGACCTGGTTTAGTCCTCTCCTAGACCTGGTTTAGTCCTCTCCTAGACCTGGTTTAGTCCTCTCCTAGACCTGGTTTAGTCCTCTCCTAGACCTGGTTTAGTCCTCTCCTAGACTTGGTTTAGTCCTCTCCTAGACCTGGTTTAGTCCTCTCCTAGACTTGGTTTAGTCCTCTCCTAGACCTGGTTTAGTCCTCTCCTAGACTTGGTTTAGTCCTCTCCTAGACCTGGTTTAGTCCTCTCCTAGACTTGGTTTAGTCCTCTCCTAGACCTGGTTTAGTCCTCTCCTAGACCTGGTTTAGTCCTCTCCTAGACTTGGTTTAGTCCTCTCCTAGACCTGGTTTAGTCCTCTCCTAGACCTGGTTTAGTCCTCTCCTAGACCTGGTTTAGTCCTCTCCTAGACCTGGTTTAGTCCTCTCCTAGACCTGGTTTAGTCCTCTCCTAGACCTGGTTTAGTCCTCTCCTAGACCTGGTTTAGTCCTCTCCTAGACCTGGTTTAGTCCTGTCTGAGCCCTGCGACCTGTACTACGAAGTTCTTACCCCTCTCTTTTACCCGGACAAACAAAACCAAACATGAGCGTCTCTGGATCACGGTACTACGAAGCGGGTTATCAACTCTGAGTTAACCCTGAGTTTCTTTGTGGCGCGGTGAGCGTGTTCTTGTGGAGCAGCCGGGGTCAGTGCTAGACGACCAATCACACCAACATCAGAATATCACCGAGAAATGACACTAAATCATAGATCTATGTACTAAACTCATAAAACATGTGGCACACAGCTCTGCAGACTGAATGAACTGAATATATCACATTTTGTCTGAACCAGGTTAGCTCTTCAACTTATGTTTCCATAGAGATCTACCTCGATAGAAAGTGACCCATGCTTCATATTGACAACCCATAGTTTTTTTGGTAACTCTCTAATTCAGCTTCACAGTACAGGCCTTTGTTTTTGTCTTTGTCTAGTACTTTTGCCTGGTATTTCAAAAGCCAAATATTTTCAGAGGTGGTGTAAAAAGTTGGAGAGCCTCAGATCTAAAGAACAATATTTAGAAATGAGGAGAAATATTGTCAGTGCAGGTCACAAAAACTAAGGTGTTCAGCTTGCCATAATGCACCTAAAAATTAAAAACTGATCCTTTTGCAGTGGTCTCTTATTGTCCTCCAGTCCTGTATCCTGTACGTAGTCGGTTCCCATCTCTCTGCGGGATTATTATTGCCATTGAATAACACTATACAAACTGGGCAATGGATTAGTCTCATGGAGGTTGTAGCTGGAAGGGAGAGAAGTCGAGATCAGCATCAGCCTCTCGCCTGCTCACCACTGTCCCAGTACATGCCATCTGGTCGCACACACACACACACACACACACACACACACACACACACACACACACACACAAGCGAATGGCGACTTCTTTCTTGTCCTTCTCTCCCTACTCTCTCTCTCTTGTGCAGCTGCCCCACAATGCTTCTTTCAGGCTTTTTTATCTGTTCCACTCTGAATAAATAGAGACACCTTATCTGCGCCGAGGAGAGCGGTGATAAATGTTTTCTCCCGTTCGCCACAGAGGTGAAACAGACAAGCGCATACCTCACTTCTCTATCATAGTTGGACTCCTCTCCTCTTCTTTCTTCTTCTTCTGAGCAAGTGAATATAGGAGGCATTTCTCATTCAGGTCATGCTAGGCGTTTTGGGGATTGAGCAAAAACAATCCCAAAAGCCAAATGCAAAAAGCTCACCACTCGGTGTAATACAAGCGGAACGTAAGAAACAAACAAAAGCAGGCATTTCAACGGGTTTTTCTTCTGTTTGAGCAATAGGCCCCTGGCTCCGAAAATGAAACTTCTTGTTGTGGCGAGAATCACTATTTGTGGAAACAGCAAAACTCTCGCCTCTGTCCAAGTCCAGAGCCGAGGGTGCAGCAGTGAAAGTGCTGTGGCTGAACTCAGGTTTATCCCAGACGTTTTTACTCTCTCTGATAGTTGTGGTAGATAGCTCGGCTGTATCACAGGGTGCACCGCAATATTTTGAGGTCAAACTAATTTGACCCCGCAGGCGGAAAGTAATACTTTTACTCAATTTACTTGGGACCTTTTTTTTTTTTAAAGATAATGTACTTTATATAGCATACTTCCTAATAGACTAGAAAGTATTTGGACACGGTGGAGCATGATTGTCTTGGTACCAGACTGTCTTGGGTTTAATCTAATAGTAGTAGTAAGGGCTGGGTACTATTAAATTACACCTTTGTGATATCGAAAGAAAAGTTATGATACTGTGGGTCCAAGTTGCAATACTTAGTGGGACCTTTAATGTTCCTTTGCATGTATGAATCAAATAAATAACATAGAACAGAAGAATTTAGCTTTAAAATTGGTCTTTTATTCAGTAATATTGTGTTTTATGATTGTAGAAGATGAATTAGCACATAGTATCAGAAAAAGGATTGCTCAAGTATCGAAAATTAGGTATTGTTTAAGAACTGGTAATGAAAAAATATGAACGGTACCCAGCCTTAGTAGTAGTAGTAGTAGTAGTAGTAGTAGTAGTAGTTGTAGTTATAGATAAAAAACATGGTGTTCGATTAACTGTAGTCACTGCTTAAAAGATTGTACAGATTATATTGACTAAAGTAGGGCTAACATGGGACTAAACCAAGTCTAATTCACGGCTAAACCAGGACTAAACCAGAACTAGCCTGAACTAAATAAATAACTAATAATAAATCACGACTTGAACTGCAAAAGACTCCCGAGTACCACTATAGAAGCCCACGTAGCAGTATATATGTTTTTTTCCCCTGCCTTTCCCCTGCAGACTTCAAGAGGCCGCTTTAGCTCACAGCTTCATATGTTGGCACAAAATAATGTCCTTGTAGTGTGGAATATTTAGTGTTTTATCTGAAATAACTAAGGGCCCATTTGATCCCAAGCCAGAAACAATTATTTTAGGTGTATTAAAAAAACAAAAAACAAGTACTGCTATTCATTTTAGATGCCAGGTTTTTGGTGTTTGAAAAGATCGGGCTTCCATTTGTTGAAGCAAAACTGTTTGAGTCACTGTAATGTCTGTGTGAGAGTCATATGGGCGAAGAGGGGAGAAGATCTGGCTTTCTGTTTTGATTTCTGTCTGTCTCATTGTTATTGTTGGTTTCTGTCTGTTGTTGTCACTCACTGTATTGATACAAATCTTATTTTGTTGGTTGTATGGAGCACTTGGAAGAAGAATAAACTACATTTTGCTTCTAAAAAATAAAAAAGGTGATCTAGGGTTTATAATAATGCTCTCATTAATTGGTCTACAAAATATCACTGGTCAGAATTAATTAATAGCTGGGGCAATGTCAAGGCCTAAAGTCTTAGACAAAAGGTTTTTAAACAATGGCAAAGGTGTATCAATGTACAAAAATCACACAAAATCACACAAAAAGAAAATTTAGAACTAGATAAAGTGCCCAGACCTGGACTCAGACTCTAAGATTTTCTAGTTCAGGGGTGAATGCTCTTTCCATTGTGCCCGAAAACCATTATACTGTATCTCACGATGGTAAAGAATCTGCTAAAACAAATTCTCTTTTCTTTAAGTGAGTGTTGTTAGTATCTTTGGTCCGTATCTAAAAATGGTACAGATCTGGAGCTACACCAAAATTAACCATTTAGTCTTAAAAAAAATCCGTATTGTCAGTATTCAGTACATTTTTACTTCTTATTTTATCATTTTGAGGTAACACTGTATGACTTATTTTGAATACTTCTTCCACCTCTCTCCAGTTTCTCTTTTGTTTTCTCTTTTATTAGATTTCTGTCGTTTTTATTCATGCACTTGTACTCAAGTAATAGTTTTTCTCCTATTTTGACTTGTGTTTTATTATTTTGCAGTAACACTCTATGACCCGAGTTCCACCTCTGCACCTTTTACTTTTCTATTATCATTTTGCAGTAACGGTACTTTTACACAGCGCATATTTTGAATACTTCTTCCACCTCTGTCCCCTCCCATCTCGCTCCAGTTTCTCTTTTGTTTGTCTTCTATTGGATTCCTGTCATTTTCATTTCTGAATGTAAAACCATAATCCCCATAAGCAACGAGCAATCCCCTGCCTCCTGTCTGCGAGCCTCAAATAGAAACAGCACTAAACAGGACTAAACTAACTAATACACAAACAGCGTACATTTGCTGGGCTGGCGTTGCCGGAAGCTTATTTTTTAAATTACAACTTAATCTCCCCCCCCCCCCCCTCCCCCCCCCCATGTTCCTACTAAACGGGCCGTAACCCAAATCATCATTGTAACTGGCAGACCTACTTTCACTCGTCACAGTCTGTAACCCACATTTCCCCAGTGGTCCAAGAAAAGGGACTTTGTTGCTGTTCTGCCATTTGATTTGACTCATCCTTGTAAAAAGATATAGCGCACAAAAAGACCTGGACTCAAACTCTAAATCTTATAGTTCAGGGGTAAATGCTCTTATTATATAAATTTCCCAGTACTTTGTTTTTGTACCTTTTTACACGTACGTTTCCTGCGTTCTTCCTCGGAGGAGTCGCGTGATGTTGTGGTGACGTGTCTCGCCGGCTGGTTTCTACAGGTGTTGGCGCTGTTCTTCTGCCTGGAGCAGCAGGAGAACTTCTTCAGGACAAGTATCCCTGGTTCATGAAAGCTGATAGGCCCCATCGTCTCTGTGATTATTGTCCTCCATTCAGATTATTTTTGCATTGTCCCAGTTCATGATGTGCCTTTCTCTTTTTCAATGGCCCGAAATCATGCGTTTTAGATTTCCCTGTTCTGTTTTTTTTTTGTTGCCTGCGTGCTTGTCCCTACTTTTCTGGTAGACCGAATAAATGTTCTTGGGGTAAATGCTCTTTCTATTAAGCCACAAAGTCCTTATTTCTCACAATGGTAAAGATACTAATAGTACCATATTTTCTGGACTATAAGTCGCACTTTTTTTCATAGTCTGGCTAGGGGTGCGACGTATACTCAGGTGTCACTTATATATTAAAATATTTCAGGTGTTCATTAGAGGGCGCTCTAGGCTTGTGTACCAGCATCTGCTGCACCTGTACCACTGACAATTTAAAATGTAAACATTACCACTAACAACTTAGGCTATAAAGACAACTGAGAAAGAGCGGAATAATTGGAAATGGAACTGATGCTGAGTCTGACGACAGCCACGCAGAGGAGGAAGCGGCGCTTCGTCTACCTCCGGAGTTGGCGGAGTTGTTCAGAAGCGACACCGAGGATGAAGAATTTAAAGGATTTAGTGATTAGGAGTGAGATGGTGAGTTTGGTGAACTTGTTATATTATGTTCTTTATGCTATAGTTATGTGAATAACTGTTAATATATTACGTTAACATACGAGACACCTATTCAGTTCGTTGTTTATGCTTCATGTAGCTGAATAACCATCAGTGTGTTACGTTAGCATAGTGCACACCTATTCAGCCTGTTGTTCTCTATTCTATTATTACTATAACTTGCCTTTTAAGATGAAATGTCTGTTCTTGGTGTCAGATTTTGTAAAATAAATTTCCCCCAAAAAATGCGACTTATAGTCCAGTGCAACTTAGATACGTTTTTTTTCTTCTTCATTATGCATTTTTTGGCTAGTGCGACTTATACTCCGGAGCGACTTATAGTCTGGAAAATACGGTAATCATCATTGTAACAGTTAGACCTTGTCTCTTTAGTTTATCCATGGACAGAGCATAAAATGGCTGTTTAGCACAGTTATTAGCAACATGATGCTAACAGACGCTAAAATGATCAGTAAGGGTCTGCTGAGGGTGTATGGGCTTTAGAAATGCACAGGAGCATACAGCATTACTCAAACAAATGTGAATGAAACAAAATACTCCAGGTGTTTTTGAGGTGGAAACAACATTATAGCATACTACTCAGGCAAGAGTATTGTTACTTCAAAATAATACTACTCAAATAGAAGTAAAAAGTATGCTACAAATAATTTAAATTACTCTTAGAAGCACAATTTATTCCACAAGTTACTTAAGTAAATGTAAAATGAGTAAAATGTAACGTATTACCCGCCTCTGCTCCCAGAGACTGGACTTTGTAAACTAAATCATAAAACAGGTGTGGCTCAAACAGAAACAAGTTACATGGGACCTCATACCTAGCCTTATCTAATGTACACATAAGCTTTAGTGGCGTGTGGTGTGTGTGAAGCGTGAAGGGCAGCCCAATGTGGCAGTAAGATCCGGGAACAGAGATTTTACTTTAGATTTTTTCGTCTTTTTAAGTCCGAGGATTATCCCCTGATGAAGGGACGTCATGCCGAGCGGGATTTCTGATCATATCTTGTTTGGATTTTACAGCCGCTGCCGCCACCTTTGCCCTTCATGGACTAACTTCATGGCCTAAAACTGTTACCCCCTGGTGTTTTTGAAATGTCTCTTGTGCTAATAACACATCAGACACATTTCCTGTCTGTCTGTCAAAATAACAAAGCTGATGTATGGTAGACGCGAGGTGTGATCACGCTAATTCTCATCCTTATTCCCTCAGCAGCAGGCCACAAAACAATCTTCACAGCACAACCACTTGGCACTTTTCTCTCCAGCTTGATGTCTATACAATCTAAGGTTAATGTCTATACAGTCTGAGGTTTAACAAGGTTTTTTTTCATTTATTTGATGAAAAGGATAGGATTAGGGAGTATTAGAGGGACAGCTCATGTCAGATGTTTGGGAGATAAAGTCAGAGAGGCCAGACTGGTTTGGACATGTACAGAGGAGGGATAGTGCATATATGGGTAGATGGATGCAGAGGTTAGAGCTGGGGGCCTAGAGGAAGACCAAATAAGAGATTTGTGGATGCAGTGAAAGAGAACATGAAGTTAGTTGGTGTTAGAGAAGAAGATGCAGACACTAGCATCAGCTTTGAAAAATTATCTTGGTCTTATTGATTGGTCAACATCACTGGTTCACAAACTTTTTGGCCTGGTATGGACCCAGCTTAGTCCTGGTTTAGTCTTAGATTACTTCAGGTTATAGACATGGTTTAGACCTACCATATTTTCTGCACTATAGGGCACACTTAAAAGCCTTCAATCTTCTCAAAAACGACAGAGCGCCTTATAATCCAGAGCGCCTTTATATATGAATTTATTTACGGCTACCGTAGTCGGGAGCATTGCGGAGTAATACACACTGTGCTTCACCATAATTTTGTAATCGCCCAACTGTTTAACTCGGACACTGAAGATGAAGAATTTGAGGGATTTGTGGACGAGGAATGAACTGAAAAAGTGAGTGTATTGTGTTGTATTTTGTTATAACGTTAACTGAACAGTTATGAGTTATTGTGAATACGCTATCGTTTGATTTAGCGGTCTCAGATTGTGTTTTTTATTCACGCGTTACAACTGAACAAGTTTGGGAGTTATGGTGAACGCGTTGAATAAAGTTTGACTGAGTTATCTGACTGTTTTGTTTCGCCTTTTAGTCCTGAGCACTTTATATGTGAAAAAAGGTTTGAAAATAGACCGTTCAATGACAGTGCGCCTTATAATCCGGAGCGCCCTATAGTGCAGAAAATACAGTAGTTTATTTCTGGTTTAGACCTGGTTTTAGATCTGGTGTAGTCTGGTTTTAGACGTGTTTCTTTCTGGTTTAATTCTGGTTTTAGATCTGCTTTAGGTCTGGTTTTAGACATGTTTTTTACAGGTTTTATCCCATTTTTGTCCTTCTTTACTATTGCATTTTTTGGTTTATCGGGGTGGTCCTGATTTCCTCCTCAGCATAGTCCTGGGTTAGTCCAGATTTAGGTGCATGTTAGTCTTTCAGAACCAAATATTTTCTGAAAAGTACTATAAATGATCAAATAACTCCACGTACCCCTTGCAATGTGCTCGCATACCCCTAGGGGTCCCTGTACTGCGGGTTGAGAAACAAGAGTTTACACCACATGTCAACATTGAATCATGGCTGCAGTTAGTACAGAGAAAGTGGCTATTTCAGCACTGGCTATGTCTAGTTACGCAGAGAAACAGCACAGAAGAGAAAGTAGCTAGAAAAAGGGGAAGCATTGATTGTCAAAAGCATTTAATCGTCCCACTGTTCCTATACCTGCAATGGAAACGATACAGTGCCCAGACCTGGACTCAAACTCGAAGATTTCCTAGTTCAGGGGTAAATGCTTTTTCCATTGTGCCCCAAAACAGTTACAAATCTACTAAAACTGCTACTAAAAGCCGTCTGTGTAGGTTCTCAGTCATTCAGTGTAGTAAAAAAGGTTGAACAAGATCATCGTCTTTAGGAAGACGCTTTGCCCTTACTCTGAAGAGTTTAATAATTTACTACTAAAAGCACTCTTAACAGCATTTTTTACACCTCATTAACGTTTTGCACAGTATGTAAATCATGATATGGTCTAACTCAAAGCTTGAAGTTTAGGGTAAGCTCAAAGCAACATTTTCATCTGTCATTATTTTGCAGTGGTATCCAGTTTTGCTCTTTTAATAAAATAATCATAGGAAAGGTCGCCATGTTCTTAGGAGAGAGAAAGAAGACAGTTTGGGGTTGTGTATTTTTTACGCAGGTCTGCAGGGTACCAGACCAAGTACTTCAGCCCAAAACACACTTCTTCTAAAACAGCCTGGACACTTTTTGAGCCACACAGCCTTTTATATCCCCATCTTCACTGACCACAGCAAGCATTTGTGGCTCACCTTCCTCTCCACACAATTTCTATGTTGGGTTTTTCTCCTTTCCTCCTGTATAACTTTGCCTTCACTTAATGCAGTGTTTTAACTTCTCTCCTCTAGGGGCCTCTAGGAGTAAGTTAAGCTGACGAAAGGCTGTAAACATGCAAAAGTCCCAGAAAAACTGTACATAAATAATTAAAAAAAGGCAGGGAGAGGTCTAATTATGCAGTGGAAAGAGGTGTTGGGACTGAGGCATCCTAATATGAAAGTGAAAGTATCCAATTTGTCTTGCTTAGGGCAAACGCATAAAAGCATATTGTGGTGTAAAAAACCAAGACATTAATATCTTGTCTGTTGGTTATATTGGTCTGTTACTCACCTGTATAATGGCATTTACTGCTTTCCTTTGCTGTTGATTCAGTTTTTCAGTTTTTTTTCTTTGTCTTGTTGCCACTTTAACAACTATAAAGACTCATTCACTTCTGACACAATGACCACATTCACACAAACTGACTTTTCCACAAGTCTTTCTACAACTGGCTTCTTTATTTTATTTATTTATCCTTTATTTAACCAGGTAGGTCAATTGAGAACCAATTCTCATTTGCAGTTACGACCTGGACAAGAAGCAGCACACCGACAAAAAAAAGAAAAACAAAAGATGGAAAATATTTACAACAAACATAACATCACCCATAACAATCTACAAAATCCCATGCAATATCCCTTCAAATAGCTTCTGCTGTTGTCCCTATTCAGAAATAAGTACAGAGCTGCTCATAACATGGTGTATTCTGGTGTTTTTATGACAAAAATGGCAAAAAACTACCATGTTTGTTTGTGTCAGCTGCTTCTCTGACTGGTTACTCCGTCTGTGACTGTTCCGCCCATAAAAATAAAACTCAAGCCAAGGGATACCAGACTCACTTCTTTGTATAGAAAAGGAAAATAGTTTGTCTGGCTGGCCAGGCTTCCAAGTTGCCACAGGTTGTGTTTTTTACTGCAAGCTTCCTATGACTCTTTCATGTGACTAAGTCTTAGTCAAAAGTGACTCGATATAATCCAATCATTTTGTGCATAGATGTCTGCCACCTCTTCTCCTTCCTAAATGTGTGGTTGCAGAAGACTTGAGACTCCTGGGCTAGAGCAAACTAATAACATTATATAAGATGTTTGCAGAGGGCAAAAATAAATGTTTGTTGATTATATTTTTAAAAGTCACTTTGAATTAAGAGCACTCGGGTCTGAATGTCAGCTCCATTTGCTGAAGTTAACTTCTTAAAATAGGATTTTGATGGATTAAATCTGAATGAACACTGACGCACTATTGAGATCTGCCACATTTCTGGAACTACTTATCCAGAATAACATGCAACTAAAGCAAACTATATTTAGTCTTTAGCTTATACTAAATATAAATGCTAATTGATACATTAAATCAAACAGCTAAATGTTGATACACTCTGTAATTTTTTCGATTGCTTGTCAGTTGCCAAAACAATCTTGACAGTTTAAAATTTGTGATATTTGGTGGCAATTGCTAATTCCTCTATTTGGAAATGTATTGGTTTGCTTGGCTTATGGCACCATTCTTTCAAAAGCAGCCAAATTGTTTACAAACACTACAATACATGTGTGTATAGAAGATGAACTGGTGGATCTAAGGAGTCCAAACTGAATACGTGTGAGTGTGAATTGGCAATCTGTCTGTGTTCTGTATGTCTGGAAGTGTTAAGCCTGGGACAAACCAACCCAACGCCCGACCACTGTCAGCAGAGGCGGGGCAACTGCTGTCTCCTCACGTCTTCACTGTCGCCACTGAAAGTAGCTGCAGACACAGGAGAGATTCAGACCTGAGCAGTGTGCATGTGCAAAACGTAATAACTATTTACAACAGCAGGCGGTGCTAGTTACTAAACTCTGCGGTTATTTAAACTCTAGTAAATAAAACTCCGCAACACACAGGTGTTTAACTCAAGTATTTATCAGTGAATAATAATTATTCGCACTAGATTAAACTCGTCTGATCACAGTAATGAATAAAAGAGACTGGATTATTGCAGCTGTTTGCCTCAGAGGAGGATTATATTTTTATCTGCATGAGGCTAAAGCTAAGGTAAGCTAACTGCAGCACATTAGCACGAGACTAAAGCGAAGGTAAGCTAACTGCAGCACATTAGCACGAGGCTAAAGCGAAGATAAGCTAACTGCAGCACATTACCGTCACAGATGTGGAAACATAATGAAGTAGTTATAGAACAGAAAGTTCCTTATATTTTGATGTTAAACTTGAGCTGTTTGACAAACACGGGACACACAGCCAAGCGCTCGTTGAGCACGACGGCCTGACGCTGATTCAACATGTTCAATTGGCCAGAACTATGTCCAACACTATGTCCGATGGTGTAGAACACACCAAACAGACTCACGTCACCGACCGCATCAAACCATCCGACTGCGCCCAACGGCCGACGATCGCCCCCGTGTGTCCCGGCCTTTAACCCCGGCGACTAACTGGCTGTTATCCAGGGTTCCCAGACCTTGAACAAGAACAGGCTGAACAAAATGAATGAATGTAAAAGCTGAAAAGGTAGCTATAGTGTCATTGAGGGGTGGGATTGATACATTGATGGAAAAATTGGGTCCTGTATTGTTGAAAAGAGATGGTGTAGAAAGAAATGTGTCTTGATGGGAAGGTGTTGAGAAGAGGTAGGCTTCTGTTCAGGAGGCACACTGGGAACAACAACAGTGATGCTGGTTGTCAACAGTGAAGGAAACACAATACAGACATCCCCCCATCACAGTGTCTTCCCCTGACAGCCGATCTGACAGCTCCGACACCGACACGCAGCGGATCATAGGCTCCTGAAGCTGCCTGCTCACTGAAGCCCTGTCACCTGCAGCCTGTCCCGGTTTACAAAGACCAGTGGTGGTGCCAAGGGAGTCGAAAGTTTTGTGTTCATGGACCAATAATAGGTTTTTCATGCTTTGGTGCCAGTCCCAAGCTAGGATAAATGGAGAGGGTTTGTGTCAGGAAGGGTGTCTGACATAAAAATAAACTTTGTCATTAAAGATGGAAGGAAAAATGGGCGAGTTTAATTATTTAAGCAAGTTTGACAAGTTCTGCTGGGTCAGAGCTTCTGTGCGGTGTCTGCAGTGGTCAGTGTTTTTCAGAAGTGAAGCAAGGAAGGAACAGTGGTGAATTGACGACAGGTGAAGCCTGAGGCCTGTGTGGTCTGATCTACTGTAGCTTAAATTGCTGAAGAAGCTCATCCTGGTTATGATAGAAAGGTATGGGCTTTCACTTTAGGCAGGTGGTCATAGCACGTAACACAATGACCACCTTCTGAGGTCACCTTGATTTGTTTCTTATGTAATCCTAAGCTAAATGTTTCTTTAAAGGGCTTACATTATGCATTTGGAGGATTTTTGAAATTGTTTTTGTTTTGAAATAGTTTTAAAATAATGTCTATGTATGGAAAACCTCTTATTTTGGCGAGATGTTACTTTTACTTTGCAGAGAATGCTTAGTTTAGGTGTCTGCTGCCCCCTGCTGGCCACCGTTGGGACTGGAAAGACAGTCAAATACTATATAACCCATGATGCTAGCGGACTGCTATAGAAGCTCTGAAATTATCAAAAGGCAGTGCGGTGATGGTGTATGGGCTTTAGAAACACACCGGAGCACTTTTTTGGTTTCATGTGTCTACGTACAGCTGTGAGACTGAGTGTTTTGCAGCTCTTTAACATTATAACATGGTTTAAACCTGACAAAAGGCAAATTTAGTGTAATAGGGGACCTTTAAATTGCTGAAGAAGATAATGCTAGTTCTGATAGAAAGATGACCACCTTATGAGGTCACCTTGAATCGTTCTTCTTAGTATTGGCTTTTGTGGGGTTTAGTAATTGAGCTTGGCAAGTGGCACTATCTAAATGCTGTCCACTTAAAGACTTCAGAGGCGAGTCTGTTGTTGCCGCATGGATCAGTATAATGTGATGGGTGATGTTAAGTCCTGCTTTTTTGCTCTATGATGAAAAGACCACTCCCTGATCTTTCAAACTCAAACGTCCACCCTTCATCTCTGTGTAAATTGCTGGTGCCTTTTGCAGGATTTGGCAGCCGGGGTGATCTATCTCTGTCAGACAGATTTTGGCTCTCAAATGGACTTACACTTACACGGGCTGTGAAATAATGGAAATTGCATAGAGCCACTTATTCGTACCTGTAATGCATTTTCACTGCACTTTTGTTCTTGACGGAGAGTTACTCTGCGCTGGGTGTCGTTTAATCCTCGCTAAGTGCGCAATTCATTTTTTATCCAGAGTCGTTTCAGAGCTAATCCTCAAACTGGCCAATTTACTTCCACCAAGATCATTTTTAATTATCACCCTGGCTTTATGGCTAATATGACGCACAGCTGGTTTATGTTAATGGGCCAGTGTTGTCATCGATAGAGGATTGGCTCGCTCTTATTTTTTGCATGCATGCTGGGCGATTAATTATGAGGTACTTAACGTGAGGATGAGCCGGGACGAGAGCCGGTGACAGATGCATGATGGGTCAGCTCTCTGGCAGCAGCTGGAGATCAAGGTCACACTAACCTGGGAGAGCAGAAGTGGAAAGATAATGGACAGAGGTGGAAGAGGACAGAGACAGAAGGCATGTTTTTTTTTCTCCTGGGATGGTCCAGCGTGGGTGGGGTTGGTATACAGGGGTAATTCTGTAAGGTGTCCGAAGCGTATTGTGTATTTATGCTTTGTCAGGGTTCCCAACTTCTGCTTTCAGAGAAGTGGAGCTTAACAGTGCTGTGCAGTGATTGGACAACAGACATGACGACATGTTTTCATAATTTTCCAAGATAAAACACTCAAAATGGAAAGCATTTAGATGGAGACAGGATCTAAACGACAGCATGACATTCTATTAGACTTAAGCCAAACTTTTGACATTAATTACCACCCCATATGTGACCAAAGAGTGTGACTGAGGAGTGTGAATGAATAATGCACCAAATTGTGAAGTGACTTTGAGTGACTAGAAAGGTGCCATAAGACTAATGCATTGTTATTATTATTATTATTATTATTGTTATTATCATTATTGTTATTATTTTAGTACTGTTTTTGTGGTTAAAAAAACAGTTGAATGTTGGCTACTTCAGTTCAATAGTTTCTAATAGACCAGTGATTCCCAACCTCAGAGTCGGGAGCCCCACAAAGCTTCACAGTGGGTTGTAAGGTCATCTTTAAGAAGGAGGTCAAAATGACACATAAGTATATTTGTTTATTTATTGTCTACTCATGTTTTTGGCGGCTGAAGGAAGACCACTACTTGCCCACTGGCTTGGTTCATTGAGCAGTAATAATTGTAGAGTAATGTTAAAATGTATATATTTATGTTTTTTCCTCAGTGAGAGTGTTTCTTGGGGAGGAGAAAGGTGGGGGTCGTCAATATATCCACTTGTAAAATAGGGGAAAAAGGTTGGGGACCACTGTAATGGACCATAATGATGTAGGTCCAGGCTTTGCCCCTTGCTCAGTCTACTCAGTCTAGAGACCACCTGTCCCACTTTTGGTTGTCCTGCAGCCCCCCCCCCATCCCACTTTTTAACATAATGTCCCACGGTTCACATTGGTGCTCAGTTGATCTTATAAAACGTGACATTCAAGTTAAGACCAACGAGGTGCAGTCCGTGTTCCTGGTGTAAAATGTAGTATAAATATTCATGGGTGTCCTGTCTTGCTTGTATGGTTGGTGTATTGGTTGGCACGGTGGCATAGAGGATAGCACTCCTGCCTCACAGCAAGAAGGTCCTGGGTTCGATTCCAGCACTGGGGCCTTTCTGTGTGGAGTTTGCATGTTCTCCCCGTACCTGCGTAGGTTTCCTCTGGGTTTCCCCTACCCCCACCTAAACATGTACTACAATAGGTCCCCCATGGGGCCAGGACTCCCCTGCAAAAGAGATTCTGTATCTCTGGTTAAATAAAGGTCAAATTGCTGCCCCGTTGTTTCAGGAAAGGGCCATTGTCCTGTGAGCTGATATTTAAACTTTTGTTTCTTGCATTCATCCCTCCTTGTCACATCAAACTGCACAACTTTTCCCACTTTTAGTACGTTTTGAGATCGTCACCTTATCTCAGTCCCATCCTCAGTTCTTCTTTTCTTTCTCTGCATGGTCTCTTTCACTTTTCCAGTGTTTTCCAAGCTTTGACAGTGAGCGAAGTATAAGGTCTGAACTAGGGGGCGAGTTGCTGGGAATAAACAGAAAATAGTCCTCTGTTTACTGCGGCACAGCCTCTCACTCCAGAATTTACGATCTTCATCATATTATTATTGGCAATGCATCCAAGTTTTGAATGCCAGCTTCAAAAATGATTTATATCTCATATATTAACACAACTTCTGGACCCAGAGCAGTGGAAACACAAGCCTCTTCACTGCATGTGTGAGTAAAACATAGTTAGAAGGACAAAATATAAAAAGTACAACACAAAATAAGAGCTGCAAAAGTAAGTAGTAAACTGAACTTCACTTTACTTTTTGTGACCTGCTGACATTATTGCTGCTAATCTCCAAATAAATCTATTGTTCTCTGAGGAAAGGAGGAAGTTACAATACAAAAAAGAGAAATGAGCTTAGGAATATTTTTAAATGGTAACTAACAAACATTGAGAAATTCTGTGGAATACCCCGATGTGTAACCACAGCTTTTGTGCGTCTAGCTCTTCACCAGTTTTTCACATTGCTGTTGGGTAACTTTACACAACTCTCTCAGCCAGGCCTGTCATGATTGATGATGATGAGACATTGATCAATATGGGTTTTTCTATGGCCGATGCTGATTTAAAAAATTCAGAGCAGATAAACATTGCAGATTTTTTGAATTGATATGCAAAGGAAACTTTTTTTTTAACTTTATGAGGGAAATGCATATAATATAGACATTTTTTTTAGTAATGCTTATGAAAATGTAAACAAATGTGTTAGAATTGGACAGTGAGAACAGTTTAAGATGAGTTTTTTGTTGAGAAAACCAATGAGGCAATCTCAGTCACGCATGCTGTGAAAGTAGAGCTTGAGGAGAACTACAAAATGCATTTGGATTTTATGTTCTACGAGGTTCTGTGCCAGAGAAACAAGCAACATATTTTTATTGCCATTTTGAACATTTCAGGCTGAGATAAAGGATTTTTTGGATGTTTCCTGTGAACTTCAGTGTAAGAGCTGGGGTTGCATGGTTGCATCTCCCATCTTCATCTGCAGTCGATGGCCCAATTCCAGTGGAAATACAGTAGTTACCGTGACAATGTAACTTCAGTTTATTCAAATCGATTTTCGTGTCGTGCTGGAAATCACTGTTTAAAAAAAAATAGTTCCCAACTTGGGCAAAGAAATGCAGAGTCCAGAAAACCAATATCACACATATAGTGAACAATACATTGATAGTAATGGTGTGCGAATGAATTCAACAGACACTGACCTGGGCTGGTTCTCAGACTCAGAGAGGCTGATTTAACCATAAATCGCACTGGTCTCTTATTATTTTCCTGAACCGTGGGCCTATATATGTATCAATAAAGTCAGTTACCTGCTAAACCTGCCATATTATCTTGAGCGCTGTATAAGGTTAATGACACACAGCAGTTTTACAGAATTATCCTTCCACAATCCACTGAGAAGAAGTGACATATTGTGGACAGAATGTGGTCCAAAATAGAGCATTAGATTCGGCTGAAGCATATGCTGTCCTTATTATCGGTGGCATCTGCCGAAATGCGCTGGCATCTGGACGTGGACATGGCAGCACCGCTACAGGCCCAGTGTCTCTTTCTCGGTTGTCTGTTTCAATCACAAAATTCATTCAAAAAAAGTCATTCAAGGTTAGATAATTTTTCTGCAAACTTCCACCATAAAGAAGGCCTTAAAGTGACACGATCTGAAATAATCTTTAGCGGTTCCTCTAACAACAGCATATGTTCTACTGCTAATATTTTAGAGTAAAACTGAACCACTCCTCTGCAAAACACTGAAACGTGACATCAGCTTACCTTTGGAGCCATTACACTGTCCCACAAAGGTCTCCGCCTTTATTAAACATTACATGAATGCACTGACAATATTTATCTTTCAGTTATCTTTCACTTTGCTTCTGTATCATCTTTCTCTTTTAGCTTTAGCCAGGAATTCAGTGTTGACAATAAATAGGCGCCTGGTAATAAATAAATGTTATACAGTATTATTAGGGAACAATATCCAAATCTCATAATATATATTATTACAATATTCATCTCATGGTACGATATTTATTACGATAGCCCAGCAATTCCCACAGTCAAGAGTGTCACGGCCCCCTTAAATTTCCAAAAATCCCACTCAGACCCCCAACTATACAACTTCCCTCAATTTAAAAGGTTATGTCTTATTTTTCTCCATATATTTCTATAAAAACATTACAAAAAACACTGACTATTGGTTAAAATAGGTTTAAAGTAATTTTTTAAAACAAGTATATAACTAATTCATTTCAAACTCAATTTCTTTCTATGTACTTAAAATAGACAGCCTCTGGGGGCCCCCCTGCAGTACCTTCCCGGACCCCACTTTGGGAACCACTGCGATAGCCTATTGTGGGGGAGGCTCACGGTGTTGTAGAAATGCTTATGATAACAAAGTATTCTCTAAAAATGCCCTGACAAGCCTTTAGTGCATTAATTGTGATATTTCAGAATATTAAAACTAAATCAGTGTTTAATAAAAATAATTTTGTCTTGTTTGCACTGAAACGCAGCAATAAAACAATGCATTTTAACCCTGGGGGCTTAACAGTCAATGTTGTAAAAGTTGATAATGATATTGTGAGACTTTTAATATTGCAATATCACAATATAGTGACAATATTGTTAGATACCTAAGTAGTAAAGTCTATTTTTCTCAGTTTGCTTTTGTAATATACCATTAGGGGGCATGGTGGCAGAGCGGTTAGTGCTCTTGTCTCTCAACAAGTAGATTCCTCCCACCGTCCAAAGACATGCATGCGTTAGGAGAATTAGTGACTGAATGTG
The DNA here is from genome assembly GCA_020698575.1 of Bostrychus sinensis. Classification (NCBI taxonomy): domain Eukaryota; kingdom Metazoa; phylum Chordata; class Actinopteri; order Gobiiformes; family Eleotridae; genus Bostrychus; species Bostrychus sinensis. The sequence goes on from CM036251.1 coordinate 7,395,817, forward strand.
AGAGTTAATGTGTCTTTGTGTTAGCCCTGCAGCTAACTGACCAATGACCAGAGAGTACCTCGCTGAAAGGCCCATAGTTGCTGGGAAAGGCTCCAGACACCCACAACCCATAACAGGAATATGCATAAGAAGATGAATGCATGATATATTAAGCTCTTAATTTTTCATAATTGCTGTCTCAATACATTATTAGGCTTAAATGAAAGGACATTTCTCATAGCTTTCAATAAATTCAATCTCTGGTCTATTTAAATGTAAATTCTTTGCATTACCCACATGAATCTATAATCTTTCCCTTCTGCCGTCGCCTCAGCAAATCCTCTGCCTCCTAGTGTGCGCATCTTAATAGGGCATATGTTTTAGGCCAGATGCCCTTCCTTCTCCTTTAATCCATGCTTGGGACTGACACAAAGCATGCACAGGTTAGAGACTCCCTACGGCTGGATTTCAGTATAGACAAAGCTTCTTATTACCATCTCTAATGCTTATGAAAATGGCGTCTTTCTGTCAGCGTGGCGTCCTTGTTCCTGTTAAATGAGGTAGGCAGCGTGGCCTTTTGCTCGGCTATGATCCAAGTGGGACCTATTAAAACCTGCTCATACAGCCATTATATATATAAAAAAAAAGTTACCGAGGATCCCGTTAAATGCCATTGGCTGTGTTGCCTCTCATCGGTAAACTGACAGACCGTTTTACTGTGGCGCGGCCGAGTACAGGCAGCAGCAGCGATGGTAATAACACAGGGAGAGATGCGACTCTAACCTTAGCTTCTGACATTTTCTGGTGATTCTGCTATAGGAACTGAAATGGGGCTTTAGTTAAAAAACAATGAAATAATATTGATTGTCCATAGGGATAGTGGACGCAATAATAGAAAAAAATGCCAAAGAAATAAATTAGGTGCAAACACAACTCCAGAATAAATCTAAAAATCGATGTGAATAGCAAATATTAGATGAAACAGTATAAATAATGTGGTCTGTAAGAGAGGTGGTCATGTTTTGTGGTTCTCCAGAGACCTCATATATGCAATAAAGCTTCCTATTATAGACCTTGGCCTGAGTAACTGTGGGTTAGAGGCATTTATCCTCTTAGTTTATTTTCAAAAGCAGCAGGGTCGGGATCCTCAGCCACAGCGAATCATTTTCACTCGACTCACTTGATTCCGGCCTATCACCACTGTTTATCTGCAGCACCTCTTAAAAGAGTGCATACATATACAGAGTAGGGATGTAACGATGCACTGAAGTCTCGATTCGATTCATGATTTTATGTTCACGATTATGATTTTTTATTATTTTTATTTGTTTGACTTAACTGCAGTATAACTATGACCAAAAGGATTTTTTTACACAGCCTATTTGTGTCTCCTTATCAAAATTAAATTGTTGTACATTTCTTATTAACTAAAATTGAATTTAAAAAGTAGTTAAGATATTAAAACAATGACAAATAACAAAAATATATAAAATAATTTGTTAGCCACTTTTATTAACATCTTTCTACTATTGTTTAAAAACACATACACTTTAGTAGCAATCAATGCTAGAAAAGCAGCTTATGATGAATCCACGCCTCAGTAATTTATAATGGGCCTAATATAAGTCAAGTCTTATAAAAATATCAGTGAGGAAAGTCACATCCTCAGTAAAGACGCTGATCTCCATAGAAACGCTCTGGGGGAGGGGCCACTGAAACGTCAGATAAACTTTAGCTGTTGTTAGCCACTTAGCTTTCCTTTAGCTTGCTGCTAACAACAAGCTACTTTCTGAACGATGGCAAAAGGAGCGAACAGGTGCTGCCTAAATAAAACCTTCAGATGTGCCTTTGTTGCTGTTCCCCCTAGGCTTGTTGTTGTTTTTCCCTGTGCGCTGTGTGTGTGCTCCTCCGTCTGTGCGAGAGGTGAGGGAGCGCTCTTGTGAGCCGCTCCGAGTAATGAAGCTGCAATTTTTATCCTGTAAACTAAAACTTTATATAAATTTATGTTTCTCTTCTGTAAAATGGTCAGGTAATGATGTCTAGCGCCAAATATGCGAGCCAGATTACGCGCCATTATACTTTGGTGACCTGTTTGCTGTTTTAAAGGGACATCGCGATTCATTTTTTCCACACCGTTTAAAAATTTCTCTCCTATGCATAGATTTTAGCCGAGTTATGAAGAATCGTTACATCCCTAATACAGAGTGAATTCAATAACTTCTCTCGCATGATTCATGGCGTTTAGTGCTTTCCTTCATCACCTGTTGTTTCTCCTGAGGTCTGCGACAGTAAAATACTAAAGTCCCACTGACATCCAACATAATGACCACATTCAAACAAACCCACTTTCCCACAGCTCCTTGTACAACTGGCTTCTGCTGCAGTTCCAGTTCAGAAATAAGAACAAAGCTGCTCATAATGCGGCATATTCTTGTGTTTTATGGCAAAACTGGCACCAATTTTTAATTGGTTTCTTGTTTCTCTGATTGGTTACTCTCCCTGTGCCTCTTCTGCTCATAGAAATGAAGCTCAAGGGAAAGGATACCAGACTCATTTATTTGTATAGAATAGGAAAAGAGTTGGTCTGGTTTGAGAGGTGAAGAGACGAAGGTTTTTCTGGGCTAACCGTGAGGCCAATTTTTTTCTGATCATATTATTGTGACCCATCTTTTACAGAACCAGAACAGAACATTTTTTTCCCCCTATATTATTTTACTATGATTTTTACAGCGCACACATTTTACCATTTGATGTAATTAACAGTATTGGCTTTAACTAAGCGGAATATTGTGGAGACTGTAAAAGACAAACAGCCTCTTAGCTGATTCTGGTGCATTTGCAGGAATGTGAATTAATGTACAATGTCCCTGTCAAATGAACTCAACTAAATATTTAACCTCCCCGTGACCCACCTTTAGGCCCTGACCCTATTTGGGAAACACGTGAACAAACAAAGGACGAGTGAATTTTGTTGGCCTCCTGAGACCTCATTCAGTGTTTGCACGTTAAGTTTGTGCTGTGCTTCCTTACATGGATCTTGAGTCTAAAAATAAAGAAAACTATATTCAGCCTTCCTACGACTCGCTTTTAGGTCCTGACCCACCATTTGAGAAACACTAATGTAGTCCGTAACCACATTTTGCTGCTCTCCTGAGACCTCTGTAGATACTGTATAACTCGCTGTTGACCTTGGGCCGCTGGGTAACTGTGGGCTGGAGGCAGATGTGATGCAGTTTTGTTTTGTGCTGACCCAAATAACCATTAACTACATGTGATTATGTCCCTTGTGTGGGAGCGGTGTGGTGGCGGGCTTCATGCCGTCTGTAACTTCCTGTTTCCTCTCCTAACCCTAACCCACTTTTCTATTACTTTTATGTGATGTCTTAAGCTACGTAACTTTTTATTTTAAAGACTTTTCCTCGTCTTTTATAAATGTTTTTGTCCTTTCTCTTGTCGGCGCCGGATTAATGCTGGTGCTTCAGTGTTGCCCGAGGCTTGAGGCTGTCTTGTGAAATGCAGATCTATGGATTTGTTCTTGAGGTAGAGGTATGTCGTGTGTGTGTGTGTGTCTTGTGTTTTTGTGGCCTCGAGCTGCACTTTTCTGTTCACGCAGCCGATGACATGCAGAATATTCCTCAGTGACTCATCCGGACAACTGCAAAGCTGGCCACTTTTGGGTTTTTTTCTTTCTCAACTTCTTCTAAGCAGAGCTATAGTTAGCTTGTGCTTGTGTCTGCAGAACATGTAGGCATGTAGTGTGCACATTTAACACTGATCTGTTGGTCATAATGAGGGAAAATGTTATTTAGATACTGTTACTCAAGATATTTTTGATATAAACACTCCAGGTCTAAGCCAGGACTAAAACTGGACTAAAACTGGACTAAAACTGGACTAAAACTGGACTAAAACTGGACTAAAACTGGACTAAAACTGGACTAAAACTTGGACTAAAATTGGACTGACCCTGGTCTAAATTATAACTAAAACAAAGTCAAAACAAGTTCTAACCAGGACTAAAACAAGGCCTGAACGAGGTATAAACCAGGTCTAAACCAGGATTAAACCAGGATTAAACCAGGACTATACCAGGAATAAAACATGGCCTTAGCCAGATCTGAATGAGATCTAAACCAGGACTAAACCAGATCAAAACGGGTCTAAACTAGGAGTAAATCAAAAGGAAAGTAGCTCTAAACGAGGTCTAAAAGAGGACAAAACAAAGTCTAAACCAAGACTAAACCATGACTATACCAAGGTCTAAATCAGGTCTAAACCAAAATTAAAGCAATGTCTTAACCAGGTCTGAACAAGGTCTAAACCGGGATCAAACCAGGGCTAAACCAGCTCTAAACCAGGTCTAAAAGAGGTCTAAACAAAGTCTAAACCAGGGTTAAACCAAGGCTAAACCAAGGTCTAAATCAGGGCTAAACCAAAATTAAAACAATGTATTAACCAGGTCTGAACAAGGTCTAAACGAGGACTAAACCAGGGCTAAACCACGACTAGGTTTTGTCAAAAAGAACAAATGAGTAAAGCATTTGTTTGGCCTAGAGGTTGGAGTAGTAGCAATAGTAGTAACAGAACTTTTATTAAGCAGTTGTAGCAGTAGTTTTAACAGATGAAGAAGTAGTAAAAATAGCTGTAGTAGTTTTGGAAGTTAACTCTACTTTACACTTTTTGTGGTGCCGAATTGGTGCACTTTTTTCATGCAAAATAATAGCAGTAAACAGTTTGAAGAACAGATAAAGAAAAACTGACAGTAGTTTTTAAGAATAAATAAAGTTATTGTATAAATAAGTACTTGTGTATTCAAAAACATGTGGGCATAAACAGTATCTACACTTGTCTTTCCTAATCTGTGTACAGTTGCTCGATCATGTGACACTCATGCAGAAAACCTGGATTTCTCTGCTGCTTCGTTGTGTCTTGTGACGCACACTGTTCCTCTTTTCACAGTTCTGCCTTTTACACTTTTTTTTCTTTCCACATGTGGGTTTGTCTGTCCTTTTTAACTCCGGCAAATGAGAGAGACCGAGGCGCAGTGACATCAGCGTCCCAGCCCGCACGCCTCTGTAAAACTGCCCCCAAACATTTACAACAAGCGCTCGTATAACACACCCTCGCGCCAACCACCACACACTTGTATCCAAGAAAGTCCTATTTCTGCACCACTTGTCCTACGTCTGGGCTGCTGCTGCTGAGTCTGAGTCGAGCCCATACGTCATCGATCCCTGCACCGGGGCCGGGCGCTTTAATTACAGTCATTAGCTTAGAGTGGATCTGCGTCTGGGGTTAGAGAACTTTATTACCGTGACCTATTCCTCCCCACTGAGCGAGCAGCCAAATGTTGTTGCTGTCGTTGTTGTAGTTCGCATTCGAAGAGAGGCTGTGTTTAGAGAAGGCTTGCCACTAAGTAGGCTTTCTGCATTGGGGTTACTTTTTACTTCAGAGGTGGGATAAATACTGTTACGAAGTACAAGTAGACATCAGAGAGACATTTTAGAGATTTTGGAGAGATGGTGTGTTTATTGCTGCATGGTAAAAAATACTACTACTACTGCTTCCACTAGTACTACTAATGCTATATTTGTAAGGCAATTGCGCTACCCTTCCTGCCACAGAGGGCATACTATTATTTATTTATAGACTAGAGCAGAGATTCTCAAACTTTTCACCCCAAGTACCACCTCGGGATATATTTGCAAGTGCCATTGCTATGCATGACTATAAATCCCGGTCTAAACCAGGTTTAATTCAAGACCAAACCAAGACAAATCAAGGACTAAACCAGAACTATACACCAGGACTGAATCGGGCTTGAAAAGGACAAAACCAGGTTTATATTAGCCTGGCGAGCCAGCCTATCCTAATTTTTTTCTTAAACAGGACAGGCTTGTTCTTCTCATGGAGGGAAGATGATTTGGAACTGGCCTATCACAGTCATTTATCTGCAGCGCATCTTATGAATGCGAAAGATAACCAAGATAGCGCTGTTTAACGAGTTAATTTAATAACTTCCCTGGCCTCATTAACAACGTTTAGTGCTTTCCTTCGTCACCTGTTGGTTCTGCTGAAGTTCTCATTGTTGTTCAGTTCTCTCTGGGATTGTTGCCATTTTAACAACAGTAAAGTCCCACTGACACCCAACCTAACAACCACATTCAAACAAACCCACTTTCTTCACAAGTCTTTGTACAACTGGCTTCTGCTGCTGTCCCCGTTCAGAAATAAGTAGAGAGCTGCTCATAATACAGCATATTCTGGTGTTTTATGAGAAAAAATGGCAAGAATCCACCATCTTTGTTTCTCTGATTGGCAGCTCCGCCTGTCATTGTTCCACCTGTAGAAACAAAACTTACGCGAAGGGTTACCAGACCAAACTTCTTTGAATACAATGTCTGGTCTGCCCAGGCTATGTCTATACTAGGACTGAACTAAAACCAGGACGAATCTGGAACTGAACTGTGCCTAAACCAAGTCTAAACCCAGACTTAATGAAGCCTAAGTGAGCTCGACTGGATTGAACAAGGACTAAACCAGGACACAGCAGTGGTCTGATCTTCAAATGTTAAGCCTCCACCAGAGAAGGACTAAAACAGGAATAAATCCATCTCTAAATTAAAAATAATGTACTGGAATAAGTAATATTTTCACCTCAACACTGACTCAAGTTAAAGTAGCCAGTGTCTCAAACCTAATCACAGAGGGTTGCATCAGGAAGGGCACCCGTTGTAGAAAAAAAAAATCTTTGCCAAATCAATATACAAGTCACTGTTCTGAGTAAAAGTGTCTGGTACTTTCCAGCGCTGCCCCGGGGTTGGCTAACTTTATTACCACGACTCTTTCCTCCCCGTAGAGCTGACCTAATGTCGTTCAGCCACTGCATTTACACAAAGGCAATGTTTAGAGGACTGCTTGCCGCCAAATTGGCTCTCTGAATCATTCACAACAGGTAACTTTCCTCTCTGCTCTTGTATTTTTAGCTGTAGGGGAAGTGTATTCTGGCAGTAGATTGAGGCAGAGTGGAGTGCAAAGGGCCATGTCAGTGCCGTGGTTATTGGTGGACTGCTGCTGGCTTTTGGAGTCACCAGACAGACCGAGCTATTTACCACCACTCTGGACCTCCATTAGCTGCCATGGCCCGTTGTCTTTCTAGTTTTGATCTATAGTGCACGACTCGGCCTTGCGTCTTTCTCTCCTCTCCTTAGCTACAGATTTTATTTTTAACCAGAGCCTGAACATTTTTGCTTCCACTTCTTTCCTTCTCTTATCAGGATGTTATTGCACACACACTTTGTCTCATTCAGAGCAACATCATAAATTATTTTAGTGGCGGGATCAACACGTAAAGGGACAAACTAACTCTCCCCTGACTCCTTCTCATTGCCGTCCAGCCTCCTACATAACACAGTCTGATGTACACTATGGCTACACAAGTTCATAAGCAACCATTTGTTTTAATATACGCCATTTGCAAACGATATTCAATAGCGTTAACTAGTGATTCTCAAACCTTTTACACCAGACATGTCCAAAGTGTGGCCCGGGGGCCATTTGTGGCACAGGTCAAGATTAGATATGGCCCTCAACCTTTATAAGAAAGTGTGTACAGTGTTTCTTTACATCTGTGCCCCCATCTACTACTCTCTGCCTTGTTGATATTGTTTTAAAGTTTATAGTTATTTGGCTTTTGAAAAAATACTTAAATACTTTTAAAACGGTGTGCATTTAATTTATACTTTATGTGCGTTCAGTATCAGGAGGGACTGTTGGCCCTTGAACCTTTGCACATCTTCAAATCTGGCCCTCTTGGGAAAAAGTTTGGACACCTCTGTTTTACACCAAGTAAGATCTAAGAAAATATTTGACTTTAATGAGCCTAAATCTTGACAAACCTAGGTCTAAAAACTGAACCAATCCAGGACTAAACCAGGTCTCGGATACGTCTAAGCCCGGACAAAGCAGCAGCTTCAGATTTAATTTAGAGCATGAATAAAACAGGAATAAAACGAGAATAAATTAAATTAAATCAGGCCTTGAGTACCCCCAGCGGTACCTCTACCACAGTTTGAGAACCACTGGCATATACAAACTAAAATGCTAACTAAGACATCTTTATTCTTTTATGCATTACTTTTGTTGATTTCAGAAAAGTACACTGTAAATGTTTTCCTTGTGAAATCACAGTAAATTCCTGGCTACTAGTTGCTGTACTTTCACAGTAAATTCACTTCAAATATTTCAGAGTAATTACTGTAACTTACTGTACCTTCTTACTACACTGATATTCACAGTAAAGCATTGTGAAATCAAAATATTGTGAATATTTTAAGTGTTTTTACTGTGAAAGTACAGCCATTAGTAGCCAGTAATTTGTTGTGATTTCACATTAAGCAATATTTTATATATTTAGACTGTCCTACAATGTACAATACAAACATAACATGGATCTGCTAAAAAAAAAGCACAAAAAAAAAGCTAATGTAACTATTTGACATGCATAAAAAGACTGCAACACTCATTAACATTAGTTTCACTTTTTAATGACAATTCAGTTTCCAAAAGACAGCCTTGTACACACAACACTGGCACAGTTTATCCTAATTTTAAATAAACTTTATTTTCAACACAAAATGCACTAAGCTTTATTACTTTGCTGTCATAAAAAATACATAAACAGTCATCAGTCATAGACCTAAAATGAAATAATGTAAACTCCTGCTGCGCTAGATCATTTTGAAATAAACCCAGATAAATGGAAAACTGTTCTGTGGTCAGATTAATCACAAACTATGACATACACTGATGATGTGTTGAAAAGTTATCAGAGGGGGAAAGGTTGCATTTTGTTGCTTAAATTAGTCATAACATGAAGTTGTTCTTGGTAATGGAAAAAATATAAACTAACATCTTGTTTCCGTTGGGTCTGTAAGTGTCTCTGCACCTTCAGACTTGAAAACACAACATTATCATCTTTAAGCGGCAGCAAAAAGTGCACATCTGTTCAGTGCATAAATATAAACAACAGCCTCTAAAAAGAGGACGGATGATTAAACACGGTGCATTTTCAAGTGATTAAGTGTTTTTAAACAAATGGACGTGGCAAATACTGGGAATACTGGAACTGTTTTAACTCGAAGCTCAGTCCTTTCTGCACACAAAGGCTGAAAAAGTGAGATGAGGCAGAGACTGGAGGTGCGGGGCGGGAGAGGTGCGGGGACGGGAGTTGCTGGGATGAGAGAGGTGCAGGGACGAGAGTTGCGGGGACGGGAGAGGTGCGGGGACGAGAGAGGTGCGGGGACGAGAGAGGTGCGGGGACGAGAGAGGTGCGGGGACGAGAGAGGTGCGGGGACGAGAGAGGTGCGGGGACGAGAGAGGTGCAGGGGACGAGAGAGCTGCAGGGGACGAGAGAGGTGCGGGGACGAGAGAGGTGCGGGGGACGAGAGAGGTGCGGGGGACGAGAGAGGTGCGGGGGACGAGAGAGGTGCAGGGGACGAGAGAGGTGCAGGGGACGAGAGAGGTGCAGGGGACGGGGAGGTGCGGGGACGAGAGAGGTGCAGGGGACGAGAGAGGTGCAGGGGACGAGAGAGGTGCAGGGGACGAGAGAGGTGCAGGGGACGAGAGAGGTGCAGGGGACGAGAGAGGTGCAGGGGACGAGAGAGGTGCAGGGGACGAGAGAGGTGCGGGGACGGGAGAGGTGCAATGACAGGACTGGGACAGGAGTAGGAGTGGGACTGGGACAGGAGTGGGAGTGGGACTGGGACAGGAGTGGGACTGGGACAGGAGTGGGACTGGGACAGGAGTGGGACTGGGACAGGAGTGGGACTGGGACAGGAGTGGGACTGGGACAGGAGTGGGACTGGGACAGGACCAGCTCAAGACCAGACTGGGACAGGACAGGACATGACCGGGCCTGCGGCAGGACACCGGGCCTGCGGCAGGACACCGGGACTGCGGCAGGACACCGGGCCTGCGGCAGGACACCGGGCCTGCGGCAGGACACCGGGCCTGCGGCAGGACACCGGGACTGCGGCAGGACACCGGGACTGCGGCAGGACACCGGGACTGCGGCAGGTCACCGGGACTGCGGCAGGACACCGGGCCTGCGGCAGGACACCGGGACTGCGGCAGGACACCGGGCCTGCGGCAGGACACCGGGACTGCGGCAGGACACCGGGACTGCGGCAGGACACCGGGACTGCGGCAGGTCACCGGGACTGCGGCAGGACACCGGGCCTGCGGCAGGACACCGGGACTGCGGCAGGACACCGGGCCTGCGGCAGGACACCGGGCCTGCGGCAGGACACCGGGCCTGCGGCAGGACACCGGGCCTGCGGCAGGACACCGGGCCTGCGGCAGGACACCGGGCCTGCGGCAGGACACCGGGCCTGCGGCAGGACACCGGGCCTGCGGCAGGACACCGGGCCTGCGGCAGGACACCGGGCCTGCGGCAGGACACCGGGCCTGCGGCAGGACAACGGGACTAGAGCACAAGAGCCAGGGAGGTGGCAAGGGCCCATGTTGATTTTAAACATTTTTGTACTTAAAAGTCAAAGACCACAGTTGGTGAGATGTACGTCTAAAGCACAGTGTGTACAGGTCATCAGATAAAAAAGTGATTTTAATGTTAAGTTTCTCTTTAAGAATCAATTTTCAAGTGCTCTGTCCAGAAAACAGTGTCCAATATTTGTCCAAACACTGTCTACCCACATGTTTGCTGGTGTTTTTAATCTTTAACTATCGAGTATCACTTGTGATGTGGCCCACACTGAGTCCAGCCTGAAAGATGTTCTTTAAAAATTGTGTTACTTTAAAAAGGCTCCACTTATTCTGGAAAAAGAGACAGTTTTCCCGCCACTGTTTCCTAGAGGTGACACCTGTCAGAGCCAAAAACAAAGTGCAGAACAAAATTGTGAATTGCACCACCCCGTTCACATCTTCAGAGGCGTCTTCAGAAAGTTTTCTTCTTGTCTAATTTTAGTCAAACAAGTAAATTGTCACCATATTCATGAAAAAAGGCAGGAAGTTTACACTGCAGAGCTATTATTACAGCAGGGAGCTCCAAACATTTCAGTGGAACAGCCGTTTTCTGAACCATAAGACTCATTTAAATGCAGTTTAATAAGAAATTATGAGTGGAGGAAGAAGTACTCAATTTCTTTAAGTAAAAGTACAGATAAAGGAGCAACAATTCACACGTAAAAGTATCACCTTAAAATGAAGTAAAAGTATAGCAGTACTCACTTTTAAATGTAGTTGCAAATAAAGTAAAAGGACTTTGCACAGACTCGACAACTCATTTAAGTGTTAATAGTGAGGGATTTTGCTGAAAACTTGTGCTTATTACTAATAAAATGAACAAACTGGTGCAGTAGAAGAGGTGAGGTCTTCTGTCTTCTTTGTTTTGATTTTTCTAAAAGTACTGCTTTACTGCATTTTTTTGTGTGTCTACAATGAGTGTATGACAAAAGCCAATAATTTTAAACGGCAACACAAAATACCAACACTATAAACCAGACATGTCCAAAGTGCGGCCCGGGGGCCATTTGTGGCACGATGTGAAATTTCATATGGCCCTCAGCTTTTATGACAAAATGCATTACTTATGGCCCTTCAGCACTTTTGTACAGTGTTTCTGTAGCTTTGTCTGTACATTTACGCATCTCATCTACTGCTCTTTGCCTTGTATTTTCAAATTAGTGTGTTGAAAAATAATTGCAGTTGCAGTTTTTCTGTTCTAAGATGTTATTTTGTTGAAACTTAGGTTAGATTAAACTTTATTAATCTCACAGTAGAGAAATTTACTTGTTTAGGTACCGCTTATTCAGAATAAAGTGCAGAAAGCAAGAAAATAGTGAGCAAGCATCACAGACAAAAAAGTGCAAGACAAAAGTGACTTCTTTTAGATTGTGTTTTCAGAGAAAATAATTTATAATTATTTGGCTTTTGAAAACGAAATGCTTATAAAACAATGCACATTTTATTTATTCTGTACATGGGTTCAGTTTTTAGAAAAAATCCGGAGGGACTGTTGGCCCTTGAAGATTTGAGCATCTCTAGATCTGGCCCTCACTGGAAAAAGTTTGGAAACCCCTGCTATAAACCAACTTAAAAAAAGAAGAGTAAAAGGAACTCATATTTGCTCTAAAATGTAGTGAAGTAAAAGTACCCCTTGTAAAAGAAGTACAGATACATGAAAATTGTACTTAAGTAACTAAATATTGTTACTTTGTTACATTCCACCACTGGAAATGATCATATACAAGTTTATGTGCAGGTATTTCTTTCATTTCAGCATTGACAGAAAATTTAGACTTTAATTTTTGATAACGTCTGAACTTAGGTCTGGCTTGAGAGCAGTAAATGTAGAAATCAAGGAAAAGTTAAAATGCTGCTTAACATTGCTGTGGTGCCAAAAGCAATGCATTTTATCATTGGAGGAAGAAGAATTGTTGCTTGGTGCCATGACTGGCCCCCAAGCCAGACCTTAGTGTGTGTTACAGTGAATATAAGGGGCAGTAACTCAGTAGGTAGAGCCATTCGCCCACTAACCAGAAGGTTGGCAGATCGATCACCGCTACCAGCATTAACCACTGTTATTGTGTCTTTGGGCAAGACACTTCACCGCCTGCTAATGTACGAATGTGTTAGTCTGATTATGATTGGTTGTTGTCGGAAAAGGAGAAGTAGCAGTAGTACAAGAAGAGGTAGAAGTAGTAGTTGTACAAGAAGAGGTAGAAGTAGTAGTAGTACAAGAAGAGGTAAAAGTAGTACAAGAAGAGGTAGAAGTAGTACAAGAAGAGGTAGAAGTAGTAGTTGTACAAGAAGAGGTAGAAGTAGTACAAGAAGAGGTAGAAGTAGTACAAGAAGAGGTAGAAGTAGTAGTTGTACAAGAAGAGGCAGAAGTAGTACAAGAAGAGGTAGAAGTAGTAGTTGTACAAGAAGAGGTAGAAGTAGTAGTTGTACAAGAAGAGGTAGAAGTAGTAGTTGTACAAGAAGAGGTAGAAGTAGTAGTTGTACAAGAAGAGGTAGAAGTAGTAGCAGTAGTACAAGAAGACGTAGAAGTAGTAGCAGTAGTACAAGAAGAAGTCGAAGTAGTAGCAGTAGTACAAGAAGAAGTCGAAGTAGTAGGAGTAGTACAAGAAGTAGAAGTAGTAGCAGTAGTACAACAAGAAGTAGTAGCAGTAGTACATGTGGAAGTAGTTGTACAAGTAGAAGTAGTTCAAGAAGTAGTAGCAGTAGTACAAGTAGAAGTAGTAGTTGTACAAGAAGAAGTAGAAGTTGTAGTTGTACAAGAAGAAGAAGTAGTAGTTGTACAAGAAGAAGAAGTAGTAGTTGTACAAGAAGAAGTAGTAGTTGTACAAGAAGAAGAAGTAGTAGTTGTACAAGAAGAAGTAGTAGTTGTACAAGAAGTAGTAGTTGTACAAGAAGTAGTAGTTGTACAAGAAGAAGTAGTAGTTGTACAAGAAGAAGTAGTAGTTGTACAAGAAGAAGAAGTAGTAGTTGTACAAGAAGAAGTAGTAGTTGTACAAGAAGAAGAAGTAGTAGTTGTACAAGAAGAAGAAGTAGTAGTTGTACAAGAAGAAGTAGTAGTTGTACAAGAAGAAGTAGTAGTTGTACAAGAAGAAGTAGTAGTTGTACAAGAAGAAGTAGAAGTAGTTGTACAAGAAGAAGTAGAAGTAGTTGTACAAGAAGAAGTAGAAGTAGTAGTTGTACAAGAAGAAGTAGTAGTTGTACAAGAAGTAGAAGTAGTAGTTGTACAAGAAGAAGTAGTAGTTGTACAAGAAGAAGTAGTAGTTGTACAAGAAGAAGTAGTAGTTGTACAAGAAGAAGAAGTAGTAGTTGTACAAGAAGTAGTAGTAGTAGTTGTACAAGAAGAAGTAGTAGTAGTTGTACAAGAAGAAGTAGTAGTAGTTGTACAAGAAGAAGTAGTAGTTGTACAAGAAGAAGAAGTAGTAGTTGTACAAGAAGAAGTAGTAGTTGTACAAGAAGAAGTAGAAGTAGTAGTTGTACAAGAAGAAGAAGTAGTAGTAGTTGTACAAGAAGAAGTAGAAGTAGTAGCAGTAGTACAAGTAGAAGTAATAGTACACTTGAACGTATCCAAATTAGACATGCCCAAAACAAAATGGCTCGACAGCGCCCCCTGTAATCTGACCTCTCTCGCATTGGGGCTCACCCTTACTTTGGTCCAGGACAATGAAATTTGGTACAATGATAGTTCACATCGAGGCAAACCTAAAACATTATTTTAGCTCGGCCCTCCAACAAACAGGAAGTTATTAATACTGTATGTCAGTATCTGTAAGTAATTACTGAGAAAGAGTTATAGGCCACATCCTTAAGACAATTCGGTCCGTCCTGTCTCTGTTGTCCCCCTAACACTGGCTTGTGTTGGTGTTAGCCGCAGACTAAACACTGCTCTGTATGTCAGTACAATATTAGCAGCAGCAGCTAGCCACCCGCGGAGCAGAGACAAATAAAAATCCCATTTCCTCTTTTTTTCTGTTGGTGGTATTAGGAGCTGAAGACTGTGCTGTAGCTGAGTGCCAATGGAAAAGCCACTGTGTGTGTCTGTGTGTGTGTCTGTGTGTGTGTGTGTGTCTGTGTGTGTGTGTGTGTCTGTGTGTGTGTGTGTCTGTCTGTGTGTGAGGCAGTTACAGCCCTCTCTGCTCAGCCGGGGCAGGGCCTTCCTTCTGTATGCATCGTCCCAAACGACCAGATCGATTCACTGTTTACTCTGCGTAAGTGCACACTGCCCACTCTGCCCACGGACAATCATTCAAACTTCTGTACTGTACACAAATATACACAAATATACACAAATATACACAAATATACACATGTACACTAATCTGAATATACACAAATATACACAAATATACACATGTACACTAATCTGAATACACACAAATATACACATGTACACTAATCTGAATATACACAAATATACACAAATATACACAAATATACACATGTACACTAATCTGAATACACACACAAATATACACAAATATACACAAATAATATACACAAATATACACATGTACACTAATCTGAATACACACAAATATACACAAATATACACAAATATACACATGTACAGTAATCTGAATACACACACAAAGTACACAAATATACACATGTACACTAATCTGAATACACACACAAATATACACAAACATACACAAATATACACAAATATAAACATGTATACTAATCTGAATACACACACAACGTACACAAATATACACATGTACACTATTCTCAATACAGACAGGAATTACACAAATATACACAAATAAACACGTACACTAATCTGAATACAGACAGGAAGTACACAAATATACACATGTACACTAATCTGAATACGCACACAAAGTACACAAATATACACATGTACACTAATCTGAATACAGACAGGAAGTACACAAATATACACAAATATACACATGAACACTCCTCAGAATACACAGAAAGGTCACACAAATATATTGTGTACACTAGTCTGAATACTGACACAAAGTACACAAATATACACATGCACCATGAGTAACTACTAGTAACCACAGGTAATTGCAATCAGATTTGGGGACAAAGGTAGTAGTAGTACAAGAAGGGGTTATAGTAGTAATGGTAGTAGTACAAGAAGTGGTTGTAATAATGGTAGTACTAGTATAAGAAGACATAGTAGTACAAGAAGTATTAGTAGTATAAGAATAAGAAGTCGTAGTATAAGAATAAGTAGTAGTATAAGAAGTAGTAGTAGTACAAGTAGAAGTTGTAGTAGTATAAGAAATAGAGGTAGTAGTAGTAGTATTAGAACAAGTAGTAGTAAGCTAAAAGTCTACACTGTGTATCTGACCTATAAAATAAAATATTGCTAAAACAAAGCTAATGGATATTATTTAACGACACATTTACAGCCTCTGTCCTGGAGAGGATCTCTCCTTCACTGTGCTCTCCATAGCTGTTTTTTTTTTTTTAGGAGTTTTTCCTTACCGAGATGGAGGGTCTAAGGACAGGGGATGTCCTTGCACTGTTTAGTTTAGTTATTTTTTAGGTTTTTGTGTTTATGATTATGTGAGCTGTTGTTTGTAAAGGCCTTTGAGACGACTGCTGTTGTGATTTTGGGAAATATAAATAAAACTCAACTGAAATGGAGTTGAATAGTGGTATTATAGTTGATTTTACTGTGCTTGCCAAACAAAAAAACTACATTTCTAAATACTTAATACTTTTTTTAATTCAGATATTTTTATTGAGCACTTTTACTTCTACTAAAAGAGTAACTATGCAACATTGCTCATTTCTCCTATGTTTTGGTCACATTTTTCTCTCCAGAGCTCCCACATTTCGGAGTAAAGCTCTTTCACAAATGGTCAAAAAATAGCCCCTCGCTCAGCTTGACACTCATTTCTCCTTTTCATGTCCATACAAAGGTTTCCTCTGCCTTTTGGCCGCTCTGACAAACATCTGTGAAAAGGCTAATGTTCTTGCGAAACCTGAGACTTCAAGGGTGCCGGGTTGGTGCACCCATTCTTGCAAGGCTATTTTTTTTTTTTTTTTTGCATGGGGCTTTATTCACCCTGCAACAACTCATTAAGTCACACTGACTCTGAAAAAACACCTTCCTCCTCCTGTGCGTGCAGCCCTAATGTTGTGCTGATACAACTTCTGCACTGTGCTGCCCACTTCCCCAAGGCCTCCCCCTGCACACGAGCTTGTATAAAGCCACAAAAATACATACAAGTGCCCAAATTTACACGTGTACAGTGAGTCCGCAGTCTGTCTCGGCCTTGGGGAGCTGGACGGCCCACGTGCGTAGATCCATGAATTCCTCATAACGCAATCTGTTGGCTGATCAATAATTCAATTCTGACTGTGAGCAAGCATGTCTGGATCCAATCTCACCTACAGCACCTCCCTCGGTCGTCTGCTCCTAACAAGGTGGGTGTTGTGTGTCCTTGACTCCGGCTCACTTTTTGTGTCCTTGTGTGCTGATTAGCCAGTTTCACTTTGCGGCTGCTCGAGTTCATTCTTGGTGTATTCACTGCCTTCCTCTTGTGCATGGGGTGTACACGCATGAGAGCCCTTGGCCATCGAGGATTACAGAACATTCATTATTTCTGCTGTGTACATCTCCAGTGTCTTTGCGGTGTGTGTGTGTCCGCGGACTGTTGGCGGCTGATTTGTGTGTGTGACTCGATGTATGAGCCATCTCTCTCTCTCTCTCTCTTTCTCTGTCTCGCTTTCTCTCCGGGCGGCTCTGCGAATCAAAGACATGGATCTCATTAGAAGGTATGGAGCCCGTGGAGAGGTCAGCGGCTAAGTCTTCTGATTAGTCGGCCTCTGCCAGCTGCTGGTGCTGGGTGCTGTGTTTGGCGGGGGATGTGTGCTCCTCACAGCCTCCTCTCTTCCCGGTCTACACCTTCCTGATACTCCCTTCCACTGTCAGTCCTTTGATAGGGTCAAGGATAGGCTACAGATTTACTATCTCCAAATCATCCATCTGGCTTTTATCACAGGCTGTTAGGAACCAGGTTTTACTTCCTAAAATTTGATATCGGCCCAATCTATGGTCCAATCTACTTCAGTTTAATTCAGAGCTAATAATAATGCATCAGTCTTATAATGCACTTTTCCAGACAATCAAAGTCGCTTAATTAGATGCATTATTCATTCACTCCACAGTCACACTCAATGGTGGGGAGCTACTTCTGTAGCCACAGCCGCCCAGAGGCAAACTGACAGAGACGTGGCTGCCCCTCTGCACCTACCCCCAACAGTGTTGCCAGATAAGGCTGGTTTCCACCCAATTGGGCTTCTTTTGAACACCTTGGACTGGAAAAAGTAGCTTTGGGCTTGTTTGTAAAATATGGGCTGCTTTTCACAACATTTGGCGGGTTTTTAGAAAATATCCTGGAGAAAATACCAAACGAAGTAGAAATACACATTTCAATAAACTGCAGTGTCCTCCCACTCATATCATCAGCATTTGTTTAAAAATGAGTGTTTCATGTGTTTGGTTGCTCAAATTTAATGTTGGTATTTCATGCGTTTTTTGAGGTTTCTATGATGCCCTGACCATGTTGTCTGACTGCACTCTTTGTGGAGAACCTGTTTGTGTTACTTTTTTTTACTGCTGCTGTTACGTTCTTTGCACTGTAAACCCGAATAAGTTGTTTACGTAAAAAAATTGTGGAAAGTGGGTGCCCTAAAAAATGTAAGTAATGAAAAAGAAAAACTCAAGTCTATTTAACTTGAGTATTAATTACAGTAAACTTAAAAGGGTTAAGTGTAATATACTAAATGTCAAGGAGAACATATTTAAACACCCAAAGCACAGTATACTCCATTAATAGCAGATTAAACTAGTTATTTTAAGTTATATCAAAGGTTGTCCATATTTGCTAAACTTTAGATTTCAAGTTTATTCAGTCATCACTTTCCCAAGAGGCTAAAGAAAAATTAGATTAAAACACTTTATTAAGGTGCTGCAGTTACAATACTTGCTGCACACATCAGAACACAGTCATGTACTTGGAATAATCCAGATGGAGGCCATTTCAGTCCAAAGGTAACAGCAGACTTGAAGAAGTTGGGTTGGATCTGGAGGTGGATGAGGTTCAGTCAGAGCAGAAGTGTGACAGCACAGCTGCTGGTCAGTTGCATCCTAAGAGCAGACGAATACAAGACAAAAAAACATGTTAATACTGTATTTGTTGTAATTACAAGACCGAGACAGAAATGTTACAATAATTTTATAGTTAAATTTTGTGCATTTTCAGAATTTAACTCACACTAAGTCCTCCGTCATTTGTACTTCAGATTTGCATTAGAAAAGACATGCAGCAGAAACATTACCATTTATTTACTTACACTGTACAGCTCTGGTCACCTCCTGAGGAGGCTCTTAGTCCTCACAGTCACAGGCCTCGATTCTCTGTCGGCTCAGTGATCTGGGAGATGGTAACACTTTACTCCTAAGATATTAAAAACAAAGTTTATACAGTACATGCAGTCAGTTTTTAAAAATCTACCATTTTTAACAATACTGTGTAAAATTATTTTTCTTGTTTTTGGAGTGTTCAAACACAGAGGCTTACAGATAAACTTCCCAAACCCACTCCAAAATGTTAGTTTCCATTTAAACAAACACAGTGTACTCACATATTAGCCCATTTTGTCACTGTTTTGGTGATGTTTAAAGATTATGTCTTACCTTGGACTGCAGTCCTTGAATGTAGACAACATGTGCTTCATCTTCTTTCCGATTATTAGTGAGTCTCAGCCAGCTGCACACTGCCACCTTCTGTCCTGGCATGATAGCGGCTAAAACTTGATGTTTTAAATTCATCAACTTAAAATATTTCACACACACAGCAATATGGTCAAACTAGCAGAATACACTAAAACGATTTTAGTATTGGACCAAAACTTTCACATTTACATACAACAGGCTAAGAAAATTTTATTACATTCAATATCCAGGGTTACAGTGTGTTCTTTTGGTTATAACGGTATAATGTTTTTAACATTTAGACTGGATTTAGGCTGTTTTTTATTGTTTTGGGCAGGTTTTAAGTTGGGCTTGGGCTCGAAACTAGGGCTGCACAATATGGAGAAAACATGCAATATTTGATAACTATGTTTAAAATTGCAATAACGATATTATTGCGATATTTGAAAATAGAGCCTACTTTTCAAACATAGCAAGTTAAATTCACTACATTTCACAAAAAATGTAAGTTCCTGTATTTACAAGTCAAAACAGCAACAAAATCAAAACTTAACACAGACTAAACCAGGAATAAAACAAGGCTAAGCTGTGACTAAATTAATTAAATTACCACTAAAACTGGACTTTTTAAACATTTTTATTTAGTCACAACACATGTTCTTTTAAGGCTCTGGTGGAAAATGATTCTTCAGTGTAAATCTCTGTCAGATGGAAGACCACAGCGTTATTGCGATATATTTAGATTCTTGCGATATTGCGTTTGCTGATATTGCGATAACGATAATTTTGCAATATATTGTGCAGCCCTACTAGAAACTGTCAGTGAGATCTGGCAACCCTGACCACCAAACACACAATCACACTAACACCTTCATAAATCAGTGCCACAGACACTGCAGGCAAGGTGGGTGAAGTGTCTTGCCCAAGGACACAACAGCAGCAATGCAATAATTGTATCGAGGATTGAACTTTCTATTTAGTGGGCAAATAGCTCCACCTTCTGAGCTACTGCCACCCCTCTGTTGTGTCATGGATCAGCAGCAGGCTCAGTTTAGCAAAAGAAGTTCCTTTGTACAACTGCGCTCTGTTTCTAATGTAGCTCAAAGTTAAAACAGCCTTAAAACTTTTTTACTATTGCGACCACTACTGCTTCTACTACTGTTAGTTTTGTTATTAGTCATTATTATTTCTGCTAACCAGTGTTCACATTAGCAAAAACTTCATCAGAGAGCTGCTTTTGTCTAAAACATCACTATAAAATAAAAAGGTGAGGCTTACCTAAACCAAATGTTAACCCACTGTTTAAGACCCATGGCTGTTCCTAGTTTTTACTCATGTGTGCTTTATTCCTGAATGTTTATCAAAGTCTACATACCATTTATTTTCCGGTGACAGTGCTCTCAGTGCTTTGAATTGCTTTCTTGGTTTGTTGAAGCAGGATTTCTGGGCCCTGTTCCTATCAGTGCCATTGACCATGACCCGTGGCTGTCTTTGTGCCAAGGGCGAAGCTTTTGTATCAGTCGGACAGATTGGGGAAGGCCTCTGAAGGTTGCCGACTTTGGACTGTTTTCTCCCATTTGTCTGAAGTCTTCCCTTTTATCCAGCACTGTCATCCCCCGTGTGCCACTCAGTAATGCTCTTCCAGATAAAACAACAGCGGTAAACTTCCTCTTTGTTTCTCGCTCTCGGTTCCTCGCTGATAACCGCACTATCTGAAAGTGGGCTCTGGCACACAGCTCCCTGCACATTTATTCAGCCACTCACCTCTACTTCCTATCCTGCTACCGTTTCTTTTAAAATTATTGTGTGGAAAATGCTGTTAACCTTTGTTATTTTTGTTATTAACATTTCAGGAACGGTCAGTAATAACCCGAAGACAAAATTATCAATGTTGGTTCGGATCCACGTCTGTTTATTAAGGAGTGTTTTGTTCCATTTTGAGAGATACTAACTTCACTCAATAATAGAGTTGGGTACAGTATGCATTTTTTCCAATGCCAGTACTTAAACCATACCTCTTTCTGATACCTATGTTGTGCTAATTCTTTCTTCTGCAATCATAAAGCACATTCATATTGAAAAAAATAATAATTTTTGGAGCAGAATTCTTAGCTGTAAGTTAAAACCAGTAGTTTGTATGTTTTATTCTGTCATTTATTTGATTAATACATGCAAAGGAACATTAAAGGTCCCATTTGAAACTTTGTATTTATTAAAAATTAGTTTTTTGATACCAATAGCATTATAACTTTTCTTTTGATACCACAGTGGTATATTAATGGTACCCATCCCTACTCACTAATAGAACAAATGATTAGTAGCATTGTAGCGCCTGAGACCGGTCTTAGGCTTTGTCGTCATCATTTTACCCACGATTTCCATAAACACAACACTCTACGAAAATGTGTTTTCCACTCAAAACCACTGAAAATGCTTTAATACACACGCCTGGCCTGTTAGTGGCGCTGTAACAGACAAGAAGAAACATGGCATGCGCAGAAAACTGGAGGTGAATATGAATGTGTGAGCTAGAAAGGAGACCTTATTCTGTAGAGAGGTGAGCAGAACATTAAGCTGTAAAAGCCATAAAAAGCTTTATAGCATCTGCAGCTCAAATGCAACACCATAAGACGCCGTTGTTGTTGTTGTTGTTGTTGTTGTTGTTGTTGTTGTTGTTGTTGTGGTCGGAGTTTAGCTCATGCGGGTTAAGAACAAGGTGGGGCTACAGCGTCATCGTTTCAGAAAAAATGTGTATAAGAAGTAATCATGGAAACATGTTTGCAGCGTTTTTGAAATCTTTATATTCTGGGAGCCGGTTTAAAAAATTATCGTGTTCAGCCTCCCAAAACACCAGATCCACGTGGACGAAATGCCTATGATAAAAAAAAGTTTGCAGATACACTTAAGCCTGTCTTTGTGTGGATAAGACTATAGTGTTGCGACCACCTTTTTGCAGTCTCTTTCTCTGCCGGATTTGTGTCCATATTTCTTTGTCTCTTTGTTTCTTTGTCTTGGTCTCAGATGTGGCAGTCTCTGAGATTTTTTTTATCCCCATCATTATAAAAGAAGTAACAATTCTGCAGTAGAGAAGTAATAATTAAGTACGCTCATTTGTTTTTATTATATTCCTTTAATCAGCGGCTCTTGCTCAGAGGGATTAAAAAGTGACTTAAAACTGCACCAAGTTGTAACTTTGCTCTGAAGGTCAGAAGCTGAGGCTGTACGCCAAACAAAAGACAAGTACCACATGTTGTGCCTCATGTATTTATTTATCAATGGCTCATTCAGGATTATGCACATTCACGGTTATCATCACATTCAGATACAATCAAGCTAAAGTAGGTGATTAAGCCATGTACAAAATTATCTGAAGACCCAGGCAAAGATCTGTTCATTAAAATAATCATTAATGTTTCTGAACCACTGATATTTTTCCTCGTTTCCACTGTTAGTTCACAGCCTGGTCTCGGTTTAGACTCGGTCTCGGCCCTTAAAAGTCTGAAAGTCTTGGCCTTGACCCGGTCTCAGTTCACTCAAGTCCTAGTCTCAATTAGTATGATCTTGTCTACAACTCTAAATTAGTTCTAGTAGATTTTTCGCCACTGTGAGATTTTGTTGCTCAATGGAAAGAGCATTTACCCCTGCCCTAGAGGATCTTTGAATATGTGTCCATGTCTGGGCACTATACCTTTGTGACATAGGACCAGTGCCTTGGCAGAGGTCTCTCCAAATGCTTCTAGTTTGTATTTTTCCTTTCTTTTTTTGTAATTTTACATGTTTTTGCGCATTGAAATACCTTTCTTTAGCCATAGCCTTTGTTCCAAAACTGTCCAAGTCATCTCCACAGTGCTGTTTATGGGGCAGATATAGGAGCTATGGGTGAAGCAGGTCTATTGTTTTACACAGAGCTCAGCGTAGGCCACAACCATGTCATTACCCCAGCCAGAAAAAAGTAGTGGGAGGAGGAGGAACCCCTGAGACGGTTATTCTGAGACTTGCAGCAGAATTGAGTGTTTGACAATGAGTGTAGATAAACAGAAAGCGAGGAGGCGAGGAAGAGAAATACTTGTGAGTGCGTACCGAGGTGTGACTGAAGCAAGTATGCGTGTAGAGGTGATAGTAAAGGCTTAGTTCTGGTTTGAGCGAGTACTGCGGATGTCTGCAACACTGAGGCTAGTCTAGTTGCAGTAGTAGTGGTAGTAGTAAGTTGTGTTGTAGCGCCCGAGAGCGGTCTTGGTCTTGAAATCGGCCTTGAAACTTTTTTTTTTAAATGTTTGTCTCGTCTCGGTCTCGGCTGCAGTTTTACTCAGTCTTGGTCTTGTTCTTGAACCCAATCTTCCTCGGTTGTGGCGGTCTCTGAGATTTTATTTACCAAACATTATAAGAAAAACTACTATAATTTTGAAGTAATTACTTTTCAGCATCAGAAAAACCAGGAACATGATCTAATAATAATAAATCAATTTTATATAGCGCTTTTCACACAACTCAAAGTCGCTTTACAATTTTTGATCTATTATTCATTCACTCCTCAGTCACACTCGGTGGTGGTGAGCTACTTCTGTAGCCACAGCTGCCCTGGGGCAGACTGACAGAAGCGTGACTGCCAATCTGCGCCAACGGCCCCTCCGACCACCACCAAACACAGCCACACTAACACATTCACACAGGCAAGGTGGGTGAAGTGTTTTGCCCAGGGACACAACGACAGTATGCGCGGTTGCTGGGCGAATGCTTAACCCACTGCGCCACCATCGCCCCATTTGTCACTGTTTGCGAAGTCTGTTGCATTATATCATCAAAATTACCATTAATTGTATTTGAACGACTTTTTCTTTTTACTTTCTACCTTTTATACAGAGTTTGTTCACAGGGTTTGGTCTCGGCCAGGTCTTGGCTTGCCTTGGTCTCGGCCTTGACCTCGATTCGGTCTCGAACCTTGAAAGTCTCAGCCTTGTCTTGGTCTCGCTTCACTCTGGACTCTGACTGGTCTTGATTAAGTGTATTATTAGTAGCATTAGAAGTAGCAACAGTAGTAGAAGATACATTAGAAGTAGTATCTGTAGCAGTAAGTACTTTTCAAATAACACTCCAGCAGCATTGGATCAAGTTTCTGGATGCGCAGTTGTCAGTGAGTGTAGAGGAAAAAGGAAACAAGGAGGCGAGGAGGCAAGTGTGCTGCAGAGGTGACGGACGCCAGCAAAGAGTGAGTTCCAGTTCAAGCGAGTACTGCGGATACTTGTCATACCAGAACCAGGGAGCAAGTCTGGACTTGAGATGAGGAAAATGTTACTGAGGCCCTTAGGCTCCCTCTCTGAAAACACACTGCCCGCTCTCTCCCTTCAAAAAAGACTGACTTGCAAACACATTATTTAAAGGCAGAAAGAGCTGGAGGCTAGTCATTAGTATTGGAAGAATCTTATAAATAACAGTGGAAGGCGAGTGAGGAAATATTTATGGGGAGAAGTGCAGAGGTGGAAGAAGTATTCAATCTTTAAGTAAAAGTACTAAAAAACATTACTGCTTTAGTTAAAAAAATGTAAAGATATCTATAGGAAAAAAGTTTTTGCAAATTCACAGCAAAGACTACCATCACTACTGTGTTGGTTCATTCGTAGCTCAGTAGGTAGAACCAGAAGTTTGCACGATCGATTCCTTCTACCATTGAAAACTGCCATTGTGTCCTTGGGCAAGACATGTCCCCCACCTTGCCTATGTATGAATGAGGTATTGTGATTGTTTGTTTGTACTGCTATTAATACTATTTCAACTACTGCTCTTATTA
This sequence comes from Bostrychus sinensis, assembly GCA_020698575.1. Lineage (NCBI taxonomy): Eukaryota > Metazoa > Chordata > Actinopteri > Gobiiformes > Eleotridae > Bostrychus > Bostrychus sinensis. The sequence goes on from CM036251.1 coordinate 7,420,824, forward strand.
AAATTAGTATACTACTGCTACTATTACTATCAGTACCACTTCTACCTTTACTGCTACTACTACTACTACTACTATTACTACAAACAAAACATTTTATTGTTCTTCATTATTACTATCAAAGTACACAAGCGGTCCTCAGCGTGGTCTTTTTTATTTCTTTGGCATTGACTTTGCACTGGAGCTTGTTCAGTTTCTCTTAAAATCCTTTCAGGGGAAGGATTCTTTTACTCATTTCGAGGGTTTTAAGTTTATTCAAGTAACAGTATGTTTTAGAAATCCAACTAAATGTTTAAAAGGAAGTCATCTGGACTTATTTTAAGTTGAAGGTGTTTATCTCTTATCCAAGAAGATCTGGAATTGAATTGTTTGACCTAAAACTAAATTCTATAGGATTAGTGTAGTTGAAAGGCTTCAGTTGTTTCAGGATTAGTGACCAGAAACCACTGAAGCCTTTTAACTTTTCTAAACCAATAAACTTCTTTTTAAACCTTTGTTGTGTTGTAGTTAGCCTGGGCGACTTAGAATCTTTACAGATATGTTTTAGAAAATGTGTTCAGAAAGTAAAATATTTTAGCAAAAGTATTGTTTTTCTTTGCCCCACTGGAGAAGTGTGATTTAAAGGGAAACTTCTGGATTTATGGCCAAAACCACAACCCACAGTCAGCCATAGTGCTCCTTTATCCAACATGATGGCAGACAATAGAGAAGTATTATTGATATTCTGAAATGACTTCCATTAATTAAAATGTTGATTACTTTGCCAAACACACTTTGACAACCAGAGGCTCAGCGCTGCCCTTTACAAAAGACACTTACACAGCGCTATACCCAATTCCTCTGAGGCCCACACTCAGGCAGAGTGGGCCGTCCCATGGATCAGGACGTCCCAGGATACGTAAACAAACTAAAATAGAGAGAATGGTTTGCATATGAGGCAATACACCAGCTAAGCATTTTGTTTTTCCACAATAAATGTCAAGCTATGTTAATTGATTGCGCCTGAGAGGGGGGTAAAGGGACCTTTTTTTCCCCTCTGTCCAGGGGAGATGTCAAAAAATGAGGCTTTCTTATAATTAATTAACAATGTTGTTGAGTTAATATTAGTAAAGACCTGAACTAATTCTTCTACCTCCAGTGTAAATGCATTTGAATGGCTTTGGATGAAGTATCTGGACATAAGGTTGGCCACTGAACAAAAGCAGACCTTGGCTTTTGGAGAGTTTTGGCATCGAGGTGAAGGAAAGTACAGGGCGGGGACAGTCAGCAGATACCCCCCCACTGTCCATGATCACGACTGACCAAGAAAACAACAGCAGAGGAAGCGGCGTGGAGAATGAAGAGGGCTACGCAGGTGTTTTGTTCAAGGCCCTTAGGCACTGTAGGCAAGTATCACTGACTGTCCATTGAACCACAAAATTCTTTTACCTCACAATGGTAAAGAATCTACTAAAACTAATCCACTGTTCTTTTAGTAAGTCGAGTTAGTATCAATGGTACAGAATCATCCCATAAAAGTCCTTTATTATGCTTTTAACAGGCTTTTTGACAGACTTTTGGAGACCTTTGCATTAGTATTTCTTGTCTTAGGCTACGTTATTTTAAGTTAAATGTGGAAAAGTCTTCTTCTGGGGAGTTGCTGAACTTTGACTTTGCAGAGAAGGCTTGGATTAGGTGTCTGTCGCCCCCTGCTGGCAACGGTGGGGACTGGACAGAGCATAAAATGGCTATACAGCACAGGTATTAACAACATGACGCTAAGATTAGATAAATGAGCTGACGGCTTTGTAGTGACGACATTTTAAAGTCTGGTGATGGTGTATGAGCTTTTGAAATGCACTGGAGACTGAGTGTTATAAGTTGTGTTTTTGAGGTCCGAACATTATAACATGGTTAAAAGCTCAGAAAAGTCAATATAGCGTAATAGGGGACCTTTAAAACACTCCTTTCCAAGATAAAAGGGTTTTGTGGCATAATGAAAAGAGCATTTACCTCTGAACTAGAAGATCTTTGAGTTTGAGTCCAGGTCTGGGCACTATGGTGAGATATGACTAGTGCCTTGGCAGAGGTCTATGCTCTCCAAGGGCTTCTATAATTTAGATTTTTCTTCTTTTTTCTCTGCCCTTTTGTGGAGTCTATTTTTTTTTTTTTACATTGTTTTATCTGTCCTTCTTCATAGCCTTTCTTAAAATCCTGTCCATGACTTTTCTGTATGTACAAGAGAAGAACAAACTGTATTTTGTTCTCCTGCATTTCATCTTTTATTCCTCCTCTTGTCTGCTCAAAAACAGTCCTTGTATTTTCAAATTCCTTCTCATGTTTTGAAATAATTCGCCTCGTCTGCCTGATTGTCTCCTCTGTAGAGTCTGGTTCTGTTCCAGTTACTGCAGACTTGTTTGCATTAGCTCTTTGGCTTGTCCTGAGTGGCTAAAGGGTGCAGTGGAACCAATTAGACCAATGGCTTTTTGTGCTCAGTAAGCGTAGCGTATAGCCGTAGCGTGTGTGATGTGTTTTTAATGGGACGTGGCCAGAGACACAGATGTAAAAGTCTGTTGTTTTTGGTGATTGTAATGGTCAGTGTGCTGCAGATCGGCCAACAGTGAGAGCCGACTTGATTCTCGGACTGATTGGTAATGATCATTCAAAACCTGGTGGGTTTCCATGTTTCCTGTGTTTGAGTCCAGTGGTGCTCAAACTGTGGTATGGGTCCCACTGGTGGTACGCAGGCTTCTTCTGGTGGTTTTAGAGCAAGTTTTATTCCTGTTTTAGTCGTGCTTTAATTGGGGATAGTCCTGGTTTAGTCCTGGTCTGGTTTAATACTGTTTAGACATGATTTAAACCTGATTTAGTCGTGGGTTAGATCTGGTTTTAGCCCAGTTTGGGCTTAGTTTAGACTTAGTTTAGACCTGCTTTAAATCAGGATTAGTTTTGGCTTACTCCTGGATTAGTCCCAGTTACTCCTGGTTGGTTTAGTCCTACTTTAGTTGGGCCTAGACCTGGTTTAGTGATAGTTTAGACCTGCCTCAGAGTCACACCTAGTTTAATCTTAGATTAGTCCCAAAGTCTTGGTTTACACCTGGTTTTGACCTGACTTAGACCTGATTTAGGGCTGGTTTTGTCTTGGTTTAGTTTTGTTTTAGTCCTGGTTTTGTTCTGCTTTAGAATGGTTTAGTGCCATGTTAGTCTTGGTGTAGTTCTGTTTATTCCTGCTTTAGTTGGGCCTAGTCCTGGTTTAGACCTGGTTTATGGTTTAAACTTGGTTCAGTCCTTGTTCAGTCTTGCATTAGTCCTATGGTCCTTGTTTACACCTGGTTTTAGACCTGGGTTTGTTCTTGTTTTGACCTGGTTTTGAGCTGGTTTTGTCCAGGTTTAGACTTAGTTTATGTTTAAACATAGTTTAATCTTGATTTAGTCCTGGTTTATTCCTGCTTTAGTTGGGCCTAGTTTTGGTTTAGACCTAGTTTAGTTTTAGTCTCTCGTCTTATTGTCCTTGTTTACATTTGGTTTAGACCTGGTTTAGTTCTGGTTTAGACTGGTTATGTCCTGGTTTAGACTTTGTTTAATCCTTGTTTAAAAATGATTTAGCTGTGACTTTTACCAGGTTTAGTTCCATGTTGCTCTTGGTTTAGTCCCAGTTTAATTCTCTTATAGTCCTGGTTTAGTCTTGATTTAGGGTCTTTTTAGCCATTAAATTGTTCTCGGAAAGCCATACTTTTTTTGAGTTGTTGTAAAAAGTTTGAGAACCATTGTTAGATAAAGTTAGGATTAGGTAGACAAGCTTTTCAACAAAACAGAATCGAAAGCTTGTTCTGGCCGTTGTGTATCTTTAACCACTATGTTCTCTTTTGTTGTAAACACTACATTGGAGAAAAGTAAAAGTTGGGATAATTGGTTGTTTGTTTGCTTGCAGTTAAGGTCTTAGGATGGTATCTTATAAGTAATGAAAGTGTATCTCCTTCCCTTTTATCCAGAAGCACTCAGATCCTGCTTCTGGCTCCAGCCTTATGTTAAATGATACAGCAGATCTGAGTCAGGTCGTACTGCTGGCTCCTCCTGATGGCTAAGTGTTTTCTGCTTATTAACCGTCCTGTCATATGCCCTTTGTTGAGATGCGCATTAATCTAAATGCATAGCGGTACATTAAAATTCTTTCCGACAGCACACACTGAGCTACAAGACGCTCAGAAAGGAGAGAATGTTATGGCACTATTTTTGCTCAGCTTGGTGTCGTTTATTAGGGAAGTGATTTGTGTTCGTATTGAGCTGTTTGGTCCTGGTTTAGGCACAGTTTAGACCTGGTTTAGTCCTAGATTTGTCCTGGTTTGGTGCTGGTTTAGACCTGGTTTAGGCCTAACTATGTGCTTGTTTATTTATGAAGACACAGATGGCTCTTGATCACAGGTCAAAACTAGGATTAAACCAGGTCTTAACAAGGTCTTAACCAGGACTAAACCAAGATTAAACCAGGTCTTAACAAGGTCTTAACCAGGACTAAACCAAGATTAAACCAGGTCTTAACCAGGACCAAACTACAACTAAACCAGGTTGTAACCAGGACTAAACCAGGACTAAACCAGGACTAAACCAGGACTAAACCAGGACTAAACCAGGACTAAACCAGGACTAAACCCAAACTACACAAGGACATAACCAGGTCTTAACTAGGTTGTAACCAGGACTAAACCAGAACTAAGCCAGGACTACACCAGGTCTTAACCAGGACTACACCAGGACTTAATCAGGTATTTACCAAGTCTTAACCTGGGCCAAACCAGGTCTTAACCAGGACTAAACCAGGTCTTAACCAGGACTAAACCAGGTCTTAACCAGGACTAAACCATGTCTTAAACTGGACTACACCAGGACTTAACCAGGACTAAACCAGGTCTTAACCAGGACTAAACCATGTCTTAAACTGGACTACACCAGGACTTAACCAGGACTAAACCAGGTCTTAACCAGGACTAAACCATGTCTTAAACTGGACTACACCAGGACTTAACCAGGACTAAACCAGGACTTAACCAGGACTAAACCAGGTCTTAACCAGGACTTAACCAGGACTAAACCAGGTCTTAACCAGGACTAAACCAGGTCTTAACCAGGACTAAACCAGGTCTTAAACTGGATTACACCAGGACTAAACCATGTCTTAAACTGGACTACACCAGGACTTAACCAGGACTAAACCTCAACTAAATCAGGTCCAAAATTGAACCAGGACTACACCAGGACTTAACCAGAGATTAACCAAGTCTTAACCTGGACCAAACCAGGAGTATACAAAAACGAAACCAGGTCTTAACCAGGAATAAAACAAGGCTGAACCAAGTCCGGGTCTAAACCATGACTAAACCACAACTAAACCAACTCTTAACCAAGTCTTAACCAGAACTAAACTAGAATTAAACCAGACCTTTAAACAGGACTAAACCGGGACTACACCAGAACTTAACTAGGTCTTCACCAAGATTAAACCTGGCCTTAAATAGATCTTAACCAAGTCTTAACCAGGACTAAACGTGGACTAAACCAGGACAGCACACATGCAGAGCTACACAAGACATGATCTGCTAAAGAAAGGAGAGAATGTTACGGCACTATTTTTTTTTGCTTAGCTCGGTGTCGTCTATTGAGGCAGTGATTTGTATTCGTGTTGCCCCCGTCGTCCCCTGTTTGCTCTCGCCAATCTGGACAGGGGCTTGTTATCAGAGGCCCATGAATGAAACAGCTGCCTAGCCCTCTTCACCGCGGCTCCGTTCAAGTCCTTTCCACACCTTTGAAAATGTCATGTTCGGCCCGTTGTGCGAGACTCGCTGTTTGCTAATGGCTGCTGGCGCTGATCCAGCCTTATCCCACATTCTGAACCTGGCTCCAGTCGCATCAGGCCCAAGCTGCAAACAACGGGCGACTTACCTGGATCACATCAGGCCAGCCAGGAGCCAGGAGCCAGGAGCCAGCAGCTGCGGTGAGGGGGAAACAGTCCACCGTGGCTCAGGCATATTTGGATAAGTCCTGCCCAGTGGACTGCGGCGGTGAGAGAGGCGGCGTTTTGCACCTGCCGCCGGCTAACGCGCTAATATTTAGAGACAAGAGGTTTCGGAAAAGCTCTTGTGGGGGAAGCCACACTGGATTTTTACCTTCCAAACTGGCCTAGTCACGCTGAACTGGCTCCATGGTTTAGGGCTGAAAGATAATGAAAAACATCATATTGCGATTTTTCTGACATATATTGCGGTTGTGATATATATTTTTTAAATCAATGCACAATTCCCAGTATACATGGAGCATTGACATCTGAGAGAAAACTGAAATATTCACTGCTCAACTAATACAAGCCTCCCATGCTTTCAGAACAGTCTGTAGAGGTCTAAACCAGTGTTTCCCAACCATGGGTGCGGGGACCCCTAGTGGTACGCGAGCATGTTGCAGGGGGTACTCAGAATTATTTCAGAATTTATTTCCAAGATAACAGGATAAAATTTCTGGTCTTTTTCATATTGGATTTTATAAAAGACAAGGTCAAGTGTCTCACTGAGTAATAAAAAGGAGTTGAAAATGATAGAATATTGTTTTTGTATTATATATAGTTATATTTTTATGTTTATTAGCATGCTTGATGGAGAAGTTAATCAATTTTTTTTGTTAATTTTTTATGAGTTTAAGATTATTATTTCAGTTTATTTCAAACATAAAATATACAGTAAAATAAGTAAATGTAATAGGAGTTTAGGAGGTCATATTTATTTTATTTAAGGCAGGCATATTGTTATGTTTTATCATACTTTTTTCTGATTTTATGTTTTATTTGAATTTTTTTGTTAGGTCTACAGAAGAATTTAATATGAAAGTATGAAATGTCTTTTAATAAACACAGATGTTTGTATGATAATTAAAAAAAAAAATCATCAACATGTATGAGTGAGGGGACATTATATCACATAAATAATTGCAGCCTTTGCAATTTGCTAATTAGGACAATTAAAATTGTGATTTCTATTTGATTTCTATTACTTGTGCAGCCCTACCATAGTCCATTGTTTTGGGACTTACTGAGCCTCTCTATCCACACACGGAGCTACAAGACGCTCAGTAAGGAGAGAATGTTAAGGCACTATTTTTGTTTACCATGGTGTCATCTGTTGAGGAAGTGATTTGTGTCGCCCCACTTGGTCGTTGTTTGGGCACAGTTTGGACCTGGTTTAGGACCTGGACCTGGTGCTGATTTAGACCTGGACTGCGGTGAGAGAGGCAGTGATTTGCACCTGGCTAACTGGCTAATAATGCTGGCTGGCTAATACGCTAATATTTAAAGGCTAGAGGTTTCGGAAAAGCTCTTTTGGGGGAAGCCACACTGGATTTTCACCTTCCAAACTGGCCTAGTCACGCTGAACTGGCTCCATGGTCCATTGTTTTTGGGGTCTGGCCTCTCTGCCCTTGACTTACTGAGCCTCTATTGAAATCTAGCGCACGTCCTCCCCATGCAGCCTCTCGCAGCTATATCACCCTCATCTGTGATGTCACTTGCCTCCTCCCTTGTTTGTGCTCGTCTGAGGAGCCAGGTCAGGAGGCACGCCTAAAGGTCCCTCCTTCCCACACTGGTCCATTTGGATGCAACCGTGTCCAAGACTTAGGTGCGGATGGCACAAGGCCCAAACCAGCTAATACCCTCCTCAACCTGTGTGTGCTGCTCCAGATGAGTGATTAGTTACTGTCATGTGTCTGCGACCTGTGGCACAAGGTTATTGGATCAACAGCCTAAACGCTGCTTGAATTGATATATGCCAGTGGTTCTCAAACAGGAGGCAATTCTGATTTAGCTGCTTTTATTCCTGTTTTAGTCCTACCCTGATTGATAATCATAAATAATAGCTAACAATATGAAACATAAGAATTTGCTTGTGTTTGGAAATATGCAAAGAATAGTGCCCTTCTTACAAACCAAGTCATTTGAGTTTTGAACTATGTCACAAAACCAATGAGTCTGTCTAGTTGATGAACAGCAACAGACCATTTGACAGAAATTCAATTCACTATAGCTTAAAGGGGCTATACTATGCAAAATCTTTCTTTTCTGAGCTTTCTAGAGTGTTATAACGTTGTTCCCTCATCAAAAACATACCTGGAGTTGTCTTTTGCTTCATTTATCCATTTCAGTAATCCTTTATTCTCCTGAGCCCTCAGAACGCTCTGTTGCACAAATCTCCGCCCACTCCTGGAAGCACTGCCCAATCAACAAGGCCTCTACATCCAGTTTGCTCTCATTCATTTATCCAAAAATAGTGTGCAGCTCTTTTTCCACTGATTCCTCACAGCTATTTTTATTTATTTTGCAGTAAAATTACATCATACAGAAGGTTTGGGGAAGTCATTTTCACATCTTTTTTCACTGTTTCTGTTCAAAAGAGAGCAACACAGCTGCCCTCTGCTGATCTGTTTTTGTATGACACCAGTAAAGAAAACATTCTCTTTTTGTCAGATAATGCTTTTAAAGGTTGTAAAATGTGCAGTGCTGTTCTCGAGGCAAACAAGATTGGTTTAAAAGGATGCAGTCTGGCTTAGTTTATGTCAGGCCTCCTTCTGTTGTCAGACTGTAGAGTTAAACATCTGCCAGATTAGTTTAGTGATATTTTGCGACAGCTTTGAGAGTTGAGAAGACATCGCTTTGTAACTTTCTAACATCAGCGTGTGGTGAGCAAGAAGCATGTCCTCGTTAACAAGCAGTGGATAAACGATGTGGAAATTTCGTTTTATGTGTTTCGTCTTTCAATTTTGCGTAACATTGGAAAAAAGCGCGACGTGATAATGCAGCGGACAGTCTGCTCAGAGCCCCGCCCACACTTCACTGTGATTGGTTGAGTTTTGAGTCACTCAGTTGGAGCATGATGCAGACTAACCCAAAGGATGAGGAGTGGAAAAAGGAAAAAAAAGTCTGCGTTTATGTTTGCGCAAAGAGCTGTACCAAATTCACTGCAGCGATATTTCCAGATCAGCAGATTGTCACTATTTCAGATCATGGCACAGTCTACTATTGTTTTACCACACACTTCTATTGTGAGGTGGTTCTTGGTGTTAAAAGTTTGAGGAGCACTTCTCCGTATACGCCGTGTGCGTCAGACAGGTGCAAGTGTGTCTCCGTGCGTCCTCTTATAGCCTTCATCCCTAGTTGTACTCAGATTCCCGATGCAATCTCCTCTGTAGCTTTGACTGGTCTAGCCGTGCTTCCATCAGCGATTTGGAGTGCCGCTCTCATGCCTGTAGGCTGCTCTAATGATAGCTTTGGCAAAAAAAAAAAAAAAAAAAGCCCAGCTGTTTGCTCACAAAGTATGAGAATGAGAAGCAGGGAGAGGGAGAGAGAGGATGAGAGCGTCACCAGGCCTCTATTGTACAGCTGCACTCTCATGCAATTTCTTAGAGCTGCCTTAACAAAAGCAAGAACACGTGCAGCATGAAAGATTAATTGGTTGCTGTTAGTTCTAGCCCTCATCATCACCTGCAGGAGAGAAAGGGTAAGGGAATACAGAAGTGAAGGTGTTGGTGCGGATAATAAGGCACTGGGGGAATGGCGTTTTATTTTTTTTCCCTGACTGGTCACCGACTGACAAAAAGTTTACCCAAGACAAGCACAGCCAAGTTGAAATTCGAGAATGACATGCTGTTGTGTGGGAATGTAATGATGCATTGTGAAAAAAATGACTCAAAAGAGTGAAGATTTGAATTAGCAGAGATAAAAATAAATTCTGATGCGTAGAGGCTGTAATGTTGTAATGGTATCGGGCACACTTGTTTGGAGCTAGACATAATTACATTGATTTTCCTTAAACGAGAACTAGCAGACTTATTTTTTTCCTCCTTGGATAAGAGGAAGCCCTTGTAATAATCTATCATTGTAATAAGAATTATCTGTCATATAGGCTGTATTATTAAAGATCCCCTATTGTGCTAAATCAACTTTTCTGAGCTTTTAACCATGTTATATTGTTGTTTTCACCTCAAAAACATACCTGGAGTAGTATTTTTTTTTTTGTTCATTCAAGTTTGTTCGAGTAATCCTGTTTGCTGAGCCCGTCTCTTTCTCAAAAACTGAAAACTGTCTCACAGCTCTGCATAGACACGTGAAACCAGGAAGTGCTCCCGCTCGTTTCTAAAGCCGACACACTGTCACCGGACTCATTCTGATCATTTCTGCACTTAAATTGTTGTCACTACGAAGCAGTCAGCTCATTTATCTGTTTGTTAGCGTCATGTTGCTAATAACTGTGCATTTATGCTCTGTGCAGTCTCCACAGTTGCCAGCAGGGGGTGACAGACGCCTAATCCAAGCGTTCTCTGCAAAGTCAAAGGAACAGCTCCACATAAAATGTTTTCCATACATATACATTATTTTAAGTTATAAAACATGACATACTAATGCAAAGACGTTCAAAGCTATTACAAAAATTCAGAAAAAAGCATTATATATTATATAGGACCTTTAAGCATATTATTTGCAGGCACACTCCAATAAGGAACGCTCTGGTTTCCTGGGGAATAATGGCTGCAGGGGTTGGAGAAAGTGTCTGTTTTAGCGCTAGATACGTTTTGTTACAAAGAGAGAAAAAAAACATGGATTGGGAAAATGGGAAGCAAAGTGAGACAGACAAAAAAGTAATAATAACTTTATTTCTGTAGCACTTTTCAAAACAGAGTTACAGAGTGCTTTATAGAACATAAAACGAGACAAATCATAAAAGCAATAAGAATAAAACAATCTGATGATATTCACTATATAAACACAAATTAAAGATAGGATTACTGTAAAAAAAAAATGTCATTCTTTAAAAGTACGTTTTTAATTTAGATTTAAAGGAACAGTCCACCTCTTTTCCATTCTAAACTATGTTCTGCCCTGATCTTAGACGAGTTGGTGCGTACCTCTCTGGTCTTTGTGTGTGCCCTGTGTGCCCTTTACCTGGGGAGCGATGCTAATTTGTTAGCATTTAGCTTATCCCTATGGCTGCTCAAGTTAGAAGCAACCAAGCTCTTCCACGTTTTCACGATTTAAATACAGTTATGTAACCCTAACCCACTTCTGTCAACAGAACCAATCACTGGAGAGAATTTTTTAGGAGTGAAGATATCACTGCGCCGACGCCGAAGTGCTCCTAAAGTGTTATTTCGCCTTACATGATAGTACCCATTTTTAGCCGCTTAGAAAATTGCCATTTTTCATTTTTGTGTAACTGTACTTGGGTCATGTAACTATTCATGTAACTGTATATAAATAGGGAAAACGTGGAAGAGTTTGGTTGCCTCTAACTTGAGCCACGTTTGGACCCATAGGGCTAAGCTAAATGATAAGCTAAATGCTAACAAATTAGCGTCGCTCAACAGGCAAAGGACACACAGGGCACGCACAAAGACCAGAGAGGTACGCACCAACTCGTCTAAGATCAGGGCAGAACATAGTTTAGAAAGCAAAAATGGTGGACTGTTCCTTTAAAAGTGAACACATAGTCGGCCAAAATGACAATGTAAGACTTGAGCTTTAAAAAGGCGCAGATAATTGCTTGTTTGCATCAATCTAAACTGCTGTTGGTGGTGGGGTTGGAAATTGGGCAGTTCAGCTTTAAAATCCTGACTTGCATTGAATTGTGTGACATGCATTGTTACATCCCCACTGTTGTGTTGTGTTTGCTCTGCGTAGTTAGCTTGGGAATGGCTCATCAAGTGGCGCTGATTGCACTGTGGTCATGCTCAAAACAGCCCATAATTTAGTGTTTGTTTTTGCGTGAGAGCATGCATATTATAAGTGAATAGTGTTAGTGTGTGGTATGCCTCGGTCCAGACGCATCTGCCTGGCTTTAATTAGTTTTGCCTGGCACAGGGACACAAGGGTCTCTCTGGTGTTTAATAACAGCACAGACAGTGGGCATTTATCAAGGTCTCTGTGCAGCTAAAGGATTGTGCGTTCGTTTGGCCAACAGTACAGTAAATGGTGTTTTTTATTTTCTCAAGCCCACTGCATAAAATCGATTAATCTTTTTATTTGACCTTTAGGGCAGTGGTACCAGTACAGGAAATATTACTGGCTTTTTACTGATGAACCGATCTGACAGACCCCTCCACATCTGTGTTACCTGACAGGACCCAGGCTTTCCAAGTGACATCTTTAATGGACTAAAATGGGCCTAGATCAGGGCTAACCCAGGTCTAAACCAAGGAAAATAGGGATTAATCTGGAAAAAAACAAAACAAACTTATTTATAAAATTATATATATGGGTAAATCTGGGCCTAAACCAGGTCTGAACAAGGGCTGAACCAAGTTTAAACAAGGACTGAACCAGGACTAAACCAGGACTAAACCATGATTGAACCAGGAGAAGGAATATAGGACTAAAAACAATAAAAAAAATCAATAAACCAAGCTTAACCAGAACCAAAGAAAGAATAAAGCATTTAAAAAAGAATAAAAAAGCACTAAGCCAGGATTAATCCAGGACTAAGCCAGGACTAAGCCAGGACTAAGCCAGGACTAAGCCAGGACTAAGCCAGGACTAAGCCTGGAACTAAACCAGGATTAAACCAAGATTAATCCGGGACTAAACCAGGACTAAACCAGGTCTAAACCAGGACAAAGCCAGGACTAAACCAGGATTAAACCAGGAGTAAACCAAGATTAATCTGGGACTAAACCAGGTCTAAACCCAGGTCTAAACCCAGGTCTAAACCAGGACTAAGCCAGGACTAAGCCAGGACTAAGCCAGGACTAAGCCAGGACTAAGCCAGGACTAAGCCAGGACTAAGCCAGGACTAAGCCAGGACTAAGCCAGGACTAAACCAGGATTAATCCGGGACTAAACCGGGACTAAACCGGGACTAAACCGGGACTAAACCGGGACTAAACCGGGACTAAACCGGGACTAAACCGGGACTAAACCGGGACTAAACCGGGACTAAACCGGGACTAAGCAGTCTTCCACCCTTCACTTTGTGATTAATTGCCCATCCCTGAGACGACCCTCTCTTTCGGCCCCGTACTTTGATTTATTCCAGACTTTTGTCTGTTTTGCGCTGTCATCTCCCTGACCCACATACCCAGGCCCTTGAGTGGTGCCACGTCTCTTCCTTAGCCGTGTCACTGTTGCCTTTTTGATCAGAGCTGTCGTCTTGAGAAGTTTTCCAGACAAAAGACAAAAGCTATGTTTCATCGTTTTCTCAGTCAGGATCAGTGCTCGTCCTCTGCAGACTCGGGGAACGTCTTCTCCATCGCACTGGACTTTCTTCTCCATTTCTCTATCTTTAATGCTGTCCCAGAGGTTTTAACGCTGACCTGATGAGAGAGGAAGGGAGACAGAGGAGTTAACCTTGTGTGGTTGGACAAGACGTACAGCAAGTTTTAAAAAAAGTAACAAAACTGATTAAAATACCACTGTTTAAAAAGATGTGCAGGTAAAGCCAACAGTGATTTCCAGATTGAAGAAACGCCCAACACCAGGGGCCCCATCTTCAGCGGTCTAATTATCATATTCAGCTTTAAGATGCCAAGAAATATTTTTGTGTAGTTACCAATGTCCTTGTTTTCTTTCTAATGATTCAAAAGTTATTGTGGTAGTATTAAACATTGCCAAAATAGTGTTGTTTTTTTAAAGAATAATGATAATAATAAAGAAGATAAATTAGATAAATAAGATAAATTAATAATACAATGCTTGTAGCAGGGATTGATCTGCCAGCCTTCCGGTTAGTGGGGGATGCACATTTGGTTAATTTTATTTATTTGATTAAATGGTAGACTTAACAAATGCTTAGTGATTAATCGTAAACTCAAAGATATATGAACCCTAATAAAAAAAGTCGCTCTATGTAAACTGAAGACAATTTATAGGTTTGTAGTATATTTTAGTTTAATTTGTCCCAGCTCTACAATGGTACCGTACCTTTACTCTTCTGCACTGCATAACCAATAATTGTTAGCGTTTTTTAGACGATTAACTCACTCAATGTTTAATGCTTTGTAAATCACAAATAGTAATTTCAGAAACCTAGTTCTCCAGTTTTTTTTTCTTCTTCTTTACAACACAGTTTGACAGACCAGATGTGTTTTTTATGAAGATACTGAAATGTGTTTTTTGGGCGGCAAAACTTACAAAAATATATTGCCTTGGGCCACATGTTTTACAATTTAAAGATCTCAGAGTATAGATCCACATCTGAAAAAATCTGGAACAAGTGGCTTAAACAAACTTTTGCAGAAATCCTGATTTTGGCCTGACACCCCCACTTTTTATCTCCGAAACTAAAAGATACAGACTGAAAACATTTTGCACGCGTTCCACTGGTTATATAAACACAAGGGAGAATGCCAAATAGTTTTTAAACCCAAACTAATTCTCTAAATGTCAGACGTGGAGAATGTTACTGATCCGACAGACCCCTCCCTCCTGCCTCCACATCTGTGAGTGTTACCTGACGGGACCCATTTGTCAGACCACCCCCCACCCCAAACTCTCCGTCTGCCTGCCTGCCTGAGAACACCTGATCCCTCCCCCTCCTGTTGTCCCACCGTTGCCAGCAGAAAGCGAGGAGATTACTGTGTATGTTTGAGTAAGCTGAAGGAAAACCTAACTGAGCGGGGCTGAGGCAGAGGTGCAGCGCTCGCCTTTGCCGCCTGAGGGATAGCTGTCAGAGTTACCTTTTATGTGATTTAAGCTTCACACTGGGCTGGAATCCACGCTCTCTTACAGGACAGGACAGCCCCCGGGAGGCAAGGGGGGCACCCATGGGGATCCCCCTTCCGGCTGCCGCTCCAGCTGTTGCTCTTATGTGCTTATGAATTGTATAGGTTTTGTTTTGTTATTAGAGCTGACTCTTCAAGGACAATACACCCATGAGGCTCAATAAAGATTCCCACTATGCTGTAATATATCGCACGCCAGAAGGGCCTGAAAAAGATGGTAAGGAATTCCAAATCAGCCGGAGCAGGAGCTAACGTTGCCCCCGAGCTCAACTCACAAGCTGAATGAATGCAAATAGGTTTTTTTTTTTTAAATAATGTCGAGTTCTCCGGTCTGCATGCATACTCCTCGCCCTTATAGCCACTCATTTAATTCAACGGTGGCTTCCTTTTAGCCTGGGATCGGCCGTCTGGTAAATCTAGATGCAAATATTTTCATCATTTATTCCCTTTAGGGGTGGTGGCTGCCTGGAGCCCAATCCCAGCAACTGTGGGCATGAGGTGGCTGCATTTTCTCCATGCAAACTCCTCAGCCTTATATCCACTCATTTGATTAAACAGTAGTGTCTTTATAGCGGAAAGATTGACTGTCTGGCAGCTAGATGCAAATACTTTAATTATTTTCAACATATTTAAGACAGTGGCTTCCAAAGTGGGGTCCAGGGCCCCCTGGTGGGCAGCGAAGGTACTGCAGGGGGCTGCCAGAGTTTTGAAATGAAGGTACTTGTTTAAAAATATTACTTTAAGGCAGTTTTTCAGGGTAGTTCCAGGTTTTGTCTTGTGAAATTTAAGATATTTTTTAGGAAATTTAATGCCAGCGCTTTCAACATTGAATTTTACAGTAAGGAGTTATCCATGATACTCTCTGAAACTCAAGGGTTTCATTTTAAAAGTCTAATACAGATGAAAGAACTCCTGTCCTGCATTAAAAAATATATATTTATGAAAAATGAATTTCAATGCTAACATTTCTTCAATAAATATATTTTGTTATTGTGACGATAGTAACCTAGACCTAGATGAACAAAATTTAACTCATAATATTTAATATTTTGAAGGCTTTCATTTTGACACAATCAAATTTATTACATTTTTAATGCTTTTAGGACCTTGGGGCTACCTAACAGCCTGTTTTTGTAATATTTTTATAGAAATCTATGAAGAAAAACAAGACATCATATTTTAACTAGAGTTAAGTTTTTTTGTTGGGGTCCACATTGAATTTTTTTGTAATTAAGACAGCCGTCGACACTCCTGACTTTGGGAATGGTCGTTGCCTGAAGCCTGTCCCAGCAACTATGGGCTTTAGGAGGGGTGCATGCTGGACGGTGGTTAGTTGCAGAGCTGATACTTGGATACACTGACAGATAACCATTCACTCACAAATTCATTCACTATGGCATTTACGCAAATTTGCCCGCACATGATGCCTTTAAACACTTGGGAGGACCCACAAACTCAACAAAGAAAGAGTTAGTGTGGGAGTTGAACCCACAGCCACAAGTAGAGTTCCCCCGGCCACATACTTTGCATGCATGCTCCTCAGCCTTATATCCGCTCATTTGATTCTACAGTATAGCTTCCTTGTGGTGTGGGATTTTCAGTCTGATTGAAGATTTCGAGCTGTGATTCTTAATGGAAAAAAGCAGCAGAAGAGAAATGACTGAATACATGCAAAAATATTCAGGAAGCATGAGCTTAGAATTACAACATTTTTGTTCTTCTCTCACAATCTGCCACACAACATTGTGACCTGCTCGCTGTTATTTTATTAAAGCAACACTGTGTAGTGTTTGGACTTGATTTAAGAATATTTTTTTGTGGTAGATCAGCTCTTAACGGGACAAGCTGCCCCTCTCCTGACCCCGCACGGAGCACTTCTCGTTCTCTATCACTAATGTAACTTTGTGGAGAGGGTAGATGGTAAAACACAAGCAAAGTCTTTATTTAGTTTCATTTAGACCCAGTTTTTTTCCTTGTTTAGTCCTGGTTTAGTTTAGATCTGGTTTAGACCTGGTTTAGATATAGTTTTGTCCTGCAGTTCTGGTTTAGTTCCTACTACTTGGGTTTATTTTTAGTTTAGACCTGGTTTAGTTTTGATTTAGTCCTGGTTTAGACCTAGACTGGGTTTAGACCTGGTTTAGGTTTGATTTAGACCGCGTTTAGTATTAGTTTATTCCTAGTTTAGACCTTGACTTTGTTTAGACCGTTATTAGTCTAGTCCTGGTTTAGACCTTGTTTCGTCCAAGATTAGACCTTGTTTTTGGTATATTGGTAAAGTTCTGAGTAAAGCCTGGTTTAGTCCATTGGTAGTCAGGATTTAGGTTAATCTGAGCCCATTTGATGGTACTTTAAAAGCCAAATTTCTTCCGAGGTGGTGCTTGGGGTGAGAGTTTTGAGAATCATTCAACTAAAACTACAGACTCTGACATACTCCACCTTTTCTGTTGATATAAATTAGGCTTCTGGAGACTTTTCAACCACCAGGGACTGCGACAGACCGTGAAAGTCGCATTACTCTGCTTTAAATGCTAAAATTGAAAACTTCAATCTGCTCATTTTATTCAACAGTAGCTTCCTTTTCGCGCGGGATTGTCTCTGTCTGATTCGTCCTCTGTCAGCTCATTGCAGAAGATTGCTATGATTTAGTGCAGGCTTGACCAGATTAAATGCAGTGCGCCTGGGCTGCGTGGACGGGTGGCTGCTGGCCATCATCTCATTTGTGTTTCTCATTGTCGTCCGCGGCTGTCGTCCCATTTTTTTCTCCTCCCTCTTTTTTCCTCTTTTGTTTGTCTCACGCTTCTGCTCAGGATCTGGCCAACGATTGATAAGACCCAATCCGTGACAATGCTTGGCATGCGGGCTGCGGGATTGGTGGAGATGCGTTGTGGCGGGCGTTTGTGGGCTCGGGCTTCTGGGAGGAGATGGGGATGCAGCTCACGTCATTGTTTATCTACCTTTCCACTTCCAGATGGCGCTCAGCAGAAAGAATGTGCTTCTTCTTGACACACACACACACTCTGTTCTCCTCCCTCCGTCTCTCCTGTGGCTCGCTCCGGTATTTGGACCACGATTCATGTCCAGGTTGTGCAGCATGAGGCGGAGGGAGGATGGAGAGACGGCCAGGACGCCATACTGAGAGGTGGAACGAAACTGGATACTTACTCAAATAATTCACTTAGCAAGATTCTTTTTTCGTTTACTCGAGGGAGAACTTAATTTACTAAGGGATTTTTGACTTCAGTTGCAAATTGGGTATAGCACTCAATCTAAGATGCCTTGGTTTGGAAGTAGTAGGAATAAAAATAAAGTTGCAGTAGTAGTTGTAGTTTACTAGAAGTCACAGTTGTAGTAGCGGTAGCAGCAGTGTCTATAGACGGCCAGGACACCACACTCATAAGTGGAAAGATTCTAACTCAAAAAATGTACAGCAAGCTGGATTGTCGTGAAATTTGGGAACAAACTCACAAAATTAATTTTCTCAGGCTCCCGCTGAGCCGTTTGGGTCCGGGCCAGTGTTGCCGTGAGTGGGCAGGTTTTGCTGCTCTCCATTTACAAAAATGTTCAATTAACGCCTGTACTGTAGTGGTTTGTTGTTTAGCTGCAGAGCTGGTGCTTTATCCAATCACCTCCCAGTATTCTCCTGAAAGTCCCGCCCCTTCACAAACGTTTCCAGATTGATATAACATTAGCCACTCTTTGCTTACTTAGTACATTCTACAACATACTTTTACTTGAATACAAAGTACACTATTGACTATGGAGAAAAATGCTGCTTACTTGGGTAAATAGATAATTGTATATACTTTAAATGAGTATAGTGGTAAGTTGGGTTGGTCATAACATGAACTTACTCACAACTTACTTACAACTCACTTACAACTTAGATATATTTGTGGTTACTTTTAAATGAGTAAAACTTTTTTTTCCAATTAGGTAACACTCAACTAGATAGTCTTGTGTTCAAGTCCTGGGTCCCATGTGTAGTATTAGTAATATTTGTGGAAGTAATAGTAGAAGTAATAGTGGTAGTAGCAGCATATTTTGTAATGAGTACAGGTACTTAGTATTGATAGTGAGACCCATCGTATTAGGTCCTAGTCTCTAAACGCCGCTCTGCTCGTGTCCGATCCATTTCTGCCATCATTCGTGTTTCTTTTGATTGTTCCTCTGAGACCGCTGCATATTTTTCCCATCTCGTGTGTCACTTTGGCACAACAGCGAATTCAAAACACTTGACACATTTTTGCACATATTTTTCGAGGTCACTGAATCATAAAAAATCTCGTCTCGGGCAACAATTGAGCCGGCCGTCCCCAGTCTTCTCGCTTTGGCCCGTCTGGATTGATGGACGCTCAATTCCAGCGTCGGAAGATAATCACAGCGTGTCAGACTCTACCGATCCGGACTCTTATCTGTGTCTACCCAGTGCCAGCGCGCCTCAAATGACCATAGGGACACGCATTTCACTTTATTGTTCCCCAGCCCTGAGGGAAGGACTGTGTTGTGCATGCATCTTTTACTAAGATGTACACGTTCACCTGAAATGCACCGACATCTAAGTACAAAGAGTTAGAATTAGTGCGGGATGTCTCTCAAGCACAAATGGGTTTAATTGCATAAGTAGAGGGGTGAACAGTCCCGTCTCTTTACATGAAGGTTGTGGGTACAATCCTTGGGCTGGCTGACTATTATTTGGTATGGGAGTCTCCGTGGTTTCCCCATGTTAAAAGAAATGGCTTCTTCTAATTGTCCAAAAGACATACATGTGTTAAAATAGGACTGGGTACCGTTAAACGATTAAAGAAAAGTTACAATACTACTGGTATCAAAAAAGTGATTTTTATTTGATACTAATTTACATTAAAGGGGCTATATTTTGCAAAATTGGCTATTCTGAGCTTTCTTATTATAATTCCTGATCTAAAACATACCTGGAGTTGTGTTTTGTTTCATTCATGTATGTTTGAGTAATCCTCTATTCTCTTATATTGAGTTTGTGTAAAGACCAAAAACAGCTCGTTTCACACCCCTCCCCTCTCACGGTCCTGTCCTGTTCAGGAATCGCTGCTAGAACTCACGCCTCCCCCGCAGCAACCAAACAAATCATGTGAACTCCACAGGCTTTGAAGCACTGAAGGGGCATGACAGCACCGGGACAGCGGGGAGGGAGGGCTCTTAAAGTGACAGGAACCTAAACTGAGTGTTTCTCATGATGAATTTTTTTCAATAATTATTGCATTTTCTGACCAACATAATGAAAGATGTTGATCTAGATGTTTCCTAAATTAATTTCAAAGACACAAAAGAAGCATAACATAGCCCCTTTAATGTTCCTTTGCGTTTAGGAATCAAATAAATAACACAGAATCAATCATACAAACTACTGGTTTTAACCTACAGCTAAGAATCTTGCTCCAAAAAATTGTCTTTTATTCATTAATATTATGTTTTATGATTGTAGAAGATGAATTAACACACCATAGGTATCGGAAAAAGTATTGCCCAGGTACTGGTATCAAAAAACAGGTATCGTTTGGTTTCTGAAAAACCATAACGGTACACAGCCCTAGTGTTAAATTAATTGGTTACTCTAAACTGACCTTAGTGAATGAAAGTGTGAGAGGATGCTCATCTGTCAGTCGCAGTGAAAGCAGATTAATTAAGTGTGTGCATAAATATTCAAGACATATGAAGCACTAACAATTACAGGAAATGACAACATTGTGTTCAGTGTCAGACCATTATGATTGTGCAACTACCTTCATCTTGTGATTATGGGAATACATTGATTAGTGATCTGTAAACTGACATAACCAGCACTCGACTTTGACTTTGTGGGTTTTCTGCCACCATGGGTTCAATGTCGACAAGTCATGTAGATTTACTAACCAACACTAAATCAATGGCTGTTGCAAAAAGAGGATAATTTTGCTCAGGCTATGTCAAGCTTTTTGAAATGGTTTTGGACACCTCTCTGCATTAGTATTTCACCTTTTATATTTTATATATTTTAATAATATATATGTATGGAAGACGTCTTTTTTGGGGGAGCTGTTAGTTGAAAAACGCTTGGATTAGGTGTCTGTTGCCTCCTGCTGGCAACGGTGGGGGATGGACAGAGCATAAAATGGCTAATTAGCACGGCTATTAGCAAACTGAATCTTTTAAAAACTAACTCAGTCTCTTTTTAAAGACTCAGTCTCCTTTTAAAGACTGATGAGTGTCCACCTTTTGTTCTTAGATTTCAGTGTTTTATATTTAATAGTCTCCTTTTAAAGACTTTAACTCGGTTTCCTTTTAAAGACTCTAACTCAGGATTAAACAGGATTACTGAAACATGCATGAATAAAACATAATACAACTCCAGGTATGTCTTTGTGGTGGAAGAAAACATTATAACATGGTTAAAAGCTAAAAAAAAAGTCGATTGAGCATTAAAAGGGTTCTTTAAAGTAAGCTATAAACTGTTTGACTTTCCTAACAAAATAAGAGCAGAGATTCTTATGGTGTTGGAAGGGACACCTGAAAAAAATGTAATAGTTTTGTTCAATAAAAAGTGACACATTTAACAAACATTATCACTTGAACAACTGCATGCCTGTTTAGTCCAAGCCATACTTTTGACAAACTCTAAACTGTACCTCGACAGTGCGCTCAGGATGCATTATGGCACTGTCCCGGGATCCACTCACCTTTAAGTGTTCAATACAACAATGGACTCCGCCACAGTCCCCTGGTCGTCCCGTACATCCGCTCTGCCTGTAAAGCCCTTGAGTGGGGGTTATTTTTCCCTGAGTGAGCCGTACTAATTGTGGGCTAATGGAGCGCTGTTACAGCATGGAGTGGTAAAAAGCAGCGGGCTCGCTGGCGTGGCTTGCCGCCGCCGCCGCCGCCTCTCCCGTGCGGCCTGATTACGCTGTCTACTTAATGCACCCTCCTCAGATCCAAATGGAGGGTGGTTATTGCATCAGGAGAGACGGCAGTCGGCCTGTCAAAAAACGGCCCTCGCTATAACAGACAAGAGAGCGAGATAAAGAGAGATGGAGAAAAAAAACGCGGGGGAGCATATATTCTGGAGAGCCAATTTCACTGAGGGGATAGAGGCATGCTATGTGCAATTATGAAATATAGCTTTCTGTTTCAATAATGACCTTTACTCCGTAGGCTATATATGGGCCAGCGTAAATGATTTAGGGAACAGTGCGAAGTGTCATATAGATGATGGCCTATGGATTCCTCCCAAGTGTGAATGCAGCCTCAAGTGAGAAATGGTTTCTATTTGCCACTAGAATGGTGAAAATGACAGCTTGATACCAGCTCTGGTGCTCACACACACGCATACACGGTGCCCATACTAAGTTATGTGCCTGTTTCTATACTTGGTAAATGTAAGTGGGCGAAAATATGTTTTTGAAATGGCATGGGATGATGTGAGATTCTGGAAGTGTGATAACCTTGAGGAGAAATAACTCGTCAAATCAGTATTAAAATTACAACTCTAGATGTTTTCAATATGGTAAATAGACCATGAACACACTTTTTATTACAACATATATTAATTTGTTTTCTACTTTTTATGAGGTTGTGTGCGACTGGCCTATCCCAGCAACTAAGGGCAGGGTAGGGTGCACCCTGGACACTACAAAACACCCATTGACAGACAACCATTCACATCGCTTTCATTCACTTGGGGCAATTTAGATTTACAGATCCATGACTTTGGACAGAAGAATAAAGACCTTCAGACTCCACACAGAACGCTTTGTGTGTTGCCAGGAATTAAACTCACAACCTCCTCGCTGAGAGACAGAAGTGCTAACCACTCTGCCATCAAGAAAAATACTCAAAAATACTAATATTTTGTCAATATTGTGATAAGAGAAGTGAGAGGTCTCTTAATATTGTTATGGACATTTACAGTATTGAATGGTAAGCCCCCGAGGCTGGTATGCATTGTTTTGTTACAGCAGAGTGGTACAAAAGCAGAGGAAACTACATAGACCATGATCCTTTGCTACGTTTTAGTACATCCAACATGACAAAATTATTATTATTAAACGCTTATTTAGTCTTAATCTTTAAATATATCGCAATAATTACGCACTAAAGGCTTGTCAGGGCATTTTTAGAGAATACGTTTTGTTACCGTGAGCCTCCCGATAATATCACAATAAATATTGTACCATGAGATGAATATTGTGATAATACCGTATCTGATAACGATTAAGATATTGTTACATCCCTAGCAATACCATAAGGTTTAAACTAGGGCTGCACGATATGGAGAAAACAGTGCGATATTTGATAACTATGTGGAAAATTGCGATAACGATATTATTGCGATATTTGGAAATAGAGCCTACTTTTCGAACATAGTAAGTTAAATTCACTACACTTCACAAAATGTAAGTTCCTGTATTTACAAGTCAAAACAGTGACAAAATCAAAACTTAACACAGACTAAACCAGGAATAAAACAAGGCTAAGTTGTGGCTAAATTAATTAAATTACCACTAAAACTGGACTTTTTAAACATTTTTATTTAGTCACAACTCATGTTCTTTTAAGGCTCTGGTGGAAAATGATTCTTCAGTGTAAATCTCTGTCAGATGGAAGACCACAGCGTTATTGCGATATATTTAGATTCTTGCGATACGGATATTGTGTTTGCTGATATTGCGATAACGATAATTTTGCAATATATTGTGCAGCCCTAGTTTAAACTCACTTTTTCATTGGCTGCACTGGGAAGTCTTATGTCTGGTGTCTTATTTTTGAGATTGCCAGTGAAGTGGTTTTATTATTTTGCTTAACATGACATTAAGGAGTGTCTTGGTGGCTCACCTGGCAGAGCACACACCATAAGTTTGATTCCCAGGATGGGCCAGTTTGCTCATTTTCATACCCCCTTCATCTTTATCTCAAATTTCCTATCTGTCTACTGTTAAAATACATCTATAAAAAGTTCCTGACATTTGGAAACCATGAAACCAGATTGTGTCTCATATCTTACTTGGATATCGGCCACGAAGTTAAGGCTAGTTTCCCAGCCTACAGTGAATAATCAAAACAGCTCAAGTCAAGTCCTTCTTTCTCAAAAAATCTCAGGTTTGACATGAGAAACTCTATAACAAAAACATGCCCTCCACGCTGCCAGTTATGCTAAGCAAGCACCCACTCCTAGCCTCTGAAGCCCACATACATGCACGTCTGCACAGCTCCAGAGACAGTTGAGCTAAACCAGAGGAGAAATAAGGGTCAGGAACTGGAGCAGCCCTGTCTGACCTGTTAATATTAGAAGCAGACGTCGGTGGAATGTCAGCGCTGCTCCGAGCCAGACGTGTTTGACTTTGGAAGTGTACACACAGACCAAGTCGAGGTATTTGTGATTAAAACATTTCAGTCGCAATTATAAATCCACTCAAGCATGCCGAGTACAGTGTTTACACAGGCCGAGGTATGCGGAGAAGGCGTTACAGCTGGGACATAATATTTGGAATCGGTCAGAGTCACCATTAAATTATAAATTATTCTACATGCTTGTTTAAAATGTAAAAAACACTAATCTAATGTTATTCTGTAAAACAAATAATTTAATTGCAAATACATGTGGATCAGAGGGTTGTTTGGTATTTGGAAAAACAACATTCATTTCCACTCAGTCGCAGGGCCAATACTTGGAGACATACGCTGACAGAAAACCACTACTGGCGAATTTAGAGAATGTCTTTGGATGGTGGGAGGAAGCCATAAGTACCACCTCTGAAAATATTTGGCTTTACAAGTACCACCAACATACAATACAAAACTAGGGATAAACAGGGGCTAAACCAGGGCTGAACCAGATTTAAACCAAGACTAATCTAGCACTAAATCAGGCCTAAACCTAGATGTTCCTAAAACAGTGGTCTAGTGGTTGATCCCCAAACAGCGCAGGACTAAAATAGGACTTAAACTTCTAAATTAAACAAAATCTGAACAGCTAAAGACTAAAGAGTAAACAGTTTTAAACAGGACTAAATGTAGAAAATGAACAAGGTCTTTAACCTGGAATTTTTGATTTGGACGCATTGGTTTGGAAGGAAACTAAATGTCTCGCATGGAAAACCATAATGTCACTGCGAGTCATTTTTTGGATTTTGCAGTTGGTGAGATTTAGAAAGTACCTAGATACTTTTACTTAGGTACTTTACTCAACTACATTTTCAGAAGAAACGAAACTCCCCAGATCTCTAAAGAAGTAAGATTATTTTGTGCAGGCATGGTGGGTAGTATGTAAGGTGTAGTAGTAGTAGTCGAAGCACTAGTAGTAGTAGTAATAGTAGTCGAAGCACCAGTAGTAGTAGTAGTCGAAGCACTAGTAGTAGTAGTAGTAGTCGAAGCACCAGTAGTAGTAGTAGTCGAAGCACTAGTAGTAGTAGTAGTCGAAGCACTAGTAGTAGTAGTAGTCGAAGCACTAGTAGTAGTAGTAGTAGTCGAAGCACTAGTAGTAGTAGTAGTAGTAGTCGAAGCACTAGTAGTAGTAGTAGTAGTAGTAGTAGTCGAAGCACTAGTAGTAGTAGTAGTAGTCGAAGCACTAGTAGTAGTAGTAGTAGTAGTAGTCGAAGTAGTAGTAGTAGTCGAAGCAGTAGTAGTAGTAGTAGTAGCAGTAGCAGAAGCAGTAGTAGTAGTAGTAGCAGAAGTAGTAGTAGTAGTAGAAGTAGTAGTAGTAGAAGCACTAGTAGAAGTAGTAGTAGTAGAAGCACTAGTAGTAGTAGTAGTAGTAGTCGAAGCACTAGTAGTAGTAGTCGAAGCACTAGTAGTAGTAGTAGTAGTAGTAGTAGTAGTAGTAGCAGAAGCAGTAGTAGTAGTAGTAGCAGAAGTAGTAGTAGTAGTAGAAGCAGAAGTAGTAGTAGTAGTAGTAGAAGCAGTAGTAGTAGTAGTAGTAGTAGTAGTAGAAGCAGTAGTAGTAGTAGTAGTAGTAGAAGCAGCAGTAGTAGTAGTAGTAGTAGTAGTAGTAGTAGTAGTAGTAGTAGTACAGTAATTTTTATACTTTTTACTTTTACCAAAGTATTTATTTTCTAATGAGTAAACTCATTGGAACGTATTAGTTTTTTTTGTTTTTTTTTCCAGTACTTCTTCTACCACCGGCCATAAACATTAATTGATAATATTTTGTGCGTCCTCAGAACATTTATTATTTAGCATGGTTAACAGACTCTGTCCTGCAGCTCTCCACAGACCTCTGTATAAAACCACACCGAGCCACACCCGTCATTGTGAAGGGTACAGCCTCCTGGTGGCTCTACTGTACACCAAGACTCCAGGCAAGAATATGTCAGGGCACAGAGTCGGCTCGGCCTGGCAGACAGCTTCATAAAGTGGCCGCCGATGGCTCCCAGTGGGGCCCTCATCAGAGCAGTTCAGAGCGGTGAAGCGCCTCGGACTTCACTCTCTCCGAATTGACAATAGCTCTCCTGCTGATAGGGGGACAAAAGATTGCGAGCGGGGAGGGTAGAAAACAAGATGGCCGCCGAGCAGTGGGCATGTGTTGCTTTTGTTGGTGCCGTGTTGTTGCCTCGTGCCGCCGGGAGGTCATCCAGGAGGTAATGAGGTGATGTGTGGCGCCGGAGCAGTCACTGTCAGTCACATTCGGACATCGTCGGTGCATAATGAGTCTGAGTGAGGTGAAATATAGGCGGCGTCTAGAAAGAGGCCCACCTTTAGCCTCCTTCCCTGTCTTCACTAATCTCCCCAATCCTTCATTTGGAGTACGCCGTGAGTAATACCGCTCATGGACCATTTCCCACGCACAAAAGCCCACATATGTCCAGCGCACGCCTCTTACACAGCAGTATACACTTTACATATCATCAGCACATCACCTGATTTACATTAGGAGAGTACACAGCAAGACGGTTAGGGGTGATAGTAGCAGTAAAAGTAGTAGGAGAAAAAGTAGCAGTAACTGTAGTAGGAGTAGTAGTAAGAACAGTTGTAGTAGGAGTAGGAACTGTAGCCTAGTAGTGGTCATAGTAACAGTAGTAGTAGGAACTGTAGTTGTAGTAATAGTAGGAATTGTAGTTGTAGGAACTGTAGTAGTAGCAGTAGTAGTAAGAATAGTAGTAGTAGTAAGAACAGTTGTAGAAGTAGTAGTAGTAAGAGTAGTAAGAATAATAATAGTAGTAGCAGTAGTAAGAATAGTAGTAGTAGTAGTAAAAATAGTAAGAGTAGTAGTAAGAATAGTAGTAGTAAAGTAGTAGTAGTTAAGTAGTAGTAAGTAGTAGTAGTTAAGTAGTAGTAAGAACAGTAGTAGTAAAGTAGTAGTAAGAACAGTAGTAGTAAAGTAGTAGTAAGAACAGTAGTAGTAAAGTAGTAGTAAGAACAGTAGTAGTAAGAACAGTAGTAGTAAAGTAGTAGTAAGAACAGTAGTAGTAAAGTAGTAGTAAGAACAGTAGTAGTAAAGTAGTAGTAAGAACAGTAGTAGTAAAGTAGTAGTAAGAACAGTAGTAGTAAAGTAGTAGTAAAGTAGTAGTAGTAGTAGTAGTAGTCGAAGTGCATACCACAGTGTATTTATGAGGAAAAACTTATTAGAGTACACAATGAGAAGGTTATGGGTTTTGTAGTAGTAGTAGCTGTTGTATGAGAAGTAGGACCTGTTGTAGTCGTATTAGTAGTAGCAGTAGCTCAGTTCGTAGAGACGCTTGCCCACTTGGTGGTTTGATCCCTGCTCCCACTGTCGTTGTGTCCTTTTGCAAGACACTGAACCCTCCTTGCCTCCAGTGTCGGCGTACACTGGTGTATGAATGTGTGAGTGTGAATGGGTGAATGGTTCCTGCCTATGAAGGTGAAAAAGTGCTATATAAAAATGTGACCATTTATTTTAACTAAAACTTACATATGAAAAAATAAATAAATGAAAATGAATTTTTATTTCAGTGTTTTTTGTCAATTTTTTCCCCCATACATTTTATTTGGTTTTCATTTTCAACCTACTTGTATTCTTATAAAATAATTGCAATGTAAGTTAATTGATCCGTACATTGCATCAGGAGTGTACATACAATATAAATGTCCAGCACAAAAAAAAAAACAAAAAAAAAAAACTCCTGTTTAAATGATTATTTTTCAGTGAGAGCATTTTTTAAATTTTTTGATTTGTCAGATTTGGTCCTCCATACAGAAAGCTTTTTATTTCCATTCTTACCTGTTCACTGAGTACTGTATGACGAACCATTACCCATGCATAATCCCACATAGGTCTTACATTGGTGTTAAACCTTTTACATCACACCATCCATCCGCCCCTCTTCTCCATCACCCCCTCTCCGTCTTCGCCCCCCCGTCCCGTCTGAAGTCGTCACAGCAGCTGAACGATTTCCTCTCACGGGGAGCCTCCTCCGACTTTAACTGTGGCAGTGTCAAACCAGGCTCCTATTTAAGCTCATTAAATGTTTCCGAGACAATAGGAAATCAATGGCGCATAGCGGTGCACGGGAAATTTCTCTTAATTTAATTTCCCCTCCCCCAGTATCTGTTTGCCACATCTTTCTCTTCCACCCCATTTTTGCCCAGTCTTTAAACGAGGACTACCCGATGTTTTTTCTTATCGTTATCTAATGGTTTATTGTAATGGGAATTATGTCATAGAAGCTACTGTTATTAAGGATTTCTGCTGGCACCGTCCAATAAGGGACGCTCTGATTGGCTGTTGAATAATGGCTGCTGGGGAAGGCTCTATGTTGGCGCTAGATACGTCTCAGTACAACTGAGAAACTGGGCTGAAGAGAAAAATGAAGAAAAAAAAGCGTAATAATAATATTTATGATAATAATGATAATACTACTACTTATTATTATTATTATTATTATTATTATGTTAACAATGATACCACTACTTCTACTAATAATAATACTACTACTAGGCTACTACTACTACTACTACTACTGATAACAATACTACTACTACTACTACTATTGATAACAATACTACTACTACTACTACTACTGATAACAATACTACTACTACTACTACTACTACTACTGATAACAATACTACTACTACTACTACTACTGATAACAATACTACTACTACTACTACTACTGATAACAATACTACTACTACTACTACTACTGATAACAATACTACTACTACTACTGATAACAATACTACTACTACTACTACTACTGATAACAATACTACTACTACTACTGATAACAATACTACTACTACTACTACTACTGATAACAATACTACTACTACTACTACTACTGATAACAATACTACTACTACTACTGATAACAATACTACTACTAATACTACTACTACTGATAACAATACTACTACTACTACTACTACTGATAACAATACTACTACTACCAATGATACTACTACTATTACCGCTACTAATACTAATACTACTTCTTTTACTGCTACTACTATTACTGCTACTACTATTATTATTGCTACTACTGCTACACGACGGCTGATGGCGGGGATCAATCTACCAACCTTCCCAGTAATAAAAGCAGAAAAGTAGCTATACTGTCGTTGTTTGTTACCGGTTACAGATTTTGTAGTAACAGCCGTCGGGACAGCAGTAGTAAAATCATGTAGTTCAGCTTTTAAGGTTCGGAGGTAGCAGCAGTATTATCTTGGGCGGGCAGGCTGACACAGTTCCCTTCACAAACCATTTCTGACTTGTATTTTTGTGACAGGCTCCGTGGCGGGAAGCTGTCCAGACGTCGCACTGATGTTTTGCTCTCACTACACAGAGCACAATCGAGCTGAATGCTGAGCACACACTGACCGGGCTCCTGTAGTTCAGCTTTTGTTTCAGCGTCTTTGTGGATAATGGAACAGGCCTGAGCCGCAGCATAGTAAACATGTTCAGAAGTCTGTTTTTAAACGGTCATAGTGTTTCCATTCTTTCTTCCCCCACTTCCTCCTCCATTGTAGCCGCGCGCCGTCGTCTTGTTAACGTCTGTAGTGCGCGTGTACGCGTCTGCAGGTCTCGGTGCTGCCTGGGGGCCGGGCTCACACCTTCCCTGGGCCGCTGCTGTAATTGCTCTTCAGGGGCCCTCTCGCTGGCTCTGGGTCTGTCTCCATCACTCTCACTCCGTCTTTTCCTTTGCTCTTTGGCCCTTCCATCCATCCCCTCCCTGTCTTCCCCCCCTTCATGGCTCATTATGGCTGATCCCCACCTGCCCATTCTGGGAATTTTCACTCACTCTCACACAGACACGTACCACAGAACAAGTCAGCACTTTTGGCTTGTGTGCTATCTGCTACAACACAGCTTTACTAATACTGTTCGCACACAATAGTCTCGTCATATATTTTCCTGTGACTGGTGCAAACAGATAGTTTCTCATCTCCGTTCTGGCTGTCATGGTGCCATTTTTCATAAATCCGACTCTTCGCTCCCATCTCCTCTCTTTGTATTTACACAAGCACTCATGGACAGCCTGCTAACCACAGCCCTGTCGCCTCCATTTCTATTCCAGCCCTGCTCCAGCCGTCACCTAACAGCCCTCCGCCTGTTCCCAGGCCAGGGCTCTCTCCGGAGGATAATGGATGTGGCCAGTTGCAGCTGCTCAGCAGCAGGCACTATCACAGGAGTTATCTAAGGGCCTGAGTGGCCCGTGATGAATGGCTGGGAGCTGTGTGTCTCCACCGATCAATAAGCCACTAGCACGAGATGAGCTGATGCCCCTCGCCCTGCGCTCCTATAGCCACATACATCTCCCCTTCATAATCTTCCACTATGTTTGTGAACTTTTCCCTCCAATTCATGCACTGAATTGGGCCATTGATCTTTCATCCTTGGCTTGTTTTAAATAAAAGGCCAGTATCACCTCTCCACCCAAGCATGCAAGGTTTCTGACAGCAGTTATTGCTACACTGGCGGCCGAGCACACAAACATTATTTAGTCTGATCGAAGGCCTGTAATCGGAGAGGGTAAGCGGACAGAATGAGGCAGGAGCTGCTGCCCCCCACACCCCAGCACTCAGTGCTTTCCACTGGAAAGGAGTGCACACAAGGTCCCCTGTGGATACACACACACGTCATGCAGGCGCACACATGAGGAGACCAAACATTTTTACTGCCAGGCCTCATTGAGCACAACTTGTCCCAGAGCAGCTCATCGCCCAACCCGATCTGACATAAATATTGTCAGTCTCTTTGTTTCCCTGATGCGCACACGTCGATGTGGGCCTCCACAGACCTCTGCAGCGGGTAGATCTGAGGCAGAGGAACAGGTGTGCTGCTGTAGTTAGTGTACCTGTTAATTTTTGATCTTTTCCCTCTGTTCCTGCTCTCGCCTGTGCTCTGCTTGTGAAGGATTTGCAATGAAAGAGCCGGCTGCGAACGTGTCTTCCTGCCTCTCCTCCTCCTCTGGGATTTGAGCTGTCTGTATCTTGCTCTGTTCGTCCTCGTCTCCCCCCTCTCTCTCACCCCACTGCACCCCCAACAGCTCTGATCCTCCTCTGATCTGCCTCTGGTACTACACCACACCTGTTGCCGTCAGTGTCGCGGTGTGGGAGAGACAGCGGACAGCGACGTGGCCTTTGTGGCTCCCATCTCATCGACTGTAGCTCTGGCTTTAAACCAGCTCAGTGTGATACTGCAGATATGTGCCAAAGTGTCCCTTCATTTGATTTTGCTTATCTGTAATCTCAGGCTTTTCCTCATTTTGTGTTTTTGTGCAAATGCAGTGTGTGTCTCGACTCCCTTCCTAATCTGATCCTCTCTCTCTCTCTCTCTCTGTGTGTCTGCAGATCCCGGGCCCTTCATGAATCCAGGGGTCACTGGCGGCGCGTGGCTAATTGGCCGAATTTGCCCGGGGCGACAGTTGCCTGTGAATAAAGTGTCCAGCAAGGGTCCACGGCGCAGCGGCCGCACCCAGCTCTGCTCCAGCCAAACAGCCGAGACACACAGTGCACCCCTGGCCCCCCCTTCCTAGTGAGTACCACCAGGTCATGTGACTTCCACTTCCACTTATCACATTCAGCGTTTATATATTTTTAAAAAACATATGCGTATGTCACACCTGCATTTGATTCACAGCAGTGGTGCAAAGTACTACTTGAGTTTTTTAGGTACAGCACATTTTGTAAAAGTTTGTACTGTTTTCAGTACAGAACCACCTCATAACACTGGGTTTGTAGTATTAGTAGTATTAGTACTAGTAGTAGTAGTTGTGGCAGTAGAAGTAACAGTAGCTGTAGTTAATTATAGTAGTAGTAGTAGTGGGAGTTGTTGTGGTGGTAGTAGTGACAGTAATAGAAGTAGTGGTCCTATACCAGGCATAGAAGTATTGGTAGTACTTATAGTAGTAGTAAATTTACTAGTGGGTATGTTGTAAGAGCAGTAGTAGTTGTTGTAATTATAGTAATAGTAGTTGTGGTATTATTGATAACACAAGTGGTAATGGTCCTAGTAGTAGCAGACGCAGAAGTAATGATAGTAGTAACAGTAGTAGTAGTGATGGCATTAGTATTAACAGTAGTAAAACGGTATTAACAGTAATATTAATGGTAATAGTAACAGTAATAGTAGCAGTAATTGTAGTTATAGTGGTAGGTAGTAGTAATAGTAGTTGTAATAGCACTTTAAGTAGTCATAATAGTAGAAATGTAGTAGTGGGTATGTTATAGTAGTAGTAGTTGTTGCAATTGTTGTAATAATGTTAATATTCCTAGTACTAGCAGTCGTAGTGGTACTAGTGGTAGCATGAGTAGTAACAGTGATAACAACAACAGTAGTATTAATAGTAACTGTAGTAGCAGTAATAGTAGTGGTTACAGTAGTGGTAGTAGTAGTTGTTATATGTATCTATGTATTGTGGCAATAGAGGTGGGCCTAGTAGTAGCAAGTCATAGAAGTAATGGTAGTAGTTATAGTAGTAGTGGGTATGTTAGAATAGTAGTTGTTGTAATAATAGGTAGTAGGTGTAGTAGTTATAGTAATAGTAGTAATGGCAAGGTGCAGTAGAGAGGAATAAATCCTTTTTAATAAACTAGTACCTTCGCGTATTCACTCTCTTGAGTCGCTGTTTGATACATAGTTGGTAAAAAAGCAATAATTTCTCTTAGTCCAAATTTTCCCATTTCCTCCATTTTGCTGCAACAGTTTCATTCCTCCACTCGCCTCAGTTTTTCCTTGGCTTGCACTCTTCCTCTTCATTTGCCACAGTGGGCTTGGGCAATTACCATGGTCCCCTATTGGCCGAGGTTCAGCTTTAAAAAAACAACTTGCAGCCCCTTATTTCTCCCACGGTGAGCCTACAGTCCCAGCGATGGCCAAGTCCCGTCCCAACTGCAGTGAGCTAACAGCGAGGGGCTCGGGGGCGATGGCTCAGGGTGGCTCTAATTAGTTCAGCCTCCGCTCTCTACTCGTTAAGGCAGTTCTGGCTGCTATTGTTTGGCTGTCAGTGTACAGACAGCGGGGAGAGGGGAATATGGTGCACAGGGAAAACACTGGAGCCCATGGGAGGTGCACCAGCTCCAGGTTCAGCCCCGAATGCCTCAAAACCCAGATGATGAAAATGACGTTTGTCACTGTTTGCAGAAGTGTTGGCAAGTAAACGGTCAACAGTGTGTGAGTGTTAAAAAATAATGGTCCAATTATAAGTCAAGTGTTGCCTGTGTTGTGTGAAGTGATTAGGCAGCATTAGGAGGGAATGGAATTTGCTAAATGACATTAATCTTTATGCTAAATTGACCTTTTGGGGCTTTTAAGCATGTTTAATGTTGTTTACACCCCAAGAAAATACCTGGAGTAGTATTTTATCATGTTGCTAATAGCTGTGGTAAATGGCCATTTTATGCTCTGTCCATTCCCCACTGTTGTGAGCAGGGGGCGACAGACACCTAATCGAAGCATTCTCTGTGAAAGTATAAGTATACGTTTTCCATACATATACATTATTTTGAGTAAAAAAATTGAGTGTAATATAGGACCTTAAAGACAACATTCCCACTGGGACAGTACTTTGCAGATAGTGTCAATATGAAAATATTTCATTAAAGTTTGAAGTGTCACCAAAAATAAGAGGTTCTCAAAATCTGTACTCAAGTTAATGTACTAATAGTACTTTTACAATACTATACTTTACTGCAAAATAATATTACTCAAGTAGAACTCAAAGTGAAACTATAAAACTATAAAGTATTGCTAAAAGTCCCGGTTGCTTTCTGCTAACCTAAAACCTGACCACTCACGTCAGAACTGATACTTTTGTCCAAACCATTCAGACCCAAATAAAATTAGCACTAGCCTGACAAAGATGGCAGGAAATCACAAATCACATGATAATCCTGCTTTGTAGTAGGTAACATTTTTCTCAACAAATGTACTTAGATAAAAGTGCCTTGTGTCTTTCCACCTCTGCAATAAATAACATTCAGGATCATTGCCCTTGGTGTTATACTTCATATTACCATCACCATCTGGTAATACTCGTACTCAAAAGCACTCTGGAGCAGTACGTGTAAAGGTGTGAGACTTTACTGCGACATGTTTGTACCCTGAAGTCAACACCTCGTAGTTAAACTGTTTCTCTGGTGGAGTCCTCATGTAAAAGCCTCCTCAAAGAGCGGGGACTTGCTGGTTTGTGTGTGCACCACTCGTCCATCTGTGAAGGGCTCAGCTCCACACACGCCTGTTTTTCTCTGTCATCTTCTCTGTAATCAGCTGTTCACTTCTGGTCGTAGCTCTTGTAGTTTACTCTCTATCATGTTTCCCCCAGTACAGCAGGCCTGCCAGCCTGCCCACTGGTGTTAAAGATAAACAAAATACGGCTGGTTGAAAGTGAAGTCTGCCCCAGGTGGTTGTTCTGGAGTGTTTTGTGTTTTATTCATAGAAGACTTTGGTGGAGAAATGAATTTGTTCAAAGTATTTTAGCAGCTCCCAAGACCCAAACACAGCATGAACAAATAGTTCTTATTTTTGCTCTGCATTTTCTAACTCCATAGGAGTTGGAAGCACCAGGTCATTTAACTTTTACTTACAATTTACTAAATTATTTGTGCAATGTTGGAGTATTAAAAACATCATTCCTACATCTGCAGTGGTGGAAAGTAACCACTCACTTATTTTAGGTTCTGTGTTTGCTAGTAATAGTAGTAGTATTTACAAGTCAAAAAAGCGACAAAATCAAAACTTAACACAGACTAAAGCAGGAATAAAACAAGGCTAAGCTGTGACGAAATTAATTAAATTACCACTAAAACTGGACTTTTTAAACATTTTTATTTTGTCACAACACATGTTCTTTTAAGGCTCTGGTGGAAAATGATTCTTCAGTGTAAATCTCTGTCAGATGGAAGACCACAGCGTTATTGCGATGTATTTATATCATTGCGATACGGATATTGCGTTTGCTGATATTGCGATAACGATAATTTTGCGATATATATTGTGCAGCCCTACAATTGTCATCCAGTCATCCCTTATTTACTGGTGCTCACTCTCCGATTATTATACAATTAATGAAGAAACTTATCAACAGATTAATCAATCAGTAGTAGTAGGAGTAGTAGGAGTAGTAGGAGTAGTAGGAGTAGTAGGAGTAGTAGGAGTAGTAGGAGTAGTAGGAGTAGTAGGAGTAGTAGGAGTAGTAGGAGTAGTAGGAGTAGTACAGTCTTTGGATGAGGAATGCATTTGCTCAACGTATTTAGGAAGCCAGTGCATGGTCTACAGGTTCTTATGTTTGCTCAGTGTTATCTTGTTATTTTTCTAACTTCATAATAAAATCAGTAAACGGCTCAGTAATGACTTGCTTTTGGGTATCCAGGAGGATTAGGAGTTGTCAGTCAGTCTCTCCGGTGCGGCCGCGCCTCACCACAGCCCCGAAGCAAAGCAGCACTCCAAGATGAATGAATTACAATGAACTTTAGCAGCGGACTGTCGCGTTCCCTGTTGTTCTTTCATGAAGCCGCGAGGTTAGGGACTCGCACTTCGGAATCTTCTCTTTGTGCGAAGCTGACCTTTTTATCTGCCATTTTACTTTGAGTTACTTTGCCGTTTTTTTTTTTTTTGGGAGTTTAATGAAAGCTTCTGCCGAGGTTCTTCTGCTGAGTGAAAGAAACGCTTATTTAGACTTAGCTTTTTAAAATGTTCTGCTTTGAAGGGAGAGCCCAAAGTAAGTAAACAGGTGCTGATAATGAATACTAATACTCTGCTGTTGATACATATTATCTGAAAGGGAAAGGGGAATTATAGTTTTCAAAAGAGCAACGCTTCTGTGGTTTAGTGAATGACTGATGCGACATTCGAACTGTGGTATTTTTGAAGTTGGTTCAGGTTAATCAAGTGAGGAGAAGCTGTCTGACATCAAAAGTCTTTTTTATGATATTCAAACAAGCTGCTGTTTAAACTATGCATCCACAGTGATTACAGTGAATAATTCATTTGTCACTGAAAGGTAGTAAGGTCATGTGTTGGAAGATGTTGTAAAGCATCTGTCTTTCTTTATACACCAATCATAGGCAGGCATAACATTATGACCACAGACAGGTGAACAACACAGATTATCTCTTCACCATGGCACCTGTTAGTGGGTGGAATATTTTAGGCAGCAAGTGTACATCTTGTCCTCAAAGCTAATTTGTTAGATGCAGAAAGAATTGGCAAGAGTAATCGGCAAGATGTTATGGCTAGACGACTGGGTCAGGAGTCTCCAAAGCTGCAGCCTTGCGGGGACTGCGTCGGACAGTATCTTTCAAAAGTGGTCCAAGAAAGGAACCGGCTGCCAAGAATAAAGCATAATGTTTCGCCTGATTGGTGTAGTTACTCAGGAACGTTTATACATCTTTTGTGTTTAGTTGTATTTATGGTGATCAAGGAGGAATCCACTTCTTGAAACATTTAGCAGGACATTGGTTCTTTCAGATACTTATCTTATTTGCTAATTTATTCCCCAGAGTAGATAATCCTCACTGCAGCACACTGAAAATGTTTGCTTTAAAGCATTGAAAGCACTGAAACATGGCAGGATGTTAGAGATTTCCTCATTAGGTTAAGAAGAGGCGCAGAATGATTAGCAAGGAGGTTGTTTGCTTGATTCCCAGGCCGACCATCAATGATCTCTCTGTGTGTTACCTACGTGTTACATTCTCTTTATGGCAGGGGTGCCCAAAGTGGGGCCCTTCAAGAGGTTTGATTAGGCCCATGAGATGGTGCTGTGATTTGTTTGGGGTATCTGCTTTGACTCTGTTGTGCACTGAATAGACTAATGGTCTGTTGGAGTCTATAACAAGTCTGTTTACCTAAATAATATAATAATTAAAGGAAGTTTATTCATAGATATGTTTGCATATGATCTCATTACATTAAAAAGTTTGCATTTGGCCCTAATTTATTTCTGTTTTGGCCCTCAAAGAGAAGTTTGGGCACCCGTGCTTTATGATATTCAATCTCATTTGTGAACCTGGTTAAGACGTAATGTTTACATAGTGACATGCTGTTTTATTTTGAAATATACCAGATCCTATTCACTGGTTTTATGCTCTGACTTCCTGTCTGGCTCGAGCTGGTCTGCTCAACTTTATGCATGGGGGCATCCATCAAAAATAGACTCCTTGCGCGCTTCTGCTGTAGAGCTGGATACCGACACGTACTGTAACGCAGCCGGTGTGAGCGTGTACATCAACTAGAATAGTGTAGAAGTACTGCTCACGCAACATATTCGGTGTAAATTGGAGGTTGCACATACCTTTATAAAGCAAGGCACAAGTAATCTCACAGTATGGACATAAGTGTACAAGTGGAATCTGCAAAATGGCTTCTTGTTGTCTCCATTTATAATACACATCATTGTCTTATGCTGGTAATGCTTTTTTTGCCTTTGCCTTCATGTACTCCAGGTTATGACTCATGTTACCGTGACTAAAATGCTTTTTTTCCCTTTGCCCTGCCCTCTTACTGTCAGATAAACTTAATCAGCACAAATTAGCACAGAGAAATACAACCACAAGGGCTTGACCACCTGCTTTTGTTAGCATTTTCTTTTTTTTTTTTTTTCATTGTACATACACATCCCCACGCTACCAAAATAATACCTTACCCCTGACTCACTACCCCCACCTCCCTCCACATCCTCCCAGCTCTATAACACAGATCGCAGCCCTCCGGTTCTCCGCCGCCCCCCTGTGAATTTCCAAGCTGTCGAGGCTGACGGAGGCCAACATTTCCTTGCCAGGGCGCAGTTTGAACAGATCCGGCCTCCGGGTCCCATATACGGCTCCACTCAAGCCCCTGCAAACAAGGCCTGCCCCGCGCAACTGTCAACTAAATGCTAAAAGATCACAGCATGGAATTTTTATATATATTTATTTTTTTAATACTTTACACTTCTTGTCCGAGCGTGTTTGCAGAGTTGATGTTTGATCTGCTGGTGTGATTACATTTGCACACATTCAGCTAAAAGAACAAGGTGGATTTGATACTCAACCAGACAGAAATCCCATATGTGAAGTCCACAGATGCATTTTGATTTGTGCTTAAAGACTGCAAGCTTTTCCAATATTCTTTTGAAAGAATAGTTCACATAATAAAACATCTGACTGCTGATTTAAAGGTACAGTAACCTATTTTTTTCTAACCCTTCTAACAACAGCATAACTACATTTTAGACCAGATCTACCCTCTTACAATCAACTTTTTTGAGCTTTCTACCATATTATAATGTTCCCTCATCAAAAACAGACCTGGACTTGTGTTTTGCTTCATTCGCACGTTTGAGTAATCCTGTGTTTCTGAGACCTCAGAACGCTCGGCTCCTCTAACCAACCCCCGTCCGCTCCAGGAAGCACTGACCAATCAGCGAGCCGTCTACATCCAGTCTGCTTACATTCATTTATAAAAACAAAAAAACAAAAAACAATGGTGTACAGCTGTTTTCACTGTTTCCTTACAGCTATTTTTAATTTTGTATTAAAATGGCACCATACAAACAATTTTAAGGAAGTAAAAAGCTTTTTTTTCTATGTTTCTGTTCTAAAGTCTGTAACAGCTTTGCTCTGTGCTGCACTCTGCTGGTCTCATTACCTGTTATGTCAGTAGTAAATGTAATTATATATATGATATTGAGTTTAGAGACATGCTGTGAATACTTTGACAATACTGGTGCATGTTTGTTCTTGCTTTCCTTCTCTTGTGTTTTTGTGCTATTCCTTTGTGTAACTAGAAGGTTAAAGACAATAGACCTTATAAAACTATAAATGCAGTGTTAAGTCGTGAAGAACTATCAAGGGGAGCTTTATAATGAAGCCTGGGTGATGCCAAGGTCTTGTTTTTCTCACAGAACGCTTCATGTTAAGTAAGTAATTTAACACGGTCTATACTTTTACTTGAAAATGCTTGGCCTCTTGCAGCACGATAACCGTTTGTTTGAGCTGAATGTGCGCAAATGTAATCACATAAGCAGCTAACACACATCGAAAAGAACAAGTGAATTTGATACTGAACTAGGCAGGAATCCCTTATACGTATGTAGAGACCACAGATGCTTTTTGTTTTTGTCTCAAAGATTACATGTCTTTTTAAACACAGACATGTACTTATCTGTGCAGCTAAGTGTTGAGATGATGCTACAACACATTGGTTCTCAAACTTTTCACTTCAAGAACCACCACAGAGAATATCTGGCTTTCTAATTACCATCTTCAACTGACTAAAATAAGCTTAAATCAGGACTAACCCAGGTCTACACCTAACCAAACATGACTATACCAGGACTAAACTGGGGCTAAACCAGAACAACAAAACAAAAGCAGGACTAAACCAGGAATAAATAAATAAAAAGCACTCGGCTTCTGTTCAAAAATGCCTGCAGAAAGGTCTAAATCCAGGATCAAACTGGGCCTAAACCAGGACTAAGTCAGGATTACTTCTGAGAAACAATGGAAAGAGCCTGCGTACCACCTGTGTTACCGGTACCACAGTTTAAGAACCTGCTGTGAGAGCTGTCTGCCTTTTTAAAGGACCTGTAATGCTTTTATTCATATTTTAAAACAATCTAGAACAGCAGCACATTAAACAACCTTTAAAATCTTTTTGACTAAAAGAAAGCATTTTTAATAAGCACTCTACTGGTGCCATGAAGAAACAGCAGAGGGCATAGTGCTGCTGTCTTTTGAGCATAATCAGAGAAAAAGAGCACTTCACTTCTTTAAACTTTTTGTATGATGCCATTTTACTATAAATTGAAAACAGTGTCTGTGAGGAATCAATAGAAACAGAGCTATACTCAATTTTTTGGATAAATGAATGAGAGCAGACTGGATGTAGAGGGCTTGTTGATTGGCTAGTGCTTCCTGGAGTGGGTGGCGGTTCTGAGGCTTCAGAAACTTAATGCCAGAGAATACAGGGTTACTCAAACAGATGTGAGAGAAACAAAACACAACTCCAAGCATGTTTTTGATGAGGGCACAACATTATAACATGGTAGAAAGCTCAGAAAAGTCAATCTTGCATAATATAGCACCTTTAAAGTTACACTACCCACAAATGTCTCACCTAAAAAAGCTACATTTCCTGCTTTAATCTTATTAAAAATAGGTCTAGTACAGCAATTTACTTGTTTTTGTGTCTGAGCCACTTGTTTGCACGCATTCGTCCAAAAGAGCAGGTGTAGAAATCCCATATATAGAGGGACACAGAAGCAATTTGATTTGTTTTCAAGGATTACAAGCCATTTCAAACTCACACACATACTTCTCTGAGCAGCTAAGTGTTGTAATGTTTCGCTCAAGATGACGCTATAAGACCTGTCTGCCGATTTAATCACCGACGTGTGGATAGGGGCCGAGGAATGCCGCAGACGTCATTTTTATGGGAACATAAGCTAAACAGCCAGGCCTGCTTTAAGAGCGGCCATGTTGACAGACAGACTCCAGACAGGCCTCTCAAACTGCGTCTTGTCTAATCCACCGACATACAAATCTCTGCAGTGATCTGCCAAGTTTCTGCAGGATTCACTGGAGCACGGATAGCTAAATTTCACACCAGCAGCCCAAGCCCCCGCTCCACGTACTCGCGTATATCCCGCCTGGCAGCCGAGGATGATGGGAAACATCTGTGAAAGTCTGTTTGTAAGAGGAGGCTGCAGAAAACGCCAGATCAAAAACTGGTTTAATAATTTGACTAGAGTGATTATTAAACTCTTTACACCAAGTACAAGCTGAGAAAAAAAAATGTTTTTTTACAGACTACTATGGGCCTTATATCGAAAAACTGGGTCAAAACCAGGACTAAACCAGGTCTAAACTGGGTCTTAACCGGGACTAAAGTGAGTCTAAGGTAGGACTAATCTAAACCAGGACTAAATCAGGGCTAAACCAAGACTAAAGCAAGTCTAAAGCAGGACTAATCTAAACCAGGACTACAAAAGACTAAACCAGGACAAAAGCAGGACTGATCTAGGTTTTAACTAGGACTAAACCAGATCTAAACCAGGACTAATGCAAGACTAAAGCAAGTCTAAGGTGGGACTAATGTAAACCAAGACTAAACCAGGACAAATGCAGGACTGATCTAGGGCTTAACCAGGACTAAAGCAAGTCTAAGGTGGGATGAATCTAAACCAGGACTAAACTAGGACTAAACTAGGACTAAACCAGGACTAAACCAGGACTAAACAAGACTAAACCAGAACTAAACCAGGTCTAAACCAAGACTAAACCAGGACTAAACAAGACTAAACAAGACTAAACAAGACTAAACAAGACTAAACAAGACTAAACAAGACTAAACAAGACTAAACCAGAACTAAACTAGGACTAAACCATAGGCTAAACAAGACTAAACCAGAACTAAACCAGGTCTAAACCAAGACTAAAGCAAGTCTAAGGTGGGATGAGTCTAAACCAGGACTAAACCAGGACTAAACAAGACTAAAAAAGACTAAACCAGGACAAAAACAGGACTGATCTAGGTTTTAACTAGGACTAAACCAGATCTAAACCAGGACTAATGCAAGACTAAAGCAAGTCTAAGGTGGGACTAATGTAAACCAAGACTAAACCAGGACAAAAGCAGGACTGATCTAGGGCTTAACCAGGACTAAAGCAAGTCTGAGGTGGGATGAATCTAAACCAGGACTAAACTAGGACTAAACTAGGACTAAACCAGGACTAAACCAGGACTAAACAAGAACTAAACCAGGTCTAAACCAGGTCTAAACCAAGACTAAACCAGGACTAAACAAGACTAAACAAGACTAAACAAGACTAAACCAGAACTAAACTAGGACTAAACCATAAGCTAAACAAGACTAAACCAGAACTAAACCAGGTCTAAACCAAGACTAAAGCAAGTCTAAGGTGGGATGAGTCTAAACCAGGACTAAACCAGGACTAAACAAGAACTAAACCAGGTCTAAACCAGGTCTAAACCAAGACTAAACCAGGACTAAACCAGGACTAAACAAGACTAAACAAGACTAAACAAGACTAAACAAGACTAAACAAGACTAAACAAGACTAAACAAGACTAAACCAGAACTAAACTAGGACTAAACCATAAGCTAAACAAGACTAAACCAGAACTAAACCAGGTCTAAACCAAGACTAAAGCAAGTCTAAGGTGGGATGAGTCTAAACCAGGACTAAACCAGGACTAAACAAGACTAAAAAAGACTAAACCAGAACTAAACCAGGTCTAAACCAAGACTAAAGCAAGTCTGGACTAATCTAAACCAGGACTAAACAAAACTAAATCAGGACAAAAGCAGGACTAAACCAAGTCTAAACCAGGCATAAACCAGTATTAAAACTGGGGAAAAGCTGAACCAATGTAGGACTAAACTAGGTCTAAACCAGATGTAAACCAAGTCCAAACCAGAACTAAGCAACCATAACTCAACTAAACAGGAATAAAGCTGTCAGCCTGCGTACCACCTGTGATACCCTCACACCACAGTTTGAGAACCACTGCTATAGTGAAATAAAAATAATAAAGACTTGGCAGCATTATAATTAATTAGCCTCACTTGTACCAAACAGATGAACGTTACATGGCTCTAACATACAGACTGCTGGAGTTAAAGCTGCAGGGCTGAGGTTGTTCCATTGATTGTGTTCTTTGTTGGCAGATAATGAGAAGGAGCGAGTGGGATAAGAGGAGATGATAATGCATTTCCTTTGTGGATAAATGACTTCCTGTGGATGGCAAAGAGGAAGTACAGGAACCTCCTACCAGCCTCATTTTTCTATTTTTACTCTGCTGTGTGTGCTCTGAGAGTGTGTTTACATGCTGACTGGTATATTGTCAAGCAAAGAAATCCAGATGGATATTCCTCGCAGCTGCCAGAGTGGTGGCTGCTCAGAGTCACCGAAGTCTCTTTTATTTGGGTGTGCTGAGCATTATAAATAATGAAATGAAGCCAGTAATTGGTGGTTCTTGGTAATTAGGACCAAGCTGTCAGCTAGAGAAGTAGCTTGAGTCTGACGGCGCAGCAGCTAGGGCAGTAATTACTATTATCTATGGGGGTTGTTGACACAACAATAATCCCATTCTTAACCAGGAGAGGAGGGCCTGTGTTTATTGTCCCTGTTCTTACCCACATCTATTCCAGGGACATTAATCTCTGAGAGTTTGTGTTAATGTTTGCCAAGTGGTTGTGGCTAAAGCTCAGAGAGGTGGGGAAAGGAGAATTTTAATCAAGTGTTGTTATTTTAAAATGAAATTAACCCTATCAAAGTATGAAAGCAATATTAATACTGTCCCTGAGTAGAAGTAATGTTGGGATAAAAATACTCTTAGAAGTACAAAAAGCTACTTGTGTGAGTGTAACCAGCTCTACTAAAGCAGCAGTATCTCAGTCGGTAGAGGGACCCACTAACCCAAAGGTTGGTGGTACGATCCCTTCTACCGGCATTTCATACTGCCGCTGTGTCTTTGGGCCCTCGCCTCCTCAGAAAGTATCTGACTCTTCAAGTACCAGGACTTATCCAGGACTAACAGTGTTCTTATCAAAGACTAAACCATGACATAACCAGTGGAAAAATAAGATAAAACCAGGACAAATCCAGGCTGAAATCTGGTCTACTCTAAAGCAGGACTAAACCAGGATTAAACCAGGACTAACACTAAACTAAACCAAGTCTATACCAGGACTAAACCAAGACTAAATCAGGACTAAACCACGTCTGAATA
The DNA here is from genome assembly GCA_020698575.1 of Bostrychus sinensis. Lineage (NCBI taxonomy): Eukaryota > Metazoa > Chordata > Actinopteri > Gobiiformes > Eleotridae > Bostrychus > Bostrychus sinensis. The sequence goes on from CM036251.1 coordinate 7,464,685, forward strand.
AGGACTAGCCTCATCTAAAACAGGAATAAAACTGGCTCTAAATTAAACAAATTCAGGACTTGAAATGCAAAAGACTCCTGTTACCCATACCACAGTCTGAGAACCACTGCTCTTGTCTAGCTTGGATTCACTTTATCAAATTTATTATATTACAACATTCATGGCACCTGTAATTCAAAATTATCACACTTGTTTCTCCCTAAAACAATATTAGACCTCAAATTACTGATCCACTTTTGTGTCCTTACCCACCAGTTGAGAATCATGGGTCCCGATCACTAACGGTTAACGTCCATCAGAGTAGTTGGTGGCTAAAGCATTGCTGTTAACACAATAAGACCTTCCCCCTCGGCAGTGAATTTTCTGCTCGGTGACTGTGTGAAGAGCTGGGCCATATTTTCATTAGTCGAACAGTTTGACTTTTTTCCCCGTGAGCGCTGTGACACACGACCATAAACGGCATTATCAACCATCTCAGCAGGTTTCTAATACCTCTGTAAGCCTGTCATTTCATTCACGGATACCGGCGGGGTTAGGCTGGGCCCGGAGCTGCTCTGCCCGTCTGTCTCTGCTCCTCAGTCTGAGAGATTGGATTCCCCCAAACCCTCCTCCTCCTCCTCCTCCTGCTGCTCAATACTAACAACACAACACACGCTCGCTCTCATTCGGGTGCACACAATCCCTATAGACTCACTCCTCTGATAATAGTCATATGTAAAAGTTTGGGCACCCCCTCTGAGGTTGCATAATGATTTACTCTATCTTCATGAAAAAAGATCACAGAGAGATTTCATTCATTTTCTAGTGACATCTGAGTTCTAGGGTGGTTTCTGAACAACAATTTTTAGTGTAGCAGTATTTAGGTGAATGGAATTAAATGAAATATAAACAAAAATGCCAGTGTAAAAGTTTGGGCGCTCAAGTTTGCTGATTTGAATGCATGTAACTTCGTAAAATGGATTACTTGCAACACAAAACTTGTGAGATTAGTGAGTTAAGCCTTGAACTTCATAGACAGGTGCAATCAATAATGAGAAAGGGTATTTAAGGCGGTAATCATGAAATGGAAGGACACTAGAAAATGTCACAAGAAAATGAATGACACACCTCTGTGATCTTTTTTGTGTGAAGATAGAGTAAATTATTATGCAACCTCAGAAACCTTTACATATGCTTGTATATACTCGCTCTTATTCTGGTTCACATCTATATAGAGTAATTCTTCTGATAATATATGTGTTATTTGAAATATTCAAGACAAAAAAACAGTGAATGTCAAGTTTAATTTGGCAATACTGTTTCAATATCAAAAGGTGAAGCGCATACTATTGTGTCTGTGAGAAAGACACCCACATTGCCCACTCCAGTCACTGTATATGGCAGGTTGCTAGACAAACTTTCTTCCTATTTTATTCTATCTGCTTTGTGTAAGTTTTGTTTCTATGAGCAGAAGAATGACAGGCGGAGTAACCAATCAGAGAAACACAGGGCCTGTAAACATGGCTGATTCTTGACGGTTTTGCCATAAAACGCCAGCATAAGCCGTATTCTGAGCAGCTCTGTGCTTATTTGTGAACACGGACATCAGCAGAACCGAGTTGTACAAAGATTTGCAAAGAAAGTCGATTTGTTTGAATGTGGTCGTTACGTCAGACGTCAACGGGACTCTGTTGTTAAAATGGAAACGGGGTGAAGGACTGAACAAGAACACAGCTTTCAGCAGAAACAACAGATGACAAAGGAAACGCTGTTAATTGGGTTAGGGAAGTCATTAAATTCGCTCTGCTTTTGTATTCGTAAGACGCGCCGCAGATAAACGGCTGTGATAGGCCAGTTCCAAATCAACCGGAGAGAAACGGTTCACTGCGAGAGAGGACCCAGGCTGTCCTGATTTTGAAAAGAGGCTGGCTTGTCTTTGGCCCTTCTTGTCAGTGATGTGGGACCAGTCTGGTTAATTGTTGAGGTAAACATCCAGGTTCTTAAAACAGTCCACCATGTCAATATCCGCCTCTTGGATGTTCACGTCATATTATTATATATGTTCTGTTTATCACAAGATTCAAGCCAAATGCACAACCCTACAAAATATCATGATTCCTAATTGTGGATAGGAACATTCTTGCTTAATTCAGCTGCTCACACTTCTTACAAGCTTATACCGTTTGGCCCATGAGAGCAGAGGAACGGATGGCCTGAAAAGCTGCGTGCCCCGGTGACAGTCCTCCCCTGCTGCAATCATGAAAAGTAATGAACCGGCTGGAGACTTGCACGACTGTAGACCACAAAGTGCAGTCTAAAGATTGGGTTAGTGCAAGAGCGAAAAGGTACAGTGAATGTCAAGGTGAATTGGGAAAGGCTGGCGAGCGTTTTTTAGCAGCACACAACAGGCAAATTACACATTGGTGCTGAATTAAACATGGGCCTGCTTGAGGCATGATGGACATCCAAAGGCACTGCAGAAAAGGCAGAGAAAATGGTCTTTTAAGTAGGCTATTTATGGTGAAGATATTGTATTCATTTGATTATAATAAAACATCCATTACAGTGTAAGGGAGGTGAGGCCGCAGAGTGCAGCTCAATGCAATAACAACAGTGCGTTAGCTGTAAATGAGCTGAAGGGAAAAAGGAGCAGGTTCCTGTAGATATGTTTCCTTTGTAGGGGTGCACCGATTTGGTGCTTCTTCAGAGTAATAAAGAAGCGTTTTTATTGTGCCTCGGCGGCCGGAGTTATGTTTAGAGCGAGCATAAAGACCTCGAACATGGCGTAAAATGATATTATGGCCCATTAGGTGGCGGCCTGAGCTAAGCGTGTGCGTGCTAGCAGTAACGGAGGACCGGCGGGGTAATGGGGCCGTGGCGTATTGTCTGCGAGCGGCTCTTTCACTTTGGCTCTGATTGAATCGTCTGTATCAGCGGTGCTCCATCTCCCGGGGAACCGGAGGAGACGAGGTGATTTCGGGGCTGAAGACATCACTCTGTCAAATGTGGGGAGAGATAAGGCGAGCGGGCCGGCTGCGTTTTCCAATATATAAGGGGGAACACAGAGGTTACACAGAGGTTACGCTGAGATTGGTATGTGGACAGATCAGCGACCCAAAAAAGCATATTGTGTGGATCTGTATCAGTTTCTTGTTTGCTGGACGTATTATTTTTGTCTACTCTCTCAGTGATTCTCAAACTTTTTACATCATGTACCACCTAAGAAAATATTTGGCTTTTCGAGTACCATCTGTAAGGGACTAAAATGAGCCTAAACCTGGACTAATCTTAGTCTAAACCAAGGGATAAAATACGGAAAATGCATTACTAAATAAGGACGAAACAGGGACTGTACCAGAACTAGAGGTCGACTGATATGGGTTTTTCTATGGCTGAATATAAATTTTTTAAAATTCAGAGCAGGCGATGGCCAATAAACACTGATCTTTTTGGAGGGCCAATATGTAGGACCAATTTTCTTAATTTTCTTAAAGAAATCGATATAAAATAGCCATTTATTTTAGTAATGTTTATTACAATGCAAACAAATGTAACAATTTGACAGCGAGAACAGTTAAAGATGAATGATGTTTTGCACTTTTCTGCTGAGCTAAAGTGTTTTTGGATGTTTCCCATAAACTGCAGTGTAAGAGCCCAAACTGTTACAAGATGTTTGGGGAAACTGGGGTCCTTCAGTCACATGGTCGTCCCAGACATGTGCCCGACCAAAAAACGGCATAAAAGTGCAAGAATCGAGCTGATTGTCTAAAAAATGCAAAAATTGGCCAGATATATTGATCAACCCCTTACCAGCAGAACCAAGAGAAAACCAGTTCCAAACTTAGTCTAAACCAGGACTAAATTACAACAGAACCAGGAGTAAACAAGGACAAATGAAGCACTAAACCAGGAACAAAACTGGCTATAAGATAAACAAAAACTTCAGGACTTGAACCACAAAAGACCATCAGAAGATGCGTATGTACCACCAGCGGAACCCATACCACAGTTTGAGAAGCACCATACTATGCCACTTATAGCAAAGTAAAGATGATACAGATCCTCTCATTCAAGCCAGCGTCCACACAAGCTCATTTCCCACAAACCAATCAAAACTGTCTATAATAAGGCAGGCTTTATGCAGCATTTAGTTTCCCTGATTGATTGTATACTTTTCAAATTCCCATCATTCGTTCCTCTCCTTGGAAATCTAAATCTAATTGCGAAGGACTAGACAAATTCGCTATATAGACCAGAAAAAGATGGATATGGGAAAGGTAGCCGTTCACACAGAGGCAGATCAGCGCCCCAAAAAGCATTTTGTGTGGATGTTTCTTGTTTGCTGCAATTTTAATTAAATATTTTGGTAACATTTTGTAATACTTACCCCTATTAAGCAGTAATAATGCATGAATAAGTAAGTAACAATATGTTCATGCAAAATTTTGCTTTGTAAATAACTGGTTACTTACCTCTAGTGTTAGTATTTTTTATCTTCTAACATTGTTTTCTTCCTATCCTGGACAGCTCTCACTTTAGTGAAGTGGGTCTGAAACCTCTTTAGTGTATTTAATGCATGTAATGTGTGACTAAAAGAGCAAGTAATGGTTCAGTGGACACACAACCATCTTTTGCATTTGGCTTATGAACAAAGGTGAGCAACTAGTGGACATAAATCATATCCACAAAGAGGTTTAGAAGGTTTAGATTCTCTCATTGCTTATATACTTTTGCATTGTATATGTTTTGCATTTTGCTTCTGCCCATTTTTAGATTAGTTAAATATCTCTCCAATTGCATTTAATCAGGATTCATTTGTTTCCCCTAAGAATCAAACTCAGACCGAGAGGGACCATGCCAACTCTTAGTATAACTGTGAAGAATAATTGGTATGACTGACCAGGATATCTTCTTCCTGCTTTTGCACATGCTCCAGACCTTATATCTCCTGTCTCTACGGTCCGGATCACTGAGGAGCTGCCCTGTCAAATCTCTGGTGAATACCATTGGAAGTGGTTAGGATCATATTAAACACTGTTCACTCTGGCAGAACCTTAGCCTCATTTTAAAATACTGTAAGAGGAGGTCTGCAGTACTTATCGCATGTATAGGAGTCTTATTGGTCCTAGTCTATAAGCCGGGCCTCACCTTGTTAACTCTCACTTGTTAAGACATGAAAAATTAGTTTTTCAAAACCTTGACTGTATAACTGGATGACTGGATTGATTATATAAGCCTCCTTTATAGTTTCCCCTTGTCAAATGTTTTTAACTATGGCATTTATGGCAGTTTCAACCATTTCATGTAGGGCTATGCAATATGGCTAAAAAATAAAATCTAGATTTATATTTATTTATTTTCAATTTAATTTCTCTTGCTGTCTGACCTAAAAAGTTATTTGAGTGTAGTTTTTATGAGAATATTGCATGCTATAATTTTATGATAAATACCTACGCAAAACATTTAACAGTAACGAAGCAGCAGTGTGCATCACGTTCACAGTAACATAAGTTTTAGCCTTCTCTGATTCTAAAGGCCAGGTCTATTTTAATTTATGCACAATACAAAATTTTGTTGATGCTTAAAGCTCCAGAGCACATGGCTAATTAGCATAAATAAACAAAGTACATAAGTTGGCGTTGCTGTGCACACTGTGCTGTTTGTTTTTGCCAGTTTGCTGCCACCTGCTAAACAAAAGCAATACAGCGGTAAAAGCACTCCTTTCTCTGAGATTATTAGTGTTTTTAATATTCATCATGTTTTTATTATTTTACTACTAACGCTATAGCATTAGCCACAATACAGTGTGCAGTGCAGCGCTTGGAGGATGCAATTTCAGCTAAATTTGATTTTACTAGGGGGCTATTTTTTGATATTGTCCAAAATTTAAAATGTGAATTAATGAAATTTGTTTGATTTATTACCCAGTCCCAATTAGCAGTCAAATCAATATTCAGATTTAAAATTATTTGAACAGTAAAACGTATATATGATGATATGATCTGCTTGCCAAAAATCACAATATTCAAACATATTTATCAGTTTTATGTATGCAAAACAAAACAAAACAAAAAAAACAAAACAAAGTCTATTGTACACTGGGTTCTTCAGACCGGTTTAATTTTGGCATATTAACTTTACGCCTGATGCAACTCTCCATTTATTGGGGCTTGGGACTGACAAAAAAAAACACTGGCATGTGACTCCTTGTTCCTAAGCCGGTTTATATCTTGTTAAATTTATTTTACTAAACGATGTTCAGTTTCAATCATTTCTTGTAAACAAAACACTATTCAGACTTCAACATTCTGACTCCTGTCCTGTATATTCAACCTCCTCATGGCCCACTTTTTTGGTCCTGACCCTCCAGTTAAGAATCACTGGTCCGGCGCTGCCCTGTCAGAATCAGTGGTGCATACCTCAGCCTCATTTGGAAATACTCTAAGCGGAGGTCTGCAGTACTACTACTACTCCTAACTAATAGCATGTATAGGAGTCTCATGGGTCCTGTGGTCTGTAAGTCCGGTCTTCACCTTGTCAGCCTTACAGCTTCCGAGCCCGTCGCGCAGAATAGGGCCGTCATTGTGAGCCGCGGCGTTACTTTATCTGCTCTCGACCGCGCTGCCAGCATGGGGGCTCAGGAAGTAATCTGAACCGGGCAGGCGAAGAATGTCAGGCATGCTGAATGGAAGCAGATGTGTGTTTTTGTTCGCTCCGGCTCACAACACTGCGCATTCTGAATTGTTACAGAGACTGGCTTATGTGCATGTGTGTGTGTGTGTGTGTGTGTCCAGGCCTGCAGGCGCATACTAACACATACTGTAGACACAACCAAGAAAAAAAAACCTTTTAGGGCAGTCTGGCTTTCATAACATGACCAGATGAAATGATAAGAAATAGGGAAGTCAAAGATGGCTGCTGTCGGGACTTGTTTACATTCCTGCCTGCCCCCGATCTCCAAATACTTTTACTCGGGTAATATGCGGAAGTTTCTTTTTTAGAAGCGAAAATTCAGCATTTCTCAGTTTCTTGCCTGTAAATACTGCATGAAAATGTTACTTCAACCCCTAAATATAAGTAAATGTATTAAGTTTCTAAAAGAGTCTAAGTACTTTTTTTGCTCACATTACTTTAAGAAGGTGCGCAGTTTGAGTAAGTAACAGTCGCAGCAGTAGCAGTAGTAGTAGTAGTAGCAGTAGTAGTAGTAGTAAAAGCAGTAGTAGTTGAAGCAGCAGTGGTAATAAAATAAGTTGTAGTACTAGGAGTAGATGTAGCAGCCGTAGTAGTGATATTAGTAGTAATAACAGTACCATTAGCAGTGGGTAGAGTAATCACAGTAGTAGTAGTAATCGTCACAGTAGTAGTGGTAGTAGTTACAGTAGTAGTAGATACAAAGCAGTAGAAGTAGTAGTCGTCATCACAGTAGTAGTTACAGAGTAGCAGGATTAGTAGTTGTCATAGTAGTGGTTGTAGTTACAGAGTGGTAGTAGTAATAGTGGGAGTCACAGTAGTAGTAATAGTGATAGTAGTAGTAATAGTAGTAGTAGTAGTAGTAGCCACAGTAGTAGTAGTAGTAACAGTGACAGCAGTAGTGAGAGTAGTAGTAGTAGTAGTTGACGCCGTTGACATCACAGTAGTAGTAGTAGCTACAGTAGTAGTAGTAGTAGTAGTTGTCACAGTAGTAGTAGACACTGTAGTAGGATATTTAGTAATAATATTAGCAGTAGTAGTAGTTACAGAGTAGCAGCATTAGTAGTTGTCATAGTAGTGGTTGTAGTTACAGAGTAGTAGTAGTAGTAATAGTAGGAGTCACAGTAGTAGTAATAGTGACAGCAGTAGGGAGAGTAGTAGTAGTAGTCGTCATCGTTGTCATCACAGTAGTAGTAGTCACAGTAGTAGTAGTTGTAGTCACTGTAGTAGTAGTTGTAGTCACTGTAGTAGTAGTTGTAGTCACTGTAGTAGTAGTAGTAGTCACTGTAGTAGTAGTTGTAGTCACTGTAGTAGTAGTTGTAGTCACTGTAGTAGTTTATTTTGTTTAGTTAATTTCTAAAAAGTACTTTCAATAGCAGTTTGTCCTCAAATAAACATTATAAATTTACAACTGTTACAATACTTTGAAGTAATGTAGTACTTTTACGTGAGTACAGCTTTTGAGTACTATGTCCAGCCCTGTCTCTAACACAGATTACTGACCAGAAATACTTGAGCTGTTGTGCTTCTTCAGAGAAACGTTTGACTAATAAGATGTAAATTGTATGAGATAGTGGTGAAGCTCCAGTTTAAAGCTCTTTGAAGTCCTTTAGGGAGACCAGATTCTCAGAAGAAGTCGTGTCTGATTCTTCACTAAAGTATTTTTTATAACCAGAAAAGGAGCATTAATTAAAGGTAGCTCTGAAACCAAATCTCCAAAGCATGAAAAAACTCTTAATATTTTTCCAAAAATGTAAAATTATGATCCATGTCGTGCACTGAGAGCCGAAGAAAAGGGAAAAAACTGTCAGATTACCAAACGGACCGTGTTCTGGCAAAGGACATTTTAAACATTAGCATTACATAGCCACAGTTATTATGACATGAAAGCTTTGAGCTGTAAAAATGTCCCTAAGGAGTTGGCAGTCTGACTAAAAGTATCTTGTTACTTTCCACCACAATTTACTTAAGCGTGGCAATTTTCTTTGTACATATATTAATTTTAAAGACAAACAATGGCTTAAATTTAATAAAACCTGTGAACATTAAATCAACACCTCAGCCGTTGTTTTTCTGTAAACAGTCTGTATTGTATGTGCTGTATATTTTAGTGCATTTGATGTTTTTCACCATACACTTCTATAAAAACAATATAAAAAACAATGACTGTTGGCAAAAAATTGTTTTAAAGTAATATTTTTAAACAAGTATACAAATGTAATTCATTCCAAACTCAATATCTTTTTATCTAATTATTATAGACAAACCTCTGGGAACTTCGGAACCACTGTTTTAGTATTTTGTGTCTCACTGTTGGTTATTATTTTGCCTGGTCTGCAAATTAGTGGTTATCTAGATTTATTTAGAGCCAAACATGAAAAAAGTACTATTGCTAAAAGTACATTTGTAAAATCTCTGCGAGATTTCTGCTGGACAGAAGCTACAGAAATGTGTTGGACCACAATAGTTATAGACCACAGTTTATGCTGATGTTTAATCAATCCATAAGTCATCACAAATCCTACTGTAACACGTTGGTGTCAGATTAAGTCAAAATCAATAAGAGGCCATATTGGCCCAGGCGGCACTTGGTGGCGATTTTGCAGATTTGATGCAACAGACCAAGCAACCAACGAGGTGTCTACCGTATTTTCCGGAGTATAAGTCGCTCCGGAGTATAAGTCACACGAGCCAAAAAATGCATAATGAAGAAGAAAAAAACATATATAAGTCACACTGGACTATAAGTCACATTTATTTTACAAAATCCGACACCAAGAACAGACATTTCATCTTGAAAGGCAAGTTATAGTAATAATAGAATAGAGAACAACAGACTGAATAGGTGTGTGGTTTGCTAACGTAACACATTGATGGTTATTCAGCTACATGAAGCATAAACAATGAACTGAATAGGTGTCTCGTATGTTAACGTAATATATTAACAGTTATTCATATAACTATAGCATAAAGAACATAATATAACAAGTTCACCAAACTCACCATCTCACTCCTAATCGCTAAATCCTTTAAATTCTTCATCCTCGGTGTCGCTTCTGAACAACTCCACCAACTCCGGAGGTAGACGAAGCGCCGCTTCCTCCTCTGCGTGGCTGTCGTCAGACTCAGCATCAGTTCCATTTCTAATTATTCCAGTTGTTAGCGGTAATGTTTACATTTTAAATTGTCAGCGGCTGTCAGTGTGAAAGTAACGAACACGTGAAATATTTTAATATATAAGTCGCATCTGAGTATACGTCGCACCCCTAGATCTGGAGAACGGTCCCAGGTTTGCTGCACTGTGGTTGCCCACTGCTCCTGAAATGTCACCCCACCAGCATTAAAGGATGGTTCAAACACAGAGGACAATTTGTCCCTACTGATACAACAAAGTCTATCTTACCTCACATTACCTTAGTAGTAGTCATTTTAGTATTAGTGGTAGTACTAGTTGTAAATGGTCACAATTACATAGTGCTTTTCTAGCTCCAAGGACACTCAAAGCTCTTTTAGATCAAAGAACCATTCACCTGTTCACATTCACACCAGTGTGCACAGACACTGTAGGCGAGGACGGTGAAGTGTCTCGCCCAAGGAGCAACAGCAGTGAGCAATGGGTGACGGAAAGCTGGGTTTGAACCACCTACCTTCTTGTTAGCGGACAAACGGCTCTACCACCTGAGCTACTGCCGCTAGTACCAGCAGTAGTGGAAGTAGGAGCAGGCGTACGCGCTCTCCACTCAATACCTTTTATACTTTAACTCAAATAATGATTTTGTTGAGTTCTTTTGCTTTAACTAACTCGAGTAATATTATCTTCACATACTTTTCAGCACTTCTTTTACCTTAACCATGCTACATTAAGTCTAAACCAGGTTTAAGCCAGGACAAAAGTAGGACAAAACAAGGACTAAACTAATATTAAATGATTGATGGTTGCTTCTGTCATCCCTCCAACTAACTTTCCATTACTCAGACCTTTCTTTTCAAATTCAGGACAGTCTGGTTCCTCAGTCACAGCGAAACGTTCCTCTCCGGTCGATTTGGAACTGGCCTCTCACAGCCGTTTATCTGCAGCGCATCTTACAAATGCAGACGCTAATCTTCTATCAGAAATAACCAATATGGTGCCAGAGTGCATTTAATAACTTCCCTGACCTGATTAACGGTGTTTAGTGCTTTCCTTTGTCACCTGTTGGTTCTACTGAAATCCTTGTTGTTGTTCAGTCCTCTGTGGGATTTTTTTTTTCGTTTTTGTCTTGTTGCCATTTTAACAACAGTAAAGTCCTGCTGACATCCGACGTAACACAAGTCTTTGTACAACTGGCTTCTGCTGCTGTCCCCGTTCAGAAATAAGCCCATAGCTGCTCATAAAACGATGTATTTTGGTGTTTTTTATGGCAAAACCAGCAAGAATCCACAATTGGTTACTTTGTCTGAGATCGAGGAGCCCATAGTAATGTAAGCAATGGGATACGAGACTAACTTTTTGGTATAGAACAGGAAAAGTCTGGCCTGCAGTCTACTAAAACCTATGTGTTATGAGGTGTTTAAATCTTGGCACAGTCCACATTGTGTAAGTGTTGACCCAAGTACTTTTGACGGTTCCGCCTCCCAACACAAAGGCTTTTCAGCTCGGCCCAAGACTTGTTTCTATGACTTGGCTTCAGCTATACCATCAAAGGAAGTGGTTTTCAGTGGTCGGGCCGGGGCTGTGCTGGCAGGAATGTGTGACTAAGTGTGTGTGCGTGCTCGTTGCCTGAACATGTTAGACCCGTATCAGCCATCGCAACAGGAAATGACCAGCCGCTCGCTTTGAAGTCCCAGCTGAGGTTTTCATTATTAGAGCTCTATCTCTTGAGACAACAGACTATGGCATCCCTCCTCCTCTTTTATACTCGGATCGTGCCCTCTAGTGCTCCAGACCAGTGGCTCTAAGACTTTTACCACCTCAGAAAATGTTTTGGCTTTTAAATTTTCAGTGGTATAAAATGAGCATTACTGAATAAAGACAAAACAAGGACTGAATCTGGTCTAAACCAAGTCTAAAACAGGGTTAAACAAGGAATAAACAAGGATTAAACCTGGTCTGAACCAAGACTAAACAAGGACTAAACCAGAAATAAACCAGGACAGAACCAGGACTTAACATGGTCTATGCCAGGACTAATCTAGGGCTAAACCAGGACTAAACCAGCTCATAACCTGGTCTAAACCAAGACTAAACAAGGACTAAACCAGAAATAAACCAGGACAGAACCAGGACTTAACACGGTCTATGCCAGGACTAATCTAGGGCTAAACCAGGACTAAACCAGCTCATAACCTGGTCTAAACCAAGACTAAACAAGGACTAAACCAGAAATAAACAAGGACATAACCAGGACTTAACATGGTCTATGCCAGGACTAATCTAGAACTAAACACTAACATTAAGCAGGTCTAGGAATAAATCAGGTCTAAGCAGGACTAAACAGGTACTAAACAAGGTCAAAGATAAGACTAAACCAAGCCAAAGCCAGGACTAAGCTAGAACTAAAGACCAGCATGTAACCAGGTCTAAACCAGGTCTGAACCAGGACTAAACAAGGTCTAAATCAGGACTAAACAAGGTCTAAATCAGGACTAAACAAGGTCTGAACCAGGACTAAACAAGGTCTAAATCGGGACTAAACAAGGTCTAAATCGGGACTGAACAAGGTCTAAATCGGGACTAAACAAGGTCTAAATTGGGACTAAACAAGGTCTGAACCAGGACTAAACAAGGTCTAAATCAGGACTAAACAAGGTCTAAATCGGGACTAAACAAGGTCTAAATCAGGACTAAGCCAGGACCAAAGAAGCTCTAAACCAGGTATAAACCAGGACTAAACCACCACATAACCAGTATTAAACTAGAAATAAACTAGGACTAAACCAGGTCTAAACCAGGACTAAACTGTGCCTAAACTAGGACTAAGCAGTGGTCTACACTTCAAATTTATTCCCCAACCATAGCAGAACTAAAATAGAAAAAAAAGACTAATCTGAACTAAAGCTGCACCTGTCCCACAGTTTTAGAACCACTGCAGTCTGCGCTCTGAGCCGTGCCACCCTGAAGCCTGTTAGGATGCAGAACCAGCATCTACATTAGCATACAGTACGTTCCCCGGTCGCCAGAGGGCACAAACCGGGCCGCTACCCCTCACTTTGCACCCCGCGCACTCCCCTGTACAGCCTCAGAGGGCACGTGTAATTGCATTTTACTGAAACTCAGCGCAAGCAAATGGAGAATTGGCAGATTTCAAACCTTATACTCCATCACTTCCTATTTTTATAATTTTTTTTTAGTTTCTCTTTGCTTTGCTGCTCACCTTCGTCCTCTTCTAGACTTCCATTTCTGCTCCTAATGCTTCTAGCGCGTGGACATGTGTGGCCTGTCGAGTTGAAATTAATTGGATCGCGGCATCAGAAGTGTTGGCCCCCCCCGCGGTGCGCTGCTGTGTGAGGTACCACTGGCACACTCCGAGCCACTGTAGCTCCACTGCCAGTTTTTACCAATCTGGCTCACAGTATTTTCCACCGCGTTTGTCTGTGCCACACTCGTACAAATAATGGCAGCATGTTCTCGGAGCGTCATCCAATATATATGTTGGATGTGCGGAGCTCCGAGGCAGATGTGTTGTTATTGTGCCAGGAGGGGCCCCATGCCAAATCAGCATGCCTCTGCTGGGTGTGGTTTAAAAATCTGGGTTAGGAAATCCCCTGTCGAGGTTATTACAAGCCGTGATGCTAATGAAGCTCTTGCTCCAGTAATGGCATTACCAAATGGAAGCGCTAACCCACACGCTCTAATTGAGTATTACAATTTACAATGGCAAAATCCTAATAACCACGCAAATGTCTGGTGTAAGAGCACCACGGCAATCTGCTGCTCAAGTGGACTCCTGTGAGAAATAAAAAAGAAGCTGTGGCTTTTCTGAAGTTTAGTCTGGTCTTTAGAGCTGTAATTGGCGTATTTGAAGTTGAAGATTTTAATATAACTGTGCCGTAAAGGTGGTAGTGAAGTAGTTCAGAGAAATAACTTTGTTTTGGTTTTGTAGAAAGTGAGCTACAAAAATATCATGGATAATGCTGCGTTCATGTGCTCTTTGGGTGGTCTCGAGATGAGAAGTTGTTTTCCCGACTTGTTCGTGGTCATGTGCTGCTATACTATACTATACTATACTATACTATACTATACTATACTATACTATACTATACTATACTATACTATACTATACTATACTATACTATACGATATTGACATCACCACAAGTAGACCAACAGAGTTATTGGTCAAAAATGTTATTAATTAGCATTTAACAGCTAACTAGTCAGATTTAATGTCAGCTAAAAATCTGAACGTTGATACATTTAGCAAATCTTTAGCCAAAGAGTTAGGGGTAAAAAAAAAAAACTATGACAATGATTTCTAATGCAATTCTGTTCCTTCTATGCGAGTGACAGCTTATAGTAAACTCATTATTAGCAACATTTAGTGAACGAGCTCATGAATATAACACACATTAATAAAACGGCTGCTTTTCTGCTCTGTCCATGAAGCAGATGACGTCCAGTGAGAGAATCGGGAGCGGGTTTTGACCTAATTTCTCGAGTTTTTTTCTGACTTGTGCAGGCGTTCATGTGCATCATGTGCAAAACGTCTTCCCAAGTTTCCACGGAGCACATGAATGCACCGTAACACTGGGTCCCACATTCAGACCTGGTTAGAGCCACTGCTTTAGAGTTGCTTCAGGAGTTTGTCATTTACCTTGAGCAGTAGGATAGGTGTGAGATTTGTGTGTTCACAAACTCAAGAAAATCAGTGTTGTCAGGATCACGCTAATTTGTTTATGTGCACACTAGGGCTGCAACAACTAATCGGATTAATCGATTTAAATTGTTTATTGAAATAATCGTCAACTAATTTAGTAATCGAATAATCGCCAACTGGGATATTTAACAGACTCTGTGAGAGAAGGTTTTATTACCTAGATAGGTACAACAATATACATTTTGTGTTTTTGATAAAAAAAATTATATATGTATTACAGATGATATTTTATGTATATATGCTTTATATAAACATCTTCAAGAAGCTTGTAGCTTTGTCTGATTTAATTTTGCAAAAATTTAGATTTTTGGTAGCATTATCACCAATTTTAACAAAAACACCTCAAGTTTTTAACCATTTTACTCTCGCTTCTCTTTCCAATTATTAATCGACTAATCGAAAAAGTAATCGACAGATTGATTATCAAAATAGCAACATTTCAGCGATATTTGTTAACAGCATGGCAACGTAAAAAAAAAAAACTTTCGTATGCTGCTTAACATTTACAAAAATGCCAAAATCCTCCAACAACATATTACATTGTTTTTCTATTGTAGCAGTTTGTTGTTTGGCTACATCACAAAGGTCTAGGGCTGCAACAACAATGGGATTAATTCATTATTACTGATTTTTAAACTAATCGTCAGGTAATTTAATAATTGAGTAATCTGAGTAAATGTTATCTTGGGTATTCTTAGTCTTTAAAACATGTCATGTCCTGAGCGAAGAGGTTACTAAAACAATGCAGTGAAGCCATAAAAACAATAAAATGTCTTTGTTTTTATGATGAAAAAACATCCTTAAGTAACAGGTAGTTTTGTCTGGTCAAAAGTTTGTAAAAAATCCAGCTTGGCCAGCAGGTCATCATGCATTCACTTGCACTTCACTATCTGATTATTAATCAATTCATCGGAAAAAATACTCTACAAATTAATTGAATATCAAAGTAATCCTTAGTTGCAGCCCTACATGAGTTCTGCTGTGATTGGTTAAAAAAAACATACTCGTCGACATCACAAGGTTTTATTTTATTTATCTTAGCTCTATTTAACCAGATTAAAAACCAATTCTCATTTCCAACGTCGACCCGGCCAAGAGGCAGCAGCATGAGACAGAACACACCACAACAATAATTACAACACAAAAAACTCCCTAAACATGACGTCCACTATCATACAATATTTAAAATACATCTAAAGGGGGCGCTTCAACCATTCACCTTCAAATACTCTGCTGAAACTTCCTCCCTTTCACAAACATTTTCCACAGGAGGTGTCCCAAATGGATTATGTGTAGAGCTCTGTGTGGAGCAGAGTGCTGGGTTTTGCCAGGTTATTCAGTCAAAGCAGAGAAATTGAAGTTTCTTTTAACCCCTCTGTACAGTTATTGACTGTGAATAGCAACATTACAGGTCCAGGTTTAAACTTTTTTTTTTTCTCATTTCCTTGTTGCAGTCCAGCCCTCTCTATTGCCATTTATTGAATAATGTTTTCCAGTTTGTCCAAATGACTTAAATTGATCATCTGAAAACACACCCTGCACTCTCTTCAAAGCATAATCACAACTGGGCCGGCTCTCTAAAGCCTCAGTGATCAATACAGAGACAATTTTTGGTCCGGTCTCAGAAATGATGTGCGTTTCGATTCCTGTCCAGCCCATCTTTGTCTGTGAGAAAAGGCTGTCTGCTGTTATAAATGTGAATGTGAAAAGGTCGCGGTTTGTTTGCCTGGTTGCAGTAATCAGTAATTATGCAAACGTGAAATAAACTGGACAAATTGTAGTGTTAATCTTGTTTGGTGTGAGAAATATGGAGGACCGAATCTGCCAAATCAATCAATAAATAAATGAATAAATAATCTAATTGAGAAATAATTGGCAATGACAATAAATGCTGAAATAGAAATGTTTTTTTATGTGAAGATGTAAATTTTGTATTCTCTTTATATTTGTTTGTACTTTATTTTTTTATTTTATTAATTTATTTTTACACTCACTATGTTTGCACAGAAATCAAGAAATAAAATGAATGAGGAAAGAGGAAAAAATAAAAAAATAAAATATTAAAGGTACTGTAAACAGCATGCGCTCCTACTGGTTTAAAACTAGGTACTGCAGTCTAAATCAAAACAATAGTCTCTTTCTGCTTGGACGATCGGCGATTTTAGAACCAAAACAAAAAATGTGAACAAAAACAACTTGGCCATTATGTAAAAGGTATTTTTAATTGTTAATAACTCAGCTGTACCTTTGTTATCAGTAAAACTATATACTGCTCATAGCACCTTTTAAAAAAACAAAATTAATTTAAGCACAAAATAATAAATATAGAAATAAATACAGAATGGAGAATAATTATAGGCCTTTTTTTTATTGATTTAAAACTTACACTGTTTAGTTAATTATCAATGAGAGCATTTATTATGTAATTTATTGAGTGATTTGTCAGTTTTGGTCCTCCGTACAGACGTGGGCTGTGTGTTTGTTTGTTTGCCTGTCCTCTCTCTGTGATCACTGCTGTGTGGACGTGGCTCTTTGACTCCTGTCTTTGGCCTTGTCGCTCCGTCCTGCTGCTGGATCGACCCGCGCTGATTTATGACAGTCTGGGTCTAATGGTACAGAACCGGGGATTTGTGTCTACGGCGTTGTGTGACTGGACCGGTGCCGGCTCATTGGCTTTTCATTGGCCCCCTCTCCCTATATGGTCCCGTATGGATTGTCAGAATGGGACGGTGGCCGCCTGTTGAAGACACTTGGCCGTTGTTCAGCGCGGCGTCTCTCTCCAGCTCATTCGTCTTCGCCCCCGTTTACGCCGGAGTTACCAGACTGTGGACAGTGGCCGGGGATCTGACTCACCTCCAGACAAGGCCGCGAGACCTGACCTCACCTTTTCATGCCGTTTTTTTGTTTTGTTTTGTTTTTTTTTATCCCTGGCGCTCCCTTCTCTCTGCGCACACAAATATCCAGACTTTTATCAGAGCTAACCCCAGTGTGTGAGCTCGAAGGCCAGGCTGCGAGGCAGGCAGGGGGCCCTGAGTGTGGAACTGTGTTAATTAGCGCTGGAGTCTGGAGACTGAAAAAAAAAAAAAAAAAAAAAAAATCTACCCCAACAACCCCCTTTTTAACCCCTGCATCGCTCATATCTCCTACTTATCTTATACATAACATTAGGATCGCATCTACACAGATTTTGATGTGTTTTAACTGTTGCTGTACCTTTAGCGGTGGAAAGATAAATACATTTTTGGAAAAATATGAATGAATATGACTGGCTGTCTGTCTGTGGATGTCCCTTGGCCCTTTTGCACTGCAGTTCCTATAACCTTTTGAGAGACTAACCTGTTTTCTCACACATTTGCACAAGATAGGAACTGGGGACTGGGGCCATAGTTCCTGTAACCGTTTTAGCTCCTACTTTGCAGCAGGGACTTTGGTGACGTAGTACATGGAGGCTACATTACCGTCTGTTAGGGCTGGGTGCCATAAAGATTTTTTGAATACCAGTTCTTAAACGATACCTGGTTTTTAACACTGGTACCTGAGCCATACTTTTTCTGATACCTATGGTGAGCTAATTTATCTTCTACAATCATAAAACACAATAATATTGGGTAAAAGACACATTTTTGGAGCAAAATTCTCACCTGTAAGTTAAAATCAGTAGTTTGTATGATTTGTTCTGTGTTATTTATTTGATTCATACATGCAAAGGAACATTAAAGGTCCCACTAGGTATTGAATACATTTTTTTTTCCAATATCAGTAGTATTGGAACTTCTTTTTCGATTTTTTTTTTTTAACCTTTATTTAACTAGGAAAGTCCCACTGAGATTCAGAATGTCTTTTGCAGGGGAGTCCTGGCCCCATGGGGGACCTATTGTACAGGTTTTTAGTGGTAGGGGAAACCGGAGCACCCAGGAATTGAACCCAGGACCTTCTTGCTGTGAGGCAGGAGTGCTAACCAGAAATTGATACCACAAAAGTATCGTTAAATGGTACCCAGCTCTGCCTTCTATTGAAATTTGCTTAAAATATTTACCATAAGTGGCTAATATGAAAGCTAGTTACACTCAACTCTGGCATCATTTGCGTTGTGCCCTGCTTTCCTAAAGATGCTATGCGCAGTATATATTTTCTTATATATCATAAAAATGACCCACATGTGTGCCAAGATATGATGTAAACAGGTTTAATTCAAATACAATACAATTCAAATATATATTTTAGTTGTTTTTGTTTACATTTTTTGTTTTGGTTCTAAAACTGCATCACCGATCGTCCAATCAGACCAGAGACCATTGTTTTGATTTAGACTGCATGCTGCTTACAGTAAAATGAAGTAGTAAGCAATGAAAACTGGATCGTGCGTCTCCCCAGTCTCTCTGTAAACTCCTCTCTGTAACACTTATACAGCTCATGTACCACTCGGATGACAGTTCCCGCATCTGAACAGTGCAATCCGAGTCTTTGCTCTCCATGCTAGAGGTTTGTTTCAGTTTGTTGTTGTTGTTGCCAGATGTCACGCTTCGGTAATGTCGAGGAGTTCCTATCGGCAGTGCCAGTGTGAGCCGACAAAGGTTCCTGAGGCTGTGCAGTTCATAGAAGTAAGTGTGAAAGTGCTGGGATAAGCTCCAGTCACATGCAACCTCAAACTTTAATAAGCAGAAGATGATGAATAAATAAATGTTCTTTCTGAGTACTAGATCTATGCCAGTGTTTCTCAAACTTTTTCAGACCAAGGACCACTTTTTGGCGACCACCTAACCAGCGACACCTCCCAGTATAAGCATAAGTTTAGGTCGAATTATCGCTAATGTGATTTCATATTCCCTCCTGCTCACGTCTCACCTGCTAATTTGATTTAGAGTGCTGTAAAATCTGATGAGACTGTCGCAAAACTTTGTGTTGTGTTGGACAAAAGGCCATTGTCTCCACCAAGGCTAAAATTTAATTAAAAAGGTATATGTAGCAAGTATCAGTCAATCAAACTTTATTTCTATAACACATTCCAACAACCAAAGCTGACCAAAACGCTCTAAAAACAAGATAAAAATCAATAAGCATCATACAAATAGATTTTTTTTTAAATTTATTAAATAGGGCTGCACAATATATCGCAAAATTATTGTTATTGTAGTAACAGCAAATGCAATATCTGTATCGCAAGAATCTAAATATATCGCAATAACACTGTGGTCTTCCATCTGACAGAGATTTACACTGAAGAATCATTTTCCACCAGAGCCTTAAAAGAACATGTGTTGTGACTAAATAAATGTAAAAAAAAAAAAAAAAAAGTTTAAAAAGTACAGTTTTAGTGGTAATTTAATGAATTTAGTCACAGCTTAGCCTTGTTTTATTTCTGGTTTAGTCTGTGTTAAGTTTAGATTTTGTCGCTGTTTTGACTTAAATACAGGAATTTACATTTTTGTAAAGTGTAGTGAATTTAACTTACTATGTTCGAAAAGTACGCTCTATTTTCAAATATCGCAATAATATCGTTATCGCAATTTTCACCATAGTTATCAAATATCGCATGTTTTCTCCATATCATGCAGCCCTAAAGTAAATTTGTTATGAGTATTTTGACCACCATTAAATACACAGTGGCACTTACACATTCATACACCAGCTTTGCAGAAACCTGTGGCAGTGTGAAATACCGTTTGTGGGGCTCAGTGTCGCCCACAGTCAGCGCCACCCCACCTTACTTCTGTGCGAGTACAACCACCTCCTCCTCAACCATCGCTCATATCTCATACCTCTTCTGTGGCGGCGTGTCCCGGGAGGTTGTTCCCATCGTGCCGCCTGCCTCTCCAGGTCTGTGAAGGATGTCGCTGCCAGCTGTCTTTTTCATGGACGGCTGCCAAACTCTGCCTGTATCTTCCGGTCCGCTCGTCGTCTCATTTATTCCCATTTCTCTCCCTGATTTACCACCTCCTGCCGTTTAGCTGTTAATGAACTTTGCGTGTCTTTGTTTTTCTGCCTTGTCATGGGCTGAGCGACTTTTTTTTCTTTCTTTGTGGCAGCGGCGGGGCATGAACCAAGGTCAGCAATAGGGCAGGGAGCAGCCGGGTCGGCACACAGGCTGTCTCTGGTGCGCTATGCCAACTCTGCAATCTGTGAGCTCTGTGTTAACTACAAAATAGTCACTTTGTTTCCCTCTCGTGGCATTTGTTTTCATAGAGGTTAAAAGTTTACTGATGGACAAAGAGTATAACCTCGAGATTAGTGTTTCCCAACCAGGGGTACAAGATTATTTATAGTACCAGTATAGTTCAAAGACTAAAATAAACCTAAATTAGGTCTAGGTCTATAGCGAGGGATGTGACACTAAAGAAGGACGAAACAGGGACTAAACCAGGAAAAACACAGGTCTAAACCAGAGCTAACCCAGAAATAAACCAGAACAAAACCAGCAACAGCCCAGATCTACCAGAACTAATCTAGGTCTAAATCAAGTCTAAACCAGGTCAAAACAGGGCTAAACTAAGACTAAACCAGGACTAAACCATGCCTAAAACCACTAAACTAAGATTAAACCAAGACTAAGCCTAAGACTAAGTCCAAACCAGAACTAAACCAGCAACAGACCAGTTTCTTGGTTTAGAACTAAACCACTAAGTCTTAACCGGGTCAAACCAGGCTGAAACTAAGGACCAGGACAAAACTATGCCTAAAACCAGAACTAAACCAGGACTAAGCCGGGTCCAAATCAGGGCTAAACCAGCACCAAACCAGGTCTAAACCAGAACTAAATTAGGTCTAAACCAAGTCTAAACCAGGACTAAGCTGGCTCTAAACCAGGACTGGGGTTCACAAAACCAAAAACCATTGCTCTAAACCACAATAATCCTCCTTCCTCCTGCTGTCCTAACACATTCGTGTGTCAGGTGAATTGGTGACTCTAAATTGCCCCTAGTGAATGAATGAGAGTAAATAGTTGTCTGTGTATATCTCTGTGCCAGCCCTGCGACCTCCTTGACCTCTGTCCAGGATGCACTCCTGCCTTGGTAAAATTCCAGCCATGCAACAATGGGAGCACTGACTCCGGTGTCCCTGAAGTCAACAAGCGAGGGCTTTTTTCTTAGATGTTTGTCATGGCAGAGCAGCCAAAAGACAGTGCAAACCTTTGTACGGATACAAGGAGGAGAAAATGAGAGTCACTGACTGCTCATGTTAGATGTTTTGAGTCAGAGAGGCCGCCAGACTGAGACGGTTTGGACATGTACAGAGGAGGGAGAGTGAAGAGCTGGAAGACCAAAGATGGGATTTATGGATGTAGTGTATGAGGACATGAAGTTAGTTATGAGAGAAGCAGAGCCGTGTCTAGACAGTATAGGGGAGCTAGGCAAGAGGGATAACAGAGGCGCTATATAGGTTTTTTTTATATATATTTATAAATCTAACCTAAAATTAAAAGCATGGTAACAAGGGGCATTTCATAAAATTAGACTAAGCATTAATATAAGCTCACCTTTTGCCTCGTATCCTCAATTGTGACCTCATATGCATAACAGACAGGTGAATATGTGGAACATCATAAGGCAGGGGGCTTTGGGAATCAGGAAAATCTGAACAAAACTTATAGGATTTCCTTTTTTTTTCTTTCCTTTTTTCAATATTTTAGGCTGGATACACATGACTTGTTTGACTGTCTCTCCAAATAGGGCCCTTTTTAGGAGAATTGCGAAGCTGCGTCACTTCAGTGGTTTGTTTTCCAATTGCTGAAACATTGTGAATCGGGGGCCCCCCTTCAGCTCTGGGCCCTTGGCAATTGCCTACCTTGCCTACCTTATTGTGACAGCTCTGGAGAAAAGAAGATGTTGAGGAATAGGCCTAATTAATGCGGGCAGATGATTTATCACGGAGACTCCTGAAAAATAAAAGAACAACACAAACATTTTTTTTTTGTGTTCTGCATTTAAAGTCTATATTCAGTCAGTGATGCCAAGATTATAATAACTTGTCCCTCGTGCCAACAGCATTAATGTATTCATAGATTTTCTCAATTTGTCATTAAGTATTTTAGACTGTGATATCTCTGTGACACAGACAAATGGCAGAGTATAAACTATCAAAATAACAACAGGATGTGAAACATTGAGGTGTTTGTTGGAGTTGTAAATTTAGTGTGAAGTCAAAAGGAAGTGGACAAAAAAAACCATTAAACTTTAGGTTATGGTTAACACACTGGAATACATTCTCAGAAATGTTTTGTCTGAGCTGATGGTCCTCAGAAGTCTTGTGCAGTTCAAGTCCGGGTTAGTTTAGATCACTGCTTAGTCCTGGTTTACACCTTAATTGGTGCTGGTTTTGTCTTGGTTTTCTTCTGGTTTAGTCAGAGTTTAGTGCTGGTTTAGTCTCGGTTTAAACCTAGTTTAGACCTGGTTTAGACCTGATTTAGAACTGGTTTAGACCTGGTTCAGTCTTGGTTTAGACCTAATTTACGCTGGGCTTTCCTCTGGTTTACACCAAGTCTAGATCCAGTTTAGTCCACATTTTGTCCTGGTTCAGACCTGGTTTTAGACACAGTGTAGTCATTATTTTGTGATGCATTTTTTTTTTTAGTTAATCCCTCTTTTTCCTCTGGGTTTAGACCTCATTTAGGCCCATTTTAGTCCCCAGTGGTGTTTGGAAAACCACATTTAAACTGTTTCAGTTGGATGCAGACATAAAATCAGGTTTGGTGCATGCACACGTCTGTTGTTGGTTGTTGTGTGAATGTGTGTCTGTGTCCACACCTGTGCAGCATTAGACCCATTTGTTTGACTGTCTGTCTGTGTAGCCGCTCTGCCTCCTCCAGTGCACCGCTGCTGTTAAACCGTCCTGCACTTTATTTGACCCTGGCCTCCTGCGAGGTGTCAGAGCGAGCCAAGAGTAAAACACATGTACGGCAAAAACAAAAAGACTCCAAATCCCCCCTCTGCTGCAGATCTGATCATATCTGCTCGACACAACACACACACACACACGCTATATGTATACAAGCATAATATCGAGAGCGTGAGTCAAAAAAAGAGAGACAGACCTGGGACGGTGGTCAGACTCAGAGAGAGGCTGAGGGGAGAATAAACTGCAGTGGTTTCATAATATTACCCTGAGCTGTATACTGCTCCGGAGGATTCTGGTTTCATCGTTTAAGCTCGCTTGGCCTTTGATTATATCAATTAATCTGCTCCGTCTCTGCTTTATGAAGGACACACAGGGCCAAGGATAATTGTGCCTTCAAACACTTGAGTTTAAGAACATGTCATTAACCCACTGTAAAACTAATGGGGGGTTTCTCCTCTTATTGTCTGAAACCCTTTCTCTGTCTGTGCTGTTTTTCATGGCCACAAGGCCCACAGCAGCATAATATTACAGAAAATAAATGATAATTGTGTTAAATATTGTGATAACGACATGAGCAGCAATATTTGGATTTGCAAAGCAGTTTTATCTCTAAACCATGAAAGTCTAAATCAGGACTAAACAAGGATTAAACCAGGACTAAACTGGAGCTAAACCAGGCTAAACCAGGTCTATATCAGGTCTAAACTAGGACTAAACCAGGACTAAACTAGGACTAAATTAAAACAGAAGTAATCCAGAGCTAAAGCAGGACTATAGGACTAAACCAGGGTAAACCGGAAATAAACTAGGACTAAACTATGGTTAAACCAGAAATAAACCAGAACGTAACCAGGACTAAACCAAAACTATACCAGGACAAAACTAGGGCTAAACCAAGACTAAACCAAGATTACACTAGGGCAAAACCAGGACCTAACCAAGACAAAACCAAGACAAAACCAAGACAAAACCAAGACAAAACCAAGACAAAACCAAGACAAAACCAAGACTAAACCAAGACTAAACCAAGACTAAACCAAGACTAAACCAAGACTACACAAGGGCAAAACCAGATCTAGACCAGGGCTAAGTTGGAGCTAAACCACAAATAAACCAGGACTAAACTATGGCTAAACCATGACTAAACTAAGACTAAAGCAGGATCTAACCATGACTAAACCAAGACAAAACCAAGACTACACTAGGGCGAAACCAGGACTAAACCAGGACCTAACCAGGTCTAAACCAGGACTAAACTAGGACCTAACCAAGACTAAACCAAGACTAAACCAAGACTAAACCAAGACTAAACCAAGACTAAACCAGGGCTAAGTTGGAGCTAAACCACGAATAAACCAGGACTAAACTATGGCTAAACCATGACTAAAGCAGGATCTAACCATGACTAAACCAAGACAAAACCAAGACTACACTAGGGCGAAACCAGGACTAAACCAGGACCTAACCAGGTCTAAACCAGGACTAAACTAGGACCTAACCAGGACTCAACTAGGGCTAAACCAGGACTAAACCAGCCCTAAACAATGACTAAACCAGGTCTGAATTTCAGAGTGAAACTGCGCTGCTTTCGAGGGTTGGATTTCTCAGATCTCCCCTCATTGATGGTCTACTTTGATAGCGTTGTTAGACTGAGCTGAATCCACTGTCAGAGGAATTAGGAGAGGCTTTCGTACACTGAAGCCTTTTGCAGAGCTGTGATCGTGCCTCTTCTCTCTCTCCCTCGCTCAGATACAGAGGAATTGGGGGCAGCGCAGACGGGACCATCTCTCTCTCTCCGAACCATCTGTCTGCTGCCGGCCCAACATTCTGCGCCTCTTAGCATTAGCACTTACAAATATATACATTTCTCACATGTTGTTTTTTTTTTTTTGCCCTCGCCAGGAGATAAGGAGCGCGAGCAGATTGGTCAGAGCTGGCAGTGGGGAGCGGGGCGAGGCTGGGCCGGGGCGGTGCAAACATACACTACATTGCATGGATATGGATGTGAATGTATCCCAGTCTGCCCAGTGTCCAGCAGCTTGGTATCACAGCAAGAAATATTAACTCTGACTGTTATGGAACAATTTTTACGCCTGATTTGAACAAAGTGATAAGTTGAAAGTGCTGAAATTATGATTATTATTTTTTCTTGTTGTGACATGCAATCAGTTATGCTTTTACATGTTCACATCAAGAAGACTGAGCAAAGTAAAATTTATTCAATCAAACATTTAGTTCACATCAAGGCACAGGCGTCTCTGCAACCTAATCTAAGAGGAATTAACAGTTTTATTTGTGAAAAAAAAAAGGTGTTCAAGGACTTACATAATATGTGGCGATCCAATGCCAGTCCCAAGCCTGGATAAATTCAAAGGGTTGGGTCTCTTAAGAAAAACTATGCTATGTGATCCAATGTTAAGAAATGCATGGTGCTGTTATGAAGTAGGTGTCTTTAAAGCTAATATCCCAATCAACTGTTAGTGTGGAAACTTCCAGTATTGGTGGTTCAACTCGGACTTGGAGTCAAATCAATTAATTTTACTCGATTTTTGTCTGCACTCGACCTGGACTCGACTCGCTATCAGCTTGGACTTGACTTGGATTTGGAATCAGTTCATTTCATTTGGACTTGACTTGATTTTAGTCGGGCTCGCACTCGACCAGTACTCAACCTGGACTCAACTCACTCTCGTCTCGGACATGACTCGGACATGACTTAGACTCAGACTTGACTCGGACATGACTTAGACTCAGACTCGACTCAGACATGACTTAGACTCAGACTTGACTCGGACATAACTTAGACTCAGGCTCGACTCAGACATGACTTAGACTCGGACATGACTTAGACTCATACTCGACTCGGACTTGACTTGGACATGACTCGGACTTGACTTGGACATGACTCGGACTCGACTTGGAATCAACTTGGACATGATTCAGACATGAGTAGGACATGACTCGGACATGAGTAGGACATGACTCGGATGTGAGTAGGACATGACTCGGAATGTGAGTAGGACATGACTTGGACATGACTTGGACATGACTTGGACATGACTCGGACTCGACTCGGAATCAACTTGGACAGCACTCGGACTTGAGACTGACTTGACACTGACTTGACATTGACTTGACTCGGACATGACTCTGACTTGACTCGGACATGACTCTGACTTGACTCGGACATGACTCTGACTTGACTCGGACATGACTCTGACTTGACTCGGACATGTCTCAATCTTCACCCAAATTTGATTTGCACTTGACTCGGACATGACTCGGGCATGACTCGGATTTGACTTGAACTTGACTCGGACATGACTCGGACTTGACTCGGACATGACTCAAACTTCACTCAGACTTGATTCGCACATGACTTGGACTTGACTCGGACTTGACTTAAACCTTACTCAGACTAGACCAAAATTTGACTGGAACTCGGACTTGACCCAGACTTCACTCAGACTTGATGAGCACATGATTTGGACTTGACTCAAACTCCTCTCGGACTCGACTTGATTTGGGCTTTGATTCGACTCTGACTGAACTCTGACTGAACTTTGACTGGACTCAACTCCGTCTCGACCCCAAACTCGGCCTCGGACTTGACTGAACGTCCGAACTTGCGCCTCAACCTCACAAACCTTGACTTTGGCTCCACTTTTGTTGATTTTGTTGATTACTCAGACTTCCACTTCACTCACTTCTTCAGGTTCCTAATGACTTGACTCGTCACTCGAGTCATTCTTTAGTGGCTGGGACTCAAACACCGAGGACTCATTTGGGCTTGTGACTGGACCACACACAG
Organism: Bostrychus sinensis; assembly: GCA_020698575.1. Classification (NCBI taxonomy): domain Eukaryota; kingdom Metazoa; phylum Chordata; class Actinopteri; order Gobiiformes; family Eleotridae; genus Bostrychus; species Bostrychus sinensis. The sequence goes on from CM036251.1 coordinate 7,491,852, forward strand.
ACACCAGAGAGGCTTTGACGGTCACATGCCAAAGTATTCATGATTTTGGGAGGATCCTTTTGTGTTAAGCCGGTCTGCTCCCCTTTTTTCCCGCTAGCTTTCATGGAGTGAGCAGCTTTTATCCACAGTTTCCATTTCTTTTTAGATGCTAGTAACTGACTCTCCCTCCCCTCGTCCTCTTTACTTCTTTTGCTGCTGCGAAATGGAATTGCTTTTTTTGATTGTTAAAGACTTTTTGTCGTTTTGCTTGTTGAAGTCGGGAAGCGGCGCCGCTTAAAATGACTGAAAGTTTTTAAAAACCACTGGAGAATTATGTGGTCGCAGGAGAAGGGGGCTGTGCAGAAGTTAGTGCTGTTAAATTAGAGTGTTTTAATAATACATCATTTTATTTTTGTTTGTATTCTATTTCTAAATAAAATGTGTGTGGGGACTTGTCTTGACAAATTAGTGCGGGCATGTTGTCGCTTTACATTAGTGCATGAAGTGTTTCTCTGCTGTAAAGGAAAGCAGTCCCTCCTGAGGTTTGTGCAGCAGCAGGTGTGTTGGTAGCAGCAGTGTTCTCGACTCTGCCAAAGCCACTGCCCACATAAATCCTATAGGTTTTCAGTGGCTCAATGGTTCCTTTTTTTCGAACCGTTCAGTCGTCTCGCAGAAGATTTTCCGAACATAGAAATGCAACTGCTCAAAATAAATCCCATCTGCACCTTTCTGTATGTGATGTCTCAATTTAAAAGTAAAAAAGCAGAGGATATTTTTCTGTGCTCAGAATAAACCTGTCCCTTTTGAAGGTACATTTTACATTTTCTTCATCCGTCGCCGCCAAAAACAGTATAACAATTTCTTTCTTGTTTAAAAAGTAGGACCGTTTTGCATAAGATCAGCATTGTGTTAAAAATAGAGCATTGATGTAATATCAGCAAATGGAATAAACTACATTTTGAGCAAAATATAGATTCAATTGTTATTTTAGTCTTGTTTTTTTTAATTGCGTCCTGGTTTAGCCTTGTTTTAGTCCAGGTTTACTCTTTAGGCTAGACTTTAGATTTTCACTTTCACTTAATTACAAAGATTTGAGTATTATCTTCTTTTAATAATTAAACTTGCTGTCAAAACGTTTTCCAAATATTGCCAGTGACATATAACATACTCTAGTTATTGCATGTTATTGTAATATTGTGTAGCCCTACTCACTATAATGAAACGCTAACATTAGATCAAACCAAAGTTTTGTACTACTAACAATACCATTACTATATCGATTAAAACCGCGCAATATGGAGAAAACATGCGATATTCGATAACTATGTTGAAAATTGCGATGACGATATTGCGATATTTGAAAATAGAGCCTACGTTTCCAACATAGTAAGTTAAATTCACTACATTTGTGCATACAGTGAATTTAACTTACTATGTTTGAAAAGTAGGCTCTATTTTCAAATATCGCAATAATATTGTTACCACTAAATTTCACAAAAATGTAAGTTCCTGTATTTACAAGTCAAAACAGCGACAAAATCAAAACTTAACACAGACTAAACCAGAAATAAAACAAGGCTAAGCTGTGACTAAATTAATTAAATTACCACTAAAACTGGGCTGCAAAATGATTCTTCAGTGTAAATCTCTGTCAGATGGAAGACCAGTGTTATTGCGATATGTTTAGATTCTTGTGATACAGATATTGCGTTTGCTGATATTGCGCTAATGATAATTTTGCGATATATTGTGCAGCCCTAATATAGATCTATCGATATTTTATTCCAACTATATCAATATGCATCACCTTGTATTGAATCAGCGTTCTAGATAGTATATATCAGTATACATAAGAAAAGAAATATAATTATAATAAAGAAATATAAATATAAATAAAGAAATATAATTCAGAAATATTGATATTCGAAATTCGCATGTTAAAATGAAACCAGATCTGTCTTTAATTGTGTTTTTGATTAAATAAAATGTTCTACTAATTGTTATATAATTTTCCTGCTCTCTATCTGCTGGACATAATCAGGCCAGGCCACGGTGCTAGATTTACTGTATACTTTATGATTTATAGCAAAAAGTTGCGGTCTCAATATGAAGTTTCAATCATATCGAATTGTATTTATTTTAATGTTGACAAGCATTGTAGACCAATCTGTGAGAGCGTGATAGAGCTTCTCTCCTTTCGACCTTTGCTTTCTGGGATCCCCACAGCAAATCGTCTGCCTCCTCCTTGTGTTTTTATATTGATATGGGAAGTTTTATGCCAGATAATTAGCACCATTTATCTGGACTTTTGACTACTATCACAATATAATCCAGTCACAAGCAAGTGTGCTTTTTGTGCCTGTCCCAAGCCTGGATAAAGTTATAAAAGGTTGCATCAGGAAGGAGATATGAGGAGGCTGAAGAGGGTGATTTCCTGTTGGGACCCAGGAAGGGAAAAGCCAAAAGGAAAGAAGACTTTCAGGTGACTAAACCATTTTCCCACAGATATAAAAAAATATATAGTACTGACTTTAATTTACTGCCAACATTTGTATTGAATTTTCCCCCTCCTCCGTCTTCTCCTTTTCCCCTCGGATTGCTCTTTCCTCTTTCACTCAAACTCCCATCATCGTCTCCATCTGGCCCAGACCGGCACAACTGTTCGGTGCCTGTCCCGCTCGTGGCCCGGCACCCTCCGCTCTGGCACACCGCTGCACCGCGATCAGGGAGAGCTGCGCCAATCTTAATCACATCGGGTTGAGCACACCTGTGAAAACAGATGTCCACCGGGGTCCGCCGTGCTGTTCCCTCTTTTTGGGTGGGGGTGGAGAGCGTTCGTATGGCTCTGCTCCACCCCCTCCCTCCACTCCCAGCCCTCCGTCCCATCAGGAGCTTCTCAGGATCTCCAGAAGGCCGGACCTGGACCGAACAAAAAGACGGGGGAGGGCCCGCGGTGGGAAAGGAGGCGGGGGCAGGAAGCACCGATGTAGTCCAAGTCTTCTGTTAGTGTTTGTCCTAAAAAGAGACTGAGATCAAAGCAACACTGTTTGGAAAATCAGCGTTTCCAGAAATTGTCGTTTGTTTTCTTGGAGTGCATGGTGGGAGAGTGGTTAGGACTCTTGCCTCACAGTAAAGGTTGTGGGTTTGATTTCCAGGCCTGCTGCCAATCATATCTCTGTGTGGTGTCTCCCGATGCTACACACTCACGTTAATTTTGGAAGTTGGAAATAAATGTGGATGCAGTGGCGTACGATGGTAACGAGGGGCCCCAGTGCAGGTTTTCAGAATGGGCCCTAAAGTCAGGAAGTCCATAGATCCATGTATCATACTTTTAAGTTACAAAATGTGCACTGTTCTTTCTTCAGGTTGACTGATACTTCCTTTAAATATTCAAAAATGTCTGACACAAAAAACGTGATAACCAGACTTTTAAGCATTTAAGTAAAAACTGTTAAGGAATTATGCATCATACTTTTTTTTTATATATATTTTTAATCATTAGAAAATCTTGTTTTTAAATGGAGTCATGCCTGATGTGTACTGCCCAGACTGAACATAACCCACCGCTGTAGGACTCTCAATGGGGCCCCATAACGTCCTGGGGCCCAGTGCTGCTGCTCTGGCACTGCCTGATGTTTCACCCGAGTCTAAAATGTTACTGAGACATGAAATGAGCAGGTAACATTACAGTGTGTGTTTTGATTTAATTTGTAAATATCCAAGGTGCTGTTTTTTCCTTTAATTGAGATGAAAATCAATGTAAACTTGAATATTGTTGTTTTTTCAGTGTTATAGCTCAGTTGGTACAGCGTGCGGTGCATATAAATAATCACAATAGTTCGCCTCAGTGTTGTGGGTTCAAGTTGTGCTCTGATGATTTACCGAATGTCCCTCCTTGCTCTTCCCATTTGATCATTCCCCATCACTTCTCCGCTCTCCTGTCAAATAATGAAGCCTTCAAGGCCATATAATATTTTTGTGTCTGTGCTCCAGAGCTCCATGTCACACAGATCAGTGTGCACTGAGTCGAGGTCCGGCGCTCCTCCACTGGCTTTGGAGATTAGACGATTTCACTTCCAGTCCCAGAAGAGGATTGAAAATGTTGTTTGTGATTTAGATGAAGGTAAAAATGAAAATGATTTATTGTCCCATGCATCATGCTCTTTGTCTGGCCAGCCAGACTTCTTATTTTTCTATTCTGTACAAATAATTAGTTTGGTCTGTTTTGAGTTTGAGTTCCAATTACAGGCAGAGTAACCAATCAGAGAAAAAAGGCAGAGTGCTGACAACAAACATGACTGCACTTATTGCTGGTTTTGCAATAAACCAAAAGAATATGTTGTATTATGAGCAATTTTGTACTGATTTCTGAACAGGCACAACAGCAAAAGTCAGTTTGTTTGAATGTGGTTGTTACGTTGGTGCAGACTTCAGCAGAATCAACAGGTGACGAAGGAAAGCACTAAACATGACCGAACAGAGGAGAAGTTATTCAATTCACTCCTAAATAACCCGGCGGAGAGATTATCTTCTGTTTCTGTAAGACATGCTGCAGCAATTCATTTGGAAATAACTCTCTATCGCTGAGGAACCAGACCCTCCTGCTTTCAAAACAAAATGATAGGTGTGTCATGCTTTAAGATGTGAGTCATTTGGTAAAGTGTCTGATGTTGGTTAAGATTAGTTCTCTCGATGTCTGATGAAGATAGACTTGCGTTCATTCAAGTCTAATGTGTTTCCAGTAGCTCAGTTTGTGTTTAATGCTTGGTCACTACTACTACTACTACCTCCTACCACTACTACAACTGCTACTACGACTAGCATTACTTTATTGAATTGTTCACTCAATAAAAAAGATCAGAGATGGAGGGTTTTCTTCACTTCTTGTTCCCCAGTGATTTGGTTCTTCCATGAGATGGTATGAACCTGAAATGCTGAATAATTTCTTCTGGAGCGGGGCACACCTGGATCCCGCGGAGCAGCAGTGTGTGTGTGTGTGTGTGTGTGTGTGTGTTGATAAATTACAAAGTACAAAATCAATTGTAAAGGAATTTGATGTCTCGATGAAACTAAATCAATGTTTAGCTCCTTTTTATGAGAGACTTTAATACACAGCAGGTGTTGACCTTTAAAAGCAACCTCTCAGATTATGGCTATGTCTCTGCCATAATAACAGGCTTACAGTGATATTTACCAGAGACAGAGGCGGCCAGGGTGCGCTTACGCAGGGCCATACAATTACAGCCTTTATTGAAGCATTAGTTAACTAAATGTCGTGTTTGGCAAAAGATGTGAGATGTGAAAAATGACTTATGTCCTGATACTGAGCCTTTGTCTGTTTAAGTCCTGCTTTAGTTGTGGCTAGTCCTGGTTTAGACCTAATTTTGTCCTTGTTTAGTCCTGATTTAGTTCTCATTTAGACTTGTTTTAGATCTGATTTAGTCCTGGATTAGCGTTGGTTTTAATTTTGATTAGTCCTGGTTTAGTTCAGTTCATGTTTAGACTTGGTTTAGCCCTGTATTAGTCCTGATGTAGACCTGGTTTAATCCTGGGTTAGTCCTGGTTTAATTCTGTTTTAGACCTGGTTAGTCCTGTTTTCGACCTGGTTTAATCCTGGATCAGACCTGGTTTAGATCTGCTTGAGACGTAGTTTTGTCAATGTTTAGTCCTGATTTAGTCCTCACTTAGACCTGGTTTAGCCCTGTATTAGTCCTGACGTAGGCCTGGTTTAGACATGGTTTAGACCTGGTTTAATCCTGGGTTAGTCCTGGTTTAATTCTGAAGTAGACCTGGTGTAGACCTGGTTTAGATCTGGTTTAGTCCTGAATAACTTCTGGTTTAGTTCTGGTTTAGACCTGAATTAGACTTGGTTTATACCTTGTTTAGTCCTGTTTTCGACCTGGTTTAATCCTGGATCAGACCTGGTTTAGATCTGCTTTAGATGTAGTTTTGTCCTTGTTTAGTCCTGAATTAGTCCTCACTTAGATCTGGTTTAGCCCTGGTTCAGGCCTGGTTTAGTCTTCGCTTAGACTTGGTTTAGCCCTGGTTTAGTCCTGGTGTAGACCTGCTTTAGTCCTGGATTAGCACTGGTTTAGACCTGGTTTAGACTTGGTTTATACCTTGATTAGTCCTATTTTCGACCTGGTTTAATCCTGGTTTAGTTCTGGTTTTGAACTGGTGTAGTCCTGGTTTTGAACTGGTGTAGTCCTGGTTTAGCCCTGGTTTAGACCATGATTTAGATATGGTTTAGTCTCGGTTTAGCCCAATAAAGCGATTACATTTTCTCTAATGTGATACTTGGTGTGAAAAGTTTAAAAATCACTGTTTTATGGAATTCTCTTCCATTTTGTGAGATACAAGGGTTTTGGAAAGAGCATTTACCCCTGAACTAGAAGATCTTTGAGTCTTAGTCCAGGTCTGGCCGCTATATCTTCACCAATGCGAGACAGAAGTAGTGTTTTGGCAGAGGTCTCTCCGAGTGCGTCTAGTTTTTGTGCATTGTTGTACATCGATTCACCTTTTTGTTGTTCATCCTTTAAAACCTGACAGTCTGATTAAAGTGCATTTTAAAATCTGCTCCCATAATGCAGTGCTTTTGCCTGGAGCCTCATGAAATAACATTGTTAAATCAAGTAACCACTGATGTTAATGAGTTAGGCAGACAGAATGATTGGTATTAGCGAATTTTAAAAAGGCACTAAACGTTTGGCTAAACCGAGTCGGGGAAAAAAGGATGAGGCGATTTCTGTCCAGCTGTGCCTCTTTATTCACTGTGTAAAATCTCATCCGTTTCACTCTGTCACCTCCCTCCAGCCGTCCACTGTCCCGGAGCTGTCTCTGCCAAGTCTCTCACCTGCAGAAATACAAAAGTGGCCCCGACGTCATAGAGCTTTCTACTTATAGACACTGTCATAGTTTGCAATAGGGCTGCACAATATATTGCAAAATTATCGTTATCACTAGGGCTGCACGATATGGAGAAAACATGCGATATTCGATAACTATGTTGAAAATTGTGATAAGGATATTATTGCGATATTTGAAGTTAAATTTGCTACATTTCACAAAATTCCTGTATTTACAAGTCAAAACAGCAACAAAATCATAACACAGACTAAACCAGGAATAAAGCAAGGCTAAGCTGTGACTAAATTAATGAAATTACCACTAAAACTGGACTTTTTAAACATTTTTATTTAGTCACAACACATGTTCTTTTAAGGCTCTGGTGGAAAATTATTCTTCAGTGTAAATCTCTGGTTTAGTCTGTGTTAAGTTTTGATTTTGTCGCTGTTTTGACTTGTAAATTCAGGAACTTACATTTTTGTGAAATGTAGTGAATTTAACTTACTATGTTAGAAAAGTAGGCTCTATTTTCAAATATTGCCATAGTATCGTTATCCCAATTTTCAACATAGTTATTGAATATTGCATGTTTTCTCCATATTGTGCAGCCCTAGTTTGCAATACTGAAAAACTAGACTAGATACCTTTACTCAAGTGTTTAGGCTACTTAAGTACTTCCTAGAAGGGTTCATACTTCATACTGTTACTTATTGTTAAAAAATTTTTAGTTTTTATTTTAGTGATGAAATAGTAGTACTTGGAGTTGTAGTAGTGGTAGTAGGAGTTAATAGGGGTAGTCCTGTCTCGGCCTCAACTGCAATGTCTTGTCTCAGTCTTGGATGTGATGGTCTCAGAGATTATTGGAAAATGTTCTTCATAATTCTGGGTAAATGGTTTTCAGCATCAGAAGAACCAGAAAAATGTTCTGTCTCTGTTTGTTTATGGAGTCTGATGCATTAGATCTTAAAAATAATCATGAATGTATTTCAAACACTTAAAAAAATAAATAAATAAATAAAAAAGTTCCCCTTTGTTTACTGCTAGTTCACAGGGTTTGGTCTCGGTCTTGAACCCTGAATGTCCAGGCCTTGTCTTGGTCTCGGTTCACTCGGGACATGGACTGGTCTTGGTCTTGATTAGTACGGTCTCGATTACAACACTAGTGGTAATAGTATGCTTGCTCACAGACTAAAAGAAACCAAAAGAAGAGATTTGTGGTCTCAGGTGAGACACAGAGAGAACAGGAAGGATAAAATGACCGGCTACACCCCAGTTTACTGTAAAACTACAGTGGCAATGCGTGTGTCAGGTGTACGCAAGTCACTCTGTTAATGTTTATATCTGAATTAATATTCCTGCCACATAAAACATTTATTTATTTAACTTTACTTTGTTTCAGCATTAAAGATGGTTATTTGATACAATTGTTTTATAAGCTTTTATGAAAGGCACAGATATTTTCAATATACCGTATTTTCCAGACTATAAGTCGCTCCGGACTATAAGTCGCACTAGCCAAAAAATGCATAATGAAGAAGAAAAAATGTATATAAGTCGCACTGGACTATAAGTCACATTTTTGGTGGGAAATTTATTTTACAAAATCCGACACCAAGGACAGACATTTCATCTTGAAAGACAAGTTATAGTAATAATAGAATAGAGAACAACAGGTGAATAGGTGTGTGGTTTGCTAACGTAACACATTGATGGTTATTCAGCTACATGAAGCATAAACAACGAACTGAATAGGTGTCTCGTATGTTAACGTAATATATTAACAGTTATTCACATAACTATAGCATAAAGAACATAATATAACAAGTTCACCAAACTCACCATCTCACTCCTAATCACTAAATCCTTTAAATTCTTCATCCTCGGTGTCGCTTCTGAACAACTCCACCAACTCCGGAGGTAGACGAAGCGCCGCTTCCTCCTCTGCGTGGCTGTCGTCAGACTCAGCATCAGTTCCATTTCCAATTATTCCGCTCTTTCTCAGTTGTCTTTATAGCCTAAGTTGTTAGTGGTAATGTTTACATTTTAAATTGTCAGTGGCTGTCAATGTGAAAGTAACGTGAAATATTTTATTATATAAGTCGCATCTGAGTATACGTCGCACCCCTAGCCAGACTGAAAAAAAGCCTGACTTATAGTCCAGAAAATACGGTAAATGCTGATGTCGTTTCAGTCCAGCCCTAAATTAACACAAAACTTATTTAAGTAGGCCAACATTTTACTGATATTGTATTTGTCATGAATTTCGTTAAATGAAGTATTTTGTTGTTGTACTAAAATACGTCCACTGTGGGGTCATTCACCTGTGACAGAGGCAGCTAACTTAACAATCGACTCCTATTTTACTAAGTTTTCTCAAATAACAACACTGATCTTTCTTTGTCAGTGAGGGAATAGAACCGTTAGCTTAACTTGCGATTTTTCTCGTGCTTCTGGGAGCTAGTGTTTATTTTTTTAAGTCCTGAATGACAAAAGATTTGATCATTTGTATTTGCCGCCATTGAGTGAGCAGAGATGTTTTCACCCAAAAGGGGGCAGGGACTTGGAGCAACCATAAAGTACCCGGATGTCTGCTCTCATCTAGGGCAGGGACAAACACTGAGATAACCATTCATTCTCTAAATTTTGACTAATTCTCCTAACAAATGCATGTCTTTGGTTGACAGGAGGAAGCCGGAAAACCCGCAGAGACCACAACGTAACAAGAGGAGGACAACAATAAGGTAAGGCAACAACAACGCAGCACGTTTCACATTGGTTTCTCTTGCCGCTTTGTTACAGCAGGTGGACAGTTTCATGATATCACACAATGACATTACCATCGATATTGAAAATGGCAATATTTTCATTACATTTTGCAGCCTGTAATGTCACATAACTTGGCATTTCTATTGAGGCTTTTGACCTTCGATGGAGGTAAATGAACGCGTATCTGTGCAGTGCTGTGGCTATGAAGAACCTGAATTTGACATGTTATTTCTCTGCATGATGTGCGTTTTATTCTAAATTTCGATGCACGTGGCAGCTTCCTGTTGCAGCCCCCAAGTCCAGCATTGATCCCGGCTCTTATCTCCATCCTGATCCCGTGTTATTTTGGGAGTATAGGGATTGCTTAATGATCTATTGAGCAAATCGATCGTTTGGAGTCGACCACAATGGGCCATCTACTAAAGAGAAGCCTGTAGGGCATGCACTCGGCTGCCCAGTGCGTTAACTCCACTCCCTCCTCTTACTCTCCGCTGTAATGTCCGCGGCTTTTACTCCGCTGGAACCCCAGAGACGGGGCTAAAGTGCTGGGAGCATCTGGTAAAGCGGCCTAAAGCTGTTTTTTTTTTCTATCTTCAATTAGGTGAAAATGAAAAATGTATGGCACTGTCCACATGTTTCATATACTGTATGCAGACAGCTTGCTTTTTTCTTGAAATGACACTATAGCTAAGATGTGCAGTGTTTTAAAGGGCAGTCTGTAATGGCTATGACCACACATGGATAAAGTGTTGAATTATGAGTTATTTTATTGCTTTTCTTTGAAATAGTACTTTTTTCTCCCCTTCTTTTTTGGTTTATCACCTTCCCACACAAAAATATATATAGTATATACCAGAAGTTTGCCTTTGCTTTTACCATGTTACAGTTTTTTTCACTTCATATGCCACTACCTGATTATATTTAGAAAATCTGAAGCAATATGCTACCACAAAATACAAGGACATTACATCTACAATTAAAGCGGAACTCAGTAAGTTTTTACCTTAAAGTTACACTGTGTAACTTTTCTCCTAAATATGTGGGGCATACTGACTTGTTTTTGTGATTTTTTTTGAGCGATTATAAGGCCTGAGGCGCGATCTGTTGCTCCGAGCGGGGCTTCTGTACTGAGAAACCACCCTCGCAACTTGGCCGGGAACGCTCCGCTGTTGAGGAAGAGTCACGTGACAGGGAACGACTTGAGGCGCAGGTATAACCAGGAAGCTACTTTTAGCATTGTTATTTTCCATTGCGCGATATTTGTTGATAAGCTAACGCTAGCGCTAACTCTATAGAAGATCCGGTCCAAACTTCCAAAGGTAGCAGCAGGTCAACTAAAGTTGAAACAATGATGGAAATAGACGCACGCTCGCACAGTTTCAGAAGGAGGAGGGGCCCTAGTGTTTACGTTTTGCGACGGTGCAGTGGCACCTGTGGCCTCCAGAGGCGCAAGACCGGGAATCTTACACAGTGTAACTTTAAATAAATCGTTTCGAAGTCTGTGTGATGGTTAAATGAGTTGTGGGGTAAATGAAGCGCCCGTCGTCTCCCCCTGGTGTCTCTGGGTCTGGGGTGAAAGTGACGCTTGCAACAGTGAGCGCCGTCGACCCGGACTCACAGAAGTCTTGAGTCTTGTGAGAAAGCGACACAGCACAGTTGGCTTTATTTTTTTATTTTTGTTATCGTTAGAGCAGCTGAATGGCAGAAAAAAATACAGACACGAGGAGGGGAAAACTAAAGTAAAGCCAAGCGATGGATCACACAGGAATCAACTGGACTTGTGTTTATGATAGTGCTATACTTCAAACTGTAGGGGGAGCTCTATGGAGGAAAATGAGGAAAATGAGGCAAAATAGCTAAGAAACAAGCAGAGTTACTGTCGCTTTAAATTCAAACCTGCAATGTGACAATCTCCGCCTCTTTAAAGGTCCCATATTATTCTTTTGTCAGGCTTTTTGAAATAGTTTTTAAACACCTTTGCGTTAGTATTTAGAAACGGGCAGGACCTCTTCAGAAGGGACGGCCTTAGCACACAGGAACACAGGATTACTCAAACTAGCGTGAATTAAACAAAATACTCATCCAGGTATGTTTTGTACGGTGGCCTCACATGTTCCGGTGCAGAAAAATTGTTGTAATGTCGTGTGGCAGTTTCTTTTTGTAAAGTGTGTTTCGGCTTTTGTAATTTGTTGAGCTCTCTGGGTCACCGTAGTTTTGGAGGTGGAAACAACATTACAACATGGTTAAAAGCTAAAAAATAAAAAGTAGATTTAGCAGAATAGGGGACCTTTAAGAAAGCACAGATTAAAAGATTAAATCTGAAAAAAAAACTTTTCTATTGCAATAAACATTTTCAATTCTGTTGCGTAGTTTCAGTAATAAGACAAAATAAACATCCAGAGGTGGTAGAAGTATTCAAAATCTGTACTCGGGTAAAAGTACTTAGAAAAATATTAATAAGATGTAAAGTTTACTTGAGTAGAAAGTACTCAGTAGCACAGCAAAAACCTCCACAATGACCATTATTACTATTACTATTATTATAGCTATTACTGCTTCTGTCATTAATATTACTGCAACAAATAACAACTACTACTTTTATAGCAACTACTACTACTGTTTTTACTGTCAAAATACTTATTTAATCATTTAAAAGTCAAAGTATTCTTTAGAAAATGTACACAGAAAGTACAAAAAAATGTGCTTAATTATATTACTTGAGTAGATGTATAAAGTTACAGTCCACCTCTGGGAACTTCTAAATTAAATCCTCACTTTCCTCAAGTTTTGGTCGGAGTAAAACATATCTTTCTGCTTCTCTTGTACTAGCCTTAATGTCAAATACACACCAATAATGTGCAGTATCTTAAAATAATTCCTCTGTTAATGGATCTGAAGACAGAAACTTCCCTTTATGCAGAATCCTGAGTGTATTTATTTGCCGATAAGCTCATACCGTGGTGGAACAGTTAAAGGAAGCGGCAGTAACACGTCTGATTGGATCTTGACCGTGTCTTGTTTGCGCGGTGGCACCTCGAGTGTGAGCTCTGTTGTTGTGACACGTCGAGCTTGTCTCGGGTGAGATCCGCCGGGATTTACACACACACACAATAAATAACCTGTCGCCATTTAATTCATCGGCTGACTTTGTGCTTTTGAGATCCTCCGCGACACGAAAACAAGAAAGTTCAGCTTTTTGCATCGCGGTGAACTTTAAAAAAGGTGTGGGTTTGATGATAACATTACGATAACCTGTCTTTCATTTGCAGTAATAATGTTATGTGTTGTTCATTCGGTGATCATACTTTTGTCAGTAGTCGCATGTGGTTGGAGCTTATCTCAGCAACTTTGGGGCTTAGGCAGTGTGCAGCCAGAACAGTCACAGGCCTGACACAGAGACAGACAACCGTTCACTCTCACATTTATTTACTTTACATTAGCGGTGACATGAGATTTCTTGTCAGAGTGGAGCGCAATCTTGTGAATTTACATTTTAATAGGGTTGCACAATATGGAGAAAACATGCAATATTCGATAACTATGTTGAAAATTGCTAAAAAATTCACTACATTTCACAAAAATGTAAGTTCCTGTATTTACAAGCAACAAAATCAAAACTTAACACAGACTAAACCAGGAATAAAACAAGGCTAAGCTGTGACTAAATTCATTAAATGACCACTAAAACTGGACTTTTTAAACATTTTTATTTAGTCACAACACATGTTCTTTTAGGGCTCTGGTGGAAAATTATTCTTCAGTGTAAATCTCTGTCAGATGGAAGACCACAGAGTTATTGCGATATATTTAGATTCTTGCGATACAGATATTGCGTTTGCTGATATTGCGATAACGATAATTTTGCGATATATTGTGCAGCCCTAATTAATATAACATATAAACTTCAATTACATTTATTTGTTTTACTATAATTTTCAACTAAAAAACTAAAACTCAAAATTGACAAGAACATTTTTTGAAAAAAAAACAAAAACAATTTAAATAACTCTTTCAAACGCTTTATAATAGGCCAACTCAAATATTCAAATTCAAATGTGTAATGGAGATGGAAGACCACAGCGTTATTGCGATATATTTAGATTCTTGGATATTGCGTTTGCTGATATCACGATAACGATAATTTTGTGATATATTGTGCAGCCCTACTTTTTTTTTTTTTTTTCTTCCACTGGGCTGCATCTCAGACCAATATGTAGGTTATTATCCCTCAGACAGAGTTGGGGGAGAGTGCCGAAAACATCAGAAAACGGAGTTAGCGTTAACGTGATGGAGTGCAGGGGTGAAATCCAAGATGCCCCTGCCACTTTTAAATCAGCTGCTTCCATTACGCACACCACACGCTGTGCACAGGGCCCCAACTGCTGGAATGATATTGTGTCTTTGCCCAGCTGCTTTGTGTGTGCTGATAGAGAAGTTTTAAGCTTTCTGACAGTTTTTGTTTCAGGAATCTACATGCAGGGATCACGGAGTTATCATGTGTTAAAGTTTTAAAACAGTTTAAGAAGAATTAACAAAAGTCTAATCTTTCAGATCTTATCTCTAAGGTTTTACTCAAAAGTGATCAGAAAAGTCATATTTACTTACTTAATTTTAACTTTTAATGGTGGGATGGGATGAAGGATGAGAAGGCAGTGGGGAGAGAGGAGGCTGTGCATCACATCTGAGAGATTCAGGGCATTAGACTTTTATATATTTAAAAAAAAATGTTTGTGGTAAAAGCATTAGCACTATTTATGTTCTTTTACTGCATATAATTCATAAAAATTAAGTTAACCCTGTAGCACCCTCTGTTGCAAATATGCAGCATAAAATCCAAAGGTCATGGCAAAAAAGTAGGAGTCTTTTTTTTTAATGTATTAACTAATTCATGAATGCTGCTTACCAAAAATATTGACAAATTTTTGTTCTTACCCATCCCCGTTGACTAAAATTTAGCACGGATAATTTTTTTCCAACAAATTTTTCTATGTCTGGGTTCTACGGGGTTAATGCTCTCAAAAGGTATAAAAAAGTTTAGCATTTTATAATTTTCAGTTATTTAAAATAGAAATAAAATGTTTGAATTTAAAAAAAAAAAAGTATGATTTATTAAAATTGTGTAAAAACCTCGTCTCGATCTTGTGAGCCTGATCTCGTGTCTCATCTTGTGGCATTTGTGTCTCGTCGCACTGCTACTGTACATGCATGTGTTTGGACAGTGGCAGGAAGCTGAAGTATCACTGCATGCACACACGGTTTTATCATAACCTTCATCAGCTGTTTCCTCTTGGTTAGAGCATAAAAAACCACCATCTGATCGTATTTTGTCATTGAAGCCACATTTTACATTTCAAATTTAATCCATTTAACTGTATATTAGTAGCCATCTGTGAAATCACAAGACCTTAAAGGAGAAATATTATGCTTTTATTCATATTTTTAACAGCTGCATGTTTTACAACCTTTACAGTGCCAGAAAGAAACAGGTGAGGAGACCAGCAGAGGGCAGCAGAGTGTTATGGTCTTTTGAACATAATCAAAGATAAAGAGCACTTCACTTCCTTAAACTTTTTGTATGATGCCATTTTTCTACAAAATGAAAAATAGCTGTGAGGAATCAATGGAAACAGAGCTGTACACTGTTTTTACATAGCATTAAAACATTAAAAAGCTCAGAAAGTCGATTATACATAATATCGCCTCTTTAACATATCATCAAGACTTTATCTTTGATTAGTCAGAAGCACTTTTCAACATTGGATTATTGTTTTTTGCTTACAGATTAAGTGGATAATTTGGTGTTATCTAGTTACACAGAGAACCAGCTTCAGAAAACTAAATATACAAACTCAAACAAAGAGAAATTTTGGATAATATTGCCAAAGCATTCAGCGTGATCCAGTTCCATTTTAAAACAGCAAAAAAGCACATGTAGCTTTTTTGGCGGAGGGGATAAGAAACATTTGAGTCGTGTAGCTTTAAGCCATCTTTTGTTTTTTTATAATTCCAGTGAGTGGTGGTTTTAATGTGAACATGAATTATTGATCTGCACAGTTTATTGAGAGGCAGTGCTGCTTTTATAACATATAAGTGTTCACAACCCATGTTACTTCCTGGATCGACAGCCATTACAACAGTGGTTAGTGTCTCTCAGCAAAGAGGTTGTGGGTTAGATCCCCATGTGAGTCAACTACAAGCTCTCTGAGTGTAGTCAGTCTTCCTGTCACTCTCCAAAGACATGAGTTAGGTCAGACGTGTCCAAAGTGCAGCCCGGGGGCCATCAGGGGCACAGGTCGAGATTTCACATGGCCCTCAGCTTCTTTGACAAAATCTATTGCTTATGGGCCACCATTTGTGCGGCTCATTTACTACTCTCTGCTTTGTGTCTTCTAATTAATTGAAAATAATTGCAGTTGTGTCTCTTACAGATTACACAACAATTTGTTTAAAAGGGCAGTGGAAGTTTTTTGTATGTTTTGAAGTGTTAGAAATTAGCCTGAGTTAAAAAATATATGACCTAGAGCAGGGGTCACCAACGAGGGGCCCATGAGCACCAGGTAGCCCTTCTGGAGCTTGTGAGTTGCCCGCGAGGGATATTTATAAATACTGTATTTTTGCACTATAAGGCGCATCAGATTATAAGGCGCACCTTTAATGAATGGCCTATTTTAAAACTGTTTTCATATATAGGGCGCACCGCATTATAAGGTGCATAGAATAAAAGCTGTAAAAAAAACTGTAAAAAGCTGTAAAAACTGTAGTGGCTGGGGTTGCGTTATGCATCCACTAGATGGAGCTGCGCTAAAGGGAATGTCAATAAAACAATCAGATAAGTCAGTCAGTCAAACTTTATTAATAGAATACAAACCAGCGTTCTTACAACTCTGTTCACTCCCAAAACAATACACAATACGTACGTACCGGTAGCTCTTATTTGCGCCGCCCTCGTTGAAAACAATGTATTTCCAACTCCATTTGTCACAGTTCAAAGCTACATGAACAGCGTTCGAGCGCTCAGTTTTCTGTCCCCTCAATGTCGCAACTCTTCTACTGAGATGGAGCAAAGGCCGCGCCTCCTTGTTCTTTTGCGGCAGGATCCATAAACACGCCTATGGCACACATGAACAGCTGGGACTGGAATTCCCCTTTATCGTTTTTACCGCTGTCACTTCGGCGACGCCCCCTGAATACGGTAGCCATAATTAACCAACAGTGATCCATATATAAGGCGCATCGGATTATAAGGCGCACTGTCGGTTTTTGAGAAAATTAAAGGCTTTTAGCTGCGCCTTTTAGTGTGGAAAATGCCGTAGTGACTACTGCAGTGTTTTAGTCATAATTTCTTTTTTTTTTTAAACTCGTTTTCATGTTTAATTACAATATCATTTTTCTAAACATAATCATTAATGCAAAGCAAACAATCATTATTTTGCACAAGAAGCCCTCAGTACAAATTCTCATCTTTTGGGTTGCCCTCAAACCCAGAAAGGTTGGAGACCCCTGGCCTAGAGGATGTTTTTTGAGTTCAAAGATGGTAATGTTTTAGATTTTGTTGTCAAAGAAAAGAAATTCAAATGGCTTTTGTAAACAAAAAGCTTATAAGTGTGCATTCTATTTGTACTCAGCTCCTACTGTAGAAAATGATGTGATGTGTTGAATATGAGAGCAAATGTCTGTGTCTTTATCTATCAGCCCTGTAACTAAACTGGACACTGTCTTGGGCAGGGGTGTCCGAACTACAGCCCTTTATTGGCCCTGTGGCTTCATTATCAACTGGCCTAAGCTGCCACAGGTTTTCCCATTTAAAGCAAAAGTAAAACAGCTTAACATTTGTGTCAGATGGAATAAGGACAAAAAATGGGAGTATGTGGTTGGTAGAGCCATAAAAGTTCAACCATATGTGTGCCAGTCCCACGCCCAGATAAATGTGGGGCTGTGGGAGGGCATTTAGATTAAAACCTATGCCAAAGTCGCAGTGGAGAGACCCCTGAAATCTTTATTTTATGCTGAAATGAAATATGTCACCTCTAGTTACTCAGAATAGTGTTTATTGCCAGTGTAAGTGAAAAAGAATTCGCTGTGGTTATTTGGTGCAAACATAAAACAAGTAACGTATAATAACAAACCATAGAATAAGCTATACATGGACTAATCTAATTTTACACAATACATAGCTATAAACAAAACAATGTGTTTAAGAGTGGCCCTCCTTTAGTAGCTATATTTTCCGGAATGTGGAATGTGGAAAAAGCAGAAGATGAACGAATGAAAGAAACACGCACACAACTTTTTTTTTATTTATTTTTTTAATATAGGGTTTTATGGCTTATGGGACTACTGCTGTCTTAGTGAAGTGCAATGAACAGCAGCCTGTATTTCATTTAGCCCACAGTGCATGACATAAGACTTTTAATCACAGTCATTATCTGCTTTTAGATTATAATTAATATGAGCTCAATGTGCTGCTCGTCGGCGTCATTACCAGTGAATTAAAGGTATTCTTGGCATTGAATTACTTATAGATTGAATTATACCTGGGGTCGTTTAAGCGAAAGCCACTTGTGCCACTGAGCCTGACATTAAGACTAAAAGGCATGAAATCCTGGAAACACAGTGGGATCTGCAGACACCGGCGTCCTCTCTGATTCCCCGGTGTGATTGTGAACGGTGACGCTGTCCGTGCGGCCATTTTCAAAAAAATGAATGTGTCCGAGATCGATATCGGGACGACTTTCAAGCAGCTCGATTTTCCACTGGCGGCGGGAACAGATGGTACCGACTGATACGGCCGAGGAGGAGATCCAGAGGGGAGGCCACAGTCACACAGAGCAGAGGTGTTCAAACTGCGGGATAGGTACTGCTAGGGGTACGCGGGCTTCCCCTGATGGGACTCAGGAGTCTGTTAGAGTTCAAGTTTAGATTTCGTTTAATTTGTCAGTTTGAGTTTGTTTGATTTATCCTGGCTTAGTCCTTGATTGGTCGTGGTTCGGTCCTGTTTTTGTCCTTATTTAGACCTTGCTTAGACCTAGTTTAGAACTGGCTTAGACCTGGTTTGGATTCAGTTTAGACCTGGTTTAATACTGGTTCAGTCCTGTCTTTGTCTTGGTTTAGACTTGGTCTAGTCCTAGTCTCATTTACCCCTGTTTTGGGTCTAGTTTAGACCTGATTTTGTCCTAGATTAGACTTGTTTTTTTTTTTAGGTTGGACCTGGTTTTGTTCTTGGTTAGACCTGGTTTTGTCCTAGACGTAGTTTTGTCCTAGATTAAAATGGTTTTGTACTAAGTTAGACCTGATTTTGTCCTCGATTAGACTTGGTTTTGTCCTAGTTTAGGCCTGGTTTTGTCCTAGTTTAGGCCTGGTTTTGTCCTAGTTTAGGCGTGGTTTTGTCCTAGTTTAAGCCTGGTTTTGTCCTAGTTTAGGTCTGGTTTTGTCCTAGTTTAAGCCTGGTTTTGTCCTAGTTTAGGCCTGGTTTTGTCCTAGTTTAGGTGTGGTTTTGTCCTAGTTTAAGCCTGGTTTTGTCCTAGTTTAGGTCTGGTTTTGTCCTAGTTTAGGCCTGGTTTTCTCCTAGATTAGACTTGGTTTTGTCCTAGGTTAGACCTGATATACTCCTGGTTTAGTCCTGATATAGTTCTAGTTTAGTCCTGGTTTAGACCTGGTTTGGACCTGGTTTAGTCCTGGATTGGTTCTGGTTAAGCCTCGTCATATTCCTGGTTTAGACTTAGTTTAGACCTGGTTTTGTCCAGTCCTTGTTTAGACTTACTTTAGACCTTGTTTAGTCCCTGTTTTGTCCTTACTTAGTCATGCATTTTTTAAATCCCTCATTTATTCCTTGGTTTAAACCTGCAGGATTTCCATTCATTTCAGTCTATTAAATATGTTTTTTTTTTAAATTCAAATATTTTGGTGCGAAATGTTTAAGAATCACAGACCTAAGGCGCACACCACACCTGAAAAATGAGGTTAAAACTCTGCGCAACGCTTCTTCACACGACCTGCGTTGTTAATAATTCCCCAGTCGCATTTCCATAATGAATAGTTAATTGGCCATCAGTTCTGACTGTCTGTATACACAACACATGACCCCCCTGCACGCTCACTCGCACTGAACTGATGCCTGTACTGTGGCGCTGTGTCATTAACATCACAAATTTATTTAGCTGCAGGGCATATGTTGTTTAAAGCAACATATTCGAGTAGCGCTCAAATATTCACACACGCCCACGGGCACTCGAACGCCCCAGCAGCAAAGGACAGCTTTGTGGATCCAGACCTGTAGACCACAAAACCTGTCTGGAATATTTAAAACTGCAATATTTAAACCCCAATTTCAAAGTTGGGATAATAAAGAGTAAATAAAAACAGAATTCAATGGTTTGCAAATGTCATAAAAACATATTTATTTCACAACTTATCAGATGTGTGAGACATTTCATGAGCATAAATAGCTCAGTCGGTGGAGACATTCGCCCAATCTCTGCTACTGGCATTGCCTACTGCCATTGTGTCCTTGGGCAGGATACTTCCCCCACTCTGCCTGTATGAATGTGTTTGAGGGTGGTCCGAGAGGCAGTAGGTGCAGATTGGCAGCCACATTTCATCATTCTGCCCCAGGGCACCTCAGTCACACTTAAGTAATTGCAAAAGTGACTTTGAATGTCTAGAAAAAGTGCTATACGAGACTAATCCTAGTGTTCTCTGCAAGGTCAAAGTCACAGCTCTATACATTATTTTAAGCTATAAAACTTGAAAAATTAATGCAAATGTGTCCAAAACTAGGGCTGCACAATATATCGCAAAATTATTGTTATCGCAATATCAGCAAACACAATATTGGTATCGCAAGAATCTAAATATATCGCAATAACACTGTGGTCTTCCATCTGATAGAGATTTACACTAAAGAATCATTTTCCACCAGAGCCTTAAAAGAACATGTGTTGTGACTAAATAAAAATGTTTAAAAAGTCCAGTTTTAGTGGTAATTTAATTAATTTAGTCACAGCTTAGCCTTGTTTTATTCCTGGTTTAGTCTGTGTTAAGTTTTGATTTTGTCGCTGTTTTGACTTGTAAATACAGGAACTTACATTTTTGTGAAATGTAGTGAATTTAACTTACTATGTTCGAAAAGTAGGCTCTATTTTCAAATATTGCAATGATATTGTCCCAATTTTCAACATAGTTATCGACTATCGCATGTTTTCTCCATATTGTGCAGCCCTATCCAAAACTATTTCAAAAATTCTGAAAAAAGCATAATGTAGGATCTACTATTAGTGATTAAGTCACTATTTTCAATTTGAGTTTCTTCTTATTTTGGGAACATTTTAGTCCTTTACAGATGGCACCTTAAAAGCCAAATACAGTCTGTTCTGTAGTGGTACTCGGAGTGAAAAGTTTTATAAGTCACACAGCGATTATTTTTCATGAAATAGGATAACATCTCAGTCTTCACATCTAATATATTGTTTAAGTTATTGGGCTTAAATTTGTTTTATAGGCTTTTATATCATTGCTCTCTGTCTTCATGCACATTTTACGCAGTGCCTGATCTGGTTTTAGAATTGGGTTTGTAACGGATGGACATTGGCATTGCATTAAAAGGATTGGTATCTAAGTGAGAATGGGTTTGTATCTCCTGCTCGTAAATCTCTCGCTCACGTCAGGTTGAATCTGCTCAAACTTCATGTCCTGAGGGGAAGGGCTGCTGTTGAAAAGCGTGTTAGTGAAGGCCATTTCAGCTCTGGGATTTCTTTCGGGGGCCCTTGTGATTACACTGGTCTGAGTCTGAGTCTGCCTGTCTGTCACTGAGTAAATGTGTATATATGTGTGTGTGTGTGTGTGTGTGCTGGGAATACATAACGCTATACCAGATTTGGTTTGTTTCTGCCGCTACTCGTTGGCCTCTCTAAGCAGGACTGAGGGATCTGTAACAAGAAGTCTGGGCACATCTGGTTGTGATTGGCAGCAGAAAAAAGGCTTCTTGTGTTCTGGGAACTGGCAGCGCGAGTGAGGCGGACCCAGCCCAAGTGAAACCGGCTCAGAACCGGCCAACAACACGGAAAAAAACACCCCTCTCTGTATGGACTATTGGCCCAGTGTCGCTTTGTCCCAGAACAGAGGTGGAAAGTAACCAAGTACCTTTTTAAAAGTTATTTACATGCATGCAAAAATCCAGCCACAATGGGTCACGAGTCAGTGTAGTCCTCGTGCCAGTCCCAAGCCTGGTTTGCATCAGGATGGGCATCTGGTGTAAAAACCTATGCAGAATTGATATGGAAACCACTGCACAATAAGAGGCAGATGATGTTCTGTGGAAATCGAAAGAAGCACTTGCAAAATACATACTCACTACTTGTACTTAAACAAAATCTCTAAAAATGTATTAAGTTTCTAACTAAGTAGTATTTTTTTTTACTTCTGTGGCAAAGTGGGTCACCACTCAGAAGCAGAAGGTACTGGCTCTGAGCCAGGTTAGTGGTGGTAGTAGTCGTCATTTTGTTGTTGAATACTTCAACTTCTGGACTCTTGCTTAATTAGCAGTAGTAGTAGTAGTAGTAGTAGTAGTAGTAATAGTAGCAATAGTAGTAGTATAAGCACTACTAGTAGTATTAGTAGTAGCAATAGTACAAGTAATAGTAGTAGTAGAAATAATAGTAGTATAAGCACTAGCAGCAGCAATAGTAGAGGCACTAGTAGTAGTAGTAATAGTAGTAGTAGCAGTAGTAGTAGCAGTAATAGTAGTAGTAGTAGCAGTAATAGTAGTAGTAGTAGTAAAAATACATGTACTTTTCTGCCATATTCTAATTTATTGATATGAGACTGTAGTAGTAGCGAAAGGTAGTAGTAGTACTTTTACTTCTACATGAATAATAATATTTTGAAGTAACATTACTTTCAGATGAGTACATTTTCCACCTCTGCCCTGCAGCAAAGCCCCCTGGGATTTTTATTTTTTTTTAATACCACTTAAACTGTGCTCCTTCCAGACGTCCTCTGTGAATAAATGAAAGTAGGCGTTGCTCTGGGACAGGTACAGACCCAGGGCTGTGTTACCTTTGGCGGCGACTCCTGTGCCTGAGATAATGATGCCCTGGGGCATAAGAATGAGCCCGTCCCAGTCGCCTGTTTGCTCTTTTTGGCTCCGCAGTGAAAGTGGGAGGAGGAGGAGGAGGAGGAGGAGGAGGAGGAGAAGGTGGAGGAGAGATTACAATAGGCAGCCTGTTTTCAAAAAGCATTATTTCATGGCAGCTGCTAAATGCATTTTACAAACTCGAAGGCTTTTTCAATTTATGAGTAGTGAGCGTGGGGCTGGAGCTTATCCCAGGGACGATGGGCCTTAGGCGGGGTGCACAGTCACTCACTCACACCTCCATTCACCAGGGGCACTTTAGATTCACCCAACACATGCATGGCTGTGGACAGTGGAGGAAGCTGGAGAGAAGAGGTTTTGGGGCAGGTTTGAAGGGAAAATGTTAAAGTAAGAATGCATTTTTTAATCACAAAATGCTAAATGAATGACCCAAAAAGTACAAATGAACAGTATAATTTTTGCTGTTTTGAAGGCAAAGGTTGGTGCCATCTTGTACCCCTTTCACATAAACCCATTTTCATAAGTAATTTTACTGGGCCAATCATAACTATTTGTCTTTATAAAAACTTAATTTCTTTGATTGGTTATAGGTTTTCCATTTTATTCTGTGTATGTTGGTATCGCCTCCTAAGTGTCTCATTGATGATCAAATGATTAAAAATTATTTATTAAAGTGAAATGAAACTACTAGAAACTTTTTTTTTTTTTGGTTTGGTTACTTTATTTCAAGCCATAAAAAATAAAAATATTGTACATAGACATAAACAAAAAACAAACGCAATAACAGTATCTATAAACATATTTCAGACATGTTCACAGTTTGTATATTATTGTAGCTCCAAAAGGACGAGCTTATTTAACCCCGCCCCCATTCATCCTAATGAACGGTTACTACTATAAAGAACAATGTATTTATATACAGAATCTGACATATATCGTACATTGTACCTCATAATTATAAGTATAGTCCATTACACATTTGAATTTGAATATTTGAGTAGGCCTATTATAAAGCGTTTGAAAGAGTTATTTAAATAGTTTAATTGTTATTTTTCAAAAAATGTAAATTTTGAGTTTTAGTTTTTTAGTTGAAAAATATAGTAAAACAAATAAATGTAATTGAAGTTTATATGGTATATTAATTAGGACTGCACAATATATTGCAAAATTATTGTTATCCCAATATCAGCAATTGCAATATCTATATCGCAAGAATCTAAATATATCACAATAACGCTGTGGTCTTCCATCTGACAGAGATTTACACTGAAGAATCATTTTCCACCACAGCCTTAAAAGAACATGTGTTGTGACTAAAGAAAATTTTTCAAAAAGTCCAGTTTTAGTGTTAATTTAATGAATTTAGTCACAGCTTAGCCTTGTTTTATTTCTGGTTTAGTCTGTGTTAAGTTTTGATTTTGTCGCTGTTTTGACTTGTAAATACAGGAACTTACATTTTTGTGAAATATAGTGAATTTAACTTACTATGTTCAAAAAGTAGGCTCTATTTTCAAATATTTCAATAATATCGTTATCGCAATTTTCTACATGGTTATTGAATATAGCATGTTTTCTCCATATCGTGTAGCCCTAATATTAATTAATACAATTTTGTATGTATTTATTTATTCATTTTTTGTATTATAATATTTTTGTACATATTGTTATTTTAAAGGGATTTTATTTGTATCTTTAATTTGATTTTCAAAGCAAAAAAAAAAAAAAAAAAAATGCAAAGAAAGTATGCTTTTACAGTAAATTAAGTATAAAATGTGTTCGTACTAATAAACACAGGTGACCACTCTGTGACCACTTTTTGTAACACAAAAAAGTTTGGGAACCACGTCGTTAACCCTCCTGAGGACCATTATTATTATCAGCTCCCTTCTGATGTTATTTATTGTTTGCGCCTGGATGACTGAGAGTCCAGTTGTCCATGTTGGCAAAGTGATTATCATTGTCACCTCTTAGATAGAAGGTCCTGGGTTAGATTCCCAGACATAGCAGGGCCTTTCTGTGCTTTCTTCAGTTCGGGTCAAATGGGATTCCCTGTGCACAGTGTCTACCTTAACTTTAAATGCAACTTGAATCAAGAAGGAATAGAAAGACAAAAGCATAACAGGCCGTTGTCATTTTTTTTTCCTTTTACTTGATTCTGATTTGAGGTGGGAAGGTCTCTAACACCAGGTTGTGCTCACGGAAAGCCACACCGCAAATTGAGCGTGGCACAAATGGCAGCTCGTCCTCGTCCAACCAAGCGTAACGGAGCAGCAGCAGCAATTAAAATGTGATGCCAGCGTTTTAAAGCATCTGCCTGGAGCCATTGTTTTGGTCCTGCCCACTCTCATCACGCTCATTATTTGGAGCTGTGATTTACCTGCTTTCTGGAGATAGTCTGCTCTGACTGCCTCTGCCTCGCGCGCTCTCTCTCCGGTGGCTGTGGCTGTAAACGAGCCCCATCACCTCCAGTAAATCCACCTCTAATTCAAATGGAGAGAACGCGTTTAGCCTTGTCAACCTCGAGCCCTTCTGTGTGGACACTGCTATAACTCGAGCAGCAGAGAGAGCAGACGTCGTCGAGCCTTAAGTGTTTGTAAACAACATGGCTGCGCGAGTTGAGCAAACCGCAGTATATTTTTGTAAAGATTAGCAATAGCATTAGCCATCCAAAATTATAAATCAACGAGATGGTTTTGGCAAATGGCAAATTATCAGGCTCCAGTCCCCGTGACCCTTAACAGGAAGGAGATGAATGATTATTAATGACTTGGAATAACAATGGTAAACGGTTGAATTGTTTCCTTCAAAAGCTGTGCATGAAACGCCGTTGAATTGCTATTAAACGTCTCTTTGGCAGGAAATGAAAATACCTGATGATATTTGTTCCACTGTCATTACCCTAAGGCTATATGAGACAACATTTAATCAAAGACAGCCATTCAATTTGATAAACAATAGTTACATGCACAGCCATTAAAGCAGAACTCAGTAACTTTTTGACCTAAAATAAGCTGTGTGAAGGTTAAATGAGTTGCTGTGGGGTGAATGAAGTGTCCTGCATCTCCCCCTGGTGTCTTGGGGCTGGAAACGACTCTGGAGTCTTCAAATTCTCCTGACTGTCCCACCTCACTGCAGCTGAGGACCAAGGACTTCTAACGACCCGAAACCACTGAGCCTCTTTCAAGTCTTCTGAACCAATAGCGTTTAGTTTCAGGTCTAAACCCCCTCCTTCCTTAGTTTCAGGATTGACAAAGCTTCCTGGATGAAGGAAAAACACCTTCAACTTTGAAAACCAGGGCTTTACACCTTAAGTGGTTTTTAAAAGTTACTAGCCACAATTAAGATGTTAAAATGTTGTTTAAGGTGTAGTGTAGGTGTGATAAGACAGTGGTGTGCTAGAATTTGATTTTGCAGTCTTTTTGATGATGGACACTGGAAAGGCACTTTTAAAATTACATTTGTCATTATCAGAAAGAAAAATAATGTAGACTCAGTATGTTTGCTTGTTGTGCAACATCTCCTACTTCCCCCTTTTTATATATTTTTAATTAAGCGTCCATTAATAGCACAATTTTTCCTCTACTAATCACTTAGTATAGGTTAGGCTAATTTTGGGTGCATTGATAAACATAGCAGCAAAAAGTCAGGCATAAAGTAGTTACAATTTAGTATAAAATCCAACTGATGACTAAATGTGTTACCAGCCAAAATTGAAATCTACCTGTATTTGGCTGGTTGGCTAATGTTAATGTCAAGGGCTGTCGAAAAGCAAGTCCAGACTTTTTTTAAACCTTGTGTTGTGATTCAGTGGTCCTCGATTTTTGTTACAGCTGAACGGCCAAATGGCATTAAAAAACAAAAACGAAAAAATGTACAGATACGGAAGGCAAGTAATCACACAGGAATCAACTGAACCTGTGAATATTTAAAATTAGAGCTACACAATATATCGCAAAATTATCGTTATCGCAATATCAGCAAACGCAATATCCGTATCGCAAGAATCTAAATATATTGCAATAACGCTGTGGTCTCCCATCTGACAGAGATTTACACTGAAGAATCATTTTCCACCAGAGCCTTAAAAGAACATGTGTTGTGACTAAATAAAAATGTTTAAAAAGTCCAGTTTTAGTGGTAATTTAATGAATTTAGTCACAGCTTAGCCTTGTTTTATTCCTGGTTTAGTCTGTGTTAAGTTTTGATTTTGTCACTGTTTTGACTTGTAAATACAGGAACTTACATTTTTGTGAAATGTAGTGAATTTAACTTAATATGTTAAAAAAGTAGGCTCTATTTTGAAATCTCGCAATAATATCATTATCGCAATTTTCAACATAGTTATCGAATGTCGCATGTTTTCTCTATATTGTGCAGCCCAATTTAAAATAGTGCTTTACTCTGGGGGTGCTCCATAGAAGAAAACTAAGCAAAAACAGCAAAGAAACGAGAAAGGTTACTGCTGAGTTCTGCTTTCTAAAGAATTTCAAGCCATTTCTTCTTTGAAACTGAAGCCTTCTTTGAGTGCCTTGTCCAGCCAATTGCCCACTTCCTAAAAAAATCCAAAAATTGGCCTAATACACCAGCCTATAAATAGACCTTTTGTATTTATTTTTATGTCACTCATGGAAAGGTCTGTTGCCCAGGTTGGTGACTGTGCTGCCGGCCTCTACTGTGTGGATATAACTCATGCATGCACGCCGCTGTTTTGCATGCGCGTTTTTGCAAACGTGCCGGACGCCTGAGGCAGAAGCGTGATCGGCACCGGAGTTTCCACACATGCCACAGACGCACTGACCCGCACTAAACTAATGACTGCGAGGTTAATTCGCGGGGAGTGGCCCGAGACGAGATGAGAAGAAGCGTGGAGGCCGAACCCCGCTTCAGAAAGAGCTGCGGATCTCGTTCAGCCGTGTAACATAGACCGATCTGTTCCTACATCGTTTCTGATGGGATTTTGTGAGCCGCCAATAATCCACTGGCAGCGCAAGGAGCATCTCTCCCTCCCTCTCACTGGCTCTCGCTTCGTTTTTCATGGATTTTGAAGCTAAAAATACTCTGACCACAAATGGGTTAAAACTGTTGGGGAGGGAAGAGTTTTTATCCCAAAATCGTGGCCCAAATGTTCGAGAGAGAGAATGCTTTTCTGGCTCAAAACGAGGTTGAATTTTACAGTGACAATCTCCTGCTTCATCTCTGAAACGCTAACTGGGTTTCTATCAAAGAAGAATCAACAGGAGAAGCATAGAAAAACGAGACCGGGCTGTGATTTGTTACAATTGGGCAAGTTATAAAGTTAGCCTTCTAGCAGCGCCGCTTGTGATCGCCAAATTGAATGCTATAAACAGAGAAAGAAATGCAGAAATGTGTGTGCAGGCGCTAGCAGCAGGAGCGTTACAACACTGAGCCCTGTGCATGTGAGAAAAACAACTGCAGAAGGATTTGTGGGAGGTCAGACATTTTACTCTAAATGTAAATAATAATAAATAAATATATATATATAATAAATAATAATAAACATGATAAACTGTGTTAATACTGCCGTAATGATATGACCGGCGATGTTTGGATATAGGCGAAAGTTTAACTATCACAGTACTGAACAGAGCTAAGCCAGGACTAAACCAGAGCTAAATCAGGGCTAAACCAGGTCTAAACTAAACTAGGACTAAATTAAGACTATAAACCAGAACCAAAACAGGACTAAAGCAGGACTAAAGCAGGACTAAGGACTAAAGCAGGACTAAAGCAGGACTAAAACAGGACTAAAACAGGACTAAACCAGAGCTAAATCACGGCTAAACCAGGTCTAAACTAATCTAAACTAGGACTAAATTAAGACTATAAACCAGAACTAAAGCAGGACTAAACCAGAGCTAAATCAGGGCTAAACCAGAGCTAAATCAGGGCTAAACTAGGACTAAATTAAGACTATAAACCAGAACTAAAGCAGGACTAAACCAGAGCTAAATCAGGGCTAAACTAGGACTAAATTAAGACTATAAACCAGAACTAAAACAGGACTAAAACAGGACTAAAGCAGGACTAAACCAGAGCTAAATCAGGGCTAAACCAGGTCTAAACTAATCTAAACTAGGACTAAATTAAGACTATAAACCAGAACTAAAGCAGGACTAAACCAGAGCTAAATCAGGGCTAAACTAGGACTAAATTAAGACTATAAACCAGAACTAAAACAGGACTAAAACAGGACTAAAGCAGGACTAAAGCAGGACTAAACCAGAGCTAAATCAGGGCTAAACCAGGTCTAAACTAATCTAAACTAGACCTAAATTAAGACTATAAACCAGAACCAAAGCAGGACTAAAGCAGGACTAAAGCAGGACTAAAGCAGGACTAAAGCAGGACTAAAGCAGGACTAAAGCAGGATTAAAGCAGGACTAAAGCAGAATAAACTAGGAATATTTAGATTTCTGCCCGCACACAGGTAACGCCAACAGCCAGACTTAATTCGACAAATCCATTTTTCATTGTTAGCATTAACTGGTTTTTGCACAAATAAAAAGCCTCCAGAAGCCAGAGTAAAAATGTTGGTGTTTCCATCACTCCTGATGCGATATTTCAAAATATACATAAACATGAAATGATGGAAACCCAGTTAATGTGGTATTCATCTTACAAATTCAGAAGCCAGTTTGTCCCGGTCACTGAAGAGAGCGTTTATTGGCAGGAATATAGTTTGAATACAAAACAAAACCTTGGTTAAAGTATGACAAAAATGGCATCCAAGAAGTTGGCTGTGATTTTGTTGTTTTTAGATGCAGCCTGTTCCAGCAACTAATGGATGTTTAGTGGCACAGCAGCACAACAACAAGAAAAAATAAATAAATCCATACAAAATAATACAAATGAGATGGTTTATTTAGTATAAAGAAGGTCCAAGGTAGAAAGTAAATAGATTATTTAGTTTATGAGTACATTTTCTAACACATACTTTTACTATAGTAGCTTTGTGAGAAAATTTGTAAAATCTTTAAATGAGTTAAAATATCTTTTAACCTTGGTGGTAAAGTGGGTAGAAGCATGAGTAATAGTATTACAACGTAGTAATGTTTCTAGTAGTGATAGTAGTGGTAATATTAATATAACTAATAATAATAGTCAAAGTTGAAGTATTAATAGTAGTGGTAGTAGTAGAAGTAGTAATGGTGGTAGTAGAAGTAGTATTGGTAGTAGTAGTAGAAGTAGTCATGGTGGTAGTAGTAGTATTGGTAGTAGTAGTAGTAGTAGTAGAAGTAGTAATGGTGGTAGTAGTAGTAGAAGTAGTATTGGTAGTAGTAGTAGAAGTAGTCATGGTGGTAGTAGTAGTATTAGTAGAAGTAGTATTGGTAGTAGTAGTAGAAGTAGTCATGGTGGTAGTAGTAGTATTAGTAGAAGTAGTATTGGTAGTAATAGAAGTAGTATTGGTAGTAATAGAAGTAGTATTGGTAGTAATAGAAGTAGTAATGGTGGTAGTAGAAGTAGTATTGGTAGTAGTAGTAGAAGTAGTCATGGTGGTAGTAGTAGTATTAGTAGTAGTATTAGTAGAAGTAGTATTGGTAGTAATAGAAGTAGTATTGGTAGTAGTAGTAGTAGAAGTAGTAATGGTGGTAGTAGTAGTAGAAGTAGTAGTATTGGTGGTAATAGTAGTAGTAGTAGTAGTGGTAGTAGTGGAGACTTTTGCCCACCAATGCAAAGGTTGGCAGTTTGATTCCCACAACCTGCATTGCATACTGTTACTGTCATTGTGTCCATGGACAGGACACTGCACCCACCATGCCTGTATGAATGTGTCAGTCTCTTCTACTGATATTATTTTGCAGTACAAGTAGTAGTAGTAGTACTTTTATCTGGAGTAAAGAATTGGATGACGCCTTCCGCCTCTGAAGAAGGTGCAGTATTATAGCCTAAATACAAATACTTGTTTCTGATGAGATACTTCAAAATGCGCATAAGAATGAGGCGACGGAGACCCAGCTTGTGTAAATCCAGACGCTGATTCATGGGACAGCGTTCGAGTTCGACTGTTCACTGGGAGCACGCGGGAAACCATCCATTTGCATGACATTTTCTTCCTCAAGAGATGGAGAGGGATGTTAAGTGCCATTATCTTCTTCACTCGCGACAGTCGGGGAAATTGTTCTCATAAACAATGTTTTCAAATGAAGCGCGGTTAAGCCATAAACAGGAATATTTCAGAGGGATCCCTTCAAGGCCTGTTTTCTTTATTTATTCTGTGTAGCCTTAAATCATTAATGCTGCATGTGGAAACTCTGACTGCTCGCATTCATGAAACGGAAAAGTCTAAATGAAAAAAGCCGAAATGGATTTGGCCTTTTTGATTTGCAGGGGTGGAGGAAGTACCTAATTTCTTCAATTAGGTCTTGGTTTAGCCCTGCATTAGTCCTTGTTTAATCCTGGTTTAGTCCTGGGTTAGATCTGGTTTAGTCCTAGTTTAGTCCGACTTTAGTTCTGGTTTAGTCTTAGTTTAGACCTGGTTTAGCCCTAGTTTAGACCTCGTTTTATTTCTCATTTAGCCCTAGTTTAGACCTGATATAGACCTAGTTTAGTCCTGGTTTAGTCCTAGTTTAGGCCTGATATAGACCTAGTTTAGTCCTGGTTTAGTCCTAGTTTAGGCCTGGTTTAGTCCTAGTTTAGTTCTCATTTAGTTCTCACTTAGCCCTAGGTTAGACCTGATTTAGACCTAGTTTAGTCCTGGTTTAGTTCTAGTTTAGCCCTAGTTTAGTTCTGGTTTGGTCCTAGTTTAGACCTTGTTTAGCCCTACTTTAATCCTTATTTAGTCTTGGTTTAGTCCTCTTTTAGCCCTAGTTTAGACCTAGTTTAGATTTAGTTTAGACCTGGTTTAGACCATAGTTTTGCCCTACTTTAGTCCTAGTTTAGAACTTGTTTAGCCCTACTTTAATCCTTATTTAGTCTTGGTTTAGTCCTCTTTTAGCCCTAGTTTAGACCTAGTTTAGATTAAGTTTAGACCTGGTTTAGACCATAGTTTTGCCCTACTTTAGTCCTAGTTTAGGCCTGATATAGACCTAGTTTAGGCCTGGTTTAGTCCTAGTTTAGTTCTCATTTAGTTCTCAGTTAGCCCTAGTTTAGACCTGATTTAGACCTAGTTTAGTCCTGGTTTAGTTCTAGTTTAGCCCTAGTTTAGTTCTGGTTTGGTCCTAGTTTAGACCTTGTTTAGCCCTACTTTAATCCTTATTTAGTCTTGGTTTAGTCCTCTTTTAGCCCTAGTTTAGACCTAGTTTAGATTTAGTTTAGACCTGGTTTAGACCATAGTTTTGCCCTACTTTAGTCCTAGTTTAGCCCTAGTTTAGTCCTGGTTTAGTCCTAGTTTAGGCCTGATATAGACCTAGTTTATGCCTGGTTTGGTCCTAGTTTAGACCTTGTTTAGCCCTACTTTAATCCTTATTTAGTCTTGGTTTAGTCCTCTTTTAGCCCTAGTTTAGACCTAGTTTAGATTTAGTTTAGACCTGGTTTAGACCATGGTTTTGCCCTACTTTAGTCCTAGTTTAGCCCTAGTTTAGTCATGGTTTAGACCTGATTCAGTACCGCCTCATAAACTATTGGGCTTTCAAAATACCAGAACTAAAATGCCCATTACTACAATAAGACAGAACGAGGACCGAACGAGGACCGAACGAGGACCGAACGAGGACCGAACGAGGACCGAACCAGGACCGAACCAGGACCGAACGAGGACCGAACGAGGACCGAACGAGGACCGAACCAGGACCGAACGAGGACCGAACGAGGACCGAACGAGGACCGAACGAGGACCGAACGAGGACCGAACGAGGACCGAACGAGGACCGAACGAGGACCGAACGAGGACCGAACCAGGACCGAACCAGGACCGAACCAGGACCGAACCAGGACCGAACCAGGACCGAACCAGGACCGAACCAGGACCGAACCAGGACCGAACCAGGACCGAACCAGCAGTCTACACATCAAATTCAATCCCCAACCGGCGCAGGGCTTAAACAGAAACAAACCTGCCTCTAAATGAAAACTGCTACACAAAAACTGAAAAAAGCCTCCTGCACGCGTACCACCGGTGATCCCCATGCCACAGCTTGAGAACCGCTGCCCCTCCTCCTGTCTGCTGCAGCTGTGGTTTGTAGTTAATGCTGTATATTGATGCGAGGCCCGGCGCTTGGCTCTTATCACGGAGGAAGACATGTGTGAGCCCGGTGCTGTGGCTGTTGTTACATAACGATGAGATATCGAGTGTGTGACCCGCTGCCACTTTATCTGCCTGTGCACACGCCGCGCTGCATAATCTAATGAGACACATAGTCTTTAATGGAAATTCCGGACAGAGTCATGATCGCAAAGATAAAACATAAGGTCACTCTCTGCATTACCCGCTGCTCGATACACGGCCACAACACTTGTTTATGTGATGTAAAGCATTCATTGATCAGGCGTTACAATATGACCACCTGCCTATAATTGGTGGTCAGAATTTGAAATGTTATGGCCTGTTATGCAGCTCCATGCACAACAAGCTTTAGTGCACTTTGTATTCTGACACCTTTCTATCAGAAGCAACATTAAATTCTACATTGCATCTCTATTCTTTCCTTGGACGCTACATTTGATAGAACCTGCCCTCTTCAGATCGGGAACACCCCACATAAGCTGGAGTTTTGGAGGTGCTCTGACCCATGTGGCCTTTGTTATACTCGCTCAAATCCTTAAACTTGGTTATTCTTCTTGCTTCTAACCAGAGATGGGGACTTGTGAGTCAGACTCGGACTTGGAGTCGCACTTAAGTCCCTGCTTTTAGAGACTTGCGATTTGATTTTGACTCGTACCCTGAAGACTCAGGACTTGACTCAGACTTCTGGCATGGGACAGTATATAGACCTAATTGTTATTAGTAGACTTGTCATATTGTACTGTAATTTAAATGAGTACTAAATAAACAAAGACAACAAAATACCCAAAGGCACTCTCTGATAAGGTTAAAATGCTTAAAAATATTTAGGGCATGTCATAGTAGACTTTACTGAGCCCCAGTGTGTTTTGACCTTTCAGCGTTATGTTTGTCCCTGAGATGAAGGGGAGAGTGCCTTGGGTATTTTGTTGTTTTTGCAAATTGACTGTCCCTTCCCAAAGAGCACTAGCCTGACAAGCCAGACTATAACATTAAATGTAAAGTCTGGGGACGGTCCATAGACAGAGCCCAGGCCTGGGGTGGAATCAACGGATGTCATTCAAACTGCTTCTGCACGTAATCGGCCAGCGCTCTGACCAATCAGAGCAACAGACAAGGTGAGCTTTTTTAGCTACCAGCGGTGCCAGCTGCTATATTAGACTTTTGCCATAGCCGGTCGGCAAAACAGCAAATACATCCTTCTTTAAGACGAATGATCTGAGTGCTTCTTTCTGCTCCAATTTGAAAGAAAAAACAAAATCTAACTCTTGCAAAATGGCTGATTCAAACGACCGCAGTTTGTTAGCCACAGCCATCGTAGCTGCTCTGCACCGTCGCCCAGCCCTGACGTCATCGTGCTAAGCCCCGCCTACTCGACTCGCTACACACCCGCTACACAGATAGAGCGTTGTGATTGGTCCGACGAAGCCCTGGACGGAGCCAAGACTGGCCCCTATGGTGTGTTACTAGAGCAACCCGCTAGGCAAAAAATATTTTCTGCCGCTAGGGTGCGTCTAGATTTCTAGGCTAAAAGAGCACCTTGTTTTGTTGATCTTGCACTACCTTCAGAAATATGCTCCTGCTTGCGTTTTGTTAGTACAAAATAAATTTGTGCACACTTGCGCCTTGACTTGGAACCAGAAGACTTGAGACTTGACTTGAATTTTTGGCCAAAGGCTTGAAGTTGGCCTGGACTAGGGGCCAAAAATGCTTCTATGCTACATCTGCTTCTAATACATCAACAAAATGTTCACTTGCTGCCTAATAATATATCCAACCCACTAACAGGTGTCATGACCAAGAGATAATCTGCGTTATTCACTTCACCTGTCAGTGGTCATGATGTTATGCCAGATCACTGTATCCTTTTTTTACGTTAAACTAAAAGTACTAAGGCTATACGAAAAATAGTCCAGTCATGTGTCTCATATTTCTTTCCTTATTTAAAATGCCATTTATTTGAAGTGTAAGGACAAAAACGCTGTCATCTATCAGCACACAAAGAATCCAACACCGATCAAAATTGAAGATGTGAAATTACTCATTACTTACTGCGCAGAGTTGGCCATACGAATAGCTTGCATCAATATCTGGGGCTGTCTGGGTTGACGGCTTTTGAATGCTCCCTCAGTATTACAATGCATTGTTATCAAACAGTCTGTGTTTGTATGCTGCCGTTGTCTGTTCTCGCATTTATTTGGGCCTTTGAATTCTCCGCAAAATAATTCCACATCAAACGCTACATCTTAACTCATGTCAGGAGGTTTGAATGTAATTGTTAGTTTGCAGAGCCCAGGCGAACAAGGTTAGCGCACTGAGCCAGACAGCATCATAAGTAAAGTAAATGCACTGGAGAGTGTATTTTTCCTATGGGCCGAAAGTGAGCCAGAGAAACTGTGACAACAACATTATCATCAAGTGAAGTCTCTCCGCCAGACAGTGAATCATCTTAATTGATGATCAACATATAACAAACAGTGGGCCTTAATTATGGCTGACTGAAAATAGATGTAGAAGAACCATGTGAGCGATACAGCTGGAGAGAGACAAGAGAAATGAGTGCTCAGATTTACCAAGGAGCACATTCCTTCAGTTCTTCAGCCACGGGAGCGCTGCCTTTGGTGCTGCCCCTAAATCTGCCGCTGAAGTTTGATTCAAGCGTCTGGAGTCAGGAGCAGTGCATTCTTCCAATTGTCACTGATTTCCATTTTTCCCCAGCTCTTTGACTAGTTTTATTTGTACTTCTCTTTTGTCTCTCATGGCTCTGTTTGCCGGAGGGTTTGTGCGCTTCACGCTGTAGAGAGACCCAGCTGCACAGATGCGCTGCCTGGCTTGCAGTTTTCAGCGTTAGCCTGGAGCGGCCCACCCCTCCAGGACCACCAGTCCTGATGAAGAGCTGCAGAAGCTCCGGTTGGCAGCTCCTCATTCGACATGGGGCGTGTGTCCCCAGACAAACCCCCCCTCCTGCTTCTCCTCACCTCCCCATCTCTCTCTCATCCTGAGTAAAACAAGGGGAGCTGCCAGGAGGGGGAATCCATCATTGCTTTGGCCCAGGGTGCTACGGTTAACGTTAGCGCCCACACGGAAAAAACGTGAACAGCACAACAAGAGTCTTTTGATTTAGGAACCTTCTCTTGCCTCCGCCGTCCAATGAAAAACTCACAGAAAGTACACAACCTACCCTCTTCTGCGAGATGATCCATCAGCCCCGAAGCCGGCTGAAAAAATCATTTACTGTACGGGACGGTGATTGACGACGCACGAACTCCGTCTGCATCCCCGCCTCATCAGTCCACCCTCAACAGACACAACAACAGTGCACCTTAGAGGACAAACATGCAACATTCCCCCGTGCACGCTTTCAAATGTTTCTGGAGATGTGACACTTAAAGTTCAGAAGAGGCTAGAGGGGGGGCTGTTGTAAGCAGAGCACAGTGAGGCTCTCAGTCGTTAACGCCCCTGAGAAATATCCCTCTTGTCAGTCTTTGTTTGATGCTGTCCCCCAAAATCCCCACCTAACCCAGCGGAACAGTTGACCTGCTTGGTTGAGTGCAGCCGCATCCATCACGGCACGGGAACGAGAGCAGGTCGATGATAGATGGTGTCCTTTTTCTGTTTTTTTTTTGTGTGTGTGTGTGTGTGTGTGAAGCGAGAACGATGCCAACAAGCGCCACGCAAACCTAATAGTGTGAAGCAATTTAGCAGAGGGGAAAGGGTTTCTGTCTGCAAATTGGAATATTTTGGGCGACCTGAGTGCCGAGCATGCAGACCTCGGGAATACGCCGGAGCCTCCTGTAACACTTACTGCCGGGTTTATAGAATGTTATGGGGATTAAGTGGAAAGTTCTGGAGAATCCTCTCTAATCCAGCGTTCCTCTTGATCAAAGGCAGACAGATACAGACTTAGACTTACTTTCTTTCCCGCTGTCTCTCTCTATCCTTCACCGCCGCTCCTGAGATTCTCTCAAATATGCACAACCTTTGGCACAACCTTGTCTGATGAGGGAAAAAGAAACCACTGCAACAGTGATCAGTTTTTCAGGTTCTAATGTTTATACGCCGGTGTAATGTGGTGAACTGAACACTTATTTTATGTCTGTGAAGCCTTTCTTTTGTGACCTGCTGACAATATTTTGCTTAATTTCTTAATTGTTCTTTGAAACTTTTCACACTAACTACCACTTCAGGAAATATTTTTTTCAAGTAGTATTTTTAATGGACTAAAACGAGCCCAAGTCTTGGCTAAAACATGGGATAAAATAAGGATGAACACACAAAAATGTATTTGTGATTAAGTAAAAAAAAAAAGGGACTAGACCAGGTCTAAACAAGAACTAAACCTAATACTAAATCAGGTCTAAACCAGGACTAAATCAGGTCTAAACCAGAACTAAACCCGGCCTAAACCAGATCTAAATCAGGTCTAAACTAGACCTAAACCTGGTCTAAACCATATCTAAATCAGGTCTAAACTAGAACTAAACCTGGTCTGAACCAGGACTAAACCCGGTCTAAAACAGAACTAAACCCGGTCTAAACCAGAACTAAATCAGGTCTAAACTAGAACTTAACTTTTAAACAAAAATGTAATAATGTTTTGACTAAAGAACCTTCAGAAATAAAATACATTTGATGGAAAAACCCATATTTTCTGCGTTTTGCTCTCCACCAGTTTTTAACTCTGCTGTTGGGTAACTTCACACCACTCTCACGGTTTTGCCTGATGGTCTGTGAACTCATGAAGCAGAGGGAGCTGTGTGTGAAGGGCTGAGAGAAGAATAAACTGCAGTTATCTTTATCCAGAGCTGTATTGTTCTGCGCAGGAGTGGTCCGATAGCAGCGGCAGAAGAAGCAGAAGAATTGGTCTGAGAATATCTTGTGTGTGTCCTGCAAGCCTAATTGGTCGGAATTGAAGAAATCCGTAAGCAGCCATGTGTGTGAATGTGGAATTGTTCGGGGCAATTGACTGCAGGACTTTTAGATCTGCGTCGCTCTGATGATGCCCCTCCGACTGTTCATTAGGCCCAGACAACCAATTTGCTATAATTTAAAAGAATCGCCACAATTATTCCTCCATAGATCTCATTCTGACAGAGATTAATTTGTTGAAACGGCCCAAGCTTTTACTAGAAACTTAATTTACTGGAAACTTTGGTGCTTTGGTCAAGAGGTCATGTACCCACATATTCTTATTGTGTGTTTAATTATAGAGGCTCTGTACTGGGTTAAGTATTTTTGTATTTCTCTGGCATTCTGGTTAGAATTTGAGCTATTACTGCACATTATTATCTAACATTTAATTTTATAACTCGACTGATACCAAAATCCGGACAAATTAAATGTATGTTACGTGGCCAGATGTGACTCAAGGTGTAAAATGCTCTAAAAGTTTTGGGAGATTTGATTTTGTGGACACATTTTGAGGTCAGAGGGTGCATGGCAGCAGAGAAAAACATACAACTTAGGGATGTAACCATGCACACAGGTCATGATCCGATTCACGATTTTATGTTTGTTTTATGTTTAGGACATTGTGAACAATGTAACAGCAACAAACAGCCCGTCATATTCCACTTATAGAGGAAAAAATAAATATATGAATTAAAAGAACATTAATTCACTTGAGACGACGCCAAAAAGTGGGTACAGTAATGTATACAGATCTGGCATAATATAATGGCCGCTGATAGGTGAAGGGAATAACTCAGATTTTCTCTTTATCGAGGCATTTGTTAGTGGGCGGGTTATATCAGGACACTTTGTCCTTAACGCTGATGTGTCAGATGCAGAAATAATGGGCACGGGTAAGGATTTGAGTGGGTTTGTCAAGGGCCAAACTGTGATGGCGTAACATTTGTGAGAGAGTTTATATTTCTTCCTTTTATTTCTGTATGCTCTGCCATACAAGAGGCACAGGTATGACCGCCCCTCTCAGGTCTGGGCACACTTTCTCAGGACCTGCAGGGCTCCCAAGCTGCCTTTTCCTGCCTGTGTGGCTCTTTTGTGCATCTCCTGACTAAAATCTCACTATCATTGAAGAATTAAACCACATTTAGCACCTCCCTTCTTTAATGCACAGCTTGTTTAAAAATAAAATTGTCTTAATAATATTGCAAGTATATAATATTAGAGAGACAATGTTCAGGTGGGTTTGATCCAAACACACAGACAAGCTTACGTTAAAGCTGGTTCAAATAGAAAAGTGTTAGAAGTGTATGCTAAGGGGCAGGTGGTCATAATGTTATACCAGATTGATGTATATCTTTTATTCAGAGTTTTTAATAAGAAGTTAATTCAAGTCTCACTACAAGCTGTAAAGTAAAACAAAATTAAAACCATCTGTCGCTGTAGAGCTAGCACAAGCTGGTGGTGCAAGTGTATTGTTGACGATGACATTTAGTTATATCCAGATTAGGCTTTGCATATTGTGTAATCACAAGGCGGCACGTTGCAATCCACAAAAGTTTAAACTTGTTTGATGCAAACCTGGAATACTTTCCTCTGTCACTGGCAGAGAGAACAAAACAAACAGTCTATGTGTGTGTGTGGGGCGGGATACGGCTGCAGCCCACACACAGAGATATGAGTCTTAGATCTGCGATAACAGATGCTCATATGGCTTTTTTAGGAGGATGGGCACAAGTCTATTCTGAATATGCACAATTTCAAAGAAGACAAAAGTAAATATGCAAAGAAAGACTGGTCTAAAAGTTGCACGGATTGTAAAAAAGCTATTTTTTATTCACAATATAAGTCAACAGCATATTGGGTGCTAAAAATAAAAAAAGTAATTAAAAGTTTGATATTTTTCCATTTTATTAAACACAACAAAGATTTATTTTCAATTTTATTGCAGCTTTTTTTATACCTATCAGTTTTTATATGTAAGTATTTTCAAATAACCTAATTAGTTGCAAAATTTTGCCATAGCAGTTTTTCTTTTTATTTGAATCATTTTATTTTACCAATCTTTTGTTGGTCCCATTTTTTTCCAGAGGTGTTGCTGCCATCAAATTCAAAATGTGCCATTTAATTTTTTATAAAAATGCTAAAATAAATATTTTTAACATCTTATATTCACAATACATCATTAAAAGTCCTCTATTGTGCTAAATCAACTGTTTTTGGGCTTTTAATTATGTTATGTTGTTTCCACCTCAAAAACAGACCAGGAGTAGTGTTTTGTTTCATTCACACCTTTGAGTAATCCTGTCTGCTGAGGCGCTGCCCTTCTCAAGGTTTGAAAACGCTCAGTCTCACTGCTCTACGTAGACTCGTGAAACCAGGAAGTGCTCCTGCACGTTTCTAAAGTCCATACACCATCACCAGACTCATTCTGATAATTTTAGTACTTAGATTGTCGTCACTACGAGCAGTCAGCTCATTTATCCATCTGTAAGCGTCATGTTGCTAATAGATATGCTAAATAGCCATTTTATACTCTGTTCAGTCCAGGCAAAAGACACATAATCTAAGCGTTCTCTGCAAATCAAAGTAACAGCTCCAGAAAATAAGACATTTTCCATTAGGGCTGGAGAAAACATACAATAACTATGTTGAAAATTGCGATAACGATATTATTGCGATATTTCAAAATAGAGCCTTCTTTTTGAACATACTAAGTTAATTTCACTACATTTCACAAAAATGTAAGTTCCTGTATTTACAAGTCAAAACAGAGACAAAATCATAACTTAACACAGACTAAACCAGGAATAAAACAAGGCTAAGCTGTGACTAAATTAAAACTGGACTTTTTAAACATTTTTATTTAGTCACAGCACATGTTCTTTTAAGGCTCTGGTGGAAAATGATTCTTCAGTGTAAATCTCTGTCAGATGGAAGACCACAGCGTTATTGCGATATATGTAGAGTCTTGCGATACAGATATTGAGTTTGCTGATATTAACGATAATTTTGCGATATATTGTGCAGCCCTATTTTCCATACATATACATTATTTTAAGGTTAAAAAACTGAAATACTAATGCAAAAGTGTCCAAAAACTATTAAAAAAAGCATAAAATAGGACCTTTGACAACAACAGCAACACAGTGGCAAAGTGGTTAGCACTGTAGCTAATCCTCCAGCTGTAGGTGCTCCTGACCACGATCCTGGCTCGAGACCTGGAGAAGGAATCTAGTTTGTAAATATATTGGCTTGGCTGTCATTTTGTCTTTCTTTCCCTGATAGAGAAATAATACAGACTATGACCCAAACGGCTTTAAACAAGTACTAATGTATTTTTGATGATGTTCACCTAATGGCTGGTATTTCACAGTAAAATGCCTCTACACTATGAGTCAGTGGAGACAGGGAGTAATTGATATGGATTTTAATTTGTCAGAGCCATCCTCTTAACATGCATTAGACGAGCTGGAGTGGAATGGTCTATGGAAGCTGTCACTGCCCTTTTCACAGCAATCACCGCGCTTTTAGGTCCGCCGCAGAAATTATTTATCCATTTTCCGCCCTATATGAGAATTTTCCTCTACGCTGTGTGCTCCAACAGGTCAACTGTAGCCTTCATCAGCGAGTACAGGCAGGGGGAAGAAGTACTCAAGGCCCGTACTCATGCAGAAGTACCGTTACTATAAATAAATATGAATCGAGTAGAAGAAGAAATACTGAACAAAATTGTTAAAGTAAAGGCAATAAGTATGTTTAAGGTAGACTTTTTTGTCCCTGTTCATTTTTCCCATTGACTTTTCAAAAAATGCATATATTAAGAGTTTAAAAGCTCGACTGAGGATATCGTATTTTCCGGACTTTAAGTTGCTCCAGAGTATAAGTCGCACTAGCCCAAAAATGCATAATGAAGAAGAAAAAAACATATATAAGTCACATTTTTGGGGGGAAATTTATTTTACAAAATCCAACACCAAGAACAGACATTTCATCTTGAAAGGCAAGTTATAGTAATAATAGAATAGAGAGCAACAGGCTGAATAGGTGTGTGGTTTGCTAACGTAACACATTGATGGTTATTCAGCTACATGAAGCATAAACAATGAACTGAATAGGTGTCTCGTATGTTAACGTAATATATTAACAGTTATTCACATAACTATAGCATAAAGAACATAATATAACAAGTTCACCAAACTCACCATCTCACTCCTAATCACTAAATCCTTTAAATTCTTCATCCTCGGTGTCGCTTCTGAACAACTCCACCAACTCCGGAGGTAGACGAAGCGCCGCTTCCTCCTCTGCGTGGCTGTCGTCAGACTCAGCATCAGTTCCATTTCCAATTATTCCGCTCTTTCTCAGTTGTCTTTATAGCCTAAGTTGTTAGTGGTAATGTTTACATTTTAAATTGTCAGTGGTACAGGTGCAGCAGATGCTGGTACACAAGCCTAGAGCGCCCTCTAACCAACACCTGAAATATTTTAAAATATATAAGTCACACCTGAGTATACGTCGCACCCCTAGCCAGACTATGAAAAAATGTGCGACTTATAGTCCGGAAAATACAGCTCTGTGGTAACTCATGACCATAGGACAATTAATTTAGTGACAAAAAATTTCTGAAACTTGTAAAAGGCAAAGCTAGAAGTGTATTTTGCTGATTATTCAAGTTAAAGATAATTTTTGTGATTGGTGCAGCCGGCCATGTTGGCAAAAAGAAAACATGTGAACTGAAGAATGCCTACCAGCGCTGTTAACTGTAAACGACCATAATCTGTGTCTGCCCTTAAACTCCTGTCATCCACCCAGCCTGACAAACCAAACGGGTCTGGCAAAGATGTCCCGTCTGTGTCTGCTTTGAGTTTTTCCTGACGTATCTTTTTATTGTCTTCAGGTTCCAGAGACAAAATGAAGGTGGCATTCCCGATTATATCAAACAAAATCAACAAAATGCCATAATCTGCCATTACTGACGCAAAACAAACAACACTGCAATCACATTTTACCTACCAGACAGTCACCGCTACCACTGCTCAGGCCAGGTGACGGGTTTCCTGGGGCCCGGGACAAGAAGGCTTCACATGGGCCCATTGTAGTAGAAAATAAATGAAGACCCTGAAGGACAAGGGACAACAGAGCCCTTTGGCCCCCTCTGTTGATGGCCCTGCCAGTGCTACTACTAAAGAAAGACTGTTTGGTTATCTCTTGGAAATGTACTTTAGGAATCAGATAAATGGGTTAATTGTTTTGGTAATTTTGCAAAAAGAAAATTAATGTGATGGTGGCACAGTGGGTTAAGCATTCGCCCAGCAACCGGAGGGTAGCCGGTTCGAATCCCATCACGCATACTGTTGTGTCCCTGGGCAAGACACTTCACCTGTGTGAATGTGTGGATGTGTTTGGTGGTGGTCGGAGGGGCCGTTGGCGCAGATTGGCAGCCACGCTTCTGTCAGTCAGCTGTGGCTACAGAAGTAGCTCACCACCACCGAGTGTGACTGAGGAGTGAATGAATAATAGATCAAAAATTTTAAAAAAGCGACTTTGAGTTGTGTGAAAAGCGCTATATAAAATTGATGTATTATTATTATTATAAGTATATTTTTGAATGAATTTACTTTGATAGTTTAAGGTGCTATAACGTTAATAGTAATGTGTGCTGACAGTATGTAGACCAAAAAACACTATGTATAAAATAAGAGAAGATAAGTGAGAAGGGGCTAGGGTTACATAAGCTTTACGTTTTTATTATCTTTTTATATAACCAAGTTCGAAATAAAAATGTATCAATCAATCAAAAATAATTGATTAAAAGGCTTTTCTTTCAAGGTGTACAGTAATTAAATGTTTTAGCATTAGAGAATGCAGTGTAAAATGTACCCGAGTACTTCTCACCACTGGATACAGAGGGTTAGGGTTAGAGTCGTGTGTGTTTGTGGTGATTAGTTTAAAAGAGAAATCAGTTTGATGAGGATCCACTCGTCTGGAAAACCCTGTAGACACTGAACAATTCACCCTCGTTTGGCCAAACAGAGGAGATTAGTCCTTCTCAGTCACGCCACAAATGGTTCAATTTTTTAACCTCGAGTTTGTGTTTGAGGTCTGAATCCTCCGAGGACTGCTTTCTTGTTTTTGTTTTTCCTCGAGTAACATCACGAGTCCAGGTACCAAACCCTCACCTACTGCCTAGAGATTTTATGAGTTCACCAATGCACGAAAATCCATCTTGTCCAGCTTCGAGGCTGTCCGTTTGAGTGGTTTTCCAGCTCACGCAAACCAGTGTGGTGTGGCAGTAGTGTAGCAGTCAAACAGGTGAAGTGAATGCAGATTATCTCTTCATCATGGCACCTGTTACTGGGTGGGAGGCATAAGGCAGCAAGTGCACATTTTGTCTTTAGAATTGATGTGTTAGAAACAGGAAAAATGGGACTTGAGTGAGTTTAACAAGGGCCTAATTATGTTTGCTGGACAAGTGGTTCAAAGGAGCTCCAAAACTACAGCTCTTGTGGAGTGTTATGGTTAAGGTTTAAACCCAGCTTAGTCCTGGTTTAGTCTTAGTTTAATTATGGTTTAAGGCATGGTTTTGTCCCTGTTTAGTTCTGGTTTGGACCCAGCTTAGTCCTGGTTTAGGCCTAATTTAGTCGTAGTTTTGTTCTGGTTCCTGGTTTGTTCCCTTTTTTGTCCTGGTTAAGCTCTCGTTTAGTCCTGGTTTTGTCCTTCTTTAGTGTCGGTTCTCTTGGGTTAGTCCTGATTTAGGTTTATTTTAATCTTTTAAAGCCAAATATTGTATATAAAGGTACAATAAATGCTGATATAACTCCACGTACCTCTTGCAATGTGCTCACGTACCCTTAGTGAAACACTGGCATACAGAGC
The DNA here is from genome assembly GCA_020698575.1 of Bostrychus sinensis. Taxonomy (NCBI): domain Eukaryota; kingdom Metazoa; phylum Chordata; class Actinopteri; order Gobiiformes; family Eleotridae; genus Bostrychus; species Bostrychus sinensis. The sequence continues at coordinate 7,536,497 of CM036251.1, forward strand.
TGCATAAGCCAGTGGTCATAATATTATGGCTGATGAGTGTAAGTTATTGCTATGATTGGTAGATTCATACATCCACCAGCATGTGTTCTTCTATTACAGCGGTTCCCAAAGTGGGGTCTGGGGCCCCTGGGGGTCCACAAAGGTACTGCAGGGGGCCTCCCAGAAGCTGTCTATATTAAGTACATTAAAAGAAATTGAGTTTGAAATGCACTGTAAAAAAACAATGCTGCAAAAACTCAAGGCAACAGGATCCCTCAAGATTTTTGAGTTTTGGTGATCAACTCAAAATCTCAAGTTTTCAACAACTAACATTTTTTACTCACCAAATTTAACGTTCACTATCTTTATTTTTTCCAACTCATCTTACAGCTACTCACTGTTCAGAAAAAGTATTATTGATTATAATAAAAACTAAATATACTACATTTAACAAAAGAGCAACTTTTTCTTAACACTGTAAGTTGATGATAGAGAAAAAAACGTAAAAATTAGAAATGTTTTTAGACGTATGAACATCAAATAAATGAAAGTGTGGAAAACTTGAGATTTTGAGTTGGCCCCAAAAATCTTGAGGGATCCTTTGCCTTGAGTTTTTGCAGCATTTTTTTTTTTTTTTTTACAGTGTATTTGTTTAAAAATATAACTTTAAAACACTTTTTAGCCACTTTTGTAATGTTTTTATAGAAATATATGGAGAAAAACTTGAAAATAAAATTTGTGATCGAGGGAAGTTGTATTGTAGGGGGTCCACGAGGGATTTTGGTAAATTTAAGGGGGCTGTGACACTCCTGGCTTTGGGAATGGCTGCTCTAATATATTTTAAAAAAAATGTAAACCGACACAGTTGTAGATTACTCCTTGCTGTGCTCTTCTGCCTCTAAGCAAAGCCGCAGCTAAAGTTTTTCCATTTGTATCCTGATTTGAAAAGCAAAGAAGTCTGCTTGTCACTCTTGTGTTATCTCAGCATTTCTACAGTCACAGTGTTCCCAGGCAGGCGTGACAGAATATTGATGGCTCCCTTTTTTTTCTCTTAGTCACCCCAATTTTGCTAAACCATCTTTTTTCTTACACTCCTATCCCAGCCTGAATCCATCTCTCTCTCTCTCTCTCTCTCTCCAGGACAGAGTTCACAGCCCCTGTGTTTGGGGCGGTGCCTGGTCTCTGTCAGCGCCCTCCTCCCCAGAGCCCACCGTTCTGATGTTATTGAAATAAAAACGCTGCAAACAGAGGGATGCTGCTTGTCTGTGTGGGCGTGCTGTTAACATAAGTGAGTGTCTGTCATGCATTTTGTTAGCATCGACACTTTTCTCTGGGCAGGCCTCTGTGCAGAGAGAGATTGCTTGTCATGGGGAGGAGATAGTTGTCAGGACCGCGTTGTTGCCCCCGGGATGAAGACTAGTGCTTCTGCCTGTCTGCTTCTTTCCTAAAAAATGTGGGTGCGGCAGGGCAGGCCCCCCGTTTTTTTAGGCAGAGTGCCCCCCTAACTTATCCTTTGCCTGCTGATCTGACTTGTTTCTGATTTGCTATTACCAGTCATTTTGAATTGGGTTAATCTAAAACTCAATTTGAAGTTTATGTTCAACTTGAAGTACAGACTTTAGTTTTAGATCGATGTGAACCAGGAACTATGTCTGGCTCATTAATCATCACATCTGCCATTGTCAGTTTTTATCTGCGTTTTACCTGCTTTCCTGTTTTCTGATATGTTTTAAAGGAAGCAAGTTTTTCTTTGCGACAAGATTTCTTTGGCCCTGCATCATGAAGTCTTATTTCTTTACAGATGAGGCTAATTGGATTATAACAAAAGTTTAAATAGAAGTCATCTGGAAAACTAAGTCCAGGTGACTTCTTTTTAAACTTTTTGTTGTGACAGATTTCCACAGTGTGTGTAGTGTAATATTAGATGATTACCTTGGGTTACCTTCATTCAAAGAAAAAAAAATGGACAGTTCAATTTTAAAGGAGCTATATTATGCAAAATCAGAGTCAAATATACCTCTATTCTTTGGCGTTTCACTGATCAATCAACAAGCCCTCTACATCCAGTCTGCTCTCATTCATTTATCAATAAATGGTTAAAAGTGTCCAGCTCTGTTTCCACTGATTCCTCACAGACATTTTTCATTTTACAGTAAAATGGCATCATACAACAAGTTTAAGGAAGTAAAAAGCTTTTTTTTTGTTCAAAAGACCATAATAGTCTGCTGGTCTCTTCACCTATTTCTTTATGGCTGTAGTCAGGTATTTTTGGAAAAGCTTTCTTTGTTTTTAAACGTTATTCTGTTCTATAGTTGACCAAGATTTGTTTAAAAAGATAAATACAAGTGTAATGTATCTTCTTTAAGGCTTTTTACTGCCTGTTTATCTGAAGCCTTCATCTTCCTGCTGGCTTAGTAAAGTTTACAAATCAAATAATGTCTGAAAACATTCACAAATCTTGTTCTGAAATGGTGTTTAAAAAGTTATATTCTTTTAAATGTGACTGCCTCGACAAGGTTTGTGAGGCAGTGCCCACTGAACTACCCTGCTTAAGGCTCCAAAATGTAGCGGACCGGCACTGTGACGGTGGTGGGGTCAGGGGCAGCCTGTGAAGCGCACTGGGTCCTGCTGATCTGAGCGACCATGTGGAAGGGGAAAAAAGCACTTTATCAAAGCTTCACTTCAGACACTTGGCCATGAGTAGTTTTTTTTTCTACAGAGAGGAGGCTGTGACCACATCAGTGTGTTCAGGGGCAGCGGAGTTAAGAGGCGAGGCTGCTGGAGGAGTGAGGGGAGTCCAGCAGAGCCTGAGGAAGAGATGTCTTTGGTTAGCAGGTGCAAACAAGTCAGATGTAAAGACTTCTGAACTTTTAAAGCTCAAGTCATCTGGAAATGCATTCATCCTCTTACACTTTTTCCCATTACAGCTCACTAGCACCGTCATTCATTCATTAATTCTTCCACTTATTACATTTTAAAGATTGTGGGTAGCTGCAGAAATATCCCAGCAACTATGGGTCTGAGGTAGGGCTGAAAAAATATCTAACTGTGATTTTTCTGACAGACATTGCAGTTGCGATTACCGTATTTTCCGCACTATAAGGCGCATCGGATTATAAGGCTCACCTTCAATCAATGGCCTATTTTAAACCTGTTTTCATTTATAGGGCGCACCGTATTATAAGGCGCATCCACTAGATGGCGCTGCGCTAAAGGGAATGTCAATAAAACAGTCAGATAAGTCAGTCAGTCAAACTTTATTAATAGAATACAAACCAGCGTTCTTACAACTCCCTCGTTGAAAACAATGTATTTCCAACTCCATTTGTCACAGTTCAAAGCTACATGAACAGCGTTCGAGCGCTCAGTTTTCTGTCCACTCAATGTCGCAACTCTTCTACTGAGATGGAGCAAAGGCCGCGCCTCCTTGTTCTTTTGCGGCAGGATCCATAAACACGCCTATGGCACACATGAACAGCTGGGACTGGAATTCCCCTTTACCGTTTTTACCGCTGTCACTTCGGCGACGCCCCCTGAATACGGTAGCCATAATTAACCAACACTGATCCATATATAAGGCGCATCAGATTATAAGGTGCACTGTCGGTTTTTGAGAAAATTAAAGGCTTTTAGGTGCGCCTTATAGTGCGGAAAATACGGTAGATTTGCAATATATTTTATAAAATCAATGTTCAGGATACATTCTAAACATTTGATGGAGCATTGACACTTGAGAGAAGACTGAAATATTCACTGCTGAACTAATGCAAGAGATGTTTAAGATGATGTCTGCAGAGGTCTAAACTACAACCAAAGCAAGATTTATACAGACTAAGATTCAGTGGAGATGGGATATTGTGTTCTCTGCAGAGGACATTATATCACCTAAATAACTGCAGCCTTTGCAATTTGCTGATTGCAGCAGTCCAAAATGCGATTTCAATTCAGTTTCGATTAATTGTGTAGCCCCAGTCTGAGGCGGGTTGTAGACTCTGGCCAGACAGACATTCATACAGTCTCCTATTACTCCACAAGGGCTTTAGTCACCTGCATGTGTTTCTGAACGGTGGGAAGAAGTCGGAGAGGTCAAATTCCTACATTTATGATGAGTGTCAATAGGTTTTAAAGGGGCTATATTATGCAAAATTGACTTTTTTGAGCTTTCTGCCATGTCATAATGTTTTTCCCTCATCATAAACATATCTGAAGTTCCATTTTACTTCATCCACACCTGTTTGAGTAATCCTGTTTTCATAACCTCAGAACGCTCGGTTCCACGAATCTCCGCCCACTCCAGGAAGCACTGACCAATCAACAAACCCTCTACATCCAGTCTGCTCTCATTCATTTATCCAAAAACAACAGTGTACAGCTCTGTTTCCACTGATTCCTCACAGCTAATTTTAATTTTCTAGCAAAAATGGCATCATACCAAAAGTTTAAGGAAATAAAAAGCTCTTTTTCTGTTTTTGTTCCATGTAGTCTAACGGCTCTGCACTCTGCTGCCCTCTTCTGGTCTCCTCACTTGTTTCTTTATGGCACCAGTAGAATCCTATTTTCTTTAAGTCAGATAATGTTTTTAAATGTTGTAAAATGCTGTTCTAGAGGCGACCAAGATTGGTTTAAAAATATTATTAAACGCATAATATATCCCCTTTAAGCATAGCCACAAAAAATGAAGCCTTGACAACAAAATTTCGATCACGTATTTTCATACTACACCAAAATGCCTCATGGGATATTGGATTACCAGCATGCTTCTACTGAACTGTGTAATTAAATGGTTAATATTTTAAGATGCATGTACCTACCAGTTCACATTACCTTAGAGGACATTGTGTTGGTACAGGGACGGAAAAACCAGCTAATAATAGTAATAATAATAATTATGAAAGAGCTGCTTTTTGGGAGTAACCATAAAACAGTGTATACTTCTGAGCCAGTGGCAATTAGGAAATGACTTGTATTGTATTGTTAAACATTTGCGGGGTTTGTATAACAGGAGTCATGTCAGGACTCAAATCTGTTTTTCTCTTTATCCCTGGATTTAAAAAGAACATTTTTCACTAAATCTTTTTTAAAACTTGGTGAGTGGGTCTTACGAGGACACTTCTTTGTGCACCCATTGTTACACCTCATCCATAGTCTTTCTTCTGCCCAGAATACATTATATAACCGAGCCTAGCACCATAACTCGCTCTTCTGTTCTGCATTTACATAGGGTCAGGGCCTGCGGTACCATGCAAAAGACTTGGACAGGTTTTGAAGACACGATATGAACAAAGAAAGGTGTAGCTGTGTACAAAAAGACACAAAATTACAAAAAAGAATGAAAAGAAACTGCCAAGATACTGGTACTTTCTCACAGTGTTAAATATATAGTGCCCAGAACCAGGATTAAGCTAAGTCAGTACAAAATCAGCAAAAAACAAGACAAATTTAGGACAAAACAAGGTCTGAAGAAACCATTTTATGCTCTGTCCAGTCCCCATCGTTGCCAGCAGAGGGCAACAGACACCTAATCCAAGCCTTATCTATTATTTCAAAGTAAGAGTTCCCCAAAAGAAGATCCTGGTCCTATCTCACAATGTTAAAACTATAGTGCCCAGAACCAGGACTAAGTTAAGCCAATACAAAAGCCGCATAAAAGGAAGACAAATCTAGGACTGAACAGGTCTAAAGCAGCACAAGCCCCAACTAACGCAGGACTAAAACAGCTATTTAACAGGAAAAGAGTCCTGAAGAAGTCTGTGTGCCACCAGTGGTACCTGTACCACAGTTTGAGAACCGTTGCTTTAAAAGCCTGGTTCTTAAAGTTTTCAGATCATGTACCACCTCAGTGTTTGGTTTTTCTAGTGTGAGAAATTAGCCAAACCTAGATCTAAACCAGTGGATAATATCCCTATAGAGAGTAATAATAATAATAAAAAAAAACTAAATAACAAAAACAAAAAAGAAATTACTAGACAAAACCAGGACTAAGGAAGGATGAATCAAGGACTAAACCAGGAATAAAACTGGCTCTAAATGAAAGCTCTCCTATTCTGCTGAATCCAGTTTTTAACCTTGTTATAAAGTTGGATCCTGTTCAAAAATAACCTGAAGTAGTATTTTGTTTCATTCATGCTTATTTGAGTAACCCTGTATGCTCAGGCCGTCCCCTTCTCAAGATCTGAAAACGCTCGGTCTCACGGCTACCAGGAAGTGTCTAAAGCCCATACACCACCACTGGACTCATTCTGATCATTTCAAAGCCTAAACTCCCGTCACTACAAAGCCGTCAGCTCGTTTATCCATCTGTTAGCATCATGTTGCTAATAGCCATGCTAATTAGCCATTTTATGCACTGTCCAGTCCCCATCGTTGCCAGAAGGGGGCGAGAGACACCTAATCCAAGTGTTCTCTGCATATAAAATGTGTATAAATGCTTTGCTTATAAAACGCAAAATATTTATTGTATTTATATCAATATATTTATGTATTTATTTAAAAAGGGGCAGTGTGCATTAATCAACAAACAATGTAAATACACCTGAGTTAGCCAAATTAGGCTAATTTTCATCAGTTGTCCCCCTGCCAGCTGTAAAAAGGCAACCTAAAAAAAATCAGAGTGCTCCCAGATCCTCAAACATTCATACATACATAAATACATATTTACATGAAAATAGTGACAGTAAGAAACGATAACAGCAGATGCAAAAGTATCCAAAATTATTTGAAAACATCAGGAAAAAAAGCATATTATGGGACCTTTAAACTAAACAAGGACCTGATTTGAAAAAGAAGCCTACACCATCAGTTGTACCCATGCCACTGTACCTTAAAACCTGAATTAATAATTTTGTCCTTGGCTCATTACTTAGGCTAACTTCCTAAAAATAACATTTCAATGGTACATTTCTGTGTTTATTAAAGCATTTCCACACCTCACAAAAACATTATTGCACAGTAAAGCCTCTTTAAAGCTCCTCCCCCATTTTTTCTTATCTTTTTTTCCCCCCATTCCCCAGAGTCCCATCTGTCTGAACTCTGTCCATTTCCACTGCTGACCTCATAAAGACGAAAGTAAGAGGATTTCACTCTCAACGGTGTCAAACAAAATCTCACAGCGGCCCCATATATATAGGATAAAGAGCTTAGATATTAAATATATCACTGCTCGGAAAAATACTTTATGTGACGTCCACGCGTTTGGTTGTAAGCGTTTTCTTGATTTATGCGTCCCCCCTTTAGCGTGTCAACGTGGCGCTCATCTTAGAAATTCAGAAGCCCGTTTGTCCCTGTCACTGAAGAGACCATTTATTTATTCATGAAGGGGAACAGTATTAGAGCTGGAATACAAAAAAACCTCAGTAAATGTGTGACCTGCACAGATACGTCCCAGTACGGCTCCTCAATCAAAAAGGTGCCTGCAATTTTGTTGTTTTCAAATACAGCCTGTTCCAGCAACTGTGGGCTTTGGGCGGGGTACAGCCTGGACAGGACCCTACACAGAATTTTAGAAATACCAAGGTCCATTGTGTTAGATATAGGCCGAATTTAGTACTGGATTAATCTTGGTTTAGTCCTGCTCTAGGCCTAGTTTATTCATTATTTAGTCCTTGCTTAGTTGTGGTTTAGACCTGGTTTAGGTCTGGTTTAGGTCTGGTTTAGGTCTGGTTTAGACCTGGTTTAGGCCTGGTTTAGACCTGGTTTAGGCCTGGTTTAGGCCTGGTTTAGTGCTGGTTTAGGCCTGGTCCTGGCTAAGTCCTTAGTTAAGTGCCCTAGTTTAGTCTGGTCTAGTCCCATTTAGACCTGCAGTATCCTCGTGGTATTGTGAGTTTTAGACTTTTAAATCTCAATACAATGACTTTTCCGTGATTTGTTTATAATAATAATAATAATAATAATAATAATAATAATAATAATAATAATAATGTAATACCTGCCAATAACAATAATTTGGGCAATTAGCATTAAAAAATATCTTTGGAAATGTACTCTAAAAAACAAAATAAAAAGTTGCCAAAACTCAAAAACTCAAGGCAACATGATCCCTCAAGATTTTTGAGTGGGGCCAACTCAAAATCTCAACAACTAATATTTTTTGTTGAACAAATTTGTTTAAAATCTTTCAATTTTAAGTTAATTGTTATTCTTTAACTCCTCTTACATCCATCTTTCTATCTATTGTTCTGAAAAAGTTGTTAAAATTGTAAAATTGTTTTGTTAAATTTAGTATAATAAGTTTTTATTATTATCAATATTTTTTTCTGAACAATAGCTAATCAGTTGGCCGTAAGAGTTAAAAAAAAAAGATAAATTTAAATTTGAAAGTTTTTAGACATATGATCATTACATTTAAAAATATAATATAAAATAAAATAAAATAATAAAAATAAATTGTTGAAAACTTGAGATTTTGATTTGGCCCCAAAACTTAAACATTTTGAGGGATCCTGTTGCCTTGAGTTTTTGAGTTTTTACAACATTTTTTACAGTGTAATAAGTGCAGCCATTAATGAAATAATGTATCAATAGGACTGTATTTCTTAGAAATAAAATGTTTTGTTTTGTGTATGTTTTGTGCAGTTTGCTCATCAGAAATAAGTTTAGTGGATGGCGGAGTTAATTAAGATTGTAAGAGCCATTTTGAGAATTTCTTGTACAAAATGTTCTATTTAGAATATTATTTATTTACTTTAGTTTGTCTGTGAAAACTGTCATCCAAGCTATCTAAAGAAAAAGAAAAATATTTTAAAAATGAATCAACTGGACTTGTTTTTAGATGTTTTCCATGAGACTTTATGTTTTGTCAGTGTCTGTAGGATGTTGCAGCAATATTACCTCAAAATCTGTTGGTAAGTTATTACATTATTGATTGTTACATTTAAGATAGCCAGAATTATTACGTTATTGGCCATTATTACATTATGGATTGTTACAAGGACGCATCGTGCTTAAGGCCCATAGTAGCGGGGCTAGGCTTTGTTTGTGAAGAGATCATTTATTTATCCACGAAGAGGGCATAGCATCGTAGCTTGAATACAAAAAAGACCTCGGATAAATGCATGACCTGCAAAGATGGCTCCTCATCCAAAAAAGGTGGCTGCAGTTTCGTTGTTGTTGTTGTTTTCCGTTACAGAGATTTAATGAAAAACTCCAAAGAGCAAGCCGGTAATCCCCGACAACAAGCACTCAATCCCCGATTTGTGATGTTGAGCATGGTGCATTGTAAACAGATCCGGACTCATACCAAGACGACACACATCGGCAACATCTATTAAGCCCTACAAGGTCATTGCCCTTGAAAACATCCAGGAGTCTCCTCATACTCGTGAACAGCAGCTGCCCGTTTTAACCAACGCATTGCAGGAAGTAATTAACGTCTAGACTGACAACGGAGCAGCAGAGGAAGCAGCCAGATACTTTTACTCATGCACATTTTGTATTTTTACCCCATATGACTTTATTCTGCAGTGACAGGCAATCATAGAGAAGAGCAGGGAGAGACATTTGGTAAATTGTTGGAGTCTGGACACTGTACAGGCGCCATATTATGCTTTTTTCAGGCTTTTTGAAATAGTTTTGGATGCCTTTGCATCAGTATTTCTCATTTTATATCTTGAAATAATGTATATAAAAAACATCTTTTGGGGAGCTCTTACTTTCACTTTGTAGAGAATGCATAGATGAGCATAAACTGGCTATTTAGCATGGCTATTAGCATGGCATGACGCTACCAGAGGAAATGCGCTGACTGCTTTATAGTGATGGAGGTTTAAGCGCTGAAATGATCAGAATGAGTCCAGTGTTAGTGTAGGAGCACAGGACCACTTCCTGGTTTCATGCGTCTGCGTGGAGCTGTGGGACCGAGCGTTTTCAGCTCTGGAGAAGGGCAGCGCCTCAGCATACAGGATTACTCAAACTTGTGTGAAGGAAACAAAATACCACTCCAGTTTTTGAAGTTAAAAACTAAAAAAAAAAAGTTTATTTAGCAGAATAGGGGACGTTTATAAAAAAAAATTCTGCAAGTGGCAAAGTGGGTAGTATGAACTCCTTGCACAGTTTAGACATACCCCCAGTAGTAGTAGTAGTAGTAGTAGTAGTAGTAGTAGTAGTAGTAGTAGTAGTAGTGGGAGCAATGGGAGTAGTAGTAGCAATGGTAGGAGTAGTAGTAGTAATAGTAGTAGGTGTTGTACTGAGAGGAGTAGTAGTAGTGGGAGTAGATTTTGCTGTAAAATTGGCAACAGAGATGAAAAAATGTACTTCATATTTACTCCCCAACAAACATTATTTCCGAGTAACAGTACCTTTACTTGAGCACAGGTCACGAGTACTTCTTCCATCCCTGCAGATGAGCAGCATAATGATTGTATTTTAGTGACAAAGAAGTGAAACAGACTGTTGGATTTGCACATAAGGAGCGTCATAACTCTCCCTCCTGTCACACAGAAGCAGTTTGTGATTGGATTTAAGTGAACACTATTCATCTCTCTGCTCCCGTGACCCTTCAGTGAACTCCCACAAAAAAAAAAAAAAAAAAAACACGTCTCTGAGCTTGAAGTAGTGTGCCGCACCGATTATTTTCTCTCGCCCAAGTCATTAGAGATTCAATTTGATTTGTTTTGCTAATGTGGCTCTCGGTCAAGGTAACACGAGCTGGGGCTGTGTTTGCACTCGTGTGTTTTAGACTACAGAGGATACTAGTGCTGTGTGTGTGTGTGTGTGTGTGTGTTTGTGTTCATTTGTGTTCGTGGTCTGACACCGTGACCTACTGGGAATGTGAGAGCCCTAAAGGAATGATTGTGTTTTTTTTTGTTTTGTTTTTTTTGCCTGTCTTCACACACGCACACAATCTCCTCGTACTACTAAATCCCTTACAACTTCTCTGTGTAACGCCACAGACAGTAAAAGTAATGGACCAATGGATCAAGGCCTGACAGGGAATCTGCTGCAGAAGTGGGCACGGCCATCTCCTCTGTTGTTCTTGGATTAAACTCAGACTACAGAGTTACAGCACGGGCTTTTATAGTTATTCTGATCCTTATCTTTTAAAATGCATAGGGGTTATTCCATCCCAAATCACCCAGGTGTCCCCAGGTCACCATCTCAGAAAAAAACTGAAAAATTCTCACTGTACTACCAAAGTTAAACCTGTGTACTAGAGGTGTAACGATACGTTTTAGCAGCGATATGATATGTATCGATTAGAAGTATTTTGATACGATTCAAGAACGATGTTGGCTAATTTGGAACGATACGATTCAGTACGATTCGTATCGATTATCAATGCAGCAAATTTTTGCCAAAAATCATAAAAGTTTACTCTCAAATGTAGCACCGCGGCCGGGGTTGATTATGTCCAGCAGACAGAGAGTGAAGAAAAGTTCAATATAATATAATATAATATTTTATTTAATTAAAAACACAAAATTTACCTCCAAAAAGCCATATCTGGTTTTATTTTAACATACAGATTTCAAATTTCGATATTTCCGATATTATCAATTGATACTTCATGTGTATCGATATTCAGTTCCTAGAAAATGATACGATTCGATACAAGGTCATGTGTATCAATGTAGTTGTATCATTACACCCCTACTGTGTACAAAATATCAGGTCTGTACTAACAATACTTTCTTAGATATGTGCATTTGGACAATTTTTTGTGTTTTTGTCTGAGTTTGAAGAAGTATTATAAGCCACTTGGTGCATTTACAAGTCTGATTTTTATTTATTTTTTTAACATGGCAAACTGAGACTATATTTTCATTTGCTGATGTCAGATGTGAAATATCACCAACACACAATTTATTATAAATTGGCAAAAATGGCCAAAAGCTAAAAATGTGTGGTGAATTTAAAGTTACACTGTGTAACTTTTCTCCTAAATATGTGGGGCATACTGACTTGTTTTTGTGATTTTTTTGAGCGATTATAAGGCCTGAGGTGCGATCTGTTGCTCCGAGCGGGGCTTCTGTACTGAGAAACCGCCCTCGCAACTTGGCCGGGAGCGCTCCGCTGTTGAGGAAGAGTCACGTGACAGGGAACGACTTGAGGCGCAGGTATAACCAGGAAGCTACTTTTAGCATTGTTATTTTCGCCAGTTCGTCAGGGCCGAAGGACACAAGAAGATGAAGACAATGTCGGACGAGGCAAGAAAAAGAAAATGTGAAAGGGACCGCACCAGATCACAGACAAGAGTCAACATCGGACAGACTTTTGCTCGCTGGCGTCAGATGAGAGACAGAGAAGGCTGCAAATCGCATCACGTTTTTGCTTCTTTATTGTTGGGCAGGTAAATTAGCCTCTTTATTTTTTCTTTAGAACGTGCTTTTTCATACAGTTATTAGTTGTTTTTACTGCGACCATTGCGCGATATTTGTTGATAAGCTAATGCTAGTGCTAACTCTATAGAAGATCCAGTCCAAACTTCCAAAGGTAGCAGCAGGTCAACTAAAGTTGAAACAATGATGGAAATAGACGCACGCTCGCACAGTTTCAGAAGGAGGAGGGGCCCTAGTGTTTACGTTTTGCGACGGTGCAGTGGCACCTGTGGCCTCTAGAGGCGCAAGACCGGGAATCTTACACAGTGTAACTTTAAGGCCCAGCTGTGGGGAACGGGCTGGGCGTAGGAAACTGAATTTTGTTTTACAGTTTGATCTGATGCATTAGGACAGCCCTAACCACTAAAAAACAACAAATTAATAAAACCATGTTTCGTAATTTTCACAAAATTTGCTTTAATTGATGCACTACAATCAAACATGGACAGCTAATGAAAAATATCAAAAACCTGGGGAAGTATTCAGAAGCTGGGTGATTTGGCATGGAATGACCCACAGAGGATTTTCGGGGTTAAACCATAGAGCCAGTGTCAGAAATTACCAAGATACTCAAGTAATGTACATAGTTCTACACCACTGTACTTAATTATTAAACAAAATAAACTGCGATGGTTTGGATGGGTGCAGAGGAGGGATAGTGCTGCCCAGAGGAAGACCAGAGAGGAGATTTATGGACGCGGTGAACGAGAAGAGGATGCAGAGGACGAGATTAGTTGGAGACAGATGATTCACTGTGGCGACTCCTGAAGGCAGCTGCCGAAAGGAAAAGAATATTAATGGCGTAACCTCTTGACTTGATTTATCCTGCTCATTGTGCCAATCCTCCGTCCTTCGCTAATTCTACCACGTCTCTGTCAGTGTTCAGCGTTCGCTCTCGGTGTTATTTATTGTGATAGAGATTAACTGAGTCTAATCGACACGACTCACCCGCCCTGAGAAGAGAGCGTGTGCCTGCTCTATTAAGTGGCTCCTAATGAAAATTCAGCATGCAGTTTGATGAGTGGAGCAGAGAACGATGAGGTTTTTTCTTGAACTTGGCATTGATTTGAATTATGATGCATTAGGACTTAACAGGAAAGCACACTCAGGGAACATACTTTTAAGTGATTATTAAACAAGAATGTTCCTGGCTGCTTTTTGAACACAAGGGCCAGTAAGTTAAGTACGTTACTTGTTGGCTTGCATGCTTAAAAATATCTATTGCTGATTCCAGATTAAATGAGTACAACTTTACTGCATCTTTATATTTAACTGTCTATAATGAGGCCATGACAAAAAAAAACATGATTTTAAACCAAAACTCAAAACACTTTGTACTTTAAACCTACTCATAAATGTAGTGAAGTAAAAAGTACAGATACTTGCTCTAGAATGTAGTAAAGTGAAAGTAGCCCTTGTACAAATACATGAAAATTGTACTTAAGTAAATTAACTAAGTACCTTTACTTTGTTGCATTCTACTACTGGTTGCTGGGATATGCTCCAATCATCCCCAACAGGAATAAACAGAACATTTTCTTGGATTAAGTGGTTTATAAAAGTGCTCAAATTCAATATATAAACATTTGGTAAGTCTTGAGTCTTATCAGCTTTTTCCAAAAAGTATTTTTCAAGTGGGGAAGTGATTTAGGGCCTGTATGTGATGTCTTTTTTTGGTCATTGGTTCTGGTGATGCAACAATGAAGTGGCCTTTTCTCATAAAGCATTAAGTGCCACAGCAGCCGAGGACCCTCTTTCAAATCAGAGCTTGAGTCTTATTATTTGTTATTTATTTTCTGAAAAGTAAGAGTCGGGAAGTGCGAGGTGGTAGGATTTTAAGGATTGGGCTGCCAGCTGGAAGCGTAGTCAGAAAGATTGGAAAATATTCACAAATCTTTTCACCTTTTCAGAATTTTTTTTCCAATATGTAGTTTGTGGGGAGCTTATTTTCGGTTGCATTCAGTGTATTTTTTCCCATTTTGTGATATTTGTTGCCACTATAGTCAAATTGCCAAGGCAACAATAAAGTGGAGCCTAGTGTATACTTTAAATCTTGTTGGAATCAGTCATTTTTATTTTATTTTTTTCAAAGAATCAAGTGCAAGGCAGTATGCCACTCATAAGAAAGCTGGTAGGTATTTGCCTGGAAATTCCAGACTCACCGCTGTACCAGCGGATGAGTCTGGTCGCCTTACAATCAATTCGATTTCTAGGGCGGAGCAAACCCGAATTAACGAACAGCGGCGTTAGCCAATCAGAAAATGGCGGACGTGACGTTAACAAAGCGACAACAAAGTAAGAAAGTAAACAAACGGAGTACTGAAGCCACGAGGGAGGAACGAGGGAGTTATTTCAACATTACCGTACCATACCGCTGACTGAAACAAACTCTCGGCTCCTCGGTGCGCCATCTTGATTGTTGTCGGCGAGGAGACGCGTACGAGTGACGCTGCTCGCGAAGAACACGTGACTTAAATAAACCAATCAAAATGCACGGTACGCTTGGGATTTGAGTAAACCACTGCGGACGGCGTGGTGACCAGACTGATATTTCCCTGTAGAATAACACAGAGACATATCAGTCTGGATTTTCCAGGCAAGGTAGGTATGATTTTAAAGGGGCCGTATAAGCTTTTTTTGGACTTTTTGAAATAGTTTTGGACACCTTTGCATTAGTATTTCACGTTTTATTACTTAAAATAATGTATATGTATGGAAAACAATGCTTGGATTAAGTGTCTGTCGCCTCCTGCTGGCAAAGGTGGGGAATGAACAGAGCATAAAATGGCTATTTAGCATGGTTTTTAGCAACAGGACCCTAATAGATAGATAAATGAGCTGATTGCTTTGTACTGACAGGAATTTAAGCACTGAAATTATCTGAATTGAGTCTTCTGATGGTGTATGAGCTTTAGAAACGCACAGGAGCACTTCCTGGCTTCACATGCCTAACTTAGGTTCAGACTGCATATTTTTTCTTTTTTTCCCCCCAGTATGTGGCGTGATGAAGTGACCTTTTCTCATAATATACCAGAAATAAAGCAGCCTGGCTAGTATTTTCTGTACTTTTGGCTTTTCTCTCTTTGGGTTCACCACAGCTATTCTTCTGCCTCCAAGCATCATTTTCATATTCGTTTGGCATAGGCTTTACACCGGATGTCCTTCCCTCTCCATTTATCCGGGCTTGGGACTGGCACAAAGAGTACCCTGGCTTGTCAGTTTTCGTGGCTGGATTAGCGTGCCATTCTTGTGTGTTTTCTAAAATGAGATCCTGTTGGAATAACTTAAGAATCGTAGGAAGTGCAAGACGAGAAGAGGAAAAGCTGGCAGGTAGGATTTTAAGGATTGTGCAGCCAGTTGGAAGCTTAGTCCAGATGAGTTTCCCAGGAAGACTGTGACCCCGCTCCCACACACACACACACACACAAATACACAAACACACACCTCCCCACATACCCACACGTGTCGGCTCTGACCACTCGAGCCACCGCTGCTGCCGACAGTGATTATAAACCTCAGGAATATCTCTCCCGCATGTGCCCTCACGCCGCTATCAAGTGCCGCGCAGCACGCCGTCTGTAACCCCCTGATCCTCGGTTCCTCCGTCGCCATGGTTACAATCGGGACTTAACCCCGCCCCCCTCGTCACCGCACGCGCACACACACATACGGCTCCTCTCTGACGCCCTTCCGCCACTCGGATGTGACTTGTCAGGGGCCGTTCAGGAGGATACAGATTGCTTGTCTCCCGCTGAGCACCGATGGAACCAATCAAGGAAATGGACCCCGGCTCTGTTAGGTGCCACTTATTATTAGCATTAGCTACTTTAAAGGAAAAAAAGAACACAAAGAAAATGTACTGCAGTTTGATGACATACAATAAAGTGCAAGAGTGGAGGTGGTTTAATTCTATAAGCAGCCACAGTGGGTACTTTTAATCCTGTATTTTCCTTTACATTATGTCAGAAACTAATGTTATTTCATAAAATGTGGATTGGAAAAATTAAAAAAGTAAAAGGGATGTTTAAAGTGGAAATACTTGATATATTTTTTACAGTCTTCCACTTATACAGGGCAGCAGTAGTCCTGGTTTAAGGAGTTTGACCTTTGCTCGAAGTGTTGTTGTGTCCCTGGGCAAGACACTTCATCCACATTGTCCACTACAATCACAGTATGGGGCAGTGCCGGTCCTATATATTTGGGGGCCCTAAGCGAGATAGGATTGGGGGCCAAGGCTATCAAAGTGTAACAAAGCGTAGGATCTGCACAGCAATGCTTTTTAGTTCCAATGTTAATAATTGTTTCACCACAAGTGATGTTTCGGGCGCCTTTAGTTTCGAGCAAATGGCAAAAAATAACATTACAAATACAAATCTATACAATTTTCCATCTCAAATACTAGAAATGTCACATTGAAAAGTTATGACAGAGAACATTTTATGTGTATGCCCACGCTGGAGGAGGGACTATGTCTCTCGGCCTGGGAACGCCTTGGGGTTCCTCGAGGGGAGTTGGAGGAAGTGTCCAGGGAGAGGGAAGTCTGGGTGTCCCTGCTTAGACTGCTGCCCCCACGACCCGCCCTATAGGTGGAAGAAGATGGAAGGATGGTGTGAAAAATTTTGATTATATAATAACATGACTGACTGTTGTAATGAAATGTGAGAAAAAGAAACAAGTTTAAAGCACAGAAAACACTTAAATGTTACATGACAGGACGTCATAATCACAGCAATATCAGGGAAAATATTTTTGTTCTGGTTACAAAGTATAAAGGCGCTCCCTGCTAACCTCAAAGTGATGAGACATTGTGAAAAATCAATATCCACTGCCATATACAGTAAATCAAATAATTAAAAATATGTATATATGTATTCATCAATCATTTTGTGACGATTAACACAGTAAACCTTTATTTTTATTTATGAATGTTTTCATTTTTTTTACTTGTAAACATTACCTGGGCCCCCTCTTGATGAGTTTATAAACAGTAAAATGTCTTATTAACATTGGGCCCCAGTTTCAGATCAACTCGTAAAAAAAACAAACAGGAAGTAGCAAGCTAACCCTTCCTGAATGAAATAAAGAATAATCATAGTTTTTGTTTAATGACGTAGCTGCCAGGTTCATGACCTCTGTGGGCCCCTCTCATAACCGCGGAGTCGTCCCATGTGAACATTTCAGCCACTAGACATTGTATAAACATCCCCTCAGTGGTATGTGTCTGACTCTTTTCTTAAGCTAAATAAAGCTTATAAATATCTAAAAGTGGAATGACATTTTGTTGATGTTACATTTAGTCACTGGCTTCTTTTAGTATTTCAAGATTTTTTTTTTTTAATGAGAAACCATAAATCCTTGGTCTAAGGTGATTAAACTGTTTTCTTTAGCGGCTATATTAAGCTTTTATTTGTTTTTTTGAATCAATATTGGTCATCTCTTGAGAAGCATTGCATGTTTTACAACTTTTAAACACATGATTTATATATTTTCTTTTTTATTTGACCATTTTTTAACCAGGGAAGTCCCAGAACATTTTTAACCAGATGGCGCCATAAAGAAACAGATGAAGAAACCAGCAGAGGGCAGCAGAGTGTTGTGTCTTTTAAACATAATCAGTGAAAAAAAAAACACTTTACTTCCGTAAACTTTTTGTATGATGCCGTTTTACTGCAAAATGAAAAATAGCTGTGAGGAATCAGTGAAAACAGAGCTGTACACTGGTTTTTGGATCAATGAATGAGAGCGGAGTGGGCGGAGTTTCCTGGAACCGAGCATTTTTAGGCCTCAGTAACTCAACGCCAGAGAATACAGGATTACTCAAACAGGCGTGAGTGAAACAAAACACAGCTCCAGGTCTGTTTTTGATGAGGGAACAACATTATAACATGGTAGAAAGCTCAGAAAAGTAGATTTTGCATAATAAAGCACTATAAGGTTAGATTAGACTTTTAGATATTGTATAAGCATCCCAGTAGTTTTGTGTCTGACCCCCAGCTCTCTAAATAAAGCCCAAAAATGCCCTAAAAATATCCCAAAATCTTGTTTATATTATATTTAGCTATATATGACGTGCTTGTTTTAGTATTTTAAGATTCTTTACAGGAAATTGTCAAATCTTGGTCTAACACTACAACATACACTGATCAGGCATAACATTATGACCACCTGCCTAATATCCAGCCTCATACACCAGTGGTTCCCAAACTTTTTAGTTCTGTGTACCTCCAGGACTTGATTTTGTCCTGGTTTGGACCCGACTTAGTCCTCGTTTAGTCTAAGTTTAGTCTTGGTTTAGACCCAGCTTAGTTCTGGTTTTAGGCACGGTGTAGTCCTGGTTTAGTCTTAGTTTAGTCCTGGTTTGACTTGATTCAGACCTAGTTTATTTCTGGGCTGGATCTGGTTTGTTGCTGTTTTAGTCCTGGTTTGGACCGGGTTTAGTCCTGATTTTGTCTCAGTTTTGTTCTGATTCTAGACCAGGTTTAGTCCTGGTTTAGACCTTGTTTATTCCTGTTTTACTTCTGGTTTTAGACCTGTTTTTTCCTGGTTGAGTTCTGGTTTTAGACTGGTTTAGCCCTGGTTTGTTAATGGTTTGGACCTGGTTTAGTCCTGATTTAGTCTTGGTTTAGACCAGGTTTAGTCCTGATTTCATCTTAGTTCTGATTTTAGGCAAGGTTTAGTCCTGGTTTAGACCTTGTTTAATCCTATTTTACTTCTGGTTTTAGACCTGTTTTTTCCAGTATGAGTTTTGGTTTTAGAGCTGGTTTGTTAATGGTTTAGTCCCGGTTTGGACCTAGGTTAGTCCTGATTTAGGTTTATTTTAGTCTTTGAAAGCCAAATAAACAAATGTACGAATAAAATGATCATAAAACTCCATGTACCCCTGGTTGGGAAACACTGCCATACTGCCATTTTAGTCAGAAACATGCCTCATTACTGTATTATGATTTGGCCCTTGCTATTTATTTTTTGTTTGTTTTTTTACCTTCACCTGCTGCTTGCTACACAGACCAATCGACGTTTTCAACAATGGTCTCCCCATACACCGATTACATGCTCTGAACTTGTGTCTCTATATAGACGCGGTGCCTCGGGAGACCATTATGTGTTCTCAGAAATGCACTAAGTTCACACACAAGAAAGAGAAGAAGTGGGGGAAAAAAAAAAAAAAACTACTGCGACTGCTGTGTTAAAGTTTTGAGTCAGAAGAACCTGGATCAGACGTAGGAAGTTTCCAAAATGGCTCCCCCGGTGCGAGGACAGAGTTGTTATTTCATGTCTTTGATGATATTCAAAGTGTTTTCCTTTTGTTGTTCGTCGTGTCATTGGGGAAATTATTTGTAGATTTGTATTTTTAGCATTACAAGATCAGATGCTTCTTATTATCTTATCTTTTTTTTTTTTTTTTTTTTTGCAGCCATAGCCTCATAGCCTTTTATTAGAGCCATTATGAATACTCGAGAAGCCTTTTATGGGAAGCAGATGGTTGATTTGACTCCATTGCCATAATACGCGACAGCAGTGTCTTTTATTCATTCTGTCATCTGCTGGATTAAATAGGGGGTCTCTGGTGGGAGGAGCTTATGCCAGCTTATACTTGGGGCCTGAGGCAGAGTACACACTGGACAATGGTCAGCTAATTGCAGGACAACCATTCCCTCACTGTTTATATTATTTGCCTGCTCATCCTTACATGGGTAGCCTGGGAATTGGACTTTATTCTGGGAGACAGCTAACCACTCTGCCACTCTAGGCTTTAATGCAGTGGCTCCTAACCTCTTGAGTACCTCTTTGCTCATTCGTGTTTTTCTTCTTCAAAAAATCTTCCAAAAAAACAGCTCAAATTAAACTCTAATTCGTAATTCAAGTCAAAAATGATATAAAATAATTGAATTCTGGCTAGTATAAACACTAATTGGCTTGTAGCTTTTGACAAAGATGGAGAAAGGGCTAACCACTCCACCATTGTACATGCTTTAAGATCATGAGTTCTGTCTTATTTTCTGTATGTGCAGCCCCTTCCTTTATTCAAACCCATTAGGAACACTTCAGACGCCACTTTAATGGGACTCAGACGCTTGATTTGACTTTCATTGCCACAACACTGCGCTCTCATTGTCTCATCTTTATCACACAAATACATTTTTCCACCTCAGCGATTGTGATCAGCGAATGAGACAAGGAGATATCGGGACCGTTACGGAGCACTCACACGAAAAAAAAACACAAAAAAACTCTTTAATTAGCTCAAAGATAACTTCCCGATCATGACATCAGCAACTTGAGGGACCCTGATGCCACTTTTTTTTTTTTCCCCTCCCTTCTCCACTTCATTATTTGATTAATGCCGTGAAAAGAACAAAGGCGGCGCGGCTTCCCTTCGGTCGGACCGGAGCATCCTTTTGATTTGGCTCTAATTGGGCGCACGTTAGCCTCTGGTACAACAGATACAACTAATTAGACTCTCGTGCGTGTAATTAAAATGATGTAGCGTGGCCGATCCTCCAGCAGGGTGTGTGTTTAACAAAAGCTATTAAGAAATTCATCACCTGGAAAGATCCTTTATCCCGTTTTATCTGAACATCGGGCCCATAGACGGCTGTTTGTTTGTTTTTTTTGGAGGACAATGACAAGTTTATTTGTCCCGTCATCTTCAGAGGAAAGGTGTTTTTTTTTTTTTTGTTTGTTTTTAAACTGTGGGGGTTTAGTCCTGATCCCTCATCGGGGAGTGTTGTGATTGTAAAGCTCCACCGAGATCCCTCTGTTTCACTGGTGCTCAACCTGTGGTGCAGGTCCCATTGGTGGTACATGGGTCCTGAGAACAGGAGGCTTTTGCAGTTCAGGTCCTGGTTTAAGTGGTTAAGTCATGGTATAGATGGTTTAGATCTGGTTTAGTCCTAGTTTGGTCCTGGGTTAGACCCTAGTTTAGTCCTGGTTTAGCCCTGGTTTAGTCCTGGTTTAGTCCTGGTTTAGTCCTGGTTTAGTCCTGGTTTAATTCTGTTTAGTCTCAGTTTGGTCCTGAGTTAGAACTGGTTTAGTCCTGGTTTAGTCCTGGTTTAGTCCTGGTTTAGCCCTGGTTTAGCCCTGGTTTAGTCCTGGTTTAGCCCTGGTTTAGTCCTGGTTTAGTTCAGGCTTACAACTGGTTTAGACCTAGTATAGTCCTGCTTTACTCCTTGCTTAGAACTAATTTAGACCTGGTTTAAACCTAGTTTGTTCCCAATTTAGTCTGGGTTTAGACCTGGCTTTGACCTAGTTAGACCTGGTTTAGTTCTTTTTTAGTTCTGGTTTAGTCCTAGTTTGGTTCTGGGTTAAAACTGGTTTAATCCTGGTTTAATCCTGGTTTAGACCTAGTTTGTTCCCAGTTTAGACTTGGCTTAGACCTGGTTTAGTTATGGCTGAGAACTGGTTTAGTCCTGGTTTAATTCTGTTTAGTCTCAGTTTGGTCCTGGGTTAGAACTGGTTTAGCCCTGGTTTAGCCCTGGTTTAGTCCTGGTTTAGTCCTGGTTTAGTTCAGGCTTACAACTGGTTTAGACCTAGTATAGTCCTGCTTTACTCCTTGCTTAGAACTAATTTAGACCTGGTTTAAACCTAGTTTGGTCCCAATTTAGTCTGGGTTTAGACCTGGCTTTGACCTAGTTAGACCTGGTTTAGTTCTTTTTTAGTTCTGGTTTAGTCCTAGTTTGGTTCTGGGTTAAAACTGGTTTAATCCTGGTTTAATCCTGGTTTAGACCTAGTTTGTTCCCAGTTTAGACTTGGCTTAGACCTGGTTTAGTTATGGCTGAGAACTGGTTTAGTCCTGGTTTAATTCTGTTTAGTCTCAGTTTGGTCCTGGGTTAGAACTGGTTTAGCCCTGGTTTAGCCCTGGTTTAGACCTGGTTTAGCCCTGGTTTAGTCCTGGTTTAGTTCAGGCTTACAACTGGTTTAGACCTAGTATAGTCCTGCTTTACTCCTTGCTTAGAACTAATTTAGACCTGGTTTAAACCTAGTTTGGTCCCAATTTAGTCTGGGTTTAGACCTGGCTTTGTCCTGCTTAGACCTGGTTTAGTTCTTTTTTAGTTCCGGTTTAGTCCTAGTTTGGTTCTGGGTTAAAACTGGTTTAATCCTGGTTTAATCCTGGTTTAGACCTAGTTTGTTCCCAGTTTAGACTTGGCTTAGACCTGGTTTAGTTATGGCTGAGACCTGGTTTAGTCCTGGTTTAATTCTGTTTAGTCTCAGTTTGGTCCTGGGTTAGAACTGGTTTAGCCCTGGTTTAGCCCTGGTTTAGCCCTGGTTTAGTCCTGGTTTAGTTCAGGCTTACAACTGGTTTAGACCTAGTATAGTCCTGGTTTACTCCTTGCTTAGAACTTATTTAGACCTGGTTTAAACCTAGTTTGGTCCCAATTTAGTCTGGGTTTAGACCTGGCTTTGTCCTAGTTAGACCTGGTTTAGTTCTTTTTTAGTTCTGATTTAGTCCTAGTTTGGTTCTGGGTTAAAACTGGTTTAATCCTGGTTTAGACCTAGTTTGTTCCCAGTTTAGACTCGGCTTAGACCTGGTTTAGTTATGACTGAGAACTGGTTTAGTCGTGGTTTAGTTCTGTTTAGTCTCAGTTTGGTCCTGGGTTAGTACTGGTTTAGACCTGGTTTTGTCCTGTTTAGACCTAGCTTGGCTGTGGTTTATAACTAATTTCTTCCTAGTTTATCCTTGATTTAGTCCAGTTTTAGTCCTGGTTTAATCCTGGTTCTTCTTTATTACTGCTCATTGTAGACAGTACTTTGTAAATCCAGATGTTTCCTGAGCTGCTTCTCTGAGGGAACAGTCTGAGAACCTCTGCTCCTCTGACTCCTCACCCCTCCCTCTCCATTAAGCCCGTATTAAACATTCACATGGCACCTACGGAGCGCTCGGGACGGGCCCCTGCAGCTCCTCTCCTTGCCTCCTCTCCTTGTTCACTATGCCCTCTCTCTCCTCACATATCACTGAATTCCCACTAATAAGGATACTTAGACTAAATCCTTCCAGCTTCCCTTTTCCGCGGCGGATTAGCGTCCTCACCCTTGGCGCGGAGAACAATCGGCTGGAGAGAGGCGCGAGACAAAAGGCCTCCTTGTTGGCGATGTGGCATTTTGGATCCTTCAGCCTTGTTTTTCTCACTCTCTCTCTGTCTTTTGGCTCTCCCTTTGACAGACACAGACAGTTACTCATCCCGCCGTCTCTCTGTCCGCTTTATCCCCGACTTGCATGTTCGCCGAGTGCCTTGAGCTGCTCTCGTTAACTCAATCCATGAGAAAACACGTGCCCTTCTGACCACTTATTGATTGCTTTACAGGGGCTTTACCATGTGGCTTATGTAAAATATCCTTAAATATTCCATGCTGAGGATGTTCGGGTTATTTTTGGAGGATGACGGTTCAATCACCTTAAAACAACATAGGATAAAAAGCATTGTGTGTATAGTTTACTTATGAACAGAAAGTATTGCTGCTACTACCATTGCTACTACGAGTCCTGCTGCCACTATAGCATGGTTTTTCAAAAATGTTCTGCTAAATTGACTTTTTTAGAGTTTTTAACCATGTTCTATTGTTGTTTCCACCTCAAACACAGACCTGGAGTAGTATTTTGGTTCATTCACGCATGTTTGAGTAATCCTGTATGCTCAGGCCGTCCCCTTCAAGATCTGAAAACACATGTACAGCACATTTTCAGTCATTTTCTTCAAGAATTGTCCTGTGTTTAGCTCAATCCTTCATTCCTTCAGTTCTGAGCAGTTTCCCAGTCCCTACCAATGACAAATATCCCCACAGCAGGACACTGCCATCACCAGGCTTCACTTTAGAGAGGGGCATGGGTAATAAACTGCGGGAAGTTTCATTCAAAATAATGCATAGAATATATCCGTGTAGAGGTTTTTTAAATAAATTCAATAAGGATATTGACCCACTTTGTACTTTTTGCAATTCCACCATCGAAACAATTTGCCATCTGTTTTTTGATTGTGTATATTGGCGCTATCTTTGGTGCGAAATAGAACAAATTTTTAATCGTGCTCTATCAAATAAAATTGAAATTGAAAAAAAAAAGATATGTTTGGATACAGCAAAACTATTCATCAAAATATTAAATATATCCTTAATCAGTTTATTATCCATGCAAAATATTATATTCATAAATGTAAATGGGCAAGGAAAACGCCACGCATACAAGAATTCATAATTGAGATGGACAGATACATAACACTCATAAACAAAATGGAAAATAAAAAAGCAATAACATTCTCCATGAGATATATGGACCTTTTTAAAGGGGACCTGTTGTGCTTTTTTAATATTGCCTTTTGATGGGACAAGATGTTCAATCCAACAGAAAAATGTAAAAAAAAAAACCTCTCTAAGCATTTAAGTATAGGATTTGTATAATTTACCCCTTTGTCGTTTTTGTTTTGTTTGTCATTATTGCTTTATTGTCATAGCTGCTTGTATTGTTATTTAT
This sequence comes from Bostrychus sinensis, assembly GCA_020698575.1. Lineage (NCBI taxonomy): Eukaryota > Metazoa > Chordata > Actinopteri > Gobiiformes > Eleotridae > Bostrychus > Bostrychus sinensis. The sequence continues at coordinate 7,561,253 of CM036251.1, forward strand.
TTTGGTTATTTATGTGTGAATGTAAAGTTAATAATAATAAAAAAAATAATAAAACTTTAGAGAGGGGTCACAGTCAGGGGCCACAGTCAGGTGCTAGGTTTGTGTTATCTTCTGTCCACTCCTGCACACAGCCCAGCTCTGTGGAGTGTATGGTTCAGAGTGGTCCTGGGACAGATACAACAGTCTCTGCTGTGGAGCTCTGCAGATCTTTCAGGGTCACCTTTGGTCTTATTGTTGCCTCTCTGATGAATGCACTCCTGGCCTGGTTTGTGAGTTTTAGCTGGTCCTCTTTAGGCAGGTTTGGTGTGGTTCCTTATCTTTGACATGTTGTAATGATGAATTAAATGGTGTTTTGTGGCATTATCACAGTTGAATTGCAGTGAGGCCAACCTTATCTCACTGTTTCTGTGACTTCTGAGGCTGAGTAACACTGGGTCTCATTTAGGGGCCTCTTTAAAAAGGGAGTACATATTTTTGCACACTCAAGTTTTCTGTTTTTCAGTCATATTTCTAATTTGCTTCACAATAAAAAATATTTTGCCTCTTCATAGTTGTTGTGATGTAAAGTGACTGACATGAACCTCTCAGTGGTCCATTTAAATTCCTGGTTTTAAGGCAACAATAAAGGAAAAACGCTAAGGGGGCGAATACATTTGCAAGCCGCTGTAGAGTCCCCTCAGTGCATCTTAGAGGTTCTAGGTCTTGCTGGTAGTTTGAGAGTTTTAGTTTTAAATAAAATAATAGCAGAAAACATAGCTATGTTGTTGTTGGAAGGACAAAACTATTGATGTGTAGGGTTCATCTTTTGGATTAAGTATTCATTCAATTTCTGTTGCTTATCCTGTTATGAGAGGGCAAGAATCTGAAGCATATCCCTTGGGCATGAAATGGGGTAAACTCTTGACAATCACTAGTTAATCTTAGGGTTAACACATTCATTTATCAACCAAGGAAGAAAGTACTGCTAAAAAAATAAACAGAAAAATATCGCAGTAGAGCTGATTTATGAATCTACTGCAGCAGCCTTTAGTTAAATGAGCTATGTAAACTATAGGAGCCACATCTCCACATTAGAACTGCATGGACGGCCATTTTCCCTGTTGCTCATAGATGTATTTCTTAAAATAATGCACAGTGACTCACAGTCTGGCAGCTCGCTAACATCAGAGAGACAGAGTTTGTGTTTGTGTGTAATGATCCCATAACATGGAATGTGTTGTAGGAAAAAGTTTTGTGTTTTATGCATTTTCTTTTACATATACTGTATATGCATGCTTTTGTGTGGTGCTTTAGCTACACTGCTGCTGATGACCTTCATTTGCAAAAGTCAAAACTGTTTATGGTCTTTTCAGAGGTAAACAAAGTACTCCAAATATATTGTTACTTGAAAATAAGGATACCAAACCAGTAAAAGTAGTCAGCAAACGTATCACTTGCATAAAAGAATTGAGTGTAAAGTTTACCAAGTGTGCACTGCTACTACTACTACTACTACTACTACTACTTCTGCTACTGCTACTACAATTACACCAGCTAGTGCTACTGCTATTAATGCGACTGCTATGACTATTACTCTTTCTACACATTTTACCAAAAACTTGAAAAACAGATATTTGGAGCCTATTTAATAAGCAAACTTGACCACTTATTATTTTCTGCTGTTAGTTCAAATAACTTTAAAGTTTACTTTTTAGGAAGTACTGCTACTACTACTACTACAGTTATTCCTACTAGTGCTAGTACTACCACTGCTACTACTACTACTGCTGGCTTTATTACAAGTACTAATATTTCAACCAGCAATGTGATGACGTTGGAGTTTGATCTAGTTAAGGCAGTGGTTCCCAAAGTGCGGGCCAGGGTTCCCCAGGGGTCCGCTAATGTACTGCAGGGGATCCCCCAGAGGTTGTCTGTATTAAGTGCCGAAAAATAAATTGAGTTTGGCCAACATTTTAGCCAACATTTAGCATTTCTTGTAACGTTTTTCTCAAAATCTAAGGAGAAAAACATGACAAATATTTTTGAATATGGTGAAGTTTTATTGTTGGGGGTCCATGAGTGTTTTTCGACAATTTAAGGGGCCCGCAATACTCTCACTCTCAACACTTGACTTTGGCTGAGTTAAGGGAATTTAAACTTATTTTTGGTGGTGGTGAAGCGGAGGAGAAGGAGAGGTCGAGGAGGCTGATGGTTCTGCTGCTGCGGTGGAGTTAACGGCAGAGGGAGGTTGAGGCATGAAACTGAAGGATGATGGTGATTGGCTGAGAGGCAGGTGGCAGGCTGTGATTGGCTGACAGGTATAAAGAAATCCGCCTGCTTGAATTTATGCATACAGCTTCATTACTGCCAATTTCACCCCCATGGTTAAAAATACTTTATTAGAAACGTTAAAAATCTACTTGAGTGACAGATGGTTGTCAGCTGCAGCCGCTTAAGTGAACTCAGTGGCCAACCATCTGAAAGTAAAAGTACAAAAAATCTACTCAAATAAAAGTAAAAGTATGTTTTTAAAAATGTACTCTGATGTTATGTAAAAAAAGTATCTTGACCATTTCAAACTAAATGGCTCAGATATGATGAAGCTAATGTTATCCTTGAGGTCCAGCTCTAATTTCTGATGAGTTTTTTCATAGAAAGTACTGCTGCTTTCCACTACTTGCACTACTAGTACCTCTGTTACTGCACCTACTACTTTAATTACTGCTACAACTGTTACTAACACTGCTACTACAGCTGCTACGTCTATTACTAGTACGTGAGTGGGTAAGTAAACTTTTAAAAGATAAAAAAAAAAAACACAAAGTGCAGATAAAACACAAAGTGCAGATAAAACAAAATAAAATGACAGAAAATAGAAATACAATGTAGCACTGCATGATACGGAGAAAACATGCGATATTTGATAACTATGGTGAAAATTGCAATAACTGATATTATTGCAATATTTGAAAATTGAGCCTACTTTTCAAACATAGTAAGTTAAATTCACTACATTTCTCAAAAATGTAAGTTCCTGTATTTACAAGTCAAAACAGCGACAAAATCAAAACTTAACACAGACTAAACCAGGAGTAAAACAAGGCTAAGTTGTGACTAAATTATTTAAATTACCACTAAAACTGGACTTTTTAAACATTTTTCTTTAGTCACAACACATGTTCTTTTAAGGCTCTGGTGGAAAATGATTCTTCAGTGTAAATCTCTGTCAAATGGAAGACCACAGTGTTATTGCGATATATTTAGATATCGGATATTGCATTTGCTGATATTGCGATAACGATAATTTTGTGATATATTGTGCAGCCCTAATACAATGATATAAAAACGATAACAATTAAAACCTAAAAACCCAGTTAACTAAAAGCTTGTCTAAATAAAAGTGTCTTCAGCGTTCCACAGTCTGAGGGGCTACGGCCTGAAAGGACATGGTCCCACGAGTTTTAAAAGAGGTTTTTGGGACGATGATGAGGTTTGGACTCGAGGATCGAAGCGCACGATTTGATGACTATGGGGTCAAAAGGCATTAACATGAGCCAAAAATGCTTTTACTCATCTAGAGACTCAAGTTAAAGTAAAAGGCGTAAAAGATATATTTAAAAAACATGCTCAGAAAGTGTCATCTTCTAGAAATGTACTCAAGTAAATAAGCTGAGCAACAGTATTTTGTTCCTTTCCACCAGAGTAGAGTCCATGCCTGCTACTACTACTATAATTACTGCTACAAGTGCATCTACTACCACTGCTACCACTGTTACTTCTATTACTATGCATGCTACTGCCAGGGTCAAAAATGCTTTTACTCATTCAGAGACGTTCTCCCAAAGAATCCACTCTAAAAACATGCTCAGAAAGTGCGTTATCTTCCAGAAATGTACTCAAGTAAATAAGCTGAGCAACAGTATCTTGTTCCTTTCCACCGCTGAGTCCATTTCAAACTAATTGGCTCGGATGCGATGAAGCTAATGCCGTCCTCGAGGCCCATCTCCATCCAGCCGCTGATCCAGTAATTTCTGCCGAAGTAAATACAAGCTCCCCGAGGGCTCCCAGTATCTCTCCGCATCTCTCCCCGCTCCTTCCCTCTCTCTATAAAAACCAACAGGAGACGCTACAAAGTTCATATAAATGATAAATGTTCCTGATGCAGACGTTTAGCCGGGCTCGCTCTGCTCCGAACTCGCTCCATCACATGTAGAAATGAGGCGGCTCGCACAACACAGCCCCACCGGAGTCTTCTGGCAATTAGGCAAGTGCCAGAAAAACACATTAATCTAGCTATTATATCTACCCTTGTTAATTTATAGTTGGTGTTGGAGAAGCTCGCTCATTAATTGGCTGTGTTGGATGACACACAGTGAAATTACATTTGCATAGATCATTTTTAAATTGCCACCCAACATCCAGCTGGGAGCGACGCTGAGAATAAAACCCTTTCGATTGTAAGTGTTTGCTTGTTTGATGGCAGTTTGTATTGATGAGGAGGGAGAGAGCGAAGGCACTCAATAAAAGGCACAGGTCAACGGTTCTCAAGCTGTGGTACAGGGTGCTACTGGTGGTACGCAGGAGGAAGGAGTCCTCCAGTTCAACTTAGTTTAGTTTAAGAGTTTAATTACTGTTCTAGTCCTGCTTTAGTTTGGGTCCTGTGACCTGGGGTAGACCTTGTTGGTCCTGGATTACCCCTTTATTTAATCCTGCTTTATTTTGTTTTGTCTTGGACATGGTTTAATCCTGATTTGTCCTGATTAAGACCTAGTTTAATCAAGGTTTAGTCCTGGATTCGAATTTATTTAGTCCTGGTTTAGTCTTGGTTTAGTTCTGGATTAGTATTTTTTTTTCCTGTTTTTTTTTTGGGGAGTTTGTTTAGAGGATTGTGGCACGTTTAGTCTTGGTTTAGACCTGGTTTAGGCCTGGATTAGTTCTTATTTAGTCCTGCTTTAGTTTAGGTCCTGGTTTAGTATTGGATTAGACATAGTTTAATCCTGGATTAGACCTGGTTTAGTTCTGCTTTCATCTTGGTTTAGTCTTGGTTTAGTCCTGGATCAGTTGTAGATTATTACTGTTTTTTTTATTTTTGTTTGTTTGTTGGTTTGTCTAGAATGTTGCAGCACATTTAATTGGATTAGACCTGGTTTAGTCCTGCTTTAGTTGGGATCCTGGTTTTGTCCTGGATTAGGTTTGTACTTCTTTAGTCTGTTTTTTTGTTGTTGTTTTTTTTTTTCTTGTCTATTCATTAAGACTGTTTTAGTCTTTATTTAGTCCAGGTTTAGCCATGATATAAGCCTCATTTAATCCTGGTTTAATCCAGTTTTAGTCTTCGTTTAGTCCTGGTTTGTCCTTGGTTTAATCCTGTTTTGTTTTTATTTTTTTTGGTTTAATCAGGTCAGATACCCTTCCTGATTCAACCCTCTTCATTTATCCAGGCTTGGGACCAGCACAAAGAGTACTCTAGTCTTGTTTACCCTCTGTGGCTGGATTTTCTGGAAGTCCTAGAGTAAAAGTTTTGAAAGTATTGAGTGTAAAGTTACTACTACTACTACTCCTACTACTACTGTCTACTGCTAAGTGTCTGCTTGTTTGATGGCCGTTTAGTGATGAGGGAAAGTTGTTTGTGACTGCAAGGCGTCCCAGGCTACAGGCTGTTTTAAGCTCCACTTCGCTGTAGCCATCGCGCCCACATATCCGTACAAGCGCGGAAATTGGCTGTACTCTGCAGACCGGGACGGAGATAGTGTGCAGCGGGGCGAGGGGGGGGGTAGCTGGCACCGCGGGCACCAAGGCAGGCAGGACGAGGGCATGAGGCGAAAGGACTCTCGACTTTCATTCCAAAAAATTGAATCGTCCATTTCCATTCAGCCCACTATACTCGGCCGGATTGGAAATGAATGAGTGTCGGGGCTCCTGGTTGTCCTGGATATAGAGGTTAGGCCTGGAGTGAAATTGTACAGCCGCGGCGTGTGTGGGCGGGCCAGTGGGGAGGAGTGGATAAGTGCTGGAGGAGAACCAAAGGTGGACTGGAATCAGAAGTGAAATTGAACGCAGGGCCTGACCTTGGCTTGCTCCTTTTTTTTTTTTTCCTTCCCCGGCGATGGATGTGGTGATAATTCGTCTCTGCGACTCGAGCGGCGCAGACTGGCAGCAGCTTTGGTGATGTGACTGGGGCCGACTGTAATTATCAGCAGCAGGCTCAGGAGATAAAGAGAGAGCAGACATCAGTGCTATCTCACACTCATACAAACTGACTGTCAATGGTCAGAGCGGCTGCATGGGCTGCCCACGTTCAGCTCTAACAACATGGATTTATTTTATTCCTTTTATTTAACCATCCTATATCATGCTTTTTTCAGGCTTTTTGAAATAATATTGAAGACTTTTGCATTACTATTTCACATTTTATAACTTAAAATAATGTATATGTAAGGAAAATGTCTTATTTTGGGGACGGTGGGGACTGGACAGAGCATAAAATGAGTATTTAGCACAGCTATTAGCAACATGACGCTAACAGACAACATTATAACATGGATAAAAATTATAACATGGTATAGCTAGTTCAGCTTTTCCTGCAAAGTTTCCCATTAAAAACGTTTGTGAAGGGGAGAAACTTTCAAAACAATATTTAATTCTGATTGGATAAACCATTGTTTGTTTTAGCCAATCACAGCAGAGACTCATGCGATGCAGTCAAAACACGAACCACTCTAGGCGTGTAACGATACGTTTTTGCAATGATACAATATGTATTGTTTAGGAGTGTTGACGATATTGGCTAATTTGGAACGATACGATTCGATACGATTCAACACCTTCATATCGATAATTGATACAGTAAATTTTTGCCAAAAATCATAAAAGTTTACTTGTTTATGTCCAGCAGACAGAGAGTGAAGAAAAGTTGAATATAACATTTTATTTAATTAAAAACACAAAATTTATCTTTCTTTTTCTAATTTTGACATTTCCGATATTATTGATTGATACTTTATGCGTATTGATATTCACTTCCTAGAAAATGATACGATTCGATACAAGGTCACATGTATCGATGTAGTTGTATCATAGGAAAAAAAATGTATACATCGATACAGTTACTGTATCATTACACCCCTAAACTGCTCTAATAGTAAAACAAAAAATAAATAAATAAAAATGTCATAAAATAATTTGAGAATTTTTGTAATTGTATGGCAGCGTACATTATGTTTTTCAACGTCACCGTGTTCTTAAAGAGTTTCTCTAATAGACCAGTGGCTGACAACAGGGGGGTAACATCAGGCCCCTTAACTAAAGACAGTATTAATGGGCTAGGCTCCATTTAAGCTTTTCATTAAAAATTATTAAAAATGTTTCTTATACATATGCAATTGTTATACAGTCTTCCCAATATTTACCTAATTCTTACCAAGTTTAGTAAAGAACAATAACAATCATTCCATTTTTGAATTATTTTTATGTTGATATTTTAAAGAAATGATTACTTTAAGAAATTACAGTGCTCTTTTTATAAGTTAAAAGTATGATAAGGGATGTATAGACTTAGGGCCAACTCTGAGAGCATACGCTGGGACCCACAGGACCGCGACAATATACAGTATATATATTTTAATGGGACAATTTTGTTTTGTTTCAGCCAATTCTAAACCCATCTGTGAACCATTTGAAACCAGATATAGACTTTATTTCAGTTCTGTCCCGAAGCTGTTGTCCTGCGATATGGAAAAAACTAAAGAGGTATTTTCTGTCCTCCGCCGCTGCATTAGTACGCTGGATGTGTCCGAATGTCAGTGCACTCACCTGACATGAAAGACTCCGTGGCAACCTTCAGAGACTTGCGGCAGATGTTATCGATGACACGCCTCAGCTGCGCCGCACGACGACCCGTAATGCCACCCTGCCTCTTATCAGGCCATCTGCAGCCTGATTAAAGGAGCTTATTTTTGGGCGATGGGGGGCTAATTCCCTCTGACCTTTTACTGCATTTGATTATAAACGGTGATCGTGCGAGGACCAAGTAATTAATCAAAACTAAATCTGAAATGAAATTTAATCTGCGCCATTTATCAGCGAAGGAACACAGACTGTAGCCATGCATCATATTAGACCACAAGTGGATACAGTGGTCAAAAACATACTACTACTACTACTACTAACGAACTAGATACTATTACACAAGTTATTTAGTTAGAGTACCTTTTTTGAAGAATACATTTCCAAAACATGTACTTTTAAGACAAAGGTGGTACTTTTACACAAGTACTTTTAGAATCTGTAAATAAGTAAAAGTATTTTTGCTATTTTGATTTGAGATAGAAGCAAAAGTAAATGGTAAAAAAATAGTAAAACCATTAGTAGTAGTAGTAGTAGTAGTAGTCGTAGTGATAGTAGTATGTTATAATAGTAGTAGTAGTATTTGTTTTTGTAGTAGTAGTCATAGTAGTAGTCATAGTTGTAGTAGTAGTCATAGTGATAGTATGTTATAATAGTAGTAGTAGTATTTGTTTTTGTAGTAGTAGTCATAGTAGTAGTAGTAGTCGTAGTGATAGTATGTTATAATAGTAGTAGTAGTATTTGTTTTTGTAGTAGATGTTGTTATAGCAATAGTAGTTGTAGTAGTTATAATTGTTGCAGTAGTAGTAATTGTTATCGTAGTCGTGATAGTAGTAGTCGTCGTTGTTGTGATAGTAGTATTTGTTATAATAGTAGTAGTAGTATTTGTTATAATAGTAGTAGTAGTATTTGTTATAATAATAGTAGTAGTATTTGTTATAATAGTAGTAGTGGTAGTAGTTGTTATAGTAGTAGTTGTAGTAGTAGTTATAGTAGTAGTAGTTATAGTAGTTGTAGTAGTAGTTATAGTAGTTGTAGTAGTTGTAGTAGTAGTTATAGTAGTTGTAGTAGTAGTTATAGTAGTTGTAGTAGTAGTTATAGTAGTTGTAGTAGTAGTTATAGTAGTTGTAGTAGTAGTTATAGTAGTTGTAGTAGTTGTAGTAGTTGTAATAGTAGTTATAATAGTTGTAGTAGTTGTTGTAGTTGTAGTAGTTGTAGTAGTTGTAGTTGTAGTAGTTGTAGTAGTTGTAGTAGTAGTTGTTGGGACAGTCTCCAGTCACACTCTATAACAGGAATAAATCAAATTAACACAAAAATGGCTACTTTTGCAAATTGGGAATAGTCAAGAAAGACGCAAAATATCTAAATTACTTTCCTCTGAAACTTTGTGGCACAAGTATTTTAAAACATTTCCTTTATTTCATGTTATAAAAACAATATTTAGGCTTTGTATTAGCAGATAATGTATTTTCCTTCCCAATAACCATTTTGAGGTCCAGACCCTCCAGTTGGGAATCACTAATATTAATTAATACCTGTCTTAAAAGTAGACTACTCAAGTATCAAATAGTCCTAGATCCCCTTTACCCATAATTCCTTGGGGCATAAGGCTGTGCCACTGAGTCTGTGTGTGAGTGAACAGTACAGGTGTCTTTAAAGTCTGTGTGTGTGGAATGGCCCCTGCCTTTTAAGTGGCTTCCTAACACGGAGAGTCCATTTTTCCAGGATTACAGGTGGCACAGGGAGGGGCCCCGGCCGGACGTGCAGCTCATACCAAAACAAATTCATCTCCTTACCCCTGCCTCTCGGGAAACAGAGCAATCATGGCCCACACACACAGAGCCTGAGTCTGGACTGAGCAATTCTCCTTTAGTGGTTTTTCCATTTGTGTTATTCACAAGCTGCAGTAAGAGCTTTTATCCTCCCAATAACAGCAAGGCTACAATGAGTTTATTAATTAATCTTCTTCCACTTGTTCTCATTTGGGGTCGCAGGGGGGTGGAGCCTGTCCCAGCAACTGTGGGCCTTAGGCGGGTAAACCCTGGGCAGTACTCGCCATGCTGACATAGAGGGATGAACTCTGAAAAACAACTCTCACATTCATCCACTAGGGGGCAGGTTAGAGTCACCAGTTCTCCTGACACACGTCTTTGGACAAGGATTGAACCCACAACCTTCTAGCAGAGAGGCAGCAGTGCTAACCACTTAGAAGCTGATTTGAGCACCCATCCCAGTGTGAATGCAATATTTATCCACCTTTTTGCTTTACTACTACTTACTACTACTACTACTACTACTACTACTACTACTACTACTACTACTACTACTACTACTACTAATTACTACTACTACTACTATTACTACTTCTACTATTATTACTTCTACTACTACTACTGTTGCTACTGCTACTGCTGCTACTATTACTACTACTACTACTACTACTACTACTACTTCTACTACTACTACTATTACTACTATTGCTACTATTACTACTACTACTGCTACTATTACTACTACTACTGCTACAATTACTACTACTGCTACTATAACTACTACTACTGCTACTACTACTGCTACTATTACTACTACAACTGCTACTACTACTACTACTACTACTGCTACTACTGCTACTACTACTACTGCTACTAGTACTACTGCCACCTGTGCTACTTCTACTGCTATTACCTGTGCTACTACTACTACTACTGCTGCTACTGCTACTACTACTGCTGCTATTGTTACTACTACTGCTGCTACTACTCCAAGTACTACTGCCACCTGTGCTACTTCTACTACTATTACCTGTGCTACTACTTCTACTACTAATACTTTTGCTACTACTAATACTTGTCCTACTACTACTTCTACTACTATAACCTGTACTACTGCTTCTACTGCTATTACCAGTGCTTGTACTACTGCTAATACTTATGCTACTACTACTACTACTACTGTTTCTGCTACTACTACAATATTCCATTAGGGACTGAACAGTTTCCCACAAAGTTGAGTGTTTTAATGGAAGTGTAGGCCAGCAGTGTGTGACTGGCAGGATATGAATATGAAGCGTTTATGCTCATACTCTGCAGCCCTCCATGAAAATCCAGCAGCATCATTAAGTCATTTTATTAATTGTTTGTCCGAAAGTCAAAAGGAACAGCTTATTTTAGTGCGGGAGGTGAAATGTAAAATGCCACCCTCACGCTGTGTAATTAAACTCACTTCTCTTAATGAAATCATTTATCAGTTACAAACATGTTCGACTGTGTAATTACTCATCTCCTGCACTTCCCAAAATACGGCAGATTCCTTCGCCTCTATTTTCAAAGTGAGAAAATAGTAGTCCTATAATTATGTGCACAGGTTCCTCTCTACCTTTTACTATTACTGCTCCAACAACTACTACGTCTACTGCAACTACTATTGGTACTACTATTTCTACTTTTGCTGCTCCTATCCACATTTCCACAGAAAAAAATCATTACCGTATTTTCCGCACTATAGGGGCAACGTATTATAAGGCGCACTGTCATTGAACGGTCTATTTTCAAACTTTTTTTCACATATAAAGTGCTCCGGACTAAAAGGCGAAACAAAACAATCAGATAAGTCAGTCAAACTTTAGTCAACGCGTTCACCATAACTCCCAAACTTGTTCAGTTGTAACGCGTGAATAAAAAACACAATCTGAGACCGATAAATCAAACGATAGCATATTCACAATAACTCATAACTGTTCAGTTAACGTTATAACAAAATACAACACAATAGACTCACTTTTTCAGTTCATTCCTCATCCACAAATCCCTCAAATTCTTCATCTTCAGTGTCCGAGTTAAACAGTTGGGCGATTACAAAATTATGGTGAAGCACAGTATGTATTACTCTGCAATGCTCCTGACTACGGTAGCTGTAAATAAATTCATATATAAAGGCGCTCTGGATTATAAGGCGCACTGTCGTTTTTTGAGAATATTGACGGCTTTTAAGTGCGCCCTATAGTGCGGAAAATACGGTAGACTCTTTCACACACAACAGACTTTTTTTTTTTTTTTGCAGTTTCTATAACTCTTTGAGGAACCATCTCATTTTGTTGCGTGTTCTGATAGGAACTAGGGAATGGGACCACAGTTCCTGGAGCTTGTTTAGCTCCCATTTCGGAGCAGGGACTTTCCAGCCGACATAGGAACTATTTGGTGACGTAGTAGCGATAGATGTAGTACATGTACTTCACCGTCTATTGCCATTCCCCAGGGCTAACAGTGTCTGGTTGCTTTGTTGATTAATCGGTCGGTGAGGTCTGGGTTGACTAAAATTTTATTGGTTGATTAGTTGGATTAGACTTTAGGACTTTTTTTTTTCATTTTCTTTAATTTACCATAGAGGATTTTAGATAACATTGTTTTATACAGCCATCTTTTCCAGACGTTTTATCACCTGAAGTCTCACTTGTTTGTGTAAGACTCTTGTAAGTCCCTCGCATATTCTTTGGTCGATTTTGGCTGATTAATCGCTGGTCGACTTCAGCTCTAGAGTTCACATGTTCTTTCTTCATCTGTGTAGGTTTCCTCTGGGTGCTCCGGTTTCCCCGACCACTATAAATATCTACAATATGACCCCAGTGGTGCCAGGACTTCCCTGCAAAAGAGTCAGTCAGTACTCTCAGTGGGACTTTCCTTGTTAAAAAAGCTGAAATCATGAAAAAAAAAATGTTCTAAGGCTAGTTACCTGTTGTATCGTTTGTCTGTGGCACTGCTCTTTCCTTTTTCAGTCATAAGATTAAGTAGTACAATTAACTCTGGATCCTTTGCCTCTTCACTTTCTGTGAACTTCTCGACCTTGGACACTAGAGAGAGCATTTGCCATTGCATTTGCTCGTTATGGTGATTCAAAGGACTAAGCTCCTATAAATTTTCTGTGCAAAAGCGATTATTTTAAGATTCTAAAAAATGTATTTGTAAAAGTTTCTAATTCATCTCGAGTGTTCAAGCACTTCTCAAAACACGGCTGATTCCTTCACCGCTCTTTAAAAAACTCACAGAAAATAACAGCCCTTCTCTCTCAATTATGTACACAAATGCCTCTCCACCTGTCGGAGCGTTTTGGTTTCTGTGGGCCGCAGATCTGGAGCGCCGTTGGCAGGCTGACTGGCAGCGCGGCCCGATCATCTCCTCTATTTCAAACTTAATTAACCCAGTGTCTTGCCAGGCGTCCCGTAGCCTGTCACCACTCAGGGCTGCTCCGCTCTCATCTCACAGATCTGCAGAGGCGATGGCAGCTGAAGGGAGAGCGTGGGAAGTCAGTCAGACCGGAGCGGGTCACAACATTGTGCCGTACGTTTGCCTGACCAAAGCCGGCTCTGGTTCCTATCCTCTGACATTAGTTACATTTTGATAGCTCTTGTCACATTTTTATTCCACTAGAGTGCGTTGGGGCTGTCAAACTCTGCCTGCTTTTTGCATGTCAGTGGTCATAATGTTATGGCTGGTTTATGTTATGTGTCTTTCTCCTGCTCAGATAGCTTTCCTGTAGGCTTTTGTATGAAGTCTGTGTAGTACCACAATCAATGTCTTTTGCAAAATACGTTCTGGTCTTGTAGCCTTGGCCAGCCGACCTGTTACAGCCGTTTATCTGCTGTGCGTAACACAAAAACGGAAGATATTTCTTATCCAAAATGTCTCCTATAAATAATAAGATGGCGCTGCTTTATACAGAGCAAACTTTACAACTTCTCCCACTTCTGATTAACAACATTTAGCGCTTTTCTTTGTCATTTCATTCTGCTGAAGTTGTTATCATTCCTCTGTGTGATTTATATACAACAAAAGTGTCTTTGTCTTGTTGCCAATTTAACAACAAGCCCAACTTAACGAGTTTTTTCAAGTCAAAGAGTTCAATAACTGGCTTTTGCTGCTGTCCCAGTTCAGAAATTACTACAGAATTGTTAAAATCTCAGCGTATTCTGGTGTTTAAGGCAAAAATTGCAGCAGTCATTCCTGCACGTCTCTACTGCGCCGCCACGTTTGATACAAGTCTTCTTTTTTTTCTCATTGGTTACTCTGCTTTGTTTGTTCTGCCCCCTGGAAAAAAGTCAAACCAAGCATTACCAAACTGTTCAAGCTAATGATCTTAAATGTCTCAAATTAAAATACTGGTGCACATTATTAAGTTAGAAAATTGTGGAGAAGTTGAATGAGTATTTGAGTAGTTCAGGTGAAACTCATTTAGCTTTGGTTCACACAGAGTGGAATATGTTATGCTGGTGCTGTCACCCTTGCCCAATTTCTGCAGGTGTTCTCTGATATTTCGAAGCATTCACCTCCAGTGGCATATTTTTTGTGTTTTGCAAGTTGTGTGGGGGGTTACACATTTTGAAAATCCCACTAATTAGTTGGATTTCATAACAAAGTAAGATTTTAGTGGAAAAATGTTGTCATGTAAAATGTGTTTGTGACATAACCGTTTGCAATTAGAGGCTTAGACAAACCTAAGCCTCACAAAAAATACTGTGGGTTACTGTGGGTTCTTTCCTTTTCCTCCCACTGTCCAAAGACATACAGGTGAACTGGTGAATCTCAATTGCCCTCAGTAAATTCACATGAGGTTGAATGGTTGTCAGTGTATCTCAGTCTTTAAAAGTCCTCTATTCTGCTAAATCTACTTTTTTTTAACCATGTTATAATGTTGTTTCTACTTCAAAAACATACCTTGAGTAGTATTTTGTTTCATTCACAGGCCGGGCTCTTCTCAAGAGCTGAAAACGCTCAGTCTCACAGCTCTACATAGATATTTGAAGCCAGGAAGTGCTCCTGTGCATTTCTAAAACCCATGTATCTACAATATCTGTTAGCATCATGTTGCTAATAGTCGTAAACAGTACAGGTTAAAAAAATAGCAATTTTTCTGATGCATCAATTGTTTCGTTATAAAAATTCTGAATCGATTCAGAAAAACTAATCAGAATTTTGTAAAGAATTTTATTAAATTATTAAAGTAGACTGTGTCTAATACAAATCTTATGCTACTGGGTGGCAAAGACTCAGCTCTGACAAATGCTAAAAGAATTTGCTACTGTAGCATTTCAATTATTAGTTCTCTAGTTTTGTTTTTTAGAAAGTGAGTAGAAAGTGTTTAAAATTAAGTTTCAGATATAAAATGTAAAACTGAAATGAATTATTGTTGAAAAATAAATGCTGACATGAACCAGAAAGGTCTCATGCATTGATGAAACAAATTGTCGAAACATCACTTTTGAATGAATTGTGGGCCTCTGAATCAAAATCAAATCATGAGATGCCCTAAGATTCCCACCCCTAATAGCCACTTTATTCTCTGTCCAGTCCCCACCGTGGCCAGCAGGGGGCGACAGACACCTAATCCAAGAGTTCTCCGTAAAGTCAAAGCAACAGCTCCCCAAAAAGAAGACATTTTCTGTACAAATAAGTTATAAAACATGAAATACTAATGCAAAGGTGTCCAAAACTATTTCAAAAAGCCAGAAAAAAACTTTCAGTGTCAGCCCTTTGATTAAATAACCTTTTTGTACCATGCCTCAGACCCATAGTTGCACGCTTCAGCCACCAACCCCTAACAGGAATAAGCGGAAAGATCAGGAGCTGTGTAAATCACTCAAAGTACTTTGTTCATAGAAAACTTTCACAGCAGTCACACAGGAAACCTCAGAGCTTGTTAGCAGCTCCTTATCATCCACCATGCCTTCATACAGAGCAGTAGTGATGTGTCTGCTCACTAACAAAGCTCTGAGCACAACAACAAGCAGCAACACCAGCACCACCCAGCTAACGGAGCCCGAGGTCTCCGCTCCGGTCTCCCTTGTGGCCTGACTCAGACGATCTGCTGTCGGTCCATCTCAAAAACTCCTCAGATCTTAGGAAATGCAGACTCCATGGTTTGGACAGGCGTGGAGAGGGAAGGCTGTGTACCCACCGGGGCCCACGCTGTATTCCCACCACCGACCAGGAATGTAAAAATACCCCGCTCGGCTGTTTCTCATGCACACAGGCAGGGAGCCAGGCCTTTGATTGATTGGTGACGGTGATCTCTCTTTTGCTTCGTTTTTTCTCTCTATTTGTTTTCCTCAAGTCGTTCCATTTATGGCATTTTCTTGGATCCCGATGGGAAAAATCATTCTCCTCATTTCTGTCCTGCTGTATACTGACACAAGTTTGCTGCAACTTTATTAAACTTTCCTGTACTTGAATTAAACACGTATTGAATGCATAGTACTGCTTCTGCTGCTACTACAACTACTACTACTACTACCATCACTACTACTGCTTCACCTCAATAGCTCAGTAGGTAGAGCCGTTCATACACTCACAGGAAAGTTGGCAAATTGATCCCGGCTACTGTCATTGGGCAAGACAAGGACCTCACCTTCACCTTTCCTTGCTATGTTTGAGCGTGTGATTGTGTGATTGTTGTTGGTCAGAGAGGCTGCATGTCCCAGGGCAGCTGTGGCTAGTAGTAGTAGTAGTAGTAGTAGTAGTATCATTGTTGATGTTGTTGTAGTAGTAGTAGTATCATTGTTGATGTTGTAGTAGTAGTAGTAGTATCATTGTTGATGTTGTAGTAGTAGTAGTAGTAGTATCATTGTTGATGTTGTAGTAGTAGTAGTAGTATCATTGTTGATGTTGTAGTAGTAGTAGTAGTATCATTGTTGATGTTGTAGTAGTAGTAGTAGTAGTATCATTGTTGATGTTGTAGTAGTAGTAGTAGTATCATTGTTGATGTTGTAGTAGTAGTAGTAGTAGTATCATTGTTGATGTTGTAGTAGTGGTAGTAGTATCATTGTTGATGTTGTTGTAGTAGTAGTAGTAGTATCATTGTTGATGTTGTAGTAGTGGTAGTAGTATCATTGTTGATGTAGTAGTAGTAGTAGTAGTAGTATCATTGTTGATGTTGTAGTAGTAGTAGTAGTATCATTGTTGATGTTGTAGTAGTAGTAGTAGTATCATTGTTGATGTTGTAGTAGTAGTAGTAGTATCATTGTTGATGTTGTAGTAGTAGTAGTAGTAGTAGTATCATTGTTGATGTTGTAGTAGTGGTAGTAGTATCATTGTTGATGTTGTTGTAGTAGTAGTAGTAGTATCATTGTTGATGTTGTAGTAGTAGTAGTAGTATCATTGTTGATGTTGTAGTAGTAGTAGTAGTAGTAGTAGTATCATTGTTGATGTTGTAGTAGTAGTAGTAGTAGTAGTATCATTGTTGATGTTGTAGTAGTAGTAGTAGTAGTAGTATCATTGTTGATGTTGTAGTAGTAGTAGTAGTAGTAGTATCATTGTTGATGTTGTAGTAGTAGTAGTAGTAGTAGTAGTATCATTGTTGATGTTGTAGTAGTAGTAGTAGTATCATTGTTGATGTTGTAGTAGTAGTAGTAGTATCATTGTTGATGTTGTAGTAGTAGTAGTAGTATCATTGTTGATGTTGTAGTAGTAGTAGTAGTATCATTGTTGATGTTGTAGTAGTAGTAGTAGTATCATTGTTGATGTTGTAGTAGTAGTAGTAGTAGTAGTATCATTGTTGATGTAGTAGTAGTAGTAGTATCATTGTTGATGTAGTAGTAGTAGTAGTATCATTGTTGATGTAGTAGTAGTAGTAGTATCATTGTTGATGTAGTAGTAGTAGTAGTATCATTGTTGATGTTGTAGTAGTAGTAGTAGTAGTAGTATCATTGTTGATGTTGTAGTAGTAGTAGTAGTATCATTGTTGATGTAGTAGTAGTAGTAGTAGTAGTAGTATCATTGTTGATGTAGTAGTAGTAGTAGTAGTAGTATCATTGTTGATGTTGTAGTAGTAGTAGTAGTATCATTGTTGATGTTGTAGTAGTAGTAGTAGTATCATTGTTGATGTTGTAGTAGTAGTAGTAGTATCATTGTTGATGTTGTAGTAGTAGTATCATTGTTGATGTTGTAGTAGTAGTATCATTGTTGATGTTGTAGTAGTAGTAGTAGTATCATTGTTGATGTTGTAGTAGTAGTAGTAGTATCATTGTTGATGTTGTAGTAGTAGTAGTAGTATCATTGTTGATGTTGTTGTAGTAGTAGTAGTAGTATCATTGTAGTAGTAGTAGTAGTAGTATCATTGTAGTAGTAGTAGTAGTAGTATCATTGTAGTAGTAGTAGTAGTAGTAGTATCATTGTAGTAGTAGTAGTAGTAGTAGTATCATTGTAGTAGTAGTAGTAGTAGTAGTATCATTGTAGTAGTAGTAGTAGTAGTAGTATCATTGTAGTAGTAGTAGTAGTAGTAGTATCATTGTAGTAGTAGTAGTAGTAGTATCATTGTAGTAGTAGTAGTAGTAGTATCATTGTAGTAGTAGTAGTAGTATCATTGTAGTAGTAGTAGTAGTATCATTGTAGTAGTAGTAGTAGTATCATTGTAGTAGTAGTAGTAGTATCATTGTAGTAGTAGTAGTAGTATCATTGTTGATGTAGTAGTAGTAGTAGTAGTAGTATCATTGTTGATGTAGTAGTAGTATCATTGTTGATGTAGTAGATTTTGATGTGCAACAAGTACACTGCAAAACAATCAATATCTACGTTAGATAAAAATTACTTGATGAGATTATTAATCCTAATTTGAGCAATAATTCAGATTATCAATCTTGATATAAGCAAAAATAACTAGGTTAGATGTATTTAGTTATTAGGTAACTTATTACTAGATTATTTGCATTGTTTCAATGTATTTTTTTCCCTGTTTCAAGCTATTTTTACTTATTTCAAGCAAAAGTACCTGTCCATGGGGTAAGATTTTTTTTTTCTACCTATTTCAAGAAAAATTTTAATTTCAATCTTACCCCAAGGACATAAAAATTTGCTTGAAATAAGTAAAAAATAGCTTGAAAGAGGGAAAATATACTTTGAAACAAGGCAAATAATCTAGTAATAAGTTGCCTAATAAATAAATAAATCTAATGTAGTGAAAATTGCTCGAATTAAGATTGATGTTCTGAATTCAAGTAATTTTATTTAATGTAGATAATGGAAATTTGCAGTGTACTGATACTGCTACTACTTCTTCTGCTAACACCGCTACAACTACTAATACTGCAGCTGCCAATACCAATTGTGCAAAAAATAGTTTAAAATTAGAAACTCTGGGCAGCAGTGGGGTAGTAGGTAGGTTGGTAGTTCAATCCCTGCTACCTTCATTGTTGTTTTGTTTTTGTGCACTTTACCCACCTTGCCTATGTATGAATGAGTGTGTGATTGTGTGTTTGAGCGTGATGGCGGAATGAATGAATAACGCTCCTAATTAAGCGACTTTGAGTGCCGAGAAAAGCGTATATATAGACTCAGTGCATTATATTATTATTATTAGTGTGTGGTGTTGATATTTGTTGATACTTTCCATCTGTGGAAAAACAACATACTGTACGTGTGTGCATTAATGTGCTTGTGTAGACTTGTGCCATTCTTGTATGTTGTATACTGACACGTTTTAATTGGTCCTTCTCATGCAGCAGTGTATTGTTTTTCCCATATAGGAAGCCACTTTGTGTGGGAAACTTGTGAGTCTGATCCTGAGAGCTATGCCATTGGAATACTGTAGGTTTCTCTTGGCAGGGCCAGAGCTGAACAGGTCAAAGGGTCAGAGGTCAGACAAAGAGCGAGCCCCTCTTGTTGGTTCAGGCGCAGTAAAACCTTATGGAAACATGTGGTTTGGAAAGCAGCAAGCATTGTATTTTAATATAAGGCAGCTCAGAATCATAACTTATATTTGAACATTTTGTTTGTCACTCATTTTAATCGTAGTAGTTATAAACTGGGTTTTTCCACCTGCAGCGTCTTAATTTGTTTTTTTCTTTTTACCTTAAGCTGCCCTGAGGCAAAGGACGAAGTTGGTGGTACTGCAGACTTCAAACCAAAGCCTCCTGCAAATAAGTTTGAGCAGACTCAAACTCAAGTTAAAGTACTGCCACTATAAAATAATGTGATACAACTACTCAACAACATTTTAAAAAGGTTTTCCATGTAAAGTACTTTTTTGCAATTGTATATCTACAAGTACTGGTACTGCTACTACTGCTACTGCTGCTATTATACTTTTACTACTACTTCTGCTGCTGCTGCTAATACTTACTGGTTGTAAAAAAAAAAAAAAAAAAAAAAACTTGCTACTATCTTACTATTACTACTACCACTTACTACTTTTACATTTACTACTACTGCTACTACTATTACTACTACTGCTACTATAACCAGTACTTTTACATTTACTAGTATTGCTACTACTACTACTACTACTTCTACAAATACTGCTGCTACCAGTACTTACTGGTTGTAGAACAAAAAAGTAACAATTAAATATAAAACTTGTTACTACCGTTACTACTATTAGTCATAATACTACTACTGCTACTACTATTACTACTACTTCTACTACTGCTAATAGTACTATTACTACCATTACTATTACTTGAGTAAAAGTAGTATATATTTTTCTCCAAATAGTAAAGTTTAGAACATTTACTGACTGATTTACTGATTGATATTTTCACAAAAAATTCTCAAATACTTCAGTAAAAAAATATCTAGTTGCTTTCCACCTGGGTAAAAAAAAAACATAGTCTGTAGTTTCATGGGATTTTTTACAGCACTTGCAAAGACTTGTACTATTCTCGTAGCAGGATAAGACGGACGGTTTAAGAGGGGGAGCTAGAAGTGTGGGCCACTTGTCTCGACCAATCCCCTCTTTAAAAAAAATAAAAGGCTTAGGGAGAAGTTAATGAGCCTGTTACAGCAACACAGTTCCCCTGATAGGAAGCTGATTGCACCACATGTTTAGACAAGAGCCCCTGTGTGTGTGTGTGTGTGTGTGTGTGTGTGTGTGTGTGTGCGGTTGTGTGTTTGATTTGCACACACATATCCACAAATGTGTATCACCTGACCCAAAGCGATCATCTGCTCGTCTTATGTTAATTTCTTGACCATTTTGGAGCCGCTATATATCACTATTTCTTTCTTTTTTTCTTTTTTTTTTTTGCACATATGACCGCCTACATACAAAGTAACACTCCAGTTTCTCGCTCAATCAAGTGTAAGTGAGTGAGCCAGCCACTCGACCAGGTTTGGGTGATTAGAGCCGGGGAAGAGTGGGCCTGACCTTTTCCCTCCGTTCGCTTGTGCACGTGTGTTTCTTATGAGTCATTGCGGGTGAGAATCTCAGGCCCGGGCCTCTTCACATCAAATGTCACTGACTTAAATGAGATGGACGCACACAGAGAGACAGACAGTAGAGAGGAAAGTGTTGGAGTCTGGGACAGGGGTTCTCAAACTGTGGTGCGCAGGCGCTTTCTGGTGGTACTCAGAAGTGACGAAAACCATTAAATAGATTTTTATAGACTGGTTTAGTTCAAGTCCTGATGTAATTCTGGGTTAAATTCAATTCTGTTTTAGTTGTGCTTATGCTTAGTCCTGGTTTAGTTCCAGTTTAGTCCTGGTTTAGTCCTGTGTGAAGGCTTTTTTTGAACAGAAGTTTAGTCCTTGCCTGTTTATTACTGGTTTAGTGAAGTTTTGTTGTGGTTTAAGCCCAGTTTAGTCCTGGTTTTGTCCCAGTTTAGACCTGGTTCCGTCCTGTGTACAGGCCTTTTTCTACAGAAGTTTAGTCCTTGCCTGTTTATTACTGGTTTAGTGAAGTTTTTGTTGTGGTTTAAGCCCAGTTTAGTCCTGGTTTAGTCCTGTGTGAAGGCTTTTTTTGAACAGAAGTTTAGTCCTTGCCTGTTTATTACTGGTTTAGTGAAGCTTTTGTTGTGGTTTAAGCCCAGTTTAGTCCTGGTATAGCAGTGCTTAAGATGAAATCACTATTTTTGTCTTGGGTTTAAACCTTGGTTACTCCTGATTTAGGCCCATTTTTGTCCGTTAAAGATGGTACTTGGAAAGCCAACTATTTCCTGGGATGGTAGTGAAAAGTTTGAGAACCATTGAGAATAAGAGAGAAGAAGTCAAGACAGTTTGTCAAACAAAGCCAGTACTCAAACTGTAAAGTACTACAGTAAGGTTTGAACCCCTGGTTGGTGGGCAAACGCTTAACCCACTGCGCCACGACTGTCGCCATGGATGTATAATTAGACCTGGTTAGGGCGCCCTCTCCCCTGATGCCAGTTTGATTATTCTCTGCTCCCTGGAACTGCAGCGAAAAATCCCAAGTGGCCCAGAGAGGATTTTTCCATAGAGCACAGTGTAAACAGAAACACCTGGTGTTCAGCCGACAGGGCACCTACAGCTGAGAAACTGCTCGGATTTTTTAGTGTTTATTATCCATTTTCACACTATGGACTTTTGCCCTCGGAATCTTTAATTTGGCTAAAAATCAACTTTTTATGGTTTGTGGTACGCAAAGCAACACCGCGCTTGCTCGAGGGCAGCAGTGCGCCTGCTCTGTGGACCGCACAACGTGGAAATAACACGGAAGTAACCTGCTTTTTTGGCATCACGCACCACTGAGCATGGCCACTGAAAACAACAGCGGCCGTGACCGTCTCCAGTTCTATCATACATCCACGCTGCCGCCACAATGTTACTTCAGAATATTACATAATTAAAAGTAAAAGCAGTCACTACAATTATTAAGTAAGTAGAAAATACTGAGTGTAATGTTTACATATGTGTAGTACTTACTGCTGTAATTACTTGAACTACTACTACTTCTGCTGCTACTATTACTACAATTATTAGTGCTTCTATTTCCAC